>JBANSL010000004.1:74448626-75648626 GCA_037127255.1 Persicaria tinctoria | reverse complement strand
ATCAAAGCATCATCCCTTTGTCACCAGTCCCTTCGGGGACCTCCCGGAAGTCCCTTTGTCACCAGTCCCCTCGTTGACCTCCCGAGAGACATGTTGCAAGAAACATCAACAAATCCTACTAGTTTGTGCTACTTAAACATTACCCAGACTCATTTTCTTTTGCTGCTTTCATTTCAGTTTTCATTATTTTTTCTCTTCCTTACCACTCAGTCCCAACTTTGCTCTTATCAAACTAAAACACTGCATATAACTAATTAGAAAATAAAATTGATTTCAAGGGGAGCAGTTGTTGCACTATGACAGAGTGAAGGCAAAACAAGCCAAATTGAACATAACCAGGTACTCAACATAGTTAAATTTACACAATTAAATTTAGACAATTGCACTTGTCGAATATGATATAATAAGCATATAAATTAAAGTGTCCAAAATTTTTCCGCCCCTGAAGGAGGACAAGGGCAAGTATTAACCAAAATCAGCAGGGAAAAATAAAGGTGCAAAAGCACTAAATCGGAACCAGAGCTTCATTCCCAGTAGTGGCAACAGAAGGGGATCCCATCGCCACGTTAAGGAAGAACCTTTCTTGCTTCGTAAAAAGACTTGTCTCCATCCCTCAATCAAGTGTGGAATATAGGAAATCGACGTACTTGGGATAAGAACGCTTGTACAAGTTCATGCATACAGTGTCGTTCTGCTGAAGGACCCCGTTGAATATGCATTTCATTGCCCCTGCAAATCAGACATCCAAATGCGTCCATACGTTAATTTGTGCATCTGAGAAGGAGCGTAGATTCCATAAAGGCATAGAATGAAACAGAGTTATCATACCATGTGTGCCAACAGGCTCCTTCACACGGCCACGACGTCCACCTTTTGTATACACCTCCACAGGCTGCAAGATTTAATCCCACAAATAATACTCAGATCACGACAAACATCCCCACATGATGCAAAAGAAGCGGCAAAAGATACACATACCTTGAACCATTTCACGTCCTCAGGGTTGTGGAACATATATCTAACTGTTGCTTTAACCTTAGAAACGCGTTGTGGGTATCTGCAACATATCATACAAAAAAAAAAAAAAACAATCTGCTTAGCACAAAACATATTTCTCAAGGAATATAAATCTACAGATCAGAAGCTTACCCTGTCAAGATGATCTTCTTAAGAACTATCCTATTGGGGTCGACACTTCTCAATGTACCTGCAGCAGCAACAACAGAAGCACCTCCATCTGTATTCTTCATGGCAATCAAAGGAAGCGGTGTAAGTAGCACTGGCGCATAAACTGAGGCAATGGAGAAGCGTCCAGCATGGAGGAATTTCTCCATCTTGCTCTTGTTTGAATTAAAACTGTCTGAAGAAAATATTGGCCTATACCAAATTGTCAAGGGTCAGTTATTTTGTGAGTTGGAAACAATGAAAAAGGGGAATATAATGGGCCATCAAATGCAATGTGACAATTCACCTTACAACAAATTGTCGAAAACCAACATGAAACACTAATTCCTCTTTGCTTTTTATGGGCTCAGTGTAAGAATCATGCTTCTTTATGCTGAAAAGGCAGATTCTTGTTGTCAGAATTAACAAAAAAAATCTCGTCATAAAAATCTACCCTTGATATGAAAAATAAAATGGTATCACATATGGCATACCTGAAGTGGAGAACGGACATCTCTGATTCATGTTTGAAAAGGCCACATGCGATTACAGGCATTGAATTTGCACGAGTACAAATTTTTAAGGCAACCGAAGTTGGTACTTCCTTGACATGGATTCTTGCATACGAACCAACGGATGCACATTGGTTGCTGTCTTGTTCAATTGTCAATGCATCAGCAAGTGCCTTCCTTGTAGTCCTTGCAATGTTTGCAAATTCAAACAGCCTAGCGTATTCAGGAGGCAAGGATTCCTAAATAAAGAAAAGTTAGTGTTACTATTAACCTAACCTTTTAAGATGTGTAACGTAATTCAAATCATCAAACATAACTCACTTTAGGGTCCCAGGAAGAAGTTTTAAAAGACTTGAGACCTCTGTACTTGGCAAATCTCTTTCTAGCAGGAACATCCAAGGGTGTGTCCACCTCATCTGGGAAATCTATAACAAATAAAAAAAAAACACCATTTATGAAAGAACTGTATCTTGCTTTTTAGCATACACTAGCTAAGAAAAGTCTGGACAAAATGCTAATGCAAAGTAGAATAAACTGATAAATGTAATACAAATCAATTATACCTTGAAACGGTAAATATATAGATGAGGGATTACCCATGTACAAAAGTATGAGGCCAAACCAAGAGCCTCATGTAAAATCGGGGAGACTAAACTATACCCAAAAACCCCCAATTTTCACTACTACCTCTAGCTCTCGTCCCTCGCCCCTACGCTTGCATAAAAAAACAAATCAATTATACCAATAAAGAGCACAAGGGCAGACAGTGTCAAAAAATGCGTGAAGCGGGAAAAAGCGATAGGGTGCCTATCGCTTAAGCGTGAAGCGAGCGACATGAAGCACCCGCTTCATGGACGAAGCGCCCGAATCTATAAAAATGTGTTTTTTAGAATATACACTCATACTATAACATTAGTTAGTAATAATTTAACACAAAATTAATACATATTAGCATATATATACATGCATACTATATATATACACACACACACACACATATCATTATTTGTTTTCAAAATACACACTATATGCTACTCCTTTTTGTTAAATAGATGTTGATGATATAGATAGCAGCAAATTCAACCTACATCTCATAAATATCCTTAAGATTCTTTCAAATCTAAATAGATTTAACAGAATATTAAAGGATAATTGTAAAAATTTCACCAAAAAAAAAGAGAAGATAATTGTAAAAAAAGTGAACATATCATGCTGCATACAGTTTTTTAGCAAAAGACATATACTTCCATTATCATAGCAAAATGATAACTAGTTAAACCAAAATATTAGATGGAAAACTTATTCAGCATTTGAGTCAGATGATGAGCTCATGTCCTCCCCTCATCATGTAAAGCACCATCATCAATACCAATTTATTTAGTGAAAGTACAAATCACATATCTTTAGTTGAAAATGTACTAAATAGTGTAAAAAAATGCTAAACAAATGCTTTTGTCCACAAAGCGTTACAAAGCGCCTGCTTCAACGCTTTTGCCGCTTCGGTGCTTAAGCGGGAAAAGCGTCCGCTTCATGGACACCGCTCGCTGAAGCGTTTTGAGGAGCCCTTCATCGCTTAAGCGACGCTTTTTTATTCACTGGGGCAGAGGTCAAACTGTCAAAGATACAAGGTTCCTTAAACTAGCTCAGAATCGGCAAACATGCAAAATAACACAGGAACTTTCAGACATGGATCAGATTGAAAACCCACATTAAAGAGAACACGAGATGCTGCAGTCAAACATAAAGAGGTCAAACTGTCAAAGATACAAGGTTCCTTAAACTAGCTCAGAATCGGCAAACATGCAAAATAACACAGGAACTTTCAGACATGGATCAGATTGAAAACCCACATTAAAGAGAACACGAGATGCTGCAGTCAAACATAAAGAGATATTCACATTCTGCCTTGGATGGAACACATTATCAGAATAATATACAATCTGATAAGGTTTACAATTATCTACATAAATGGAAAGTCTTACAGAAAAAAAAAAAGTTAAAGAATACAAATCACGCACCCTTATCTTCAGCATGCGCTTCTTTCAGTTTGCGTATATCATCCTCTATCTGCTCCCTTGTCATGTTTTCTCCGTCCTGAGAAGAAATTAAGACAATCCAATCAAAGGTATATTATATTCAATGAACTTTAAATTACAACGGAAATATGGATGCCAAAAACTGACAAGGATCAGGTATTATGGCACAGTTAACCATGGCAAACGGATGAACCTAGCAGATGGGGAAGAATGGTGGGCACGAGAGAAACATCAAAAGAGTGAGACATGCCACAGGTTGGGTTAATGATACTCCTACCTAAAATACTTGATTTTTCAGAGGATAAATTTTGATCAACAATAGATGATCTTTTAGATTTTCTAGGTAGTGGATTGTTATAATTTATATTGATTTGTGGTTTCTTTTATTAAGTAACAATTCGAGCCCAGACAAGCATGAAAATCGAGAGGCCGACAAATCGGCAAACCGTCAAACATACAACAAATACAAAAAAGTGCAAAAGACTAGGCATTACAAACAACGAAAGATGAAACACAGAAGACCTTAAGCTAGCAAGGGTATTGATTTGTGTGTTGTTGACCTTTTGAAATCTTTTGATTGGTTATAATGTGTAGGAGCCTAGGAGGTATTTAAAAAAAATAGTAAAATTTAAGAAAAAGTTAGTAATGATAAGTTAGTAATGATCTTTTGAAACAACTGAAATATTTTTTTAAATGTGTGGCATTTACTAAACAATCAAGTATTGTAAATTCGAGGGGGTATAGAATTATCTAGGGGGAACTAGGAGATTCCGAGGAAGGGAAACAGTTCATATACACTATGAATCTGCTAAGAAACAGCTAATCACATAGAAGCATTACAAAACGCAGATAAATTCACCTAAATTTGGGACATAAATGTTAATAACTATTGTTAATCACACAGTAGTTATTTCAGAGCAAGTGTTGAAATTTTGCTATGACGGGCCCAAACAGAAGTTATCATTTATCAATGAGCAGATCCATTTCATATGCCGATGGAGAGAACACACAATATCACACAGTAGAGACAATAGGCATGCAAAACAAACAAGCTCGTATACAGAAAGTAACTGTTTAGGCATCTATATATTGTGTAAACATACCATCATCATTGAGTCATGCTCCGTCTCTGCATCGTACTCCCTCAGATCAAGAGAGCCTTGATCCTCATCAGAGTCGAAATCCTTGAAATCTCCTTCAGCAGGAATACCACTTTGTTCCATATCCAACATCATACCATCATCATCATCACATTCTGATGCATCCTCATCAGTACCATCCACAATCCATGCAGCCTGAAAATTTAATATTTGCCACAAAAATAGCAACCCACTTTTACTCAACCAAGTAAAATAAAAACTAACCAGGATAAAAATAAATAAATAAAACAAAAGACAGCCGTTTGATAAATAAAATCAGCACAGCAATTAAGTTAAAAACCTGATAATCTGAAGTGCCTCGCGGAACAGACCTCTTCTTGCGTATTTTCTGCTTTTCATTTTTCTCAGCTTCAGCCATCTCAGCTTCTGTGGGCCATGTCTGATGAAGAAATTAATGAAAAGTAAGGGAAATGACAGCTAACCAGGTAAAATGTACACTATCAAGAAAAAAAATAGTACACGCTACTATATCTGAGATGCTGAGGTGAGAACTATCAAGAAAAATATAGTACACACTACTATAGAAAACTAGGCATCATGAAATACCCTACTATCCAATAACACTTTCCTCCACTAAACATTTGCAAATACAAAAGGAAACCGCACCCCATTTGAAAATGTAATTGAAAAATACATACAAAGTTTTAGTGCAAAATAATAACTCAGCTATGTCAATAAATTTCAGCACTGACTGTTAACTAACAGTAAGTGCTGAAAAAAGCAAATGCAGCGGCAGCTGCATAAGAGGGGGAAATAAAATAAATAATAACATAAGTGTAGTGTTAGATCCCATCCAAGGTACCTGCTCGCCTGCAAGAGGATCTGGAACATTTTCAACACGCAAACCTTGCTGTGTACTATCAGGTACTAAAGATTGAATCACCTAGCATTCAAGAAAAAAAATGGAAAATTAATGAAATAATAGACTTATACAACCAAGTTAAGAACATTCATGATTATAATATAGAAGTAGCAGCTACCATCCGGGAATGAAAACGTATAGGTCTTAGGAACTAATCATCACCCTCTTAACAAGAACTTTTTGGTTCAACTCCTTAATAAGAACTTCCAAAAACTTAATGAACAACTCTGACAAATTTTTACTTCGACTTGATGATAGTTGTAAACCGAAATACATGCTTTCTTCAAGCAACTATACATTGGTATTGTATGTAAAGTTTTTTGATTCCATCTTCTCAATAATCTTAAAGTCACCTGATCTTAACTTTCATTAATTAAAAAATCTTTTTTAAAAAAATCAAAAATGAAAGAGCATAAAAAGTATACTTTCTGGATTTCTGCAAGGAAAATAATATGGCATAATATGACTACCTGCCCATCATTTGCTTCTTCTGCATCCATCATATTATGTCCTTTTTTTTTATTCAAGGGAAAGGGATCGTTCAATATATCAATCTTGCAAAGTTGGAAATCTCCGCCTCCAGAAATATGTACCTAGCGAAGGATAGAATACCCCTCCAAGTCAGCATACACATCCCCATATGGACATAGAGGAGCAACCTTATGCTCATAATATGACCAAGAATACATTACAGAATTTACAGTAGCTGAGATGAGTACCAGTTGATTTACTGAAAGATTACGAGCACGAACATAGCCACTAAGAAGGAGGGTGCATTTGCCAGGATCAGATTCATCTTGGACCAAATCAACCTAAAAGCGTAATAAATTAAAAGCCAAAATAGGTTGGGAAAAGAAGGGTTTACCGTTTACATGCACAGAGAATTTGCAACATTACAAGAAAAGAAAATACTAAGGCAGCTGAGGAAAGAGCTCAGCTCATAAAATTAGTAGAGTTCAACACATCTACAAAAATAGATAAATACATCCTAGATATTATTACCCAATACCCACTCGCCAGGTGTAAATAGGCAACTTCTCCCACCATATCACAATCAATGTTGTTTTAGCATTTGTCAGTTGGCAACACAGCTACAAAAATAGATAAATACATGCTCGATATTATTACCCAATACCCACTTGCCTGGTGTAAATAGGCAACTTCTCCCACCATATAACAATTAATGTTGTTTTAGGATTTGTCAGTAGTCACACTTATTAAGATTATACTCCGTATTAATCAATCATTTTTTGAAGGAAAACTTTTTTCCTGCACACTAATAGATAAGAAAATTATAAAAGTTGTCATGGAAATGTAAACTATTCATTAAAATGTGCCTTATAAATTGAAATTGATATGATTGACGAGGGTTATTGTATATCTTAAGAATTAAAAAGCTAAAACGACGTGCATTGTGAGAAAAACCCAACAAGCTAAAATTACATGTATTGTGAGACATCGGTAGTATTATTAAAGTAACTAGGAGAGAAGTAGATGAATTAAAACATGTTTATTTTCTTCAACTCAACAGACCCAAGCCCCCCACCCACACCCCAAAAAAAAAATTAAAAGCCTTACGTGTAGGAAAAAGTTTTCCTTCAAAATGACATGTATTGTGAGACATCAGTAGTATTATTAAAGTAACTAGGAGAGAAGTAGATGAATTAAAAACATGTTTATTTTCTTCAATTACATGTATTGTGAGACATTGGTAGTATTATTAAAGTAACTAGGAGAGAAGTAAATGAATTAAAACATGTTTATTTTCTTCAACTCAACAAACCCGAGCCCCCTGCCCACACCCCCAAAAAAACAATTTAAAAGCCTTAGGTGTAGGAAAAAGTTTTCCTTCAAAATGACATGTATTGTGAGACATCGGTAGTATTATTAAAGTAACTAGGAGAGAAGTAGATGAATTAAAAACATGTTTATTTTCTTCAATTCAACAGACCCAAGCCCCCCACCAACACTGCCAAAGAAAAATTAATAGCCTTAACGTGTAGGAAAAAGTTTTCCTTCAAAATTTGCGTTCATAATAGGTAATAAAGTACCACCTTATCAAAATTCAAACAAAATGGTGGTCTGTACACTTTCATGGAGAAAGAGTAAGAAAGAAGGTTTAAAACCTTTGAGGCAGATACATAAGATCGTTGATTCCTCCAGTGAGGAATGACTGTTCTTTGATCTTTCATAAGCCGCATGAACTGCAACACATTTTAATTGGTAGATTAGATCTGGATAATTTACAGGATTGTTATGAAACTCCAATTATATCCTATTCTCAACTAATAACTTCTGGAAAACACCATATTTAACAGATTACAAATTACCTTAAGGATATCATCCTTCGTATCTGCAAAAAAGAACTTACAGTCTTCTTGAAATTCTGCAGACAGATTGGTAGTACAGTCCTTTTTCAATTCCTGTCTGCTTTTCAGATCAGAAGGTAAATCCTAAGTGCAAAAAAGAATAGTTGATCAATCGTGATGTAATCCACCAATTTTCCTACTTTAAAATGTACATGGTACCAATCCATTACTTACACGTAGCAAGACAACAGTACTTGGTAAACCTATAGATCTGAAAACAGATAGGCAATGATCTCCAAAAGAATCAATATAATTAGAAGTTCCTTCTCCATTTGCAGATACCACAAAAGCAATTAAATCGGCAACCTACAATACAAAGAAGCATGTGTAAAATCATAAAACTATAAAACTAAAAAAAAATTATGGATAAAAATAAATACATCTTTTGAATCTAGCTCAACAGAGGAGAGGGGCAGGGAATAAAGAGTTCAGTACCTTGGCCATTTCCATACATGATTGAAGATCTCCATATGGAGCTTTGAGTACCTAGTAGAGATTCATGAGTGTAAGTCATTGCGATACGACTTCTATATTTTATCCATACAAGGCATCATGTCAAAACTAACGCTATTAAAAGGCCATGATGTCAAAAGAAGATACGATAGAAACATGTGAAGAGACATACGCTAAACCTCAATTTGTGTTCAGAAGAAACCACAGTAGGAAACAGGTCTCCACCCCTTGCAGGAGATAATGACGCCAACAGATCGTGCTCCAATGAATTAACATTTACAGTTGCAGAAAGACCAAATAGAACCTGTAGTGTAGACATTAAAATGAGGGTCAGCCATTGATTAGTTTACATCATCCAAAATATATATAACATCATCACAAACATTCATACTCACAAGTGTGCGCGGAGGACTTGACGATCCACTTAAAGTTCTCTTCTCGTTCAAAAGGGCAGCCCTCTTTTGATCTCTTAACTGAAAGGGTGAGAAAGATATTATGAGATACACTATGGAACCAAAATATCAAACAGTCAATTTAGCCATACACGGCATCAATTGCATGATAGTTGCAGATGATACCGTCTTGTTCCGCTGCAACCTTGCATCGCGGGCACCCTTAAGGACATTTCCCACAGACTTTGAACCTCGAGGCTTAGCTAATTCAGTGGTAAACCAATTATAATCAAACAAATAATTCAGGAAGACAAATTGAGGACAAAAGGTGCAACAGATTTGGCTAGAAATTTACCTTTTTCAGATACTTTGTGAACGTTGCGAGTAGATTTTGAAGCAAAACGAGTTTTATGAGCTTTATTTAATTGAGCTCGTGCACCTCCCATGGTGGCTACTTGGAAAACCCCTCCAAGCTATAAATAAATTGAGTCTTGAGAGGAGGCAAGTAAATATCAGGAACTCCAGAGTTGGGCAGCTGTTGACGGACTAAGAAGCACAGAAACAACCTGAAATAGCAGAGGGAGGGTGAGCTTGAGAACTTAAAGACATGTGCTCCATCTCCAAGACACAAACCATCTCCAAGACACAAACCAAACCACCGAACTAATTCGCCACGAACTAGTTCGCTTGAATTTGACGGATTGAGCGAATTCCATATAAACGCTAACGACAAGGCATGGTTAAAGGTGGCGGCAGGTGAAGATCATAGCAGAGGAGAAGGGTTTGCAAAATATAGACACAAGCACACACAGTTACTTACTACAACCCAATTCATTGAAACAAATAAACAAAAACACCCAATCGGTAAGGCCTAAACCCTAAAGCTCAAATTGGCCCTATTAATTCAGTCCGAGTTCGCGAATTCTTATCCCATTCATTGGAAATTTGGAAGTACCGTAAAAGTGGGGAAATTGCACAAAAACTCCCAGCCACATTCAAAAAACATGAATTCAACCAAAATCCAGAGAGAGGAGAGAGGAGACCAACCACGCGACCGCACAGAGATTAAGAGCGTCGAGTCAACAATGAGGCAGCAACAAGGTGGGCGGCGAGCATGCGACGCCGACAGTCAAGAGGGAGAGAGCGGGTTAGGGACGAGGGAGGGGGGAGTTAGACTGTTAGACGTATTAGGGTTTTTGTAAAACCCAAAAATCCATATCTATATATCTATATATAAAAGGCCAGAACAGTAAAATGACGACTTTGTGCTCACCTGAGCCTTTCAATTACAGGATTGCCATTATACACACTTGCCTAATTAAGGATTGCCATTATACACACTTGACTTGCCTAATTAAATTTTACGGGAAAAGAATAGAAAAATCCCATCTCCCTAGTCTTCTCTTCTTCGTCATCTCCGTCGGCCACCGCCGAAGCCGTTCCCTTTTCTTCCGCCGCATCCGTCGCCACAACGGAGGTGCATCCTCCTCTCACGACTTTCTCGCATCTGTCGCTGCCGCCGCCAGCAAGTCCCGTGGTTTCGCTAAGGTAATCGGTAAATTAACTAATTGCATCTCTGTGAAGGATCCCGCCATGGCCATCTGCTCCAGTCGTGGCTGGCCTTCTTTGGAGTACTAATTCAAAGGTTTCCTCTTTTTTCACTTATCTGAATTTGGTCTTCATTTTCAACTTATCGATTAGGTTTTCAGAATTGTAATTTGGATGAGCAAATTGATGATGATGAGCAACTTATCGATTAGGTTGTAATTTGGATGAGCAACTTATCGATTAGGTCTTCATTTTCAACTTATCGATTAGGGACCTTGTTTTTTTAACTAAGAAATCAGCCTCTGTTGGGATCGTTAGACTAAATTATGAATCTTGCCTATGAATCTTGCTTTCGTTGATTGTGGCTATTAGTTGCATAGTACCTTTTTTCATAAGTGTCGTTATGGCCAGCAATCCTTCCCTTTATTTCTAACCATCTCCAAGGATTTTTTTTTTAATTTTCTTGTTGGTGATTTCCTATATTCTTATCAAAGAAACTGACCGTCTGATAGCCCCTCAATCCAAGCAGCAACATCAACTTCGAATATTTTACGGAATTTCCTTTGGTTATCAAACCACAGAGGAGTACAATGCCTGTCCAATGAAAGATGTAGATGCGCATTCGCGTCTAAAACAGACGCTAATTCATGATAGAAGTGAGCTATACATGAATACGTTCTTATGTAATGTATATTGTTTTTAAAATTTGATACCGGTTTGCTGATTTTGGCTGTAAGATTATTGTACAGATTCGTTTATTAACAGATTTGTAATTGGGGAAAAGACGGTAGATTATGCTGTTAAAGGATTGGTTTGGTGAAAGCAATTTTTTCATGCCACAGGTCTGAACTCCCCCTATCCCCCTTTCAGATTCTTCTTATTAATCCAACTTTGTGTATAGTGTATTGTTGTAATCATAATGAGGCTATGTATTTTGCAGGTGCTTGCTATTCAAGCCAGCAAGATTACTATGAAATGCTCAGAGTTCCTAAAGATGCCAGTCGTGATGAGATAGAAGGCATATCACGAGGTAAAGGCCTAATGTTTGTGTTTTAATCTGATACAATGGAAGTTACTCATGTATTCATCCTTCAAAATCGGAGAACATTAAGGAATATATTTGATTCAAACATATAAATTTACTCTGGACTCTTAAGAAGAACAGAAGCTTAGATGAGAATAAGATTTATTATGAATATTTCAACTGCAAAGAGGAAATTTCTGGAAATAAGAGATGCCTATGAGGTTTGTGGTTATAGTGATGCAAAAGATTTGGCTTAGTGTTGTATGCTGTAGAATTTTGATCTTTTTCCCTCTATGTGGTTTGACGTCTAAATCTCATGAATTTTTTATGTTTTCTAGACTCTACGAGATACAGAAAAGAGAGAACAATATAACATGGTAAGGATGTGCATAAAATTGTGAAAAGGCATTGCTTATTTGCTAATTTTGATCAATACAAGACACTGTCTGAAAATGTTAGCTGCTTGGCTCTGTTTTGTGAATTATTGCTCTCTTTCTCAAATGAAGAGGTTCAAGAGTGGATCAGAAAACACTGAGAGTAATTTTGGACAAGAAGAAGCTTTTAGGCAGGCTTACAAAACTCATTTCTCAAGCTCATTCCACAATTTTTTTTCTGAGCTACTAATTATTTTGCTATCCTCTCAGATTGCTCTGTTTCATTGTTAATCATTCAAAAAATAAATCAATCGTCATTCTATTGAAATTGCATCTGTGATCTCGGGCATTCTACTTTGACTGTAAGGAACCAAGATTCACCGTATAATAGATATCTTCTTTATTAACTGCATTTCTTTCACCATTTTGGCATTTGAAATTCATTGTTGTGACAATCTCTTTTGCTGTCCCGGATTTTTGAAGATGAGACCAAAAACTTTGCAGCTGATGTTCAGGTTAAAATTAGTTTCACTTTACTGCATAGTTATATATCTGTGAGGTTGTTCTAAAGGTTATTTTCCTGGATTAATGACTGTTCCTAATATAACATAGGCCATTTTAGGTGGAGCCGTCACTTTCATTTTCTGAAGCGGCAAAAGGATGTACAAAGCATTTGTCTTTTGACACATACATACCTTGTGATTCCTACCGTGAGTAATAACCATTCGATCCTATTGTTGATTTGGATTTAATTTAGCTTTGTAAGAGTTTGATTTTGATGAATGACAATATGACATAAATCAATGCTTGTGAGAGGGGAGCAATCAAATATGCTATAGCTAACAAAAAACATATCCATGTTAATATTCTCTTCTTCTTCTTTCCTTTTTTTTTTGTGTGTGTGTGTGGACCCATCTTTCTTTTCTCTATCACCTATACATTTTTGTCTTGTATATAATGCCCAGGGATCTTTCTTGTCAAACTGGACGATTATTCAATAAATTATGGAAGAAGTTATGATTAATAAAGATCTGAAATTGTATTTGAAGTCTTCTATGTTGCTGTCTACTTAGTTCTGCCCAATAGGCATTTTACTCTTCTGATAATGCTTAATCGACGATAAGGAGCAGTTACGGAATATTTAGCTAGATCAAAGCCAATCAAGTGATGATAAAGGGTTTTTACTCTGGAGCAGTTAGGAACTTAGGAAATACAATTTATTATTTTTGCTGCTACATCATTAGAGCAATTTTCTCCCTATGGTCCATACATTTTTCATCCTCTTTCTTGATTTAGATGGGCGTGGCCATCCACTTGATGCTAACAGCAAGACGTGTCCAATTTGTAGAGGCATTGGAAAGGTTAAGCACATCATTGTTCATTTCCTTACAATTACATTATTGAAAAGAACAAAAAAATTATTCTATTGACATTTTTTTATGTCCGATTTAAATTTAATTTTACAGGTAACTATTCCACCTTTCACTTCAACATAGTACTTGTAAGGGAATGGAGAGTATTATCAGTGCAAGCAACACATGCTTCTTATGGGTAATAAATATTGTAAAATTCTCAGTATGCATTTAGCTTTGACGCAAAATTTAGCTTTGACACAAATTTTTTCTTATCCTACAGGAAAGTTGTAGGATGTGCAAAGGGATAGGGGTTGGTTAAAGGCATCAAGGAAGTTGAATTACAATACCAGGAGGTTAGTGGCGAATGCCAAACAGGTGACTAATCATAATCTTTTTGCTTATCATACTACTACGTATTTTAGGATTTCATTTATTTTTCAACTGTTTCTTCTATGCAAGATTATGTATGATATTTTAATGTGGATACTTATTTATTCGAATGAATGAAAATTATGAAATGAATTGGAAACTATAAATTCAAATCAATCTAGATAGACCTTCTTCGCTTTGCTGTTTACATCTTTTTCCTTTCATCCAAGAACTCAATTGGGCAGGATATTCTTGAGAGTGCTATTGCATCATCAAAAACTTAGATTGTCGTTTGATTATCCAATCTAATTAACATTTCAGCATCTTGAGTTTCTCAATATATAGAGATGGAAGTATCTGAAATTATCCTTTTTCCCATAATGTCATCATTGTTAGCTGTAAAGAAAAATTATCATCTTTTTATTTCCAAATTGTTTTAGTTTCCAATTAGCTTTATTTATTTATTCATGTGACTTCTGATTGTTACACTTACATTAATGCCTATATCACAGGTCACTGGCATACCATTGAAGATGTAAGAGCGTGATTTTGCTGGCACTTCATATTGGATACCAATCAAGAAACACGATAAGCTAGCCGAGATGAGATTTTGGAGGTAGCATAGCCAAAGTGACTTTCTGGATTCAAAATTTTGAGATTCAGTTTGCTGTTGCAATTTTATTCCTTTATATTTATGTGATTAGGAAGCAGGCAATGTTTATTAGATTATGATTTATGAGTGTACATCACTAGCCGATACTCACGGGCCTGATTTGGGCTTGGGTTTTCAAAATAATGTGGACCAATTTACCTTTTTCTTCTTTCTTCCGATTCGATGTTGAGTACTCGTGTGCGGAGCCAGAAGGGATCTGCTGTGCCACCTTCACCCTGTCTCTCCCTGTCCTTCTCCCATTTCATCCTTTTAATTTTATTTTTATTTTTGTTTTTCAAATTTTAATCAAATTTTTTTTTAAATTAGGGGGGAATGGGAAGGGGAAAACAGGGGGCCTGTCCCCAAGAAAACAACTAGTAAATGTAAATATATATAGCACTGGTTCTATCCGGTCCAGAATGCTTTTCCGGTCTTGAGTTATCGGACCGGTCGGGTTTCAAGTGTAGTAATGCAAGTATTTTATTTTTTTAAAGTATAATTTTGTCTATTGACAAGATGGATGACATCAAATTATATTCGGATACTTTTTATTTTTGTAAAACAATCCGAAAGACAAAACATTAAAAATTATTACTCTAAATGAAATTACTATGGAAAATTTTGGTTGAGCCTGACAATGTCTGAGTTAGACTTGTCACTCATAAATATCTTAGGCTCACAAACATTCTCAACCATCATAAGCACGGTAACTCATCTTGAAAATGGTCAAAGCTCACCCCTTTCATTGATAAATTCAAAACGAGACTAATTTGGTCAATTGGTAATGGGAATCGGTCAGATTTTGGACCGACAACTGGTTAACAACATCTTCAATTCACTCTAAACCTGACTGTCTTGAGCACTACAACAGAAATGCTTATTAGCGGGGAAAATTTTCATCGCTGAAAATTGCGTTTTGTCGCTAAAGAGATTTGGCAAGGAAATACATTATGGAAAATCAATTATGGAGATCCCCATTAGTTTAGATTTAATTTGGGGGTATGTTAATCTCGATCATGATACATATTTTGACCATCGACTTTCAGTGCTTTGCGATTTCAGTAACCTCCCTACAAGCAAAGTCGGATTTAGTTGTGTATGAACTTAGCAATTCATCCACCCTCGTGCATTATTCATCATTCATGTATATTTTATATTACAATAAAATTTGCCCCAAATTCCCTATATATGCATTGATCAATATCAGTTTGCAAAATACAAGTCTGAAATATACCTAGTCAAATTTCAACCTGCTCAAGATAACTCCAACAACATCACATTAGAGTTCTACGTTGAGCCTTAGAGGGCATAGCTAAGAAGAGTGTAGAGAAATGATCTTCTATCATAAACATGGTTAATTGGATAACACCAACAACATGACATTTCTGCAGGCATCTCCATGAAATCAACAAACTATTGTTCAAGAATCCTATTTGAATGATAAAATACTTATCCAAAGTAGAAGCGAACTATTGTCTCTGAGATGGCTAAGTGTGTGGCAAATCAACCTCTGACGGATTAAGCTTACCAAGCCCGATGGAAATGATGTCATTCAACTGCTCAGACGTCGGGGGGCACACCTTGATCTTTGTATTCCAACAATATCGACATGATGAGCTGCAGGCGACATGCATGATGAACGGGCTCCAATTGGATAGTAGACGCTTATCTCGGGAGGCAACGGCCTTGATGGATGGCAATCTGCTTCTCAAACGACGATCTGAAGACGAAAGGATGACCATGTCTTTGGTACCAAGACATGTAATCCGTTGTTGTTGGCCACATAATTGTCTCCCATTGCGTCTGCGTGATGAGTGCGAATCGGTAGTTCACACGGTCCTCCCACTTGCAAGTATCAGGGGTGAATCCAATGTCGTAATTAATGCTCGTAATATTCATGTTGACCTACACATGCTAGATTGTGTACTCAACTGGGATCGTATCACTCCGATCCAACTATCTTAAAACACAATCAATGTGGTACATCTCCTCCCGATCAAGGTGGTACATCTCCTCCAGATCTAAATACCAGCCGGAAACGCCGTCGTGGTCATCATCGTCCACAGCGGCACCGTCGTCATCAATCGGACGGAGAGGCAGAGTATTCTGAACCCGACGGGTAGCCGGAGCCCGGAAAGAGAGGAGAAAGAGACTGAGGTCGGGAGTCCGGTTAAGAAGGACGACAAAGAATCAATTTCTTTGGAGCCCACCCTTCCTGACCACTCATCGATGGATATCTCGGCTGAGCACAAATCTATCAACTCAACCACTACCATGGAAATCTCCAATGAAGAATAACAGTAGGGTGTTCGATCAAAAGGTTGGGAGAACGGGGGCGTTGTTTTTTATTTTTGTTGGGTTTTTTTTTTGTTGGTTCACGCATTGATGTTTTTTTTGCGTATGTGTGATGAGTGCGCATCGGTGGTTCACACGGTCCTCCCACTTGCAAGTATCAGGGGCGAATCCAATGCTGTAATTAATGCCCGTAATATTCATGCTGACCTACACATGTTAGATGAGGTGCTCAACTGGGATCGTATCACTCCGATCCAACTGTCTCAAAACGCGATAAAGTTGGTACATCTCCTCCAGATCTAAGCACTTGATCGTCCCTCTATATGACGATCCAAGTAAAATCTCGTGTCTGATCAATGGATATGATTGCCAAATCACATGCCATGTACACAATGTTGAGCAGAGTTGCATATATTTAGATTAATAGAACTTAATTGGAATAGATTTGTACCTCCGTAACCATCGTATAGTCTAATAGAGCACGGTAGTAAAAGAGTAATCCCCGTTGATTGGGAGTCTTCTTCTCTCGGTGGTGGGCCGTTTTTTTGCTGATAATTCACAATAATCAAACTCCGCGCTGAATGCCCCTGTAACTTCATCAAATATGTCCAAATCCAGTACCCTATACACTCCTACCCTACAATCCGTTACCCGTACCCTAGGCCAGTACGCAGTAGCCGTACCCGTTCCTACAACCATGACCATGAAAAGACCACATCCCTAAGAATCTGACGGATCGGTCAACCGACTTGCGTCGGCGAATCCCGCTCGGCTCGACCAAGCTACTCCCGTTCCCGCCATCGAGGGAACTTTGGCTGCTCCCGAGCCCGAGGTAGCCGCCGACCACCGCCCGACAGTGATTATACAGGTGTACCCGCCTTCGGGTACACCTGCCGAAAACGCCGCCGTGGTCATCACCGTCCATAGCGACACCATCGTCGTTAATCGGGCGGGGAGGCAGAGGAATCCGAACCCGACGGGGAGCCAGAGCCCGAAAAGGGAGAAGAAGGAGACTGAGGTTGGGAGTCCAGTTAAGAAGGACGACAAGGAGCCAGTTTCTTTGGAGCCCACCCTTCCCGACCACTCATCGATGGATATCTTGGCTGAGAACAAATCTATCAACTCAACCACTACCACGGAAATCTCCGGCAAAGAACAACAGTAGGGTGTTCGATTAAAAGGTTGGGAGGACGGGGGCGTTGTTTTTTGTTTTTGTTGGGTTTTTATTTTGGAGAATGGTAGGGTGTTAAAAAATCAAAAGGGTGATGTTTTTTTTTTGTGTGTGATGAGTGTGCATCGGTGATTCACACGGTTCTCCCACTTGCAAGTATGAGGGGCGATTGCAAGTATGAGGGGCGAATCCAATGCTGTAATTAATGCCCGTAATATTCATGCTAACCTACACATGTTGGATGAGGTGCTCAATTGGGATCGTATCACTCCGATCCAACTGTCTCAAAACGCGATCAAGGTGGTAATCTCCTCCGGGTCTAAGCACTTGATCGTCCCTCTATAGGACGATGCAAGTAAAATCTCGTCTCTAATCAATGGATATGCTTGCCAAGTCACATGTCACGTACACAATGTTGAGGAGAGTTGCATATATTTAGATCAATAGAAATTAATTGGAATAGATTTGTACCTCGGTAACCATCATATAGTCTAATAGAACACGATAGTAAAAGAGTAATTCCCGTTGATTGGGAGTCTTCTCCTCTCGGTGGTGGGCCCTGATGCGGGACCATCCAAGACACCTCCGGACACACCTATGATTCGAGCTCGTGAGAAGGAAGTCATCCTCAAGAAGAAGAAGAAGGCTCCACCATGGGAGATGCTCCAAAGGTGCAAGCTTGGATTAATCACGTTTTAGACTCTCGTTCAGAAGTTTGACAGCTTTTCGACGTCTCTGTAAAATGGGTCGTACGGATTCAATATTTATCGGATTGAAGCGTGCCATATCTTGTTGGAACGAGGACGAAGAGATCTACAACTTTTCTGTTGAAGGTTTTTCCAGATTCGACATCGAAATTGGCCGAAAATGCACATCTTTGCAAGCTGTCACTGTTTTGACGGGATTTTAATTAAGTCTTGAACATTATGTTTATTTCCTATTTTTAGTATTTCTTTTACTTAAGTTATTTTAGGAAACTTTAAGGTTATTTTTATTATTTCCATTAGATGTTAGTTTTATCTTATTCTATCATCTAACTCGGCCCAACAGCCCTGCGTGGCCTATATATTCTGAGTTCTCCTATTGTAATTCAATTAGAACATTATGAATAGAATTTAGATCTCTCAAATTGTGTGAAACACATGGAGTGTCTTGTTGATCCAACTAGAGTTGTGCTCGTTGATCATCGAATTGGTTTGATCTAACTTGGTTTGCTTTGCCGTTCATCAACTTCGCAAGACTTGGTGAATCTAGTATCCACAAGCCCCCTTCTGGTGCTTCAAGTTGTCCGCTTGATTGTGTCGGATTGTAGAGGCGGGTTGTGTAGGCATTGGTATTGGTTCCTACCCTCTGAGGAGGCTTGGGGTCTTTATCTTGTTCTGCATAGATCGACTCAGTCCATATCAGGTCGTGTCTTTCCATTCTTACATTCAATTTCGAGTCTTTCTCTTTTGTTCTTACTGTTTTCGTGTCTTTCTTGAGTTCTTGATCAATTCTTGATCGAGTTCTTGGAGTCTTACATTGCTGCGTTCTTGTTCTTGTTTAGTTCTTGCTTGTTGTCGAAGATCGGACCACCAAACGGCTAACCCCGTATCAGGCCCTTTTTTGCTGATCATTCACAATTATCAAACTCCGCGCTGAATGCCCGTGTAACTTCATCAAATATTTCCAAATCCAGTACCCAATACACTCGTACCCTACAATCCTTTACCCGTACCCTAGGCCAGTAGGCAGTAGCCCTACTCGTTCTTACAACCATTACCATGAAAAGAGCACATCCCCAAGAATCTGATGGATCGGCCAACTGACTCCCGCCGGCGAATCCCGCTCAGTTCGACCAAGCTACTCCCGTTCCCACCGTCGAGGGAACTTCGACTGCTCCCGAGCCCGAGGTAGCCGCCGACCACCGCTCGACAGTGGTCATACAGGTGTACCCGCCTTCGGGTACATCTGCCGGAAACGCGTTCGTGGTAATCACCGTCCATAGCAGCACCGTCGTCATCAATCGGGCGAAGAGGTAGAGGAATATGAACCTGACGGATAGCCGGAGCCTGGAGGGGGTGACAAGGAACCAGTTTCTTTGGAGCCCACCCTTCCCGACCACTCATCGATGGATATCTCGGCTGAGAACAAATTTATCAACTCAACCACTATCATGGAAATCTCCAGCGAAGAACAACAGTAGGGTGTTCGATTAAAAGGTTGGGAGAACGGGGGCGTTGTTATTTGTTTTTGTTGGGTTTTTATTTTGGAGAATGGTAGGGTGTTAAAAAATCAAAAGGGTGATGTTTTTTTGCGTATGTGTGATGAGTGCACATGAGGTAGTTCACACGATCCTCCCACTTGCAAGTATGAGGGGCGAATCCAATGCTGTAATTAATGCCCGTAATATTCATGCTGACCTACACATGTTGGATGAGGTGCTCAACTGGGATCGTATCACTCCGATCCAACTGTCTCAAAACGCGATCAAGGTGGTACATCTCCTCCAGGCCTAAGCACTTGATCGTCCCTCTATAGGACGATGCAACTAAAATATCGTATGTGATCAATGGATATGCTTGCTAAGTCACATGTTATGTGCACAATGTTGAGCAGAGTTACATATATTTAGATCAATAGAAATTAATTGGAATGTATTTGTACCTCGGTAACCATCATAGAGTATAATAAAGCACAGTAGTAAAAGAGTGATACCCGTTGATTACGAGTTTTCTCCTCTCGGTGGTGGGTCGCTTTCCGCTGATCACTCACGAGCATCAAACTCCGCGCTGAATGTCTGTGTAACTTCATAAAATACGTCCAAATCCAGCACTGCAGTCTGCAAGTATAAACATAAATTGCTAAGTATCATGTACACAATTTTCCAAATTACAAACAAATAAAAGCAAACAAGACTTACATGGAGTAGAGACGAGAAGCCGCTAATGCCCTTGGATTCCCCCCATATGCCTCTCCGAGGCGTCTGTAAAAGTGGGCAAGCAAGCCGGTGCCCCAAGACATATGGGGAGTCCGCCCATGGTGGTAGACGAGCAACGCCAGTTACACACTTTGTAACTGACCGATACACAAGACTCGTCGAAGAAGAATGTGATACACAGATGCAATCCTCTCATACGATCACGCAGAGTCATCCCGCAACTCAATCAACTTTGAGTCGATCTCTATGATTGGAATCTTCTTATTCTTGATGTATGTTTTAGCCTCGTCATAACCGAAGATCTGCCTCAGCCCTTATGCAAAGTTTTCTCCACGCAGTGTCGAACATGACCCCCATGCGCTCACCGTTTATAGGAGCCAAAGAGCTCGTAGACGTCATGCAGGGTGATCGTCATCTCCTCATATGGCATGTGAAACGTGTTGGTCTCCGGCCACCAACGATCAGTGAACTATTCAATTAATGCATGATCGATGCCCTTAACCGGCAAAGTCAGCAAGCCCGGTAAGGGAGTACGATCGACCAACTGAACCCATGCCTCTTTCTTCTCCCTCGCCTCATTGCACACAATTTTCATCTTGCCCAACCATGCATCCTTCTTATGGACCGTGAAAGGCTCGCGTCCTCATCTATTACACAATTCGAAATTTTACAATCATAGTTAAAAAACAAGTCATTTATTCGTGATTGAAGTGATTTGTTGATATTTGATATTGTACCTTGAATGGATGCTTCCACAATTTCACGGCGATGTGATTTTTGTTAGCTCTTCTTCCCGATGACGTCGTTCTCCAACGGGCAACCGGTGTCAACATGTATGATATTGGCGAGGATCGACTGCACGAGCCGATTTGATCTCCAGCTTAGGTTATCTGGAGGTTGTGCATCTCGTTCGGTTGCCCTCCTCTTGCTCCTCGACGTCCTCTGATATTTGTCTCCCTCGACGTCCACGCCTATGTCTCCAAGGTGTCATGGGGTACATCTCGTTCGGTTACCCTACTCTTGCTCATTCGACGTCCGTTGGGGGTGTGATATCGAGCTCAAATCATGGTTTAAAGCTTCGAATTTCAAATTGTGGATTTTAGGGTTAGGGGTCTGAAAATTTTGGGGTTTTTATGGTTGTTGTTTGTCTAAGCTTTGAATTGTGAATTTTAAGCTTTCAATTTCGAATTATCTATCGGTGTATGGTAATGAGTGTGAGAAATGTTTGTTTAAGGTTTTTTGGTTTTGGTTTATCTGAAATGTATGAAAATTTTGGTATTGGTTTTGGTTTATCTGAAATCTTTGATACTTTGATTGATCCATCAATGTATGGTAACGAGTGTGTCATTGCTAGACGTGTTTCTCACTACATATATAGTCTTGAAAACAATTTGTTTGTGATTGTTCTGAGAAAATATCTGTTACTGCAACATGAGTTATTCAGAGACATAGAAAAAAGTGGAAAGAAGAGCTTGATCAAGAGATTGTACGTCAAAGAGGTGACGATATATTTCATACAGATGAATCCAAAAGTCCCAAGTAGAGATCCATTACGATAGACAACATCCATTACAAACCATAAACATTTTTGCTGATTTTTTTTACACGCCCATTACCATAAACAAGATCAAAGTTCAGCCATCATAGAAGATCAAACAAACGTACATTTTACCCCACCATAAACAAAATCAAACAAACATTTCCTACAAGCAACTACAAAAAAAACCCCCAATTTTTTCAGACCCAAACCCTAAAATTTATAATTCGAAATTCGAAGCTTCAAACCATGATTTGAGTTGGATTTCACACCCTATATCACTAATCCACTCAATAAGAAGTAAATTGATATATATGATCTTGAAATTTCGAAAAAAAACCTATTCAAATTCAAAATTTTCGAAAGGCAAGTATACTCACCTTAAGGCTGGAACCAGCTAAAAGAGCCACTGCCCGCACCGCCCCTCTCTCTGTCGCCGCCCCTTGGGAGTCACTAGTTGCCCGTCAGCCTGCCGCCTCTGCACTTCGTCTCCCTCCGTCTGCTATCGCACATGTGCGTATTCTGTTCGTCTCCTTCTCTTTCTGTTCGTCTCTCGCTCAAGTAAGGTTGAAACTGGTAGTATTTGTGTATTACCTCCACAAACTTTGTTAATATTACACTACTCATCCTTCACAAACTTTAAAACCACGATTTTTGGACAAAGTCAAACTTTTGGGCGCGAGACAAAAAATTTCGAAATCCCAGAGGTGTAGGTGAAATATCTGAAATCTTTGTTTACCACGAGAATTACGCGAAACCCCAGAGTTACCTCACAAAATTCTCGTATATTTTTATTTAAGAAACAATGTCTGTCAGCCGTCTCATCATGCGAGGGAAAAGAGTCAAAAGACCCACACGGGATTCAACTAAAAAAAAGTAAATTATGTCTTAGTCTTATTCCGCAAAAATTAATGAGATATGAAACAACCCCCGTTCCACGCCCGTCCTTAATCTTGAGTTGATTTTTTTTTTCCGATCTGATCTCGAGCGGTTAAGCTCACAGTGCTAAATACGGAGCCAAATCCCCTGTCCTTAACCTTGTCCCCCCTCCTATCCCCCAGCCCCCTCCCCCTCACAAACCCTAATTTAAAAGTAAAAACAAAAAAATTAAATTAATAAAAGGAATAAAAGAACTCGCTAAATACCCCCCCGCCCATCATAAACTTGATCCTTGTGATCCACCCAAACATACAGTTTACATTTCACAAGAGAACTAAAGAAGACCACATATAGATACAGGCCCAAGGCCCAGCTCTCTGTCGGAGAAGGGTAACTTGGTAATTTCAACACAATTTCAAACACAACTCTGCCCCGCCTCTCGTTCAGACTTCCACACGCTCCATCCAAATTTTGAACTGAAAATGAAAATTGAAAATTTTAAACCCAGAAGCTTTTTTTTTTTGCTCAGTTCATTCCCCCACTCTCCTAATCTTGCTTTAAAATACTCGTGAGAGCCCTCATTTCAATTTGCCATTCCCCCCCAAACTGTTTCTCTCTCTAGAAATTTGTCCCCCCTTCCCCTCTCTCTCTATCCCGAATCAAGAAGCTTCCCTCAACCCTAGCTTCTTCTCAGCGCTTCAAAGCTTCTCCCAAGGTTTTTCTGGTATGTATTCCTTCTATCTTGTTGAATGTTGATTCCGGCGGATCTCCGGCTATCTGGTCCATTTCTTAGATTTTCTGGCGGTGATGATTGCTGAATCTCATTTCATTTTTTCGGAAATTGCTTGATTTGCTAGTAGTAGCTCCGAGAGAACGGTTAATACTCTCAATCTTTAAGCATTAAATCACCACATGTGTTTTTTCTGGTATGTTTTGGCGAATCTCTGGCTGTCTGGTGCATTTGGTAGATTTTTCGGCGCTAATTATAGCTGAATCTGAATTAAATTTTGGAGATTGCTTGATTTACGAATAGTAAGTTAGGGAGAACTGTTGATACTGTCAATCTTTAAGCATTTGTCGTCAAATAGGTGTAAGGACCTCGTTTTGGTGGAATTATGTATGCTTTCGTTTCAATTCTAGATTCGCGGAAATGTATCGTTTGTGCTACGCTGCTTATTCAATCTTGATTCATATGGCTTAACGCACTTCCATTTGGCCTGTAGATTCGTAAGAGATGTCGTTATCTAGAGATAGATTGGCAAGGCCGATCGACATATCCACGCTTATCCCAAACGCCGCCCGCAGGGTCGGTCTCATAGTCGACGAACCGGGGTTACACCGAGGACTCGGTACTCCTGTCCGAAATGAGCCTGGATCTAGTGGAGCGGGAGCTGTGGATAGTCCAGTAGGCACAGGAATGTCTGGGATTAGGACGTCGGTGCATGGACGAGGCTGGAATTCTCGCAGGTCTCCAATGGGCCGCGGATATTCGAGGACAAGGCCAGTGAGGCGTGCACGGGGCAGAGATGCTTGGCTTGCAGGTAGCGGGTTGCGTTCATGGTACCCCAGGACACCTCTCCGGGACATAACTGCTGTAGTGAGGGTATAATTCCACCTATTTATGATCTTATCCGCATGTTTTATGTTTTCGACTCGATAATCTTTTGGATGAATTTGCTTATGATTAAAAGTATTTATTACTCTATGCACGTTAAATTTTCTGTTTATGTGTTTGCAATGTTGATTGGTGTTCATTGTATTGCTTTCCTATTAATGTCTTCAAGTATTGGAACATTGGGATCACTTTCTTGCTATCCTAGAAGTGGTTCTCTTTGGACGTCATTGTTAATTGTTTGGTCATCTTGATGTGTTATTTGCAGTCTTTTTAGATTAAATCTTCTGCTATAAATAGTTTTATTTATTTATTAATTCAACTAGTGGCTCCTAAGAGGGGTGATGGGATCTTCATCAGAGTTTAAGTTCTGTTACCGTTCTGGAAAAATGGTGTTTGTTGTGATTTGAGATTGAATAATTGGCTGTAATTCCATTGTAATTGCAATTCAAATAGGCTGTAATTTGAGATTGAGAAGCAGACACTATAACCTATATGGTGACTGGTAACTCAATCAGGCAAAAATGACTGCTGTAGTATTGATGATGCAATTAATTTGGGTTTCTAATTTGTTAAGTATCTATTTTATCCATCTTTGAGGCATTGAGTACATCAATAATGAAATTTGAAATGATCTTTCCATATAATCAGTCCTTTATTCACTCTGTTTTTGGAATGGTCAGGCTATAAAATTGTTAAGCTGGTGAGGTTTTAGTTCCCTAGTTTTTCAAAGATGCTGCAACCAACATTTTCCTTCTGGCTTGTTTGAATAATTGGCTTCGTTTTCCTTTCAGCTTTTGCTACTGTATAATTTTCTACCTGAGACTAACAAACATGTTGATGCAACAGGCCATTGAGAGGAGAAGAGCCCGTGAGGCCAGTGAGAGTGAATCTCAAACTGACAACAATGAAGGTACCAGTGACCAAATTCATAACAGTGAAAGAACTACTGTTCTTCGTGTCCGGGATGAAAATGCAACGCCAAGTGTTCAGCCTGAGCACGAGATTTCATTCAAGACACCACTTCCTGCTTCTTTTGCTAAGAAGCCACAGCGTTCACCCACCAGCCGAGCCTGGAGCATTGTTGCAAGCATTGCTCGTGAGAAGCCTAATGACTCCATGACACCAGAGAAGAAGCTCCTGAGCTCAATTGAGAAAGTGAGAGAAGTTCTAAAGGAGGAAGAACGCAGGATGCAGAACACACCGGCTGCAAAGAGGGCCGAGAGGGAAAAGAAGATGCGAACTCTGATGACAATGCGCTGATCAGCAGCATAGATTCAGGGTCGGGAAGAGCAGGGTTTGGAAGCGGGCTGCTCATCGTCTGATGAGCTGGGCTGGGACTGATTCTTCATGACTATGAAGAGACTTGATTCTCGGGGAGATGGGGAATGGCACAGGATCAAGGTCTTGCTGATCAACCTGATCCCCTATCCAATAGATATGTAGACATTTAGTTTGAATTTGCTATTCATAGGTTTATGACAGTAAGTGCTGCCTATGCACATTTTGTACTAGTTTGCAAGCTGGCAGGAATCGGATGAGATAACATTTTGTAGAGAATCCAGATCAGCCTGATCTCGGATTGTAGAAGCATTTACAAGTAGATACAATACAATAACTGTAGCCTGAATACTATATTTTGGTTTTGAAGATCTTGGATCTGTCTGCATTTTAGTCATCTTTAACTGGTTTTCCGATGACTGGTTCAGAAAGGGAGGCATCCTATAAACACGGCGGCTGTTGAGTGCTATGCAAATCCTCCATTTAGAGCAGAGCGTCTGCAATGGACAATACTCTTCCGAGTTTAAACATCAATTGCTGCACTGAAAACTGTACGCTTTCAAGGTAAAAAAAGTCCCCACTGCAGTAATGTTTTTTATACGTTTGATTGTTTGAATGAGGCATCATCAAACTATGGTGGTCTATGACAAGAATGAGATGGACGACCAACACGGATTTATTGCAGCATTAAAAAATTAGTCCCCATTGCAAATCAACCAAAAGATTTTTAAGTTTTTCTTTTTAATTCTAAAGTATTATTTGAACTCCTGGAGAAGTTAATTAAACAGCTTTTCCCAGAGGTTGAAGGTCAAGGTTTGACTCCTTGTGATGAACAGATTCTAAGTTCATTGCCCCTTGAGAGTCACACTGCTAGGGTTGCTTTTCTTGCTCCTGAGAAGATGACCTGTGTTGTTCATCTTGCTGGTAATTGAGTTATTGGCTTGATTGTTGGAGGGTTGTTTTCTTTCAGTTGGATACCATTGTGATTGTTCATGCCACATGTGCCTATGTGAAGTTTTGTTTTGTGTTTGGTAAGTGTTTTCATTTATAATTTGGGTTTGTGTACTTGTTCCTTAGATTCATCATTCATTGGTTTGATTTCTGAATTTCTTGTTTACTATGGGTATCAAATTCGATACCAATACCAGGCCACTCCAAACATCAGAAGTACTTGGCTAGAGCTACTCAAAGAAGTACTCGAATGTGATTTGGATTACTTTAATTTGTTATTGTACTTTAATTTATAAAAATTTATTATATCAGAAAAGAGTAAACATGTTTATATTAATTATATGCTGTCCTTAATCAAGTATGGTTGATAAGTTGAAGATTGGTCCTTTATCTTTTGCAGTTGCAGTGAGGCCACATCATTGGCAAAGGCGTTAAAGAATACATCTTAATATCTTATACTAGTTGATGTCTTCAAACAAGGGAAGGGAGATATGAAGAAACATATATGTGCGAAATTTGAATTGAATAACTGAAGTCAAGAGAAATATAGGTATAAATGTATAATTACAATATATATTATATATATATGCAAAAGTTTGAATTAAGAGTGACCGAGTCAAGTATCAGGAGTGGGGTTGAGGGTGAGCTGGGCTCGAAGATGGAGCATATTATCGATGAAATACTGGGCGTTGACAGCCATGGAGGAGGGAGTCCGCAATGTGCGACCCGTGAAAGTGCAGTCGTCGGCCTTGAGTTTGGTCAGAAAAACCCCCTTCGTCAGCACCGCAAACTGGTAATCAATCCTAAGCATTCCCAGGTCTCTGTGCCTATGCAAATGGATATCCAAATCGGTGCAACAAAGTTCTAGGAAAAAACCTTTTCCACCTAGTACAAATGCCTGAGTAGAGCGCTTTTTTGTCAGGAATAGATTCTCCCTATCGTTGGGCGTTAAGCACAAGTAGACGGCGATTGAATTGCCATCGGGTTTTAGCTTAACCACCTTCACAGGGTGAAACTTGTAGACGCGCTGTATCAAATACAAGTCTTCGGGGCTAGATGGGTCATCTTTGGCTCTGATGATGTGTTGCCTTTGCCCATAGGGGAATCCGGCGTTCAAGTGGAAGGATTCCAATATGAGATTCAGCGCGCCAATCGCTTGGTGAGGATTTCTCGACGCTCTTTCCTTTCGGGATAGTGTTCACGAGCCCACCTCAATAGGAAAACGTAGAGGTCGTCTTCTGATCCCACTCTGAGGCCGTCACTTCCGAGCACAGCCTCTAATGCACAAAGTGGCAACGCCATGGCCATCGCCTCCTCTTCGGACCTTCAAAGTTCAAATTAACCAATCATAACATATCATATCATATCATATATATATGATATTTATGTAGTAGTGTGATCAAACTTACTTGGTGAAATCTCTTATTACCCTAACAAAATACTGCATCGCAACCTCTTTAAGTGGTTCAAGCAAGTCTCCGAGCGCTAAAAGACGAGAAGGAAGGTGGACGTATAAAAGCGCATCTTCAAAGGAAGATAAGGGTTTCTTATGCAGCAAATTGCTACAATAAGAAACACAAGAAGCAACCTCCAACCTGTCGGCAACCACCAACACGTTGACCAAACAGGGGACTGAATCAGTACTCAACTCGTGGCCGGGTATACATAAACTTTAAGACCTCTTCCAAAGCTTCTTCCTCTGCTCTCCATCGATGATCGATAGATCGATATCACAAAAACACAACACTGTCAAAATTAAACCTCGATATAAAATAAAGTGAGATCGATGTATATATCTTAATTAACTTACCAGATGGGTTGATCTTCAAGGTCACATGGGTGTGTGTTGATTCTCTCATGCCATTTCTGAATAGCTACAATACATCACCAATTTAATTAGCACGGAGTATATTTTAAAGCTTAACTTACTAAAGTATAAGTACGGAGTAAAAAAAAAAAAGACTTACCTTGTAGAAAAAGGGGCTGTGTACTGATAAGAGGTGAGAACTTACATGAAAAGCCCTAACTGTAATTACAACACAGTGCGGAGTATTAATTAGCCAATACAGTACGGGTTATTAAGTACTAATGAAGATTAGTACTCGTATCATCAAATTAATTAAACTGAAAATTAAGAAAGATTGAAACCTAGTAATTTCGGCTGGTTGGAGAAATCGGAGCATTCTGAATCAGACTTGGGATGGATAGCGTTGTCATCGTCAGAGTCAGGGATGGTCTCCACACGGAGCACCCGATCGGAGAATCCCTCATCGTTAAACGCGCTTAACGCAAACTCTATATGTCGTTTCATCGATCGATCTAATTACGTATATATTTCACCAATAATCTGCACATAATGTATTATTGGAATTAAACAAACAAATTTAAGCCTAACCACAATATATATTGGCTAAAATCGACCGGTATCTAAATTAAATCTCACCTTAATTACCTTACTTGATCGATCGCAATTAATCAGCGAAGGTTTTGCAAAATAGCCACGAAATTGGCCTAATTTTGCAAAATCGACGCTTATTGGGATATTTTTGTAAAATGGACGCAATATAAAACCCCCTTCCATTGTTTCACGCGCTTTTCTCTCTCCTCCCCCTCTCCCTCTGCCGACGCTCTCTCTTCATCTCCATGGCGAAAGTGCTCAGATTGCTCGAAAGTGCTCCGATTGATCGAATCTCAGATTGCTCGAAAGTGCTCAATAGCGCCGGAGATACGTCGGGAGGAGGAGTCGATGGCGAAATTGAAGCATCTGGAGCGCCGGAGATACGTCGGGAGGAGAAATTGGAGCAGCTGGATCGCCGACGAGCGGAGGCCGGAGCGGCCGGAGGCGGCGAGGCCGAGCGAGGCTGAGCGACGAGCGCGCGATTCAGATCCGAGCGAGGCCGAGGGAGATCCGAGCGAGGCCGTGGATTCGGCCGAGGCCGAGGCCGAGATCCGAGCAAGATCCGAGCGAGCGAGATCCGGCCTGGAGGCCTGGAGGCCGAGGCCGAGATCCGAGCGAGATCCGAGCGAGCGAGATCCGGCCCGGAGGCCTGGAGGCCGAGGGATGCCGAGCGAGCTCCGAGCGAGGTCGTGCGAGCCGGAGGCGGAGCCGGAGGCGGAGCGGGAGGCCTGCGAACGCTGGATCTGGAGAGACGGTTGAGCGATCGAGGTTGAAGAAGGCCGAGCGATCCGGAGCGAGATCTGGAGGCCGAGCGAGCGAGTCCGAGCGAGATCCGAGCGAGGCCGAGCGAGCCGGAGCCGGAGGCGGAGCCGGAGGCGCGCGAGGCGAGGCCGGGCGGCGATCTGTTCGCAGAAATCGGGGGAAGAAGAAGGAATTTCCATTAAATTACAAAACTTACCCCATAATTATGGAAATTAAAAAAAACTATCTATATTTTATTATGTGATCAATAATCTATATTTTTATTTTTATTTTTGCACAAAAAAATGTTATACTTGCACAACATATGATTATATTTGCACAAGTACAACATACAGTTATATTTGCATGACAAAATGTAAAATAAAATTAAAATAAAAACTAAACTCGGGTCATATTTGCACAACTTACGAATATATTTGCATAACATACTCTTATATTTGCACGACAAAATGTTAAAGAAATAAAAAAAATATAGGTTATGGATCGCTTACACTTTATTGAGAAAGTCTGAAATTATATTGAGATAAAATAAGATCATGTTGAGAATAATTTCACAAGTCTCGATTGTCGTGCAAATATTAAAACAGAGTCGTGCAACTCCTACAACAGAGTCGTGCAACTCCTACAACAGAGCCGTGCAACTCCTACAACAAAGTCGTGCAACTCCTGCAACAGCGCCGTGCAACTCTTAAAACAGAGCAGTGCAACTCTTACAACAGAACCGTGCAAGTCTTAAAACAGAGTCGTGCAACTCTTAAAACAGAGTCGTGCAACTCCTACAACAGAGTCGTGCAACTCTTAAAATAATATTGAGAGAACATAAAATCATGTTGAGAACAATTTCAAAAATCTCGATTGTTTTGCAAAAAATAACCTATTGTTGAGCAAAAATAAGAATAAGTTGTGCAAATATAAGAATATGTTGTGCAAATTTAATCATAAGTTGTGCAAATATGACCCTAGTCTAGTTTTTATTTATTTTATTTTTTTAACTTTTTATCGTGCAAATATAAGAGTTTAAAGTTGCACTTTTTTCCGTGTCAGCACTTTTTTTCCCATGTCAGCACTTTTTTTAAATATTTTTTTTTTAACGTCAGCACTTTTTTAACATAAGATCATGTTGAGAATAATTTCACAAGTCTCGATTGTCGTGCAAATATTAAAACAGAGTCGTGCAACTCCTATAACAGAGTCGTGTAACTCCTACAATAAAGTCGTGCAACTCCTGCAACAGCGCCGTGCAACTCTTAAAACAGAGCAGTGCAACTCTTACAACAGAGCCGTGCAAGTCTTAAAACAGAGTCGTGCAACTCTTAAAACAGAGTCGTGCAACTCCTACAACAGAGTCGTACAACTCTTAAAATAATATTGAGAGAACATAAAATCATGTTGAGAACAATTTCAAAAATCTCGATTGTTTTGCAAAAAATAACCTATTGTTGAGCAAAAATAAGAGTAAGTTGTGCAAATATAAGAGGACATTGTGCAAATTTAATCATAAGTTGTGGAAATTTAATCTAATTTGTGCACTTTTTATTCTATTTGTGTCAGCACTTTTTTCAAATAATTTTTTTTTTCACGTCAGCACTTTTTTAAAATAAGATCACGTTGAGAATAAATTCACAAGTCTCGATTGTCGTGCAAATCTTAAAACAGAGTCGTGCAACTCTTAAAACAGAGTCGTGCAACTCTTAAAACAAGAGAGCCGTGCAACTCTTAAAACAAGAGAGCCGTGCAACTCTTAAAACGGAGTCGTGCAACTCTTACAACATAGCCGTGCAACTCTTACATCATAGTCGTGCAATTCTTAAAATAATATTGAGAGAACATAAAATCATGTTGAGAACAATTTCAGAAATCTCGATTGTGCATTTTTACTCTATTGATGAGCAAAAATAAGACCGTGTTGTGCAATAATCTATTAAAAAGATATAAAATTATATTTACAAAAAATAAGATTATGTGGAGACACAATTTCACAAGTCTCGATTGTTGTGCAAAATATAATGAATTGTTGATCAAAAATAACCGTAAGTTGTGCAAATATGAATCAAATCTAATTTTTTGTATTTTTATTTTTTTTTAACATTTTTTCATGCAAATATAAGAGTACGATGTGCAAATATAACCGTAAATTATACAAATATGATCCAAGTCTAGTTTAGAGTTACACTTTTTTCCGTGTCAGCACTATTTTTTCCATGTCAGCACTTTTTTTAGAGTTGCACAAGCATTGATAACAATTTCACAAAGAATCGAAGAAGCACGTGACAAATGAATCATAAGCCGATCAAATGATGTCGAACAATTCCATCAAGCCTGGATAACAATTTCACAAATATGATCCAAATCTAGTTTTAAGAGCCGTGCAACTCTTAAAACAGAGCCGTGCAACTCTTACAAGAGAGCCGTGCAACTCTTACAACAGAGTCGTGCAACTCTTAAAACAGAGTCGTGCAACTTATACAACAGAATCGTGCAACTCTTAAAACAGAGTCGTGCAACTCTTAAAACAGAGTCGTGCAACTCTAAAATTTCATAGTATTATTCATGAAATTTATAGTTTTATTCATACAAACTAAAATCTAATTTGATTCTTCTTAAACTAAAAATCTAATTTGGGAACATTATAATATTATTCTTGCACCTTATATTCTTAGTACAACCCGTTTGCATTCTAGTTGATCTAATAGTTATAATTGTTACGGTGACAAACTATGCTCGTCAATAACGGGAACTCCGCATTCTAATCAGCTAAATTAGGTTGCATTTGTTGTGGCAATAAAGGAGTTTTTGAAGAAAATGGATGCATTTAGCAGTGAAGATTGAAGTCCCTCCTAGAGTTTTCTATCGTCAAGACGTCCCATTCCCCCCATTGATATTAATTCTGTTAAAGAACAATTTATGCAAGGATTTATTCATGATTTTGAAGCTTCCAGTAATCCAATAACTAATCTGTAATATTGGAAAAAAAATGAATGAAAAAAATAAAATAAGTTGGACTATGTGGCCATTCAAAGAACTTATAATCCACTTCCATCTGAAAATACAAGCAGACCAATAAGACATTCATTCAATCCTTATATATGTATAAAGAAATGGGCAACACAATGTATCAGCAATGCCAAGAACGACCCTTGGCAGGGTCGTTCTTGGAGTCAGATGCCACAAAACCACGATTCAGATCCTTGACAGCAACGTTCTTGACGTTGAAGCCGACAGGTGCAGCAGGTTTGGGCTTGGCGGCAGCTGGAGCAGCAACAGCACCTGTAAAAGCAAGGGTAGCCTGCGACAGCAAATAGGTTTTGCTCAATTCAGTGCGACTGCGTAACAACCTAGAAATTAAACAGCAAAGATAAGGAGATACTCAATACAAATTGAGAATGAGATAGGTGGTACTGCTACTAAGAACACCCAAGATACACAAAATGTATATACTGATAACTTTCTTTGTTAGACAGAGGTGAAGGCAAAGTCATGACTGAGCCATTGCACCTGCCCCAGCATTTGAGTGAAGGATTGTATTCGAGAATCTGGAGGGAGGCCAATACCGAAACACTGATCTGCCTACAATGTCTTTGACGGGAAGAGGACCCCTGTCGAGTGCAATCTAACTTGTCAAATAGCCAATTAAAATGCCAAAGTAAAAATCAGACAGACACCAAGTGAAAACTGAGAGAACCCATTTTGATGCATCCAGTAGATAGCTCATATATATGGCTGCATTGAAAAAAATGTTGCTATGCAAGTTTGCATAGCTTGAACACTATTGTTTTCGTTCATGCTCATGTATAATGTTGGACCCAAAGCATCATAAACATGAAGATAGGAAAGTAAGTAGTTACCAGTTATGAGAATCAAAGCTGTTGTTACGGTTGTCTCCCAGCACGAATACATACCCTTTAGGTACAATCTGCAGTTTTAATTAGAGGAATAAGAAAAAGGAAATCTCTTAAATGAATTTTGAAATCCAACTTGATACTAAAGTGATGTTATCTTGAGCTTACCACAGGCTTCATCTCATAGGCAAAGGGCTCGAGGATGAAGTCCTCAACTCGTACAACACCATTCACCTACAATTTCCCATCACGGACCTACACCAAGAACCATGATAGTGAAGTGATACATGTCTCTGCTTGCAGCAAGTTAGCAAACATTTAAACATAAAACAGCCTAGAAAAGGAACTGCACTAACCTCTACGCAATCTCCGGCTTTTGCTACAATCCTTTTAATGAACACATCTCCAGAACTATACCCAATTGCCTATAAAATACATAGCGATACAACTGTCAAACCCGACACAGAAACACATTGATGGTAACGGAGATACATATCTTCACTTTACCTAAAGAATAGGCGGTGCCCTGAATATCACAATATCAGAAACCTGAGGCTCTCGGAACATGTAAGAAACCTACAACACCATCCACAACAGCTAATTAATCGAAACAGGTGATCCTATTAAATATAGCTTGCATCAACAACATCAAACCTTGAACACTTAAAAAGAAAACTGCAGCAGCACTATGCAAACTCGGTGCTGATTCATGTTCATGTGCAAAAGTATTCAAGCACCCACGCATACTTGAATGACCTCTTGTTCATCTCAGCAGCCTCCTTCTCAAACGTCTCGATCACACGCTTGTCAATACCACCAAGCTTGTAGATAAGGTGACCAGTGGTGGTGGACTTCCCAGAGTCGACATGTCCAATGACCACAATGTTGATGTGAACCTTCTCCTCACCCATCTTATCTTGTTAACTAAGAACCAGAAACATGAAGAATACAAAATTTTATAAAACATCTCCCAATAAAATAGCATAAAGAATTCTTCAAAAGTTGATTACTATCATATTAACTAACAAGCAGAGACATTCATGCAGCAAGATACATAAAAAAGGTAGACATTGAAATCCAAAATGGAAATCTGAAGTTCTGAAGCACATACTCAATATCAACTCATCAAGCTAAGCCAATTAAAAACGTCTCACCATGAACATTCAACACTCCTTTAAAATTGCACAAGGTTAGAACTGCTAAATTAGCCCCAAGCATAGTTATAAATCCACTCATGAATCAAGATGATACAAAATCTGTACTGAAATCTAAAGTAGAAAACTGAACCACATAATCAAATATTCAGAAGCAAAACATTTGAACCATAGACAACTAGTCAAATTACAAATTAATCACACAATATTTAGCATCTGAACAATCTGTTCTGAACCATAGACAACTAGTCAACTTAATCACACAATAAGGAGATGCTCACTACAAATTCCAGATTGCAACCTTGAATTCATAGAAATTTAATGGAGAAAAACCCTAATTCGGTCAAATTTGAAGTCAATTTAGGTTAAGATGTTACTGCCTACAAGCTAAGACAAACAACAATCCTCTAGTTTTCTCTTTAATCGATTGATGAGGAGGAGAGATGAAGAGAGAGTACCGGAGTCATAGCCGAAGAGGAGGCCGCCGATTCCAGCGGAGAAGGCGAGATGGAGAAAGATGGGAGTCGGCCAGAGCAACTCCTTGCAGTTGTGCGACGGCGCCGGCGTTGATCCTTCTCCATCTTCATCTCTCCACGCTATCGACGAATTGAGCGTATAATCGGAAGAGGAATCGCTCGACTTCTCCCGATAGAGCACCATCGGAGCACCGAATCCAGGAGGAAGAGCACGGAATCGAGCACCATCGGAGTATACGTCTCCGATCGAAGGGAGTCTGAGGTAGTCGACGTCGTCGGCGGAGTCGGAGGCGCCAGAAGGAGATACCGGCGGAGGAGATCTGGCGGAGGAGATCGGGTGGAGAGAGAGATTGGAGCGAGAGAGATTGGAGCGAGAGAAATCTCAGAAAAAAATAATAATTGAGAATTAGTATATATAGCGGCTATTTCGCAAATTTGTCCAAACCCGCGTCTATTTCGCAAATATGTCCAAATAATGTGTCCATTTCGCAAATTTTTTCTTAATCAGCCACCTGTCGCAGACTCTAGGGTTTTTAAGAAAGGACAAAAAAAAGAGTTGATACCACACATTCCTCTTACGGAGTATTATTTATATAGGACACGGAGTAATAATAAGATATTAAGATTTTAATTTTTAAAATTTTGGATATAATAATTATATCCAAAATCTATTAGATTTTGGATAGAATTGGATTGAAGATAAAATAAATAGTTTTTTTTAAAAAAAAAAACAAACCAAAACTGAGGTAGAATATGATCTCGGCGAAAACAACGCGCTTGTGGCCTTTGCCCCGCGCCCCCAACTTCATCATGTACTCCTCCTTCTCCGATGATCCAGAGCGGCCAAGTCCAACCACCCCAAATCGCCCCTCCTTGGCTGCAACCGGTCGGTCTCGGACTGATTTTGACGAAATTTTTCATATCATTTGGCGAAATTTAGTTCAATCAGGTAGGCTTCAGAAGATTGGTAAGAAGCTTCTCAGAATTCTAATTTCTTGGTTGTTATCAGTCCCGCAGTTAATCGGAGTTTTGCTGAACAGGTACAAGAGAACTCAACTTGCTCCGAGCAAGGGGATAAGGATCTAGCTCGTCTCAATAATTGGAAATTGGAACCGATATATTTTTCTTTGCTGTCACTGTTTGGTGCTTTTGAGCTGTCTTTGCAATCTTCGGTTGAATATTGCTTAACGTATCTGAATTATGATTATGGTTGTTCTAATGTTCAAGGGGAGTTTTGACTCGATAGAAGACTAGGTCGCGGTTGATCACCTCATAAGGTACCTCGCTTTCTATCAGCTCAAAGATTTTATTCCTCTTAAACTGCTTTGGATTTATGTACATTGAAGTTCCAAATAGATATGGTGCTTGATCTTTTAACATTGATGTTTCTTTTGCTCAGACTTTTCACTGGTATGGTTTTCATGTCAAAAATTTCAATGCTTTTGGATTCGTAATGGATCAAACTTCGTTTTAATATCAACTTTCTAATTCATCTGTATATCTAGCTTAAGAGGAACTCATTATGTGATTATTGATTGGTTGAGATTGTATATTTTGGAATTTAAAATAGCTTTGGTCGTTTGAAGATCAGCAGAGATTTTGGAACTCATTATGTGTGCCTCTGGCAATGGCGTCTCATCTCTCTGTGTGTGTCAATTTCCAGTTTCTGTTTTTGGAATGGCCAGGTAATAAATTTGTTAAGCAGGTAGGGTTAGTTCCCTAGTTTTTCAAAGTTGCTGCAACCAACATGATGATGCAACCCGAGACTGTATAATTTGCTACCCGAGACTAACAAACATGATGATGCAACAGGCCATTGAGAGGAGAAGATCCCGTGAGGCCAATGAGAGTGAATCTCAAACAGACAACAATGAAGGTACCATTGACCAAATTCATAACAGTGAAAGAACTACTGTTCTTCGTGTCCGGGATGAAAATGCACCGCTAAGTGCTCAGCCCAAGCATGAGATTTCATTCAAGACACCACTTCCTGCTTCTTTTGCTAAGAAGCCACAGCGATCACCTATAAGCCGAGCCTGGAGCATTGTTGCAAGCATTGCTCGCGAGAAGCCTAATGACTCCATGACACTAGAGAAGCAGCTCCTGAGGTCAATTGAGAAAGTGAGAGAAGTTCTAAAGGAGGAAGAACGCAGGATGCAGAGCACACCGGCTGCAAAGAGGGCCGAGAGGGAAAATAAGATGCGGACTCTGATGTCAATGCGCTGATCAGCAGCATAGATTCAGGGTCGGGAAGAGCAGAGTTTGGAAGCGGGCAGCTCATCGTCTGATGAGCTGGGCTGGGAGCCTGGGACTTGATTCGTCATGACTATGAAGAGACTTGATTCTCGGGGAGATGGGGAATGGCACAGGATCAAGGTCTTGCTGATCAACCTGATCCCATATCCAATAGCTATGTAGACATTTAGTATGAATTTGATATTCATAGGTTTATGACAGTAAGTGCTGCCCTATGCACATTTTGTACTGGTTTGCAAGCTGGCAGGGATCAGATGAGATAACATTTTGTAGAGAGTCCAGATCAGCCTGATCTCGGATTGTAGACGCATTTGCAAGTAGATACAATAACTGTAGCCCAAATACTATCTTTTGGTTTGCAAGATCTTGGATCTGTCTGCATTTTAGTCATCTTTCACTGGTTTTCCGATGACTGGTTCAGAAAGTGAAGCATCCTATAAACATGGCGATTGTCGAGTGTGATAGATTATATAGGTCTCCTATTGTATAGTGGGCTGAAAGCCCGTTAAGACCCAATACCTTTGTATCCTATATATATATATGTTATATCAATGAATGGAAACCCTTAAAGAGGACTTTACATCAATTCTATCATTCTACATGGTATCAGAGCGGAAAAGCCAAACGGCCCGACTCTCAATCCTGGGCTAGCTAAAAAAGGAATGAGATGCTAGACCTGTTGTCCAAGTGTCAACTAGAGGCGAAAGACGACCCTAGTTGCACTTGCGGGGGCGTGTTGAGAATGTGAAGAGACAAAGTGTCCCACATTGATTATACAAACAAAGAAGCCATAGTATATAAGCTAGTGGGTTACTCCTCCTATTGCCAATTGGTTTTAGGATGGAACCCCGCTCGGCTTATGTGCTATGCTATTAGCGCAAGGGCGCATGTGTGCACACGACCCCCGGTCACGAGTCCTAACGGACTTCAGTATGGTATCCTCTGTCCTAGCCGACCCAGCACTGCCTTCTTCCTCTCGCCCTCTCCCTCGACCTCTCGCTGCACCTTGCCGGCCACCAAGCCGAGATCCAGCCACTCCAAATCCAACGATCCCAAGCGCACCAGCAGCCCCCGCCGAGTCCGAGCGCTCCTCCCCGCGCTCTTGCTGCCTTCACCATCGCTACCCAGAACCGCCGCCAACCACCACCATCCCCCAGATCCGGCCACCTTTCCTCGATTCCGGCCTCCTCAAGCCCGGATCTAGCCATTCCGAGCACCACCGCGCCCACATCCCACCTCTTCGCTCCGCAGAACCCCGTCTCGAGTTCTCCCTCACTTCCCAGATCTCCCCTCGTCGGCCACCAGATCCGGCCATCTTGTCCCCGGATCCACCGCCGCCGAGCACCTGAGGAGACCCTGCGTCTGACGGTTTCTAATCCAAGTCTCCCCTGTATATTTCCTTCCCCCCCCAAAAAAAAAAACAAAAAAAAAACAAACAAAAACCTTACTATGGCCTTCTACGATCACCAACGACCTCTCGTCGGGGTGATTGCCCCGCCAAGTCATTTACAGAGGGGGTATTCCCACATTGGAGCCCATCCACAGGGCTACCCGACCTCTCCAACGAGGTCATACCCGAGCCAACAGGGACTCCTTGGGCCTTCTCCGCACCAATATCACGCCTTCTCCTCTATGCAGCCGACATCTTCAGACTCTTCTTGGTACATGGACACTGGTGCCACCTCCCACATGACAAACTCTTCAGGTAACCTCTCCTCTATTTCTTATAAGGGTCCTGCACACTCTATTATCGTCGGAAATGGTGGTCGTCTTGCTACTTCAGGGATTGGCCACGCCAATTTACAGACCCCAACCCACCCACTACACCTGAACAATGTCTTTATTGCCCCAAAGATTGTCAAAAACCTTATCTCTGTCCGTCGGTTCACTACTGACAACAAAGTTTCCCTTACGTTTGATCCCTATGGTTTCTCTGTGAACGATCTTACTACGGGGGTTACTCGCATGAGATGTAACAGCACCGGGGAGCTCTACCCTGTCACACCACCTCCTGCGTCCAGTCAGTCGTGTCCGGTCGCCCTCTCGACATCATCGTCCAGCCTGTGGCATGCACGTCTGGGCCATCCCAGCGCTGCCGTTCTAGATGTCCTCCGTTCCCATAACCTTGTCACCTGTACTAAAGACCCACGCTCTGGTTTATGCTCTTCCTGCCAACTAGGCAAACATGCCAGACTGCCGTTCCAACGGTCTTTGACCTCTACCCTTGCTCCCTTTGATATCATTCGCAGCGACATTTGGACCTCTCCCGTGCCTAGAAAGGAGGGTCACAAGTACTATCTCTTGTTTCTGGATGATTACACTCATTACTTATGGGTCTTCCCGTTGCATTTCAAGTCTCAAGTGTTTCCTATTTTTGCCAGATTCCACACCTACATCAAAACACAGTTCCACATGTCCATCAAATGTTTCCAATGTGACAATGACCGTGAATTTGACAACAAAGACTTTCACTCCTTCTTTGCCGCAAATGGGATCTCATATCGCTTGTCTTGCCCCTATACTTCTCAGCAGAATGGCAAGGCAGAAAGAATCATCAGAAACATTACCAACATGATGCGCTCTCTCCTCTTCCACGCATCTATTCCCCTTCCCTATTGGCCTCACGCCTTATCCACCACATGTTATCTCCTAAACATTCTCCCTTCCACTACCCTACACCATTGCTCGCTAGGGGTGGTATCTGAGCCGAACAGCTCGAGCTCGGCTCGGGCTCGGCTCAAAAAAGCTCGAGCTCGGCTCGTTCGTAGAGGGTAAACAAGCCGATCTTGAACATACTTTTGAGCTCGAACCGAGCCCGAGCCGAGCTCGGAAGCTCGATGCATGAAATTACTGAAATGCCCCTGGGGTTATGAAAGGAAGGATTTAGGGTTTGGTGGCACAACGCTCGCTCACTTTCAGACTTTCTCCTCCTGTGCCCTGAAGGCTGAAGCTTTCGGCGGAATCGGCGACCTGAGTTTCTCTTCTTCCTCGGATTCTCCTGCACAGGTGGTCTTCATTCCGAGGTCGGCTCAGGCGGCGGTGCGGCGACGGTGAACAGGTGAGCAGTTTGTCTTCGACGGCTCATTGCCTTCATTGCCTTCATTGCCTTCGACGGTTTACAGTTTGTCTTCGACGGTGAACAGGCTGTCTTCATTGCCTTCATTGCCTTCGACGGTGACGGTCTAAATCTTCCTTTGTTAGTTGTTACTTTGATTCAAGATTTGTTAGTTGTTACTTTGATTCAAGATATGTATGTTCAGTGGTTTGATTCAAGTGGTATGATTCAAGGCTGTCTTCGATTGACATAGCCACATAGGCTGTATGTTCAGTACTTCAGTGGTTTGATTCAAGATCTGTACGTTCCTCTTGTTAGTTGTTATTTTGATTCAAGATCTTGTTCCTTAATTTGTATGTTCAGTGGTTAGTTAATTATTCAGAATATGAATGAACTCTCTTGTTGTGTTAATTTGTTCATTGTTACTTTGATTCAAGATCTGCTGGGACTTTAATTACATAGGCTCTTGTTAATTTGTTCATTGTTACTTTAATTACATAGGCTCTTATTCCTTAATCTGTATGTTCTAGTTGTTACTTTGATTCAAGATCTTGTTCCACATAGGGTGTATGTTTAGTTGTTACTTTGATTCAAGATCTTGTTCTTTATAAGTTTTCTGAAATATGAATGAACTCTCTTGTTGTGTTAATTTGTTCATTGTTTAACTTTGATTAATCTCTCTTATTTATTAGACTATGTCGGCTCCACAACCGAGTGACTCCGTCAACAACTTAGGAGCTTCTGCCACTCAGGCTACACAACCGAGTGGTGAAGAGCAAACGGCTGAGACAGTAGCTCCTTCTGCTAGTGAAGCACAAACTACGGGTACAGTTGACATTGAGGGTGAGAAAAAGAAAAAAAGGAAAGTTTCTGCTGTTTGGAACGATGTTACCGAAGTTGAGGAAGGTGGTGTAGCTTATGTGAAATGCAACCATTGTGATCAGAAAATGACAAAAACCAAGGGAGGGCCAACAACTACCTACAAAAAGCACATTGACCTTTGTGTGATTCGGAAAAGTAAGATTTCGGGAAAAGGAAAAGGTGCTGGTGGATTGCAACAACTCCTAAGTTTTGATTCGAGTGGAAGTGGTTCAGTTGTTCCTTACAAGTATGATAAGGAGGCAATTTTGAACATGATGGCGAAGATGATTATGGTGCATGAATACCCGTTCATGATGGTTGAGCATGAGTTGTTTAGGGCTTATAGTCAAATGCTTAACCCGAAGTTTGAGCCGATTGGTCGCCAAGCTATTAGAGATCGTGCAATGAAGTTATATAGGGAAGAGAAGGTAACAATGAAGGTGATGTTTACAAAAGTTGGAAGGGTTAGCTTAACATCGGACTTGTGGACATCTAACCAAACGAAAGGATACATGTGCATCACCGGGCATTTTGTAGATTCGGATTGGAAGTTGCAAAATCGCATTTTGAATTTTTGTTTGTTGCCTCCACCGCACACGGGTATTGCTATTGCGGACAAGATGTTTGAGTGTTTGTCTGAATGGGGATTAGAAAGAAAGATCTCTACCATCACATTAGACAATGCTACTTCAAATGATGCCGCCACCACATGTTTGCAAGAGCAATTTGAGGCAAGAGATGCATTGATCTTTGGAAAGAAGATCTTCCGTGTTAGGTGTTGTGCGCATATCTTGAATTTATTGGTCCAAGATGGATTGATTCCTTTGAAGAGCGTTATTCAAAATGTCCGTGAGAGTGTGAAGTTCATACTTTTGAGTCCCTCACGCCTTCACAAGTGGAATGAGCTTGTTAAGAGTATAGGATTGCCCACAAACAACAAGTTAATTCTTGATGTTTCTACTCGGTGGAACTCAACCTATCATATGTTGGAAAGAGCTCTAATATTCAAGGATGCTTTTCCTAGGTATACATAATATACGTTCTGATTTTTTTATATATAAATACACCTACTGATTTTTATTTGTTTAGCTACTGATTTTTTGATTTAGTTGTTTAGCTACTGATTTTTAGCTAATATTCAACTGATTATTACTGATTTTTTTACTGATTTTTTTTACTGTTTAGCTACTGATTTTTTAGTTGTTTAGCTACTGATTTCTTGATGTTTAGCTACTGATTTCTACAGTTTCCTTGTCATCGGTGCACCTACTGATTTTTCTACTAATTCTTGATGTTTCTACTGATTTTTTTTACATTTTTGATATGTCTACTGATTTTTTGATATAGCTACTGATTTTTATTTGTCTACTGATTAAATGTTATTTAGGTATGCAAGTAGAGAACCTTCTTAAAAAACCGTTCCAACTGAAGAAGAGTGGGAAAGAGCTCGTGATGTGTGCACGTTTTTGAAGACTTTTGATAAGGTAACTAATGTCTTCTCTGGGCGAGATTACACAACTGCCAATCTTTATTTCCCTGAGGTTTGTGAGATTAGGAAGGTCTTGGATGAGATGGCCAATGACCCAAGGGAATTCATGAAACTTATGGTTCAAAGCATGAAACTAAAGTTTGACAAGTATTGGAAGGAGTCCTCTCTTTTGATGATAGTTGCATGTGTGTTAGATCCTCGAAGCAAGATTCAGGCGATTAGGTACATTTTTATAACCCTATATCCACCGGAGGAAGTTGAAAATAGGATATTTGACATTAAGGATGAAATGCAAATTTTGTATGACAACTACGCATCCAAGGAGGATAGTTCTTTTAGTTGTAATATGCAGACTAGCTCGGGTGGAGGGAGTGAAAAACGTTCCAATGATTGGAGGTTGGGCTTCGAATCTTGGGTAAAAGTAAGTGATTCAGAAAAGCCAAGTAGAAAGGAGCTTGAGGCTTATCTTGAAGAATCTGTGTTGACCGGGGAAGCCGACGACTTTGATGTCTTGGGATGGTGGAGGTTAAACATACCGAAGTTCCCTATCTTAGGTAGGATGGCTCGAGATATTCTTTCTATTCCCATAACCACTGTACCTTCTGAGTCAGCGTTCAGTGCTGGCCGTAGAGTTATTGGGGATGATCGTTGTTCACTGGGTGATGACACGGTTGAAGGACTTCTTTGTGCATCAAATTGGTTCCGAGTTGAGTACAAAGATTTGGTCAAAGATATGGACCCTATGGTCATTGATTGATGTAAGTATACTAATATACTATCTTCAATGTTTGTATACATTTTATACCACAACCTCATTTGAACTCATTTTATATTTCTATTTAGGTTATGGAGGAAGCAAGGCAAGAAGCAATTCAACTATGAGAAGCTTCGACTTTTATTTTTCTGTTTTTAGTGTACTTGTGGTTAACTTATTTCGAAGTTGTTGTGGACCTTGAGACATTGAACTTAGGTTTGTATTAAGTATTTGGTCATTGAACTATTGAACTTATGTTGTATTCCGAGGCAAGCTTGAGACATTGAACCTCATTTGATCTCGTTTTTATACTTGCACAACTACTGTATAAATTGTTACAGGTTAATTTTAGCTCAGCTCGGAACCGAGCTTGAACGAGCCGAACGAGCCCAGACCACGAGCTCGAACGAGCCTAAGCTCGTTCGTTCGGCTTGACCGAGCCTTAACAAGCCGAGCTCGAGCTTGTCCCCAGGCTCGCGAGCCGAGCTTGAACACAAAACAAAGCTCGAATGGATTTTAGGCTCGGCTCGGGCTCGGCTCGTATACCATTCGAGCCAAGCTTGAACCAGTGAAGCTCGGCTCGTTCGGCTCGTATACCACCCCTATCGCTCGCCAGCTCAGACACTTTATTACGCCGAGCCTAGGTATGATCACCTTCGCACCTTCGGGTGCTTGTGTTTCCCAAACCAGTCATCCACAGCCCCGCACAAGCTTCACCCGCGCTCCACTCCATGTGTCTTCCTAGGCTATCCGTCTGATCATCGCGGTTACATTTGCCTCGATATCAAGACCCACAAGATCATTCTCTCACGTCATGTCACCTTTGATGAGTCGCGGTTTCCCTTTGCGTCTCCCACACCCCTTGTGTCTCCGTCAGAGTCTGAGTCACCATTCCCTCACTTCTTTTTTCCCCAGAGCTCTCCCGGTGCTCCTGCTTCTCCCCCTACACCACCATCACCACCACCCCCCACCACCAGACCACACACCCGCGGCGTCTCCGGTGTCTTCCGACCCCGTCAGATCGTCTCCATGACCACCGCCCATCACCCCGCTATCCACCTCCCATCACCCCGCCAAACAACCTCGCCTCACCTACGTGCGACGACCGCTGCATGACGCACGAAGCACATTGAGCTTGATCTCCACTTCGTCAGGGACAAGGTTGCCATTGGACATGTCCGCGTTCTACATGTCCCGTCCTCTTATCAGTACGCTGATATATTCACCAATGGTTTACCTAGACAGTTATTCATTGATTTTCGTTCCAGTCTCACTGTACGGACCCCTCCCGTTTCGACTGCGGGGGTTTGATAGATTACATAGGTCTCCTATTGTATAGTGGGCTGAAAGCCCGTTAAGACCCAATACCTTTGTAACCTATATATGTTATATCAATGAATGGAAACCCTCAAGGAGGACTTTACATCAATTCTATCATTCTACAGAGTGTTACGCGAATCCTCCATTTAGAGCACGAGCATCTGCAATGGACAATACTCCGAGTTTAAACATCAATCTCTGCACTGAAAACTGTAAGCTTTCAAGGTAATAAAAAGTCCCTACTCCAGTAATGTTTTTTATACGCTTGAATGAGGCATCATCAAGCTATGGTGGTCTAGGACAAGAATGAGATGGACGAACACGGATCTATTGCAGCATAAAAAAAAAAGTCCCCATTGCAAATCAACCAAAAGGTTTTTGCTCCTAAATCTGTTCCTCCTGAGAAGATGGCCTGTGTTGTTCATCTTGCAGGTAATTGAGTTATTGGCTTGGTTCTTGGAGGGTTGTTTTCAATCAGTTGGATACCAGTGTGATTGTTCATGTGCCTATGTGAAGTTTTGTTTTGTGTTTGGTAAGTGTTTTCATTTGTGGTGTGGGTTTGTGTACTTGTTCCTTAGATATTTTTTTTTAAATAGAGTTAGGATAAAATTTTATCTTATAATTTTATCTTATGCATACATAGATAAATTGATTAAATTAATAGAGTTAGGATAAATTTTTATCTTATGTATATATTGATTAAATAGAATTAGGATAAAATTTTATCTTATGCATATATTGATTATTTCAAAATTTTATGATTGGTTCATACGACTACTGATTAAGGAGAAGTCGTCATGTGTCTCAGACAACTTCTCCTTTATTATATACTCCCTCTGTTAATTATAACTTGTTGTTTACTATTCATACACGTTTTTTTAGAATAATAAAAACTATATAAAATATTAACTTATTTTTACATTTGTTTTTATAAATTCATACTTAATAGTAATAATTATGAAATTATAAAAAATATATATTAAAAAAGCTAATATTTTATATAGTTTTTAACACCTCAAAAAGCGTGCGTAAATAGTAAAACGTTAAGTTTTAATTAACAGATGAAGTATAATAGAAGATAATAGATAGATAAGAAATCTAACAAATAAAAGACATAGGTAAAATATATAAAATAAAACTTAAATCCAAATTACAAAACAATCGAAGTTGAAGACAAAAACATACCAGAAAGTAGGGGAAAAATCTAATAAATACCCAATCAAACTATAGAAATTCATTATTCAGATGCATAATGAAATCAGATGAATACAAAAATTGAAACCTAACAATACAATTAGACAAGGAGAATAAAAATACATATTGAATAATTCATGCAGCAACCATAAAACGTATAGTAAATAGAGACTACAAAAGGAACAATTAAATAAGTAAAGTCAATAGGTAACGTACCCCAGAAAGAAAAGGTATTATGATTTTATTTTATTTTTTTGAATCACGTAATGTAATAATTATATATTAAGATTTTATTTTATTTTTTTGACAATTTTTCTATATTCAGTCTAATTCTATCCAAAATTCATCCACGGCCATTTGAGTAATAGGCTTTTGAATATGAGAATATGTGGGGTAATGTTCTAATGAATATGAAAAAAATATTAGGATGAATATTATTCAAATGAATATAAGATAACATATTCATATGAATATTCAAATGAATATATCTATCTAATTGAACAATTGAATACAATGGAAGGAGATACAAGAAAAAACCATGTACAACTACTTAGTTGATATAACCAATGACCTCTTGCCCTAGTGGTAAGAGTGAGGTGCTTCCTTGTGCCTCACTACCATGAGGTCAAGGGTTCAAATCCCACTATGAGCAATTTGTGCTATATATAGTGGGTACTCATGCCTTGGTTTACCTTGGCATGGGTTAGCCTGTCTTGCGGCTTGCCGCTTGGCTTACCCGGCTCGAGTGCTTTGCAGGCTAGTGCTCGGCCAGTGGAGGATTAGTCGATAACCTCGGAACCTCCACGTCATAAAAAAAAAAAAAACTACTTAGTTGATATATAATGTAAATAAAAATAGAGAAAATTTGTGCCGCAGGCACAAATTTTCAACCTAATTACAGCTCCGTCCAACCTTTTGTAAATTTTACAAAAGTGTCCACTTTAATAATTTCCGCTTGCTATTTGACGTTTTTACCCCTCCTATTATTAACCTAATAAAAACTAAAGAATAAGAAAACAAAACCGTCCCCTCCTACCTGTGTTCATCGAGTGATATCAGATCTCAAGTCCCTTCATGGCTACCTTATACTCCTCCGTCACCGCCTCCCTCACCACCACCTCCACCACCGCTCCGCCCGGCTCGCACCTCCATCACCGTCTCCCTCACCACCTCCCGCCGGGTCTTCCGCCTGAAACCCTCATCACCGGCTCTCGTCACCGCCTGGCTGCCAAACCTCCGAGGCGGATATCGCAGATCTGCAGATGGTGGACAAGGAGCAGGGTCCTCCGCCTCCCGCCGCCTCTCATCCAACCTCGCCGCATCGCTCTCCTCCCGGTGCAGAGCCACACTGGCATTCAAGAAGCCAAAACGAAGCCGCAGTTGCAGGATCCGAGCAGCAGAGGCCACAGTAGAAGACGGCGACGAAGAGGATGACCTTCTCCTTGTCGACGATGACTTTGATGATGGTATCTATCTTCTGCTTCTTCGATTATCTCTTATTTCGTGTGGAATTGATCAGTAATTGAGCTGTTTCGATGCTTCCTTCTGATTTTGTTTTGTTGTCTTGTTGAATTGGAGGTTTGGAGCATGACATCGATTTAAATCCACAGCTAGAGCAATTCTCCGCTGTTTTTTTTACTGCATTCTTAAGATGTCGATTTATTTGGGAATCGATTTTTCTTGTTGTGCAGAGGAATTGTTAGATGATGATTTCGACGAGGAGTATTTTGAGGATGAAGAGGTCGAGACTCGTGTAAGCATTTGGCCCTACGGTTGTTTCATCTTTTTTGAATCTGGTGTTGTTTGGGGGGATCTCATTACTTAGGTTTTGGGGAAACAGGTTGGGGATGGAGCAGCTGGAGGTGGTATTTCACTCGCAGGGACATGGTGGGATAAAGAAGCCTTAGCATTGGCTGAAGAAGTTTCTGACTCCTTTGAGGGCCAGCTAAAAATATACGCCTTCAGAACGCTGGCAAATTCCACTGTTCAACTGCGCATTGAGAATATTTCAATCAAGTAAGACGTTCCCCTGAATTGTTGTAATGGAAAAAGTAGCCAGCAATGAGGAGTCTAGAATCTAGATGTTTCAACCAAGTAAATTTGCTCTTTAGGATCCTAATCCTTGTTTTTTTCGTTTTCTATTCGGTGGTAATTGTTTTGATATGAGTTACTGAGAAATCATTGGCATTAGTACTTCTCATGATGCAAATTTTATTAAGCTTAATCCCTATAATGGGGATATTCAAGGCCATTTGCTTATACTCTTACGATTATTTTTGAATCCTACTGCTCCAATTGTTGGAATAATCTGTTGTAGTGTAAAAATAACGAATCAAATGTTTCATGCGAGTATGTACACTCCTAATTGATGTTGCTCTTTATCTTTTTTTTTTTTGCTGATAGTTAATGTTGCTATGGGTTATTGATAATTGGTTGGCATCAGAGAACGATGACAGTTTTGTGCTTGTCATGATCTAAACTGCATTAAGATGAATCCCTTGAGTGCATAATGTGCATTGTATATTGAACACCATTGCTTATTTATTTTGATTTTTTGTTGAGTCTTGCTGCTACTGTATTCAGATGCTGGGTGCAGCTATTGAGCTCTTGGTCGCTCATCTCTTTTTGAAGCCTCGTCCATTTAGTGCACTTTCTTCAAGGATCGTGGGTTTCTTAAGGTAGTGTTTTCTCCATATATCCAATCACTTTGTTTCTCACCTTCACATGCACAAATCTTTTAGATGCTCTTCAGAATTCGGATGACATTTTGCTTTCTAATTGGTTCGTAGATTTTTAAAGCTGATTGGAGAGTATAACTGGAACTTGTTTCCTTTAGTTGTGGACATAAATGGTGATTTGACTTCTCATGACGGGGAAGAAGTAAAGGTATGTTTGACTGCCTAACTGCCTTGTATAGCATTTTACCTTCTTATTGGCACCTAGTAAGTCTGAGTTGACAACCATGCACAAATTTTGCTGCTATTTGCATCTATTCGATTGTGCTTCTATTTGTTTTGGCATCTCTTACCCCTGCTATTCACAATGAAATTAATATTAATTCGTAGATTTCATTGTGAAATCACACAATTTTGCAATGAAATTGCACATCCACATATCTGTGAAATCAATATCAGTGCTGACATCTGGGAAATCAATATCAGTGCTGACATTTTTGAAATCAATATGAGTGCTGACATCTGTGAAATCAATATCAGTGTTGACATCTGTGAAATCAATGCTGACATCTACATATCTCTTATATGCTGACATGTGCTGACATGTTCTCTTTTCGTGCTCGAATCTGCATATTTAGGTCTGAATTTAGGGATTTTTTTTGGTTGGCTTTTTTTTTGGTTGGTGGGAAATGCCCTTTTCCTATTAGTACACAGTGATCTTTATTCAGAGCGTGTGATGGTCACACGTGTGTAATTTATTTTTCATTGTTGAACTACCTTTGTTCATGTCATTAATTTACTGATCTCCTTTATTTATACTGTATACTGTATGTATTCAATTTTAAACTTGCAACAAGAGTAAAAGTGGTATTTGTCACTCTTATATGCTGACATGGTCTTATCCTCCTTATAAAGTGTGCATGAATAGTAAACATCACTTAATAAAAACGGAGGGAGTACACTTAGATGTAATCTTAAAATGCTTGGCTTTTAACGCATCTTGATCTGATTTATGTGCTTTCATCACAAGATATATCGGCGATATTATTAATTTGTTCCACTTGACTTATTCTAGGCTCCTAATGAGACATCAAAAGATTTAGATGATATCCACGAGTCAAAGGATGGGAAGTTTATATTGGATTTCTTACAAGCCATTCATACTGCTGAGCAAAGGCAAGCAGAGTTAGATGCTCGCATTCATTCTGAAGAAAAGAGGAAAATGAAGGTTGGTTTAATTCTTGAATTTCACTCTTATGGTGCTCTTATTGATATTAATATTAATATCCTTCTAATTTGCTATGATGTAGGAAAAATATGACAAGGAGTTAAAGGATGCAAGGGAAAGAGAGTTGATGTATGCTGAAGAAGTTGCAATGCTGGAGAAGGTTACATCACCTCCTTATATCTTTGTTTTATATTTGCTGGCTTAAATTCATGCTTGTTTTTGACAACCGAGTCTCACTTTCCCTTCTAGTATTGCAACAACACCACACTATTCCATGTCTTATCTTTCGATGACACAACATAAGTGATAAGAAACAAGGGTCAAGTTGGAGTGAACATTGGAGAAATTGCAACTGCATCTTGGATAATCTTTGCATACTAAAGCCACTACCATATGTAGCATGCTGGAATCCAAGATTTAATGTATTATCTGGGCATTTATCTGCAACTATTCCGCTTTCTTGATTTATCTTTGCATCTCCACTGCTCTTCTTACTGGGGACTGATGAGCGCCTGACCTCATTCAGGAGATCAAGAAAGAGAAAGCAAAAGCAGTTGCAGCTCTGAAGTCTCTTCAAGAAAGTGCTGAAGAGATTCTGAAGTCAGAACTTGAACAAAAGGTGCAGTCTATTGTTAGTCATCGAAACCAGTTTGTAATAGAAATCCACCTCTTGATGGTTGCTAGCTGCATGTGCAGGAAAAAGAAGCAGAATCGAAGGTTAAAGAAGTTCAGGAATTCGCAAAAGCAGAACTTGCTGCTGCCATTGCACGAGAGAAGGCAACGATGATTGAAGATATGGCTGAGCCTTTTTTTTTTGCTCAACTTATTTCGTGTCATTTTCTTTATTTTTATCCATATGAGATTTGTGAGATTAGTTGGAGAAACTGATGGATAACCCTAGATATATTTCTTCAATTATGAGAAAATAGTTTTCCCCCCCCCCCCCCTATACATTTTGTGTATTTTTTGCCCCCCATCGTTGAGCAAGCAAGAAAGAAGCCTCAAACGATTGAACCTGAATCCAGCGTCTGTAAAGGTCCTTTGACTGTTGTCTCAGATACAAGTTCTCCAGTTATAAAGCAGAAGGCCTTAGGAGGACCAAAGAAGGCCTCTACTGGATCCTTCAATTTCTTCGAGAGGTACACGGTGATCTTGATCTATGCTCCTACTAAATTCTAAATGGCTCATATTTGTTCTTTCAATATATCTCCTACAAAAATCTCTTCCAACCGTAGTGATGGAGTTTTGCCTCCTGAATTGGGACATAGCCCTTTATTTCCTTCTTAACCTTTCTCTTCCTCCTTTTAATATACAGATTTAAAAAGTCTAGCAGTGAAGGGTCTGAAAATGTGGATAGCCCAGCACATAATCAAGCAACGCTAGAACGAGATCTCCGCCCTGTGCTATTTAAATTTAATCAGGTACACTCATATTTACGCCTCTAAATTATAATATCGAAAGGCCCTATAAACCAAATCCAATCTTTAAAGAAGCTATATGCAGTTAAGAGCAGTAACTTTATTAGATTGGGTCTAAATTCGCACCTTTTGGCACAAATTCTGTTTTTTTAAGTCAAATGTCAGCAGTGTGACAGATTGTTATATATTACTTCAATTCATCACAATAGACACACACCATCTCAATGCATTTTAGCATTAAAATTCACATATCTAATACCTTAGATGTGGTGGAGTCGTTATATATATATCACATGTCAGCAAAGTAGAATATTGTTATATTAATTCAATCCATTTAAAGGTGGGAAAGGAAACTTTTGATGTGTATCATTATTACAATCTTTTAGGACATTACCTTGCATTTAAGCATTAAAAATCAGTAACTTAATATGTTAGATTTAGCTAAGTCTCTATATGTCATCAACATCAACTTATGCATATAATAATCTTAATTTTGCATATCAGTCATATGGGGTTGCATATCAGTAAAATGTAGTTGCATATCATAATTTTACACTTGTGCAAAATTAATTTAAGTTAGTTGCACATCACCCTATGCATATTTTGGATTCGTATACTCATATCAAGCCAGTAGCAAAAATATTCACTGCATTTTAGCATCAAATTTCACAAACCCAATATCGTAGATTTAACGTAGTCTCTATATGTCAACATCATCAATTTTTTGCATAAGTGACATAGGTTCTAGATTGATCCGTTTTAATTTCTTTTAATATTGGTTTTAAACAGCAGTAACTTTATTAAATTGGATCTAAATTCTTGGCTTTTGGCACTAATTATTAATTTTAAATTAAAATGTCAACAGAGCAACAAATCCTTATACTAATTTAATTCATTATTAGAGACAAAGCAAGGCTTTGATGTCCATAAACATGACAACTTATAAGCACACCATCTCAGTGCATCTTAGCATTAAAATTCACAAATATAATACCTTAGGTGTAGTGCAGTGTATATATGTCAGCAGCATCAAACCTTTGCATAAGTGCTACAGGTTTTAGTAGCATACCTACTTTTTTTTTATGTTGATCACTTTTAAATTCTTTTTATTTTGGTTTTAAAGAGCAGTAACTTTATTAGATTGGGTCTAAATTCGCACATTTGGCAGTAATTATTATTTTTAAGTTAAGATGTCAGCAGAGTAACAGATTGTTACGAAATTTCAATTCATTATTGGAGAGAAAGCAAGGATTTCATGTCCATAATCATTAAAATCTATCCGCACATCATCTCAGTGCATTGTAGCACTAATATTCACAAATCTAATATCTTAGATGTTGTGCAGTCTTTATTTGTCAGCAGCATAAATTTTTTATTTAGTTATACAGGGTTTCGTAGCATATCTGTGGTTTATTTCTGATTTATCTCTTTTAATTTTCTTTTGAAGATTGGTTTCCAAGAGAAATAACTTTATTATTTTAAATCTAAATTCGTGCTTTTGGCACAAATTCTGTTTTTTAAGCCAAATGTCAGCAGTGTGACAGATTGTTATATTACTTCAATTCATCACAAGAGACACACACCAACTCAGTGCATTTTAACATTAAAATTCACATATCTAATACCTTAGATGCGGTGGAATCGTTATATATATCACATGTCAGCGGAGTAGCATATCTATATAATAACTTAAAAGCAAATACTTTTCGCTTAGGTGGCATCTCCTCCTTAATTCACTCATTTTCATCCAATGAGATTTTTTTCTTTTTTCAATTATTTCTTTTACCTTTTTTTTCTTCTTCCAATTTTTATTCCTTTCAATTTGTTTCCTTTCTTGAAAGAACGCTTGAAAGAACACTAGGTTAACATATTCCTCCTCCGCCTTCGATCACGGGGATCTCTCGGGCCTCAAGCCGCCTTCTTCCTCCTCCGCCTAAGTTAACCCGCCTCAAGGCTTCGTCTTCTTCCTCCGCCGAGGTTAGACCGCCTCCTCATCTCCATCTCTCTCCGCGGATCTTCAATTTCTGTAACTTAGTTTTCCCCTTTTTTTCCAGGTTTGGTCACAATCTGGAAAGAACACTCGGGTAGTACCACCTCCGTCGGTTCGATCATGGCGTCCTATGGGCTTCAGACCTTCGTCTTCCTCATCCGCAGAAGTTAACCCGCCTTAGGACTTCGTCTTCTTCCTTCGCCGAGGTTAGACCGCCTCCCCATCTCCATCTTTCTCCACGTATCTTCAATTTCAGTAATTAGTTCCCCCTTTTTGTTTCCAGGTTTGGCCATGGAATTGACCTTCTACAGTAACTCCGTCGGTTCGCCCTCCGAATCTCGTCTTCCTCTGGTTCGTCCTTCCAATGCGCGCGGCCCCTCCTCTGCTTCCTCCTCTCGCCCTCCAAATCCCGTCTTCCGTCACTACCTTCGTCGAATTGTCAAGGTTTCTTTCTCTCTCTCTAACTCCCACTCTCTTTCATTGTTTTTCTCTTCTGATGTTTGTGTTCTTATCATATCTGGTATCGATGCTTTCATTTCTTTGTATTTGGGACGATTTTTGCATTTTCTGATTCAATTTCAAGTTTTCCTGCGATAATTGCGCTGATCTGTTGTGCTCATTGGAATTTCAAATCAAGTTGTAATTTTCATATGGTTATCCTCTCTCTACTGTTCTTTTTAATTAAAAGTTAGGGTTTGCCTTTGTTTGATCAATTTGATTTCTGTAACTTTGTTGAGTTGTCTCATGTTGTGGTGTTGTTGAGAATTAGAGTAAGGGTAGCATTTTTTGTAGTGATGATAATACGAAGCTTTTGCTTGAAATTCCTAACTAATTGTTCTATTTTTGCTGCAATCATTTGACCTTGAAGTTGAAATCATCTCATAAATCGCGAATTTGTCAGTCTAATTGTTTTTTATAAGTTACTCTTATTCATTGCTGAATAGATTCTGTGTTTCAGGCGTATTGGGAGGAAAGAAGGTCTCCTAGGAGCTGATTTAGGCACGCCAGAGTTGCTCCTCCTCCATGGCTTATTAATATGCAGGTACATTTAAAAAACTGGTTATTATGTACGTTTACTTGCAGACTTCCTTGGACTAATATTTATCTAATTGCTCCTCCGTCATATCTGCCATGGCTTGGGAATCTAATTGTTCCTCTATGCTTTATGTATTTACTAATCAACTATACTACTATTTATTTTTCCTTCAACCGACTCCCTTCACAAAGTGTATTTTTATTGTAATAGATTTTAAATTAGGATACTTCAAAGCCGGGGATTTCAAATTAGAATTTAGCCCTCTTATTTGGGTGTATGATATCATGCATTTAGGTAGGCATAATAGGTTGCATTTAGCTTATTTAAGATGCATTTCATCCATGATTTGATTACAATTTGCATATTTGCTCTCTATGTTGGTGGAATCGGAATCTACACGTTTTTATTGATTATTTCAGGTAATGGTAGATCCGAGGAGAAGACATTGGTTGATAACGCATTGGATGAGAATGTCTAGTTGATCGAAGAAGCTTACATGAAGATCTCAAGAGGTCCTGAGAAGAAGAAGCGAACCTAAACGAAGAACAAGTCTGCAGAAGTTGTCGCCAGACATGCTGAACTTGTTTTGCACTTTCTGGAGGCCTCGGTTGTCCGATCGACTATTATGACCATGCGTTGGAAAGCTCTTTCAGAGGGCTACAACTTTCATGTTGACGTCGAGAGCTGATTCAAGACGGAATTTCCGTGAAAGACCAATGCAGCGCCCGCCGCATGGTTTGCTGCGCCCGCCGCATGGTTTGCCGCGCCCGCCGCCAGGGGCGGTATTCATGCTGCGCCCGCCGCAACTTTGCGGCGCCCGCCGCACGTACTGCCGTGCGCCGTTTTGATGGAAAAAACCCTAGTTTCTAATTTATTCACTTTGAGGCCGACTTGGATGCTTTTAATTAGGCCTTTTATGTTATTTTTCATTAACTTTCATTCTATTCTTTCAACCATCAGACAATTGGAGAGAGAGCGATGTTCGCCATGGGCGACTAAACTCTCTTCGTTCTACTTGCAATTTGAAGCTTTATTTGGATTGATTGTGAGTTTCTGAATCTTGTTCCTTATTTCCTATATTGAATGCTTCAACTTCTTTGTGCTTGATTGTTTATTGTTTTATTCTAGCTTGTCTGATCAACTTGGTAGAATCAATTCAATTGCTAGGGTTTTGTAGATTCCTGATTGCGAACCTTAACCCAAGTGGCAAACTTGTTCCTTTAGGGCTGATTGAACTAATTGAATGAGTAGGAAGTTGGATGTGTTGTTAAATCCCTCTTTAGGGACTGCAAATACCTTGGCTAATCTCTGGACTTAAAGCTATCAATTGGGTTAAATCCTTCTTTAGGGACTGTTCGATTGATAAGGGTTTCTAGGACTGATTGGACTAGTAACTATATTAGGTCGGGACAAGGGCATTCATAGGAAATCTAAAAGGACAAGAGGAAGTTACAATATCAATTCACCCAAATAAAGTGGATAGTTGTAGGTAGAGCGATCTTCTCTAAATTATTTTGCATTATTTGTTTTTATTTTATTTTGTTTTCTTTTCAATCTCAATCAACCAAAACCCCCCTTTCTACTAATTGGTAAATACACATTGCTAAGAAATACTTGTTTCTCTGTGGGATCGACCTCTTACTTGCTTGCTATACTAGTTTGTAGGTTTGAGTTTTATTTTGATACGGTTTATGCGACTAAAAACCGTCCATCAAATTGGCGCCGTTGCCTGGGGAATCAAGTTTATTTCTTTGTTTTGTGTATTTATTAATTTTTGTTTATATATCTAACTTCGTTGTGAACCTATCTTACGGTTCACAACACCCTTGCTACTAACTTTTTAAGATGTTGAGATTGTTGCAGTTTGAAGGTGAGAACTTTCACCAATATTTCACTAGATTGCATGAGTATGTTGACGACCTTGGTTCATGGGGTTATCAATTCAGCATCCGAGATATGATTATTTGCATACTTGATGGGATGACTGTTGAGACGCGAGCACTTGCTGAGTACATGAGTAACGGAGGTCTGAAACGGTTAGGAGGATTGTTGGGGTTGTGGGATTTTTTCTATTATATGGATTACCATGTTTCACAAGAAGTCTTGCTCGCTACGTCTTCTCCGCCGATGGAGGACTCTGGCACACACCTGGAGGATCCATTGCACACTCTTACTCAAGTGGTGCAGCAGTTAGAGGAAAGAAATATGAGCCGAATCGGAAAATTGGAGGAGCAAATGAGCCGCTGTAAAAACTTGGAGAATCAGATGAGCCAACTCATTCAAATTTTAAGTGCAAAAGGTGAGAAAGAAAGGAGTTTCGAAGAAGATGAGGAATTGGTTGCAGACAACGATAGTTTCTTAGATGATGGAGGAGATGGTCTAGTGCTTCCTGGCTTGGAATCTCATGAGTCGACGCATGAGGTTACATGTGATGTGTCTCCTACTCCATCTGCACCATCCATTCTGATCTCGCCTATTGATGAACCAGGTCTAGAGCCATCAGCTGAGGCTAAAGAGGTAATAAAGGAAAACTTTTGCAATTTTGAAGTTAATGGTGTATATGTTGATCCTTTTGATTGCTATTTTGAAAATCCACCAGCGGAACTGTGTTGGTGGTATCATATTCCTTCTGCAGAGAGTCATACTAGACTATTTGATAGATTGAAAGGGTTCTTGAGTTCCGCATTTTATGCTTTCAATTTATTGTGCTATGATGTGCTTTGCAAGATGTGTGCACAGGAATATGATATGTTACTGAGGGCCTTGACAATGTCTGAGAAATAAGGTCTTGAGATTGAGAATAAGTCAAGCCAATGACATTAAAGAGAGGCGCTTCTCGGGAGGCAACCCGATGTAAGTTTTAGTTATTTCAATTCCTAGTTAGCTAGTTTTCTTTAACCCGACGCGCGCAATGCTCAGATCCGACCTATATCGCCCCTTCCACCACATTGTGAGTATTTCATTCATCTCTTTCTCTATGTTTTTATTTTTTGTTGTCTTTTATGTTTCATTGAGGACAATGAAAGGTTTAAGTGTTGGGGAGGGATTGCATTGCATATATATAGAATTTGCATATCATGTTTACTTATGATATCATGTTTACTTATGTTATCATGTTTATTTATGTTGTCATGTTTATTTTTATTCATATACTGCATATGAAAAAAATCCAAAAATATCATGCATTGCATTTAAGTGTTATTAAATACCCATCTGACTTAGTTTGTCCTCTATTTTAAATTTCAAGCATGATTCATAAAAATCCCATGGAGTTCTGGATGTTTTGATTTTTGTCTGTATTTGATTTTTGTGGAACATGAGCTAGCAAATATAATTGAGCATGTATGATTGAGCTAAAGTATGATTGAAATCCTAAAAACATGACCCTGTGAGGATGTTTGGCCTTATTTGAATTCTTTTGCTCAGTTGTGTGAATTACTCTCCTAGTGTTGCTACCTCTTGGCGTTGACTGCAGTATCTATTTCTAAAGACCGACTCACATGTTTGTTGCTTGCGGAGTTTATGTTTATATTTTGAGTTTATTATTTGAATTTTTGCATATTTAGTGAATAAGGTGGCAATGGTTGATGCACTTAGTAACCGGATCTATGCATGACACCCATGGATATGATTCGCGCAAAAAGGTGTTGAAAACTATCCACTAGGAAAGAAAGCTTGATCATTGAGTAACCAAGTTCATTCATGACACCCATGTTTGCAACTTGCGTCAAAAGATGTTCAAGTGGACTTCATATTAATAGTTGAGGTGTTGATAGACCGGGGCCATTCATGACACCCATGTTTGCGCTTCGCGTAAGGAAAGCACCAAGACAAGAAAAAGAAAAAAAAAAGAGAAAGAAAGACAAAGAAAAGAAAAAAAAAAAGTGTTGAATTTTATTTTCTTTATTGTGTCCCGCAAGTAATGACATTTCGGTAGTTAATTGCTGATATGGTGGTCAATGTCTATGAGCTTAGTGCATTATTGGTTTGAGTTGAGAGTTGTACTTAAAAGCCTAAACACATGAGTGAAACACATATTTCTGGTGAGGTTGGATGATGTCTACTTCTAAGCTTTGATCACTATAATACATGCTATGACATTTGTTTGTTTGGTTTATGTTTTCACCTGCTGTGATGTTGCTTTTTGATGAGGTTGAAACTTGAAGGGATTTCCTGTGGGATACATTGATTCATGTTCATTCTATCATTGCTTGAGGACAAGCAAAGGTTAAGTGTGGGGGAGTTTGATAGCATGCATTTAGGTAGGCATAATAGGTTGCATTTAGCTTATTTAAGATGCATTTCATCCATGATTTGATTACAATTTGCATATTTGCTCTCTATGTTGGTGGAATCGGAATCTACACGTTTTTATTGATTATTTCAGGTAATGGTAGATCCGAGGAGAAGACATTGGTTGATAACGCATTGGATAAGAATGTCTAGTTGATCGAAGAAGCTTACATGAAGATCTCAAGAGGTCCTGAGAAGAAGAAGCGAACCTAAACGAAGAACAAGTCTGCAGAAGTTGTCGCCAGACATGCTGAACTTGTTTTGCACTTTCTGGAGGCCTCGGTTGTCCGATCGACTATTATGACCATGCGTTGGAAAGCTCTTTCAGAGGGCTACAACTTTCATGTTGACGTCGAGAGCTGATTCAAGACGGAATTTCCGTGAAAGACCAATGCAGCGCCCGCCGCATGGTTTGCTGCGCCCGCCGCATGGTTTGCCGCGCCCGCCGCCAGGGGCGGTATTCATGCTGCGCCCGCCGCAACTTTGCGGCGCCCGCCGCACGTACTGCCGTGCGCCGTTTTGATGGAAAAAACCCTAGTTTCCAATTTATTCACTTTGAGGCCGACTTGGATGCTTTTAATTAGGCCTTTTATGTTATTTTTCATTAACTTTCATTCTATTCTTTCAACCATCAGACAATTGGAGAGAGAGCGATGTTCGCCATGGGCGACTAAACTCTCTTCGTTCTACTTGCAATTTGAAGCTTTATTTGGATTGATTGTGAGTTTCTGAATCTTGTTCCTTATTTCCTATATTGAATGCTTCAACTTCTTTGTGCTTGATTGTTTATTGTTTTATTCTAGCTTGTCTGATCAACTTGGTAGAATCAATTCAATTGCTAGGGTTTTGTAGATTCCTGATTGCGAACCTTAACCCAAGTGGCAAACTTGTTCCTTTAGGGCTGATTGAACTAATTGAATGAGTAGGAAGTTGGATGTGTTGTTAAATCCCTCTTTAGGGACTGCAAATACCTTGGCTAATCTCTGGACTTAAAGCTATCAATTGGGTTAAATCCTTCTTTAGGGACTGTTTGATTGATAAGGGTTTCTAGGACTGATTGGACTAGTAACTATATTAGGTCGGGACAAGGGCATTCATAGGAAATCTAAAAGGACAAGAGGAAGTTACAATATCAATTCACCCAAATAAAGTGGATAGTTGTAGGTAGAGCGATCTTCTCTAAATTATTTTGCATTATTTGTTTTTATTTTATTTTGTTTTCTTTTCAATCTCAATCAACCAAAACCCCCCTTTCTACTAATTGGTAAATACACATTGCTAAGAAATACTTGTTTCTCTGTGGGATCGACCTCTTACTTGCTTGCTATACTAGTTTGTAGGTTTGAGTTTTATTTTGATACGGTTTATGCGACTAAAAACCGTCCATCAGTGTATCAAATTAGGATTTTCCTTTTTGATTTGTTATTATTAATTTTGTTAAAAAAACACTTATGTGTTTCAAGTTTTTTCTTCAGCATCTATAATGTTGTTCTTCAAATATGTTTATGAATTTTTTCTTTCATTTTGTTTCTTTGTTTTGGTAAACATCATTGCATTTTTTTTTTGGTTTTTGTCTTCTTATTGACCATCACATTATATTTAATCCATTTTTAGTTCATTGACCAATTTGTAAACTAACTCAAAACTCCAAATAAATCTGGAGGGAAGTTGTCTTTTTGGTGTGTGGAAGATAAACTAGAACCCTCCCCATTAGTATAAAGAACTTACAAGACAGTAAGACACTGTTGTCCAGAACATCTCCTAAGACTCCAGCTTCTATTTATGAGTAGCATTTTTTGTAGTGATGATAATATGAAGCTTTTGCTTGAAATCACTAAATAATTGTTTTATTTTTTCTGCAATCACGTGACCTTGAAGTTGAAATCATCTCATAAATCGCGAATTTGTCATAGTCTAATTTTTTCTGTAAACCAATAAAAGTGTAATTTTGTTTAAAAATCCAGTTCTGTAATTCAGTTTTTTCCTTCAGCATCTATATATAATCCCGTTCTTCAAATCTGTTTATCGAATTCCGCGTTATATTTGTTCACAGCTATGGCACGAGACTTGTGTGTTTGATTTATAAGACACCTTTCATATTATTTTGTGTGTTTGATTCTTTGTGATCGTTCTCTTATAATATAGTTGATCTTTGGATGTGTATTCTTTAATAGAATGCTTTTTTTTTAATTCAATTTTTTTTCTTTAGAATCTAAATTTCTGTTCTTCAAATCTTCTTTTTTTTAATCAAATTTCACTTTAATTTTGTTCTAAAATTCAACTTAGCTAATTCAGTTTCAAATTCGAATTTAGCCTCTTATTTGGTGTATCAAAATTGCAAATTATGGTTATATCTTCTAACTCAATATTTTTTCATTTGTGTTTGAGCTGCAGCTTTTATCCAATATATGTATTTTCTTATTCGCCTTGCGGATCCGCTGCTACCTTAAGGAATGCTCCAAATATGCGGTGATCGAATCACTCACGCTACAACAAGGTTTGTTCATCTACGTCGTTATCTCTTCACTTTTAACCTATTTATTTGTTATCACAAATTTGAATTTTCCCTTTTAATTGATGTTGAATTTACCCTTCTTGATTTCCCACTTATTTCTTAGATTTAATACTTATTTTGGGGGGAAAGAGTTCCTTGGTGATATAATGATTTCATTTAATGACTCATGCAATACTTTATGGAAATTTTGTAGCTGGATGGTAGTTTAAGGTCATAATTGTGGTTGGAGAGACGGAAACAATTGGACATATGACCATATAAGTTGGAACAAAGTAAGGAAGTGCTCTTGATTTAATATTTGCCTTTTCATGCACAGAAGCATAATACTTCCCCTCTCGTGTGAATTTTCTTGCAATTTGCTCAAATTCTGCAGTCTGCACATTATAAAAACATTGAATTTGAGGATGGGTAGTCCTAATTGAATCCAAAAATCCTTTGCTCAAAATTATGTAACATCCTTGTGCCCACTGGAATACGATTTCGATTAAAAAGGAAAGGCGAGTAGGTTGTGTTCAAATTTGATGTTGCGCCAAGGGATTTATAGAAATGAAACATCTTGTGAGTTTGTAGATTGCTATTGTTTTGATATCTTTTGTTGAAATTTTTTGTTTAGATAACAGCTTGAAACAATCTAATCAACGTTTGGGTTCTGGTATCTTAGTTTCTCGCTTTCATAAGGCTTGGAGCCTATCCATTGCTATATATTGTCCTTAAGGGTTCTAACTATGGCTGCTGAAATTGTTTTGTTTAAGGCATATTTTAGTCGCTGAGGCTTTCAATTGCTCATTTGTTTTCATTAATGCAGATTGTCCTTTGGACCTGAGTGGGTCCATCTTCACTCTTGCAACTGCATTGTGTTCAAGTCCAACTGAGCGAGAAAAGTGTTTCCTTTACATCAATGCTTTTGTAGCAGTTGTTGTCGCATGATATTCCAATGCAACTCGTGACCTGGGGTTGCTTCAGATTCGATGATGCCTGTCTCATCTCAATATCACCAACCTAGGCGGTCAATGGTGTGCCCCTTGATTCCACCAAGTTCTATGGATTTGGAACCAAAGTTGTTGTTACCTATGAATGAAAAGAAAAAAATGCCAGCATTAATATGCATCAAATAAGTGGGGCTGACTATAATCTCCCTCTGCATAGTTGCTGAGTTGCTACCTCAGTGGCCCTTGCATGCCAGGTTGATAATGCTTCAACTGCTGGGTTTACCCGCTGACCATGTATTTAGTCAATTATGTGAATGGGAGAGGAACATCTTTAAGGGTAACTATAACTCAATTCTTTTCAACACTCACTGAAGTGTTCTCTCTTGATGTTGTTCACTTGTATTTTTTTAAAGTTTCGTATGACGAAGTCTAAGTCATAACTCTGCGTCTTTTTTGAACACCTATGTCAACCTGAAGAGTATTATTTAATTTAGCTTTCCTGTCATTTTTATTTAGATTACTACTTTTTTATTCTTTATAGTAAATATTTTATTTTCTATTTTTCTATTTTTATTCCCATAATAAATATTTTATTTTTTATTTTTTATTTTTCTATTTTTATTCCCGCATCGCGCCATGGCGCGGGAATTCTACTAGTTGTTATATTAATTCAATCCATTTAAAGGTGGGAAAGGAAACTTTTGATGTGTATCATTATTACAATATTTTAGGACATCACCTTGCATTTAAGCATTAAAAATCAGTAACCTAATATGTTAGATTTAGCTAAGTCTCTATATGTGATCAACATCAACTTATGCATATAATAATCTTAATTTTGCAAATCAGTCATATGGGGTTGCATATCAGTAAAATGTAGTTGCATATCATAATTTTACACTTGTACAAAATTAATTTAAGTTAGTTGCACATCACCCTATGCATATTTTGGATGTGTATACTCTTATCAAGCCAGTAGCAAAAATATTCACTGCATTTTAGCATCAAATTTCACAAACCCAATACCTTAGATTTAACGTAGTCTCTATATGTCAACATCATCAATTTTTTGCATAAGGGACATAGGTTCTAGATTGATCCGTTTTAATTTCTTTTAATATTGGTTTTAAACAGAAGTAACTTTATTAAATTGGATCTAAATTCTTGGCTTTTGGCACTCATTATTAATTTTAAATTAAAGTGTCAACAGAGTAACAAATCCTTATACTAATTTAATTCATTATTAGAGACAAAGCAAGGCTTTGATGTCCATAAACATGACAACTTATAAGCACACTATCTCATTGCATCTTAACATTAAAATTCACAAATATAATACCTTAGTTGTCGTGCAGTGTATATATGTCAGCAGCATCAAACTTTTGCATATTGGATCTAAATTCTGATTTTCGCTTGCATCTTGCTTCTGCTGATTTCGGGTCTCTTTTCGGGGCTGCTGTAGCTTCTGAATTTCGTCTTCTTTTGTTGTATTTGATGTAACTTAAATGTTGACGTTTAGCTTCAATGTTGACATTTAGCCTAAATGTTGACATTTAGCCTAAATGTTGACATTTAGCATAAATGTTGACATTTAGCCGTTGATGGGTAAAATTTTTATCTTTTACTATTTCGTTTCACATTATTTGCTTAAAATTAAGAGGGAATAACAATCTTGCTGACAACCGGTGTCAGCAGTTTCAATTGGCATAACAGATTGTTATATCTGCATAACAGTTGTTTATATGTGCATATCTTGAAGTTATATTTGCATAACAGTAACTTATATTTGCACAATATAAACTTCTTATTTTTCAACTTTTTCTTAAAATTACCTTCCTCTTTTATCTTTTTTTTTTCTTTTTTTGGTTATGTGAGAACATACCATGGTTTTTTACGAGCAGCTACTGATGCTTGTGTGGTGACATGCTTGTGTAACAAAAAATATGTAAACAGAAGCTGTAAATCTGTCATCAATCATGCAGAAGCTGTAAATCTATAATCAGGAAAAAAAAATATGTACAAGCTGTAAAAAATCTGTAATCTGTGAAATCTGTAATCTATAAAAAAAAATCTGTAATCTGTGCTATGTGAAAATCTGTAATTTGTAAAAAATCTGTAATCTGTGAAAATCTGTAATCTGTAATCTGTGAAAATTTATAAAAAAATCTGTAATCTGTGAAAATCTGTAATCTGCAAAAAATCTGTAATCTGTGAAAATCTGTAAAAAAAATCTGTAATCTGTGAAATCTGTAATCTGTAAAAAATCTGTAATCTGTGAAAATTTGTAATCTGTAAAAAAATTAAGTTTTAAAATATTTATATTCACATTTTAATATGTAATTCCAGCAATTCATGTTGATGTATATGTTTTTTTTTTTAATTACTAAATGTGTGCTAACATGACCTCTTTTTGTGCAAATGTGTATACAAATTTGTACCGTTTATTAGGAGTTCCTACTTTTTTTTCTCCTTTTTTGGTTGTGGTGCGAACATAACTCTTATTTGTTTATTTGAATGTTATGTTATAATATAATTAAAAGCCTTTTACCTCAATGGTAGAGTGATGTGCTTATGCGCAAATACGTGGGTTCGAATCCCGCATAGGCTAAAATTTATAATAATTCTAGTAATTTACAAAATTTTCTAATAATTGTTCAATAATAAGATATATTAGTGTAATTTTCTAGTAATTTATAATTGCATATTATACTTTTACATTTGCATATTATCAATTTATATTTGCATATTTTAAACTTATATTTGCATATTATGAATTTATAATTGCATATCATACTTTTAAATTTGCATACTTTTACATTTGATTTTATATGATTAGTTCATTCTTTTATATGATTTGTCACATTATTTGCTTCAAATTAAGAGGTACAAACAATGTTGATGACATCTGGTGCCAGCTGTAACAATTTGCACAACAGGTTGATTTTTGTGCATATCATAAAGTTATATTTTCATAACAGTAACTTATATGTTGACATTTAACTTAAATATTGACATTTACCTTAAATGTTGACATTTTAGCCAGTGCAAAAGCTTTATCTTTTACCATTTCTTTTATTAGAGGATTGTAGAAGTTTGAGCTTATTATCTCATGTAATATGATATAAATTTTGAGAATGATGTTATTTGTAAACTTTATCTTTTATTATATGTTGACATTTAGCTTAACTGTTGGCATTTGGCTTAACTGTTGACATTTGGCTTAAATGTGCCAAGTTTTATCCTTTACCATTTCTTTTATTAGAGGATTGTAGAAGTTTGATATTCTCATATCATGTAACATGATATCATTTTTAAGAATGGTCTTATTTGTAAACTTTAACTTTTATTAAATGTTGACATTTAGCTTAAATGTTGACATTTAGCTTAAATGTTGACATTTACCCGTTGATATGCAAAAGCTTTATCTTTTACCATTTCTTTTATTAGATGATTATAGAAGTTTGATATTCTCATCTCATTTAATATGATATCAATGTTGGGAATAATCTTATTTGTAAACTTTATCTTTTATTATATGTTGACATTTAACTTAAATGTTGACATTTAGTCGTTGATGTGCAAAAGTTTTATCTTTTATCATTTCCTTTATTAGATGATTATATAAGTTTGATATTCTCATCTTATGTAATATGATATCAATTTTGGGAATGATCTTATTTGTAAACTTTATCTTTTATTATATGTTGATATTTAGCTTAAGTACTACATAATAATAGCACAACTGTTCTTTCTTTTATACTGATCACTATCAATTTCTGTTTAGTTTCAATACAAAGAGTAGTAACTTCATAAATTTCAATCTAAATTTGTGCCGAAGGCACAAATTTTACTTAATTACATCAAATGTCAGCACTATAAAAGATTTTTACATTAATTCAATTCATTCTAAAATCAAAAATCAGATTTTGGTTGTGCATAATCATTACAAGCTATTAACACAATATCTCACTGCATTTTAGCATTAGAAGCTATTCAACCAACACATTAGATCGAGCTCAACTATCACTTGTCAACAACACCAGATTTTTGCATAAGTGTTAATTAGTAGTAGCACAACTATTGTTTCTTTTAGACTTATCACTACTAATTTATTTTTAGTTTCAATACAAAGAGTAGTAACTTCATAAATTTCAATCTAAATTTGTGCCGAATGCACAAATTTTACTTCATTATATCAAACGTCAGCAGTGTAACAGATTTTTACAGTAATTCAATTCATTCTGAAATCAAAATCAGATTTTGGTTGTGCATAATCATTACAAGCTACTAACACAACATCTCATTGCATTTTACATCATAAGCCATTCAACCAACACCTTATATTGAGCTCGACTAATACGTGTCAGCAGCATCCGAGGTTTGCATAGGTACTACATAATAGTAGCACAACTGGTATTTCTTTTATACTGATCACTATTAATTTCTTTTTAGTTTCAATACAAAGAGTAGTAACTTCATAAATTTCAATCTAAATTTGTGCCGAAGGCACAAATTTTACTTCATTATATCAAACGTCAGCAGTGTATTAGATTTTTACAGTAATTCAATTCATTCTGAAATCAAAATCAGATTTTGGTTGTACATAATCATTACAAGCTACTAACACAACATCTCACTGAATTTTACATTAGGAGCCATTCAACCAACACCTTATATTGAGCTCAACTAATACTTGTCATCAGCATCCGAGGTTTGCATAGGTACTACATAATAGTAGCACAACTGATATTTCTTTTATACTAATCACTATTAATTTCTTTTTAGTTTCAATACAAAGAGTAGTAACTTCATAAATTTCAATCTAAATTTGTGCCGAAGGTAAAAATTTTACTTAATTACATCAAATGTCAGCACTATAAAAGATTTTTACATTAATTCAATTCATTCGGAAATCAAAAATAAGATTTTGGTTGTGCATAATCATTAAGGGCTAGTAACACAATATCTCACTGCATTTTAGCATTAGAAGCCACTAAACCAACACATTAGATCGAGCTCAACTATCACTTGTCAACAACACCAGATTTTTGCATAAGTATTAATTAGTAGTAGCACAACTATTCTTTCTTTTAGACTTATCACTACTAATTTATTTTTAGTTTCAATACAAAGAATAGTAACTTCATAAATTTCAATCTAAATTTGTGCCGAAGGCACAAATTTTACTTCATGATATCAAACGTCAGCAGTGTAACGGATTTTTATAGTAATTCAATTCATTCTGAAAGCAAAATCAGATTTTGGTTGTGCATAATCATTACAAGCTACTAACACAACATCTCACTGCATTTTACATTAGAAGCCATTCAACCAACATCTTATATTGAGCTCAACTAATACTTGTCAACAACATCCGAGGTTTGCATATGTACTACATAATAGTAGCACCACTGGTATTTCTTTTATACTGATCACTATTAATTTCTTTTTAGTTTCAATACAAAGAGTAGTAACTTCATAAATTTTAATCTAAATTTGTGCCGAAGGCACAAATTTAACTTCATTATATCAAACGTCAGCAGTGTAATAGATTTTTACAGTTATTCAATTCATTCTGACATCAAAATCAGATTTTGGTTGTGCATAATCATTACAAGCTAATAACACAACATCTCACTGCATTTTACATTAGAAGTTATTCAACCAACACCTTAGATTGAACTCAACTAATATTTGTCAGCAGCATCTGAGGTTTGCATAGGTACTACATAATAGTAGCGCAATTTTTCTTTCTTTTATACTGATCAGTATTAATGTCACCAGCGTCAGCATCTCCGATGTCGGCGTCAGCCGACATCAGGGTCAGCGCTGACACGGAAAATGTTAGTGGTGTTCGTAATGTTAATGGTGACAGTGTCAGCAGTGTCAATAATATTAGTGCTTACATGAAAAAAAAGAAGCGTTGGCAAAAAAAAAAAAAGCATCTTCGACGTCGGCGTCAACAGTGTTCGCAACATCGATGTCGGTGTCAGCCGACATCTCCGATGTCAGCGTTAGCCGACATTAACGTCAACGCTAATACGGAAAATGTTGGTGGTGTTCGCAATGTTAGTGGTGACAGTGTCAGCAGTGCTAGCAATGTCAACAATGTCAGTGTCAACGGTTTCAGGAATGTTGGTGTCAGCAACATCGGGTTTGACATTAATGCAATTTTAAAGCCTCTTATGTCAATAAATGGTAGAGCGATGTGCTTATGTGCAAATAAGATATATTAATGCAATTATAAAATACATATGGATTTGCATATTCTTCCCATAAGGTTTTTTAAGCTTGCATAACATAATATTATATTTGCATATCATAATATTCTATTTGCATAACATCGGGTTATAGTTGCATATCTGAAAGTGCTGACATGTAATTTTTTTTTTTTTTTAAAAAAAATATCTGAAGGAGTTGGTCAACGTTGACCGGTCAACGGTCAACGTTGACCAGTCAATGGTCCAGCTATGGGGGGCGCCGAGGGGGGCAGGGGGGCAAGGGGGATGGACACTTTTGTAAAATTTTCAAATATATGGATACTCTTGTAATTTGGCCAATTTTTATGGATATTTATGTAAAGGCCCCATAAAAATATATGTGGGTTTATATATAATTTCACTTAATAACTCATATAATATTCATTTATTATAAATTCCATATTCAATATCTTTCTTCTAAATATTCATAGAAATAGTAGATGCAGAAATTGTTAAAGTTCAATTTCACGTACATAGAAATGACGTAAGTCATAACAAAATATTCATATATTGTAACTTTTATATCCCTTTTTAACCCCTTAAATATTCACCTATACTAATTGTAATGATATGTGTTTACTTTCCTAAGTTTTTTCCTTTGGCATGTAATATTGTTTATATGTTTGTTTTGGACATGTATGTGTGTATGATGCATTATACAGGTATATTATAGTATATATATTATATACACATGTTGCACTATAGGTATGCGTCTCGACTGAGTCGTATTGAGTCTATTTAGACTTGATCCTCTAACGAGACCTTACTCTAGCGGAGTTAACATTTGTGTATATAACAATACTATATGATATAACTTGTATAAGGTATAGTGGAAGAACAAGATGTTACCTGGTATTGGGCCTTAGCCCATTACTCGACCCAAAAGGATCCAGGAGCTCGGATGAGCTTGGTAGCCCATGGACGCGGAGCCCGCTACATCCTTACCTCCTTAAGTCGAAGCTCTGCGTTTTGAGGTTGGGCGCTTGACCTAGCTATAAAGCCTCGCTTCTTGCCCTGGACGCCATACACTTCAGCTGCTCTCTTCTCTCTCCTCACAAACGCTCTCTTTGCGCCGATTAGGGTTTCTAGGGTTTGGAGCTTTCTCTTCTTCTCTTGCCTTCGAATCTTGAGCGCTCGGAGAAGAAAGGTCGCTGGTGGCTTCTCTGGAAGGTGGATCGAGCTCCGGCGTCCTCCTGGGTGGCCGCTCTCCTCGTCTTCTGAGATCTCGGGTTCTAGAGATCGATTTCTCTATCGATCTTCTAGTTTTATCCCATACAGGGGGATTTCTTCTTCTTCCTTGTACCTCTGATTCACATGCATGTTAGATTAGGGTTGCTTGCTTTCATTGCTTGTATCATCCCTTGTACGAACTCTCTTATAGTGGATTCGGCCAACTCTTGAGGCCCCGTGGACGTAGGTCATTGACCGAACCACGTAAAATTGCTTGAGTGTTCTTCTGCTTGTGATTCTTCGTTAGATCTTTCTTTATCGCTTTAGATCTATTACGCTTCCGTTATCCAAAACCGATTTCTAGACGAATCTAGGTTTTACACTAATTATCATAAATCACCATCTTTTTAAAAATTATTTGATTTGATTCAAAGACAATAAATAGTTCAAATAAATATTCACATATTATAGGTTTCGTTAGGTTTCGTGTTCAATGTTTAACCTTTAAGTATTCACCAAGATATTAGATACAAGTTGAAATCTAATTATGTATGTAAAAAAAAGGTAATTAATAACTAGAAAACATATAGAAAGAGAAAGTAGCAAAGATATGGGTTGAAGTTAAAAAAAATAATGATAATAAATGTACAAATTAAAAATAAATTTTATCGATCTATTCATTAAATTTCAATCTAATGGTTTAAAATGTTCTCACAAATTCATTGTAAGAAGCACATACATTGAAAATTCATTTATATATGGACATACACATTAATGACGCAAGGAGTGTAGTTTTAGAAACTTTAGCCGGCCAATGGCCTCTTTTTTTTATCTTTGATCTTAGTCCAGTTCGATCGACTCAGTCGCTCTACATCTTGATCGGGTACTGTATGGCCCATTTAAGGGGTTGACCCTCCCACTCACAAGCGACTCCATGTTTCCAAGGGGATTCGAACTTCGAACCTCTTGGCATGGGATGTAGCCCCACAACCACTACACCAACTTGTGATTGGTATGCCAATGGCCTCTTTGTAATACAATAATGGAATCCAAGTTGATAAGTTGATAGAGTCGTAGTTGAAGTTAATAAGTTAGTTGCTTAAAATGTATATTAAATTTGTTTATAACTTAGTAAGTTGATATTTGGTAACCTTGTATTTAAATTGAGTGAAGAGTTATGATTGGTGTGAGATAAGAGAAAAATTATATTTATGGTTATTTAAAAAAAAAAGGAAAAAAGTATGATAAACTTGACATAAATTAATGACGGATCAATTACATATTTGCATATTTAAATTACTCTCGTGGTGCTCGCCTTAGTTGATACTCATGATCCTGCATCGAACCATGATCCATTATAAATACTTGCAGTCATTTAAGTAAGGAGAGAATTTAGAAGTGAAGAGTAAACAATTCGTCTGTACAAGTAGGAGCGGATCTGAAGCATTTGGTTCAGGAGATGGCCACCCGGTTTTTATCCCTGTCCGAGATTGATGGCATTACCTTAGCCTTTCATACGTACACAAAAGTGAAGAGCTCATTAAGTAGCTTCTTAGCTTACTATTACGACCAGTGAATGGGTTACCACTGCCAAATGATAGAATCCTAAATTATTTGAGTGAAAGGTACGTACGGGGTTGAAGATGATGTTACACAACGTTCAGAACCACCCTTAAAGTGAATTAATTAGAAGGAAGAAGTCAGAAAATGAGACGACAAATTAAAGGGTGAGTTTAGTCATATGATGCCACATGTATTTATAGGCGAAGATAATGCAAGACAACTAGCCGGTTTTGTTCGATTAAATTTCAAATTTGAAAGTTTAAATTTAAAATTTCACCCCGTTGAATTTGTACGACTAAGTGATGTGACAATTCTATAAGCCATTTATACCAGAATTAACTAAATAGTGATGAGAAAGTTCACGTTTAAGTGTAATTTTATGTTAAGGGTGTAGTTGCTAGTGTTATTTCATATTTAAGTTTATGAATTTTTATGGTGTAATTTGATGTGAAATTATAAGTTAATGTTAGTGTTTATATAAGTCTAAATCCTTAAACTGGAGTATATGTTAAACTTAGAAAAAAATTATTATTTTTTGTAAATATATGCAAAATGGGTATTATAGATAGATAGAAATAAATCATCTTCAAAAATATTTTTTTTAAAACATAATTTAATTTATTTGTGAAAGGGGTTTTAATTAAAACCTCATACACATGCATGACGTGTTACTATTGGCCAAAATTCGGCCAATGAAAACGCGACGACGCCTCCCTTGGGGTCTGATTGCGGCCACCAAAACGATGTCAAACGACGTTGCTTCGATCCAAGACTCAAATGAGTCGCTTCTTGACCTTCTTCTGTTGATTCGCCTTGGCGGTTCATTAATCTCTCTCCTCCCTCTCATCAAATGTGCTGAGCTGTCCATCTCAATGAAGAATTTTTTTTTTTGGAGAAAAGCTTAAATGAAGAATTTTAAAATTAGAATTTGAAATTGTTAGGATGAATGTTATTTACAGTTTACTACTATAGATTTTGTTATTGTATTTTAAATTATTTTTATTAAAGAAATGGAACTTAAATATAACATACTCCGTAATTTTTATTTAAATCAAAAGGGAGTTTCAATTTTATTAATTCTTAATAAATTAATTAAATCAATACTCCCTCCGTTCGGCAAAACTTGACGTTTTACTATTCACGCACGCTTTTTTAGGAGTTAAAAACTATATAAAATATCTAGTTTTTTTAATAATTTTTTTTACAATTTCGTAATTATTATTAATAATTACAAACTTGTTAAATAATTTTTTTTAAAATGAATATTTTATATAATTTTTATCATTTTAAAAATACATGCGTTAATAGTAAACGATAAGTTTTGCCGAACGGATGAAGTACGCGGTAGTGAATAACTTACTACCAACATATATTCTCAACTGTATATTACTCTGTACGTTACACACACACATCAATAAAAGTCAAGTTATTTTAGCTAGCGACACTGGTTTCTATGTATTAATTGTTTAACCGACGAAGGGTGTTTTATCTTACTTGAATCGTATTCCCACTCATTTGCAAACTTATGTATTGTCTTATATGAGCCATGGATTCCCTCTTGCTGGCTTAGTTTAATACTCTCTCCGTTCGGCAAAACTTATCGTTTACTATTCATGCACGCTTTTTTAGAACGATAAAAACTATATAAAATATTCATTTTTTTATAAATTTTTTTTAACAAGTTTGTACTTATTAATAATAACTACGATAGTGTAAAAAAAATTATTAAAAAAATAGATATTTTATATAGTTTTTATCTCCTAAAAAAACGTGCATGAATAGTAAAGTGTCAAGTTTTTCCGAACGGAGGTAGTAAAGTTTATAGGGCCTTAGAGCAAGCCCAAGAGATACTGTAAAATAGAGAAATCCCAAGAATTTAGAGAAAATGAGTGTTTTTCAGCCCCAACAGTCCCTCTATACTGATCTGTAAAATAGAGAAAGGTGTAAAATAGAGAAAGGGGAGGAAAGAGAAATTTTTTCTCTAAATTTAGAGAAACAGAGAAGGAAAATAGAGAAACTGTAAAATTAAATTTTTGTGGTAATCTAGGCAACAAAGAGCACCGACCCTTGCCTCCATCAATTTGTTCGACATACAAGCAGTTCGCCATCTATGCGTCTGCCTATGGTGGGATTCGATTCAAGTAAAGGCGTGCCAACCACCCAAACTTCCAAACGTTAGTATCCCTCACTTCTGGATTCGTCTTCTACCACTCTCGCTCGCTCGCTCGCTCATCTTCCTCTTTGTCGTACGGATGACGTGAGAGACGAGCTCTGCAAAAGGAGGATCTGACGGAGGAACTGGAAACAACAGTGTCAAAGAAGCTCGTGTTGAGACTCGAGAGAAAGGGTTTGTTCCTAATTCGATTTTCTAGGGTTTTGTCCAATTCGATTTTCTTGTTTTTGTGTTCATTCGATTAAATTATTTTCTGCATCTATTGCTTTCAGTTGTCTTTGACTAGGAAAGAGTCAAATTTGGCCATTGAGACTAGCAAACATAGCCTTGAAGGAGCACAACAGGATAAGTGATGACAGTAAGATTGTTATATTATCAATTTATCACTATATGCTAAATAATTTTATGGGTGATTAAAACTCTCAAACAACCTTGCTTCTGCTTGGGCATTCCGAATGAGTGGTGATAGCAAAGTATTGATTAAATTTTACAACCTTGCTTCCGCTTGGGTGAAGGACTAGAAGAACCCATTGTTGCAACTTGCTACTGAGCTAAGATTGAAGATTGGTGCAAGTCAACTTGAATAATGTCATTTTGCTGTTTCAAATGTAATTTTGCTAAATGTCCATTACATTTGAAACAATGAAATGAAGATTGAAGAGAACCTTGCTGTCATTTTGCTAATGCTAAGTGTCCATTACATTTGAAAGTTGAAACATGAAACATCAAATTGAAGATTGCTGTCATTTTGCTAAGTGCCCATTACATTTTTGTTTAATAATTTACATAAATTTTAACAAAATTAAAAGTAAAGTTGCTTGAAATATGTAGTATTTATAGCATATAATAAATGCACAAATTTGTAAAATAGAGGAGCTGTTGGGGTTGGAGTATAAAATTTTTAGAGATTTTGATATATTTTTCTCTATTTTAGAGAATTTTTAGGGGATGCTCTTAGCTCGCTTTCTGACCAAAAATAGTTAAAACAAAAAAAAAATAATGATAATAAATGTACAAATTAAAAATAAATCTTATCCATTCATTAAATTTCAATATAATTGCTTATAAATGTTGTAAGAAGTAAATACATTGAAAATTTACTGGGTAAACTGCAGAAAACCACCCCTTAAATATGCTATATTGCTCTAAACCATCCCTTATATCACTAATTGTCCAAAACCACCCATAAAAGCATACCAGTTAGCAATCAACCACCCTCTTTCAATTTCCGTTAAGGCTCCGTCAAGATATGAAATTCCCATCATTTTTAAAATAAATTAATTAAAATAAAACAATTTAAAAAAGAATGATGTTAATTTGGTAAGTGGGTGAGATTTGAGGAAGATTGCAGCATGGAGAAGGATAACTTGAAAATTTGGGGTTTTTATGTTCTCATAATCTAAAACCCTAGATCTGTAATATGGGGTTTTCCATTTTCGTTTTTGTGCGACAGATCCGCTGGGCGGTGGGGTGGGCAAGACATTTCTGTTCTCGTAATTTGGGGCTTGTGGTGGCGAGGAAGAAGGCGACTTCGATGAGGCAAATAGCACAAGATTGGAGAAGAAAGAAGAGGCGGAGGACTGGAGGAGGGTTGACTGATTGAGGACGGCGACGGAGGAGAGAGAGTGGGGCCAAAAATCCTTCAGTCGCCCCACCGCTGAAACCACCAGGCACCACCACCGTTGCACTACCTTTGGGCCAAAAATCCTTCAGTCTCCTATGACAGTGAAGGCTTGTGACCGTATGCGTACAAAGGAAGATGAAAAAGTCATTCTAACCTTCTATGGCAGATTTTTATTTTTTTAATTGTTTTGAATGTAAATGAATAGATTAAACATTTAAACATACTGTAATTAATTTTTTTAAGAAATCAAATCTCATCCACTTACATCTTACCATATCAGCATAATCTTTTTATCTTTTGTTTTCTTTTCTTTTATTCTCTAAAACCACATCATTTTAAAAAAAATTGTTTTATTTCAATTAAATTACATTAAAAAAATTAAAGGGTAGGATGGTAATTTCATACTTTTAACAGAATCTACCCGAAAACCTAGCGAGGGTGGCTATATGTTAACAGAGATGGTTTTATGGAGGCTGATACACATACACTAGGTGTATGTTTTTATTTCTACACCACCAATTAAAATTGACCATGTGTATTTAGGAAGTTTTTTTTAAAAAAAAAAAACAAAATCTACAACTTTAAAAAACTGTTTTTTTTTAATCGTTAGAAATTTCTAATTAAATTATCAAATTTCAATTTTTATTTTTAGAACCATATTAGTGAAATAAATTTTATTGATTTTTCATATAATATTTAACCATAAGATATAGTTGCTTTCATTTAGCATTTCAAATTGTTTACATTTTATAAATGTAAATAAAATTGTCAATATATTATAATTAAGAATTTTTATAACTTATATATATATTGAAAATATAAGTTATATGATATAAATTTTATTTATTAAGAATCATTGAAATTAAATATATCAAAAATGCTTTGATAAAGTTGAAAATATTTTTAAAAATAAATTACTGCTAGTGAAAAAAAACTAAATTGTAAATAATTTTCCCAAAACAATTTCTAAGCGGTTACCGAGTAGTGAGTATATTCCAATTTTTTAAAAAATAATTTTTTTAATTCTTTAAAATACACGTGTCACTTTTTTACTGGTAGTGTATAATTTCTTCACATACACTTGGTGTATGTGTAGTTTTGTCCTGGTTTTATGGGTGGTTTTGGGCAATTAGTAATATAAGGGGTGGTTTTGAGCAATATAACATATTTAAAGGGTGGTTTTCTTCAGTTTACCCAAATTTATTTATATATAAACATACACATTAATGACGCAAGGAGTGTAGTTTTAGAAACTTTAGCCATTCAAAAGCCTGTTTGCAATACAAAAATTGAATCCATGTTAATAGAGTCGTAGTTGAAGTTAATAAGTTAATTGTTTAAAATGTATATTAAATTTGTTTATAACTTAGTAAGTTGATATTTGGTAACCTTGTATTCAAATTGAGTGAAGAGTCATGATTGGTGTGAGATAAGAGAAAAATTATATTTATGGTTATTTAAAAAAATGGAAAAAAGTATGATAAATTTGACATGAATTAATGGTGGGTCAATCACATATTTGCATATTCAAATTACTCTCATTGTTCTCGTCTTAGTTGATACTCATAATCCTGCATCGAACCATGACCTATTTACCAGTTATTTGAGTAACGAGAGAATTTAGAAGTGAAGAGTAAGCAATTCGTTTGTACAAGTAGGAGATGGAAGAAATGAGTTTTTTCATATGATGCCACATGTATTTATACGCGAAGATGCTGCAAGACAACTAGCCGGTTTTTGTTCGATCAAATTTCAAATTTGAAAGTTTCAATTTAAAATTTCACCCGTTGAAATTGGACGACTAAGTGATGGTACAATTCTATAGACCATTTATACCACAAATAACTAAATAGTGATGAGAAAGTTCACGTTTAAGTGGAATTTTATGTTAAGGGTGTAGTTGCTACTTGATAGTGTTATTTCATGTTTAAGTTTATGTATTTTTATGGTGTAATTTGATGTGGAATTATAAGTTAATGTTAGTGTTTATATAAGTATAAATCCTTAGGACAGAGTATATGTTAAAATTAGCAAAAAGTATTTTTTTTGCAAATATATGCAAAATGGGTATTATTAGATAGATAAAAATAAATCATCTTCAACAATAATTTTTTTTTTAAAATAATTTCATTTATGGATGAAAGGGGTTTTAATTTAATTAAAACTCCTTACACATGGGTATTATTAGATAGATAAAAATAAATAAATTTTTTTTAAAAAATATTTTTTTAAAAAAAATAATTTCATTTATGGGTGAGAGGGGTTTTAATTTAATTAACCTTCCTTTTAGCCAAAATCCGGCCAATAGAAACGCGACAACGGCTCCCTTGGGATCTAAATGCAGCCACCAAAAAAAATGAAAAATGAAAAATGAAAAATGAAAAATGAAAAATGAAAAATGAAAAATGAAAAGCGCACCCCTTGCATACTTGCATTTGCATATTGAGTCGCTTCTTCTGTTGATTCGCTTGGGCGGTTCATTCATCTCTCTCTCCTCCCTCTCACCAAATGTGCTGAGCTGTCCACCTCAATGATGATTTTTTTTTTTTTTTGGGAGAAAAGCTTAAATGATGAATTTTAAAATTAGAATTTGAAATGGTTTGGATGAATGTTTTTTTTTTTTTATTTTTAGAGTAGGCAAGAAAATCCATAAAGCTCCCAATATTAAAGGAAAACAAAGGGAGCCTCCAGGAAGCAACTATAGAGCATTAATGCAACATCTCATAATCAACCAAAGGTACACCTCCAAATATATTAAATGAAGAAATTTAAAATTAAGATTTGAAATAGTTAGGACGAATGTTATTTAGTAGTACTATATATTTTGTTATTGTATTTTAAATTAATTTTATTAAAGAAATGGAACTTAAATAATTTTTATTTATATCAAAGGGGGTTTCAATTTTAAATTAATTCTTAATAAATGAATTAAATCAATTGTGAATAACTTACTACAAACATATATTCTCAAATGTATATTAACATTACACACATATATGAATGTTGTGTATAACTTACTGCAAACATATACTAGTATTCAATTTTATTAATTCTAAATAATCGGAACTTCCTTTGCTCTCGTGTTTTCATTACATTTTTATTTTATTTTTTTGTTGATTTTAATTTCATTACTCCGTACAGATCTTCACTCTATATAAAAGGAGGTTATAGACGGTTGTACCCTATACACCTACGGACCTACCCCGTAACCTACGCTTAGCCCTACCAAAATGACGACCAAACGACCCTTTCCACTAGAATCGGACGGTTCAGCTAACCGGATTCCACCGGCCCAGCGCGTTAGAATCGCCGAGCCAACCCCGGCCGCTCCGGGGTCCCAGGTCGCCGCCGACCACCGCCCGTCGGTGGTGATAGAGGTGTACCCGCCTTCGGGTACACCTGCGGCCGGCAACGCCTCCGTGGTCATCACCGTCCACGGCGGCGGCACCGTCATCGTTAACCGGACGGCGACCCAGAAGACCGTGAGTCCGAATGAGAGCCGGAGCCCGGAAAACCGGCCGGAGACAGAGACCGAGGTTCACAGTCCAGTAAAAAAGCTGAGCCAGGAGGAAACCCACAGCTCGGAACGGCCGGAAGAGAAGGAGAAGGACGCCGGGCCGGAGGAGAAGGAGACGGACGCCGGACCGGAGGAGAAGGACGTTGTTCCGTTGGAGCCCAACGACTAATCATACATGGACATCTCAGGCGAGAAAAAATCCATCGGCTCAGCAACAACCATGGAAATGCCTTAGCACTGGGCATTGTAGGCTTGACGCTAAGGCATTAAAAACAACCCCTGCAAAGTGCAAAGGGCCTAAAACAAATTTCGATATAATGCAAGCAACACTCACTCAATAGTCAATAGCCATACATAAATTCATAAGGGGTTAACCCGGCCTTTTAGCGCAAAACACTTGAAGCAAAAATCAACGTCTACTAGCTTGGAATATTTAAGAAAGATTCAAACCTGATTTCGGCTTGTTTGAACAAATGGGACCCTTACAAATCAGATTTGGTAGCTAATTACTGTAGTTAATAATTTTCTTAAACTCAATTTCTTAATTGTTTATGTTTGACATAACTTAATTATTCCTGATGAGATTTACATTTTTTAATCCAATGCAAATCAATGTATTTTGAGGGCCGAGGGGTATTTATGTATTTCTAACCACTAATAGCTAAAATGGGTCATTAATTGAAAATTTTCAAACCTATCTAAATTTTTGATGAAATAATTTATCTAAATTGACAGTTTGACACCCTTATTAAAGATGACATTGTAGGCTTTGTAGCTGTCTAAACTAAACAAGGGATTTTAACAAATCTTTAAACTATGAATTTTCATTAAAAAAAATAATTATGCTTCTATAGGATAATGATATTTTTATCATTATTTAAAATTAAGGATTAGAAAGAAAAATAGGAAAAGAAGAGGGAATTAACAACAACAACGAACTAAATAAGCCGATTATGTTACATGCATATGCTTTTTACAAGGCTTTGTTGTGCGCTACCTAACACATCCTACAAACACTTGGAGACACCCAACTTCCTGTTTTAATACAAAATGCCCCTATGTTTATACATGTATGTAATGTATCTAATAAGTTTTCCACAACATTATATATTTATATTTATGGTGACTACAATTTTATTATGGTCAAATATGTATATATTTATGAAAAGGATGGGTGTAAGTTCCATTTGATTTCGTCTTTTGGTGGGTCTTTAATTTGTCACCCAAAACGACACTCAGCACGGCCAAAAGGTAGTATGGATTGCGCATTTTAGGATTCCCAAAAAGAAAGGAAAAAGGTGGGTTTTTTTTTGGTTTTTAGTTTTTCGTATCGTGAAAAACAGTGGGTGGGACCCATTGATGTAGTCGTGGTGCAGGGCGCACTGCGCAGGCCGTGGCACTGTCCAGCCGTTTATAACAAGTCATTCTGTCACTGGTTTAAAAATAAAATATGTACAAATATTTTCTGATGAAATTTCAAGATCTTCCATAATCCATAAGTGCATGTACATGGCTGTACATTTGCCATGTACTTAGGCAATTAAATGGAAAAAAAATAGGAAAATGACAAGTACAATGGTGGAATGGTGGAGGTGCACTTGCAGAAGTACCTGCAAAGGAAAAGAGCTTCACACATTTCTATTAATTTAACCACTCACTTCTCCAATGAAATAATGACATGTGGATTCCACTGACTTTTGCTACTCACGGATGGAAATGCAATTTGTTTGCAAATGATGAAACCCACTTGTATGTATTAATAACAAGTTATTTTGTTTTTTAAAAATCGATTTTCTTAAGTTAAAATTAATCAAAAAAAATTATAAAAAATATATTTGAATAGACATTAAATTTATCTACCCATAAACACCAATTTTGCATATGTTTGTTAAAAAAAAAAATTCGATTACCAATAATATGCTTTATTAATTATAATATAAGTTTGATTAAATTTAATGACAAATTTTTCTATAAATAGATGCACCTCCCAACTTCATAACTTATCCCAACCCATCCAGTTTCCTCTCTTTTGAAGCTCAAATTCCGCTCAAATTCCGCTCTGACACTTCAAATTCCGCTCTTTTGTTGTTTATCATTTTAGATAATGTATTTGAATTATTGCAATTTAATATGCATTTGGGTTTTTTTACAATCTTATTTTATTAATTTATTAATTTCAATAAAATTTATTAATTAAATTATATTAAAATAATAATAATATTCTTCTATTGTAAAATAAATTTATACGTTGAAATTAAATAAATAGATGCAATATGTCGGATAATAACGTAAGTATTAAATGATGAAAAGTCGAGGTAGGGCCCGTAAGTGAAGTACAGGGATGTGGGTGAAATTGATAAAAACAGTAAAGGGTGTACTTGTGCTGACGTGGCAGGAAAAAATGGGTTAAGTACAGAGGTAAATGTACAGGGGTGTGCATGGCCTAAAGTGGAAGAGAGTAAATCGATGAAGATTAATATGGTTAATATCGGCCTATACCAAGTGAGAAAAGACAAAGTTTTCCTTAGATATATATACATTGCCTTTTTTTAAGTATTAGTAATATAAATAATACTCGTCAAAATTTATCGTTTTAGAGTTTCGATTTTATTCAAAATACACATGTCGTTTTATACATTATATCCAATTATTTTTCAAATTACCCCTACTTATTTTGAATTCTCCTTATCAAATTTAAACTTTGGCTCCAATTTTAGTTTTAATTATGATTGCACTTTATTTTGGGATGAGTAATAATTTGAAACCAATTAACAGGTGACTAGGGGCAATTTGGGTGTATAAGAAATTCCTTAACTATTTTGCCCGAATCTAAAACGACATGTTTTCGCGAACCGAATGAGTATTGTATTTAAAGGGGGAAAAGAGCCAACATCATATACATCAATCATTTTTTTTTAAATATGTATAATAATATTAATTTGTATCCATTACACACAATTATATTATATTGCACATAAATTATTTTAAAATTTTACTTATAAATTATATATTTAATATTGGTACCTATGTATGAATACATATAAATAAATCATGAATTTTAATAATAAAAACTAGTTCTTTTTCCGAACCATATTCGGGTTTTATCATAATATTTTTGGTCGAGTTTGACGCCCCACACAAAATACTCGGCCACACCAATTTTTCCATAACCTACCATTTTGCTCATACTCCTTCCCGTGTTGTTTTTTACTGTAAAATCTTCGATTGTCATGGAGCTAGAAGTCTTTTATCAAAAAGATCGATACTTCAAATTTAGAAAAAAAAAATGTAGATCGACCGCTTCTACACTTCTCTAAGAAATTAGAGAAGTTGACAGTATCTTCATTCTTATAGCATTAGCTCCTTGGGTAGTTTTTGATAAGATATCCAACACACCACTTACTGGATGTGCAACTACACCAACGATACCTTTTCGACCACATTGAACGAAACCCATCACTGAAAATGCCTTAGCACCTTCAAGAGGCTTTGTTAATATGCTAGTGACACCACGGAAGAAGCCATTTATTTGCTAATGCTCCACCACCCTCTTGAATAACATCACCAAAGTCTTCAACACCCTTGCTTTCCCTCAAATAATCAAGCGAGTTGTATATCTAAACCGGTAAATATATATAGATGTAAGTGATAAAAGTTACAGGCTCAAACGGAGACCCACTAAGATCTCGGCCAAAGTCAAAACGAATTCCAAATTCCAATCCCACCCTAAACATTACACACACATCCATTTTTTTATATAGTTCCAAATAAGTAACAGAGTATAAAAACATATATGAAATATATAAATACATGTAAGGAATCCACTAGTTGGAAAATATAAAAACAAAGCCAAAACCACAACCTGGCCCGCCCTAACAAAAATAGTACAAATGCAGTAAAGCAACAGACATCTACCCTTTGCCTAAAACAAAAGGAAATAACACACACACTACAACCCCAACACTATGCAGCAGGCACACAACAGCTCAGTCCGCATTAACGCACACAACAGCTCACTCCTAGCTTGATGCAGCTCCTAATAAACCACCAACACAGCAATTCAATCCGGCAGGTAAGATTGATTCATCATCTATCAAAGGGTCCTCGCTCTCCTCAATGTCCGACTCAAAAAAGCATCTCCTTTCCCACAATTAGGATCCTTAATTGCAGACATGACGTTGAACAATTCGTCCATCGTCAAAGACATTTTAATGTCTCCGGTAATACAATTATTAGTGCCCCGGAGAAGGTAGGTTTCTTTCTTGATTCCACCAGTTTCCTTCCATCTCATTTACTCCGACGTCCTGCATTTGTTGATTTCCAGCTCCCCATAAATATGTCAAATACAGAAATTCATCATCCAACACAATAAGAAGTTTCTAACTGCTTTACCGTATCATTAACCGACTAATCAGTATCACCACAACTAATTGACACAACAATCTCATTATAACAGCCACTAATCAACCAGATCTTGTGAATCTTGGAAAGGAGATGATTGAAATTCAGCATATTAGAAACAGTAGGTGGAAAGACGAACCTGATCAGCGGTGGAAGACCTCATCGTGAGAGCTCTGCATTCGTAGACACCAAATAATATCAGACTTTTAGAGGCTTAGGGCAGCTGCACTGGTGAACCCATCGGTTCAAGCGAGGGCCAGGTGTAATTTAACAAGAGAAAAAAAAAGAAAAAGGTATGAATCTGGGTTATTGGGTTCTGTGGAAATGTGTGAAATAATCACATATGTTTATAGCATATGTTACTACACTTCCTACCTTAGTCCTTTACTGTTTTATTGCCTATGGCATTTATGATATTTTAGACACTTTTGTTGCCCTCTGTAATAAGCTTCTAGAGTACTTGGCTGTCACGTGATGTCCAGCTATATAAGCTGAGATATGACACTGCATTTATTAGGGTTTTTAGGATCAACAAGGATCAGCTTTAGCCTGTGACGGCTGAGCTATTTTGCCCAATGTGATAGATTACATAGGTCTTATATTGTATAGTGGGCTAAAAGCCCATTAAGGCCCAATACCTTTGTAACCTATATATATGTTATATCAATGAATGGAAACCATAAGGAGGACTTTACATCAATTCTACAATCCTACATGGTATCACAGCCTTTTCTTCCTCACGGAATCCTAGTTTGATCCTCCCGCCCCACCTCCTCTTCCCGTCGCCGGCGTCGTCTCCTCGCCGCCTCTCTCTCTCTCTCTCCCCCCTCCCGTTTGCACAAAAAAAAAATTCTCTTAACATGGCTCTCTACGATTACCAACATCACGCCTTCTCTGGATACTCTAGATATCCTACCCCTCGACATGCCGATCCTCAAGCCTCTCTGACATCGCCTGACCCAGTCTATGTTCCGCAGCTCTGCTGTGCCCGCCGCCTCATCTCCATGCTTAGCCCCTCTTGCTCCCATCCGTCCCGACACCCAATCACCCTCTGCCTCCACCCAGACCTCCCTCTCCCCCATTCCCACCTCACACAAAACAGCCCTCCAAGACCCGAATTGGCAGGCGGCTATGCTCGACGAATACAGAGCCCTTACGAAGAATGGTACTTGGGTTCTTGTTCCTCGCCCTCCTAAGGCGAACGTCATTCGTTGTATGTGGCTCTTTCGTCACAAGTTCCGATCTGATGGGACTTTGGAGCGCTATAAGGCCCGTCTTGTGGTGAACGGTAGATCTCAGCAGGCAGGTATTGATTGTGATGAGACGTTCAGCCCTGTGGTCAAGCCTGCCATTATCCGAGTGGTCCTGAGTCTAGCTTTGTCGCGCAACTGGGCCATCCATCAGTTAGATGTCAAGAACGCATTTCTCCATGGCCATCTGAATGAGACGGTCTACATGTTTCAGCCGCCGGGGTTTGCTGATCCTGACCGTCCGAAGCATGTCTGTCTCCTCAAGCGCTCTCTGTATTGTCTGAAACAGGCTCCGCGGGCTTGGTTCCAGCGTTTTGCCTCTCATCTGCTCCGTTTGGGTTTCACTGGAAGCCGTTCCGATTCGTCTCTGTTTATCTATCGCCGAGGCTCAGACTTGGCATTCCTGTTGCTATATGTCGACGACATCATTCTCACCGCCTCTTCTGTTGCTCTTCAGACGTCTATTATTTCGCAGTTGAGTGCGGAATTCGCCATGTCTGATCTGGGTCAGTTGTCTTACTTTTTGGGAGTTGCTGTTCAGCGTCATGCGTCAGGTCTGTTTCTCTCACAGAGTAAGTATGCTGTAGAGATTGTTGCTCGGGCTACGATGGTCAACTGTAATCCAGTCGTCACCCCTGTCGATACATCCAACAAGCTCAGTGCTCATTCTGGTCCTTTGGTTGATGACCTGACATTGTACAGGAGCCTCGCTGGTGCTCTTTAGTATCTCACTTTTACCAGGCCTGACATTAGTTACGCCGTTCAGCAGGTCTGCTTGTTCATGCATGCACCTAGGGAACCTCACTTTCAGGTTTTGAAGCGGATCATTCGGTACATCAGCGGCACTCTTGAGCTCGGCACCACGATCACTCCTTCTTCTAAGCTCGATCTTGTTGCTTACACTGATGCGGATTGGGGTGGTTGTCCTGACACACGTCGCTCCACGTCTGGGTACTGCGTCTTCCTCAACGACACCCTTGTGTCATGGTCAGCCAAGCGTCAGTCCGTCGTATCTCGCTCCAGCGCTGAGGCCGAATACAGGGGTGTTGCCAACGTTGTGTCCGAGTGCTCTTGGCTCCAGAAGCTCCTACTTGAGCTCTGTTGTCCCCTTCAGAAGGCCACTCTAGTCTATACGGACAACGTCTCCGCCGTCTACCTGGCTAGCAACCCAGTCCAGCATCAACGCACGAAGCACATTGAGCTTGATCTCCACTTCGTCAGGGACAAGGTTGCCATTGGACATGTCCGCGTTCTCCATGTCCCGTCCTCTTATCAGTACGCTGATATTTTCACCAAGGGTTTACCTAGACAGTTGTTCATTGATTTTCGTTCCAGTCTCTCTGTACGGACCCCTCCCGTTTCGACTGCGGGGGTTTGATAGATTACATAGGTCTCCTATTGTATAGTGGGCTAAAAGCCCGATAAGGCTCAATACCTTTGTAACCTATATATGTGTTATATCAATGAATGGAAACCCTAAGGAGGACTTTACATCAATTCTACAATCCTACACAATGAAACAGTAAAAGAGGGAGCTTGGTTTTTGGATTTTACTTGGGATTATTTGCTGGTTTGTTTGCTGTGCAGGAAGGATCCTTGATCTTCACATGGTATCAGAGCTGAAGGTTGAAATCCGGGACTGATCTTTGCTATTTGAAGGAAGTGCAGGGTACCAGAGATCTCTACTGAGAATGTGAGGGAAGGAGACAGAGTTTTGGATAATGATGGAAATAGAGGTAACAACAATGACCCTTTATTTCTGTCTAACTCAGATCATCCGGGAGCACAGCTTGTAGCTGTCCTTTTTGATGGATCTAATTATTTAACTTGGAGTAGAGGTGTTACCATGGCTTTAGGAGCTAAACTTAAATTGGGATTTGTGAATGGATCTTGTGTAAAACCGGATGAGGGTACTGATGATGCTCAGAGGTGGATAAGGGCTGATTTCATGGTGAGATGTTGGATGTTTAATTCCATGGAGAAGAGAATAGCCGAGGGACTAATGTTTGTGAATTCCTCCAAGCAGCTTTGGGAAGAGTTGATGGAAAGGTATAGCCAGAACAATGCCCCACAGATCTTTCAACTCAAGAGGAAGCTAAACAATGTGACTCAAGGTAGCTTGAAGCTTGGAGAGGTTTACAATACTCTTAAGAAATATTGGGATGAACTCCAAGTGCTTGAAAAGGCACCTGAATGTAGCTGTGGAGTGATGAAACAGTGTAAATGTGATCTGGATAAAAGAGTTAGTGAGATAGAAGAGAAGAACGAATTGATGCAACTCTTAGCTTTCTTAAATGATAACTATGAGGCTGCTAGGAATCAGATATTGGCCACAGATCCTCTTCCTGCTGTGAACAAAGCTTATTTTATACTACAACAGGTGGAATCAGGAGTTGGAGCAACAGGCGCTACACAGTCAATGATGTCAGATTCTAGTGCATTTGCTGCAAGCAAGGGTAACTTCAATAGCTACACTAATAATAGTGCTGGAAATCAGGGAATTAAGAAGGACTGGAAAGAGCTCAAGAGGCTCAAATATGACAAGAAGTGCTCCCACTGTGGTTATAGAGGACACACAGATGAGGAATGCTTTAAGCTGCATGGGGTGCCAGATTGGTTTAAGGAGCTGAAGAACAATCAGAGATCTAGTAGTGGAGGGAGAGGATCAGTGAATGCTGCAGAGTCAGATAGTTTGGGACAGTTGGGAACACCTCTTGATGATGAAATGGGAGGCAGAAGTGGGAGCAGTGGCCAGCCTGACTCAGCCATGGTTAATGCAGTTTACCAGGAGATCATGGAGAAGATGAAGGGCAAAAATTCCACTGAGAATGCTTTTGCAAACTTTGCAGGTAAAGTTTCATCATCTTCTCATTTTTTAAATTTGTCAAACAACTCCAAGATGGGGTGGATTGTTGACACTGGGGCAACATACCACATGATGCCTACTGAATTCTATATGCAAAATAGAATTAAATTGGGAAAGCAGATTCATATTGGCTTACCTGATGGTTCAGTTTGAATGAAATGGGAACATTACAGTTGACAAGCTTAGTGATCTTGAAAGATGTATTACTGGTCCTAGGATTTAAGCACAATCTTTTATCTGTTGGCAAATTGCTAGATGATCATGATTTGATAGCAATTTTTACTAGAGATTCTTGTTATGTACAGGACCCTGGGACTAAGAGAGTACTGCTGTTAGGAGAAAGAAGACATGGGCTTTACAAGTTGCTGTCTGATGATCAGATTCAGAGATGGGAAAGCTGCCAAAGGAGTAGAGATCTGAGTTTTTTGCCTTTAAGCTTATGTAATAAAGCTAGCAGTAGTCTAGAATTAAGTCATGCTCGACTTGGACATAGTTCGGTGTCAAAGATGAGACATATTGAGCACATGAAACAGTTTGTTTTTGATGAGTTTAATTGTGAAACTTGTGCTTTGTGTAAGTTTCACAGACTTCCTTTTGAAAGGAGTAATGACAGGGCAGAAAATCCTTTTGATTTGGTTCATATGGATATATGGGGACCATATAGGACTCCCACCTATAATGGTTTCCAATATTTTTTAACTGTGCTTGATGATTGTTCAAGAGTGACTTGGAAATTTTTACTTAAATCCAAGTCTCAGGTGTATCAAACTGTCTGTGACTTTGTGGTTTATGTTAGAACTCAGTTCAGTAGATCTGTAAAATGCTTCAGGACAGATAATGGATCAGAATTTACTTCTCAAAGAAGTCAGGATTTCTTTACTGTTATGGGAATTGTTCACCAGAAAAGTGTGGCTTATACTCCACAACAGAATAGGAGGGTGGAGAGGAAACACAGGCATCTCATTGAGACAGCCAGATCTATAAGAAATCATGGAAGTCTTCCCATAAAGTTTTGGGGAGAGTGTGTTTTATCTGCAACACACATTATTAACAAGCTCCCTACAGAAGTACTGAATTGGAAGAGCCCTTATGAGATACTGTTTGGAAAGCCAGCAACATTTGATGAATTGAGAGTTGTAGGTTGCTTGTGTTATGCACCAGTTGCTATGAAAGATAAGGATAAGATGAGTGCAAAAGGGAGAAGATGTGTTTTGCTCAGTTTTCCTCATGGACAGAAGGCCTATAAGCTTTGGGATTTAGATTCACATATGACATTCATTGCTAGAGATGTCATTTTTCATGAGGATAGTTTTCCTTTTAAGGACAATCCTGATAAGGATGTAAAGGAGAATGTGACCACTAGAACCTCTCTTCCTTTAGTTAACCCTGCAGATGATTATTTTCAGTATACAGAAAATGCAGGATCCTCATTGCCTGTGATTTCTGGTGTTCAATTAGATCAGGTTGACTCCACTAGTGAGCTCAATCCATTACCATCTCAGGTTGCAGATACTGGAAGTTCAGAAGAAAGTAGCAATAGAGCTGAAATTGCCCAGCAGGTGCCACAGAATCTTATCAATAATGAGATCAATTTTTCACCTTTAAGGAGGTCATCTAGGCAGGTGACTAGGCCACAGAGATTGCAGGATTTTGTTTGTAATGCACCAAGGGGAGCCAATTCTTATTCTCAGTCCTTTTTAGCTGAGTGTTTTCAACATTCTGGTACAGTTGACAATGGTTTTGTCCAGTCTTTTGCCTTCATGGCATCTGTATATGAGCCATCTCATTTTGCACAAGCAGTCAAAGAACAACACTGGATAGATGCTATGAACCAAGAGCTTTTGGCATTAGAAAATAATGCCACTTGGGAAATGACCATGCTACCACCAGGAAAGAAAGCTATTGGTAGTAAATGGGTTTATAAGGTTAAATATAAACCTGATGGATCAGTGGAAAGATATAAGGCAAGAGTAGTTGCCAAGGGATACAACCAGATCAAGGGAAAAGATTACAAACACACTTTCTCTCCTGTTGCCAAGTTCAATACAGTGAGAATTGTGTTAGCTGTGGCTACAGCTAGGGCATGGGATTTACATCAATTAGATGTAAATAATGCCTTCTTACATGGGCATTTGGATGAGGAGGTGTTTATGACACCACCTGCAGGATATAAAGTGACCAAACCTGGGATGGTTTGTAGACTGAGAAGATCTATTTATGGTTTGAAGCAGACATCCAGACAATGGAATGTTGAATTGGGTAGATTCCTCACTTCTATGGGGTTTGTACAGAGTTTGGAGGATTATTCCTTATTTGTCAAGACTTCTGGTTCTTCTATAGCTGTGGCATTGATTTATGTTGATGATGTACTTCTCACAGGTGATGACCTTTTACAGATTGAGTTCACTAAGAAAGCATTGCATGAAAAGTTCACTATCAAAGATTTAGGCCAAGCCAGATACTTCTTAGGCCTTGAAATCTTAAGGGATGGTAAAGGGACTCATCTTCACCAAAGAAAGTATGTGTTGGACATACTTGAAGATTGCAAGATGACAGACTGCAAACCAGCTATTTTCCCTTTGCAGAAGGGCTTGAAATTGTCCACAGAGACAGGAGATGTGTTACAAGATCCAGAAATTTACAGAAGGCTGGTAGGCAGGTTATTATTTTTGAACTTATCTAGACCTGATATCACTTATGCAATGCAGCACCTTAGTCAGTTCATGTCTCAACCAAGACTACCACACTTAGATGTTGCTTTGCATGTTGTGAGGTACCTTAAAGGTACCATTGGTGTTGGATTATTCTATCCAGCAACCTCTTCTCTTCCTATATGTGCCTACAGTGATGCTGATTGGGGAGCCTGTCAATTCACTGCAAAGTCCCTCACAGGTTATTGTGTTTTTATTGGAGATTCCCTTATCTCATGGAAGACAAAGAAACAAACAACTGTGTCCAAGTCCTCTGCTGAAGCAGAATACAGAAGCATGTCTGCTACCACAAGTGAGCTTATCTGGGTGGATGGCATTTTGCAATTCTTGACCATTGAGTCTCTCAAGCCCATCCCTCTATACTGTGACAACAGAGCAGCCATACACATTGCAGAGAATCCAGTCTTCCATGAGCGTACTAAACACTTGAAGATAGACTGTCACTTCATAAGGCAGTATCTTCTTGAAGGGCTTATACATCCTCAACATGTTAGAACAGGCATCCAACTAGCTGACATCTTCACAAAGCCATTGGGAGAGAAGCAACACATGTTTTTCTCACTCAAGTTGGGTCTTGTTGGATTTTCCCCAAGTCCAACTTGAGGGGGGGATGTGGAAATGTGTGAAATAATCACATATGTTTATAGCATATGTTACTACACTTCCTACCTTAGTCCTTTACTGTTTTATTGCCTATGGCATTTCTGATATTTTAGACACTTTTGTTGCCCTCTGTAATAAGCTTCTAGAGCACTTGGCTGTCACGTGATGTCCAGCTATATAAGCTGAGATATGACACTGCATTTATTAGGGTTTTTGGGATCAACAAGGATCAGCTTTAGCCTGTGACGGCTGAGCTATTTTGCCCAATGAAACAGTAAAAGAGGGAGCTTGGTTTCTGGATTTTACTTGGGATTATTTGCTGGTTTGTTTGCTGTGCAGGAAGGATCCTTGATCTTCACAAGTTCATCTGCGAACACCCCAAAAGGTGGGATTCATGGGCGCGGATATCGAAGGGACGAGGGACTGAGGGAGCCACCGGCCACGTGAGTCCGCGCCTGTTGGAGGAGAGGCACAACGACGTCGCATGGCCAAAATGGTGCTGCGTTGCAAATTAAATGGGCTGGGGGGAAATCATGTGCTGCCATGTGTCCCCTCTCGGGGATTGCTAGTAATTAAAATTTCAATATGGCTATTTTAGCCATTTTAACATTATAAAAAAAAAATTTATATTTTTAAATGTAATTTAATTTTATCTACACATAGACACCCATTTTGCATATGTTTTGGAAAAAACAATTCATGATATTACCTTATTTCGTATGACACCCATGTAATTTGTTATCCGATAGTTATACTAATTATAATATTTAATAATAATAAATTTAATAATTAATAATATTTAGTAATACAAAATTATCACTATTAATAAACTTAATTATAATATTTAATATTTAATAATAATAAAAAATTCGACAGTTATACTAATATTACATTTAAATAAATAATAAACAATACTATTTAATATTCAATAATAAAATTTTTTATTAATAAACTTATTATATTATGAGTTTAATATAAGAAAGTTTCATTTAATAAAAAGGAAAATAAAGAAAAGTAAGTTATGAGTCCAAGGTTGAGATTCATGAATTGGGGATGAAAAAATAAAAATATGAAATGGGAATCTTAAGCTGATGTGGCGCTGAAAAAGTAAGTTATGAGTCTGGATAAGGATTCACTGATGCGAATGACCTTAGGTGGCTATAAGTGCATGTTTGTAGACAAATAAACAACCACTTTGACCAAAATCATTATTCCATTTTATTAGATACAAATTGCTTGATCATCCCCAGATCAAATGATGTCAAATATTCAAAGAGATCAAAATGTCAAATAATTAGAGATCCAATGAACTTAGAAAAGTTGCCATATTGCTACTATAACTAAAAAAATGGAATGACTCACTCAATTACAGAATGAGAAGAGTATATCTTGTTCAACTCTAAAAGGGGAGCCCTCGTAACAAATCACACTAAGGTCAAGCTTTCCCTTTGAGAAGTTAAATTTTTTTCCTCCACTATTAAAACTAAACAAATTCAAGATGTGGCATGTCTTCAGTACCTACATTTAGGATAATAAGGAAATTATTGAAACACAAGAACAAATTGTAAGTACACACTGGGAAATGAGAATGAAATACTTTTCATCTCAACGATCACAAAACATTAATAAGCCAATATAAAGTAAAGGAGGAATGTTTCACGTCTTACGTAAGTGAAAGAGTGTACTTGTTGGTGGAAAGGAGGGCTTTGCAATAATTCTATCAAGACAGCTCCTGACTGACCCTGTAATTACAAAGAGATGAAACAACAACGTCTTATGAAAGAAAAGAGGGGAGCTTTTCAAGCCTTCAAAGTAAGACTCGTTACCTCTGGAAAACAGGGTGCCAATCGATCTTCTACCCGTAATTGCTCAAGCAATGGAAGTACCATATCCTGTTTCAAGATATCGCCTAATCATAGGCCTAAATAAGAAGATCAGGCCAGAATTATTAGATATTTAAGTAAGTACAACATAAAACTTTGAAAATCCAAGGAAATGTGAATATACAATCTACACCCCAATTTAAAAATATTCTCTGTAAATCCGCCAATGTGTACTAGGAGCCATTTGAAACTTATAAAATCCATTCATCGAGGACAATTAAAGAGTATAATAGACCAAAAACAAACAGATGGACAAAACTAAATCCATGAACTACCAAAAACAGAACTATTACCAGCATCAGGATCTTCAATATCATCTGCAAAACATGTGTTGTAAAAAAGAAGACATGTCAAAAGCTCAGACCTTAAGAGAAATTGAGGGAAAATAACAAAGTGATCCAACAGTGAATAAGCCCATAAAGGTCATAACTTGGGCCCGATATTACTCAACTCTGCAAATTTGTCTATTTAACAGGTCCAAGCGAGGATGTCATATCACTAGACACTTCTGCACCCATGCCTGGACCAATCAAATTTCCAGCTCTGAAAGAAGTGAGCGTAAAATCAGCACATATGCAAACTTATACATAATGAATAGGAAGATTTAGTAACTATTTTTTTAAGCACTAAACATGCAATAATAGTCCACTCACTTGCTCTCAAGATGGATATCATTAGACTTGCTAGATCAAGTTCATAAAATCTTTAATATCCATCCGCTTCAAGCTTGTTAAGAGCTATTTATGATTATGAATTATGATATCATGAAAATATGAGAAAAGGAAGGCTTCATTGATAGTAACCATAAGCGACAATTAAAACACGACAAGGATATAATAAAAACAGGAAACTATAGAGAAATGTTTCATCCTAAACACTAGAATTTGGGAGAATGCACCATTTCAATTCTAACATGATTGCAGATTGAGAAAAATAATATGACGCATGCTCAGATAGACAGATGTATCCTTCTCTCAAAGAATGCGGTTCTAAGTCAGAAGTTGAGATAGCATGGCGAATGATCAAATGTGGCCATCCCCTTAACTCTATTAGAAACTATCAGATGAGGGTAAAATGCATAAGAATCACGACTTTCGTACTGATTTGAGGATTTCCTCATAGAAAGTTGAATCAATCCAAATTAAAAGGTGGAGATCCAACTGATCATGCACATTTAGGTAGTGTTAATATAGGCATTTAGATGAGTTTAGGTAGGGTAAAATGCATGAGTTTAGAGTAGTTTTCGTGTTTTGATCATGTTTCGATTAGAGTCGGAATCTACAATTTTTTGTGCATGATTTCAGGTGATTCCAAGGAGGTGAAGCTAAGCTCGAGCCAATTCTCAAATATTTGACGAAAATAGAAGAGCACGAGAGTCGAGGAGAGGAGTTAAGCATGTAAAGGATTGGAGATGTCCAAGCTGGCGACGCTGCACTAAAATGAGTCTTACGAAGGCTGTATTTATCGGATCGGGGCGTACTTATATTTGTTGGAAAGATGATTCGAAGACCTACAACTTTCGTATTTACGACTTTTCCAAATTCGGCCTTAAAAATAGCGAAATCTGGACGTCAAGATGGCTTCTGAAAAGAAACTCTGTTTGGGCATAAAAACTCGCCCGAGTTCTTTTGTTTCTCGCCCGAGTTTTGTAGCGCGTCCAAGGATGTTGGCAGGCACTCCTAATTAATTGAGGAAAGATGTTATTTTATTTAGATTTAATTAGGAAGAGGAAAGGGGAGACATAAAACGTTGGAGTTGGCCTAGAACACTAGAAGTCTTGTTTTTAGTTTCACAGGGGAATCGGATAGAGTTTTTGGGGTTAGGTAGTTTCTTTCTTATTTTTCTAAATTTGTCGATTATGAACAACTAATCCTCTTTGCTTGGGGAAATTAATCGAAGCTTCAAATTTTCTATTTCATTGTGAGATTTCTCTATCTTAATACTCCTCTATCAATATTATCAATTCGTTGCATCGAATGTTTAGGGTTTTCGTGAATTTTCATTAGCTTGATCAACTGATGTCTTTTCATGATAATCTATAGCTAGATATAGGTAATTTCTGGTTGAATTATCTATATTCTTGAGTAGCAAAGTATAAATCTCTGAAACTGGTTGATATAGGGATTTGTATAAAGAATTGATTTGCAATTGATGCAATAACTAGTTGTGCGCGTCGATTGTCTTTGTTGATTTCCTTTAAGCTTAATCGATTATTGAATTGAATCTTGATAGTTTCAAGATTGTTTGATAATTAGGGTTTTCAGGGTCTGGTTGTCCTATTAACTAGATTCGATAAGGAATTGGATTCAAAAGACCTAGTCTTTCCACAACAAAGTATTCAAGAGGAAGTTATCTATTCGATTTCGATGATCAATGAACAAACCTGACTGCTGAGATTGGTTGACCTAATCTATTTTTCTCATATTCATTCACTCAAGTTGTTTAGTTTGCTACTTTTGTTTACTTTTATTTCTTAATTAGTTAGTTCAAGCCATCAAAATCCCCCCTCTTTGTTTCTTGTTCTTGTTGACACACTCTGATTTGCATACAAATCGTTGACTCTCTGTGGGATCGACCCGTACTTGCCAAACTACATTACTTAGGTCAGTCGGATTTATTTGATAGGATTTAAGGCAACTGAAAATCTTTATCACCAACATCGATAGATCCTAAAACTACAGCTGCCATGGTCTGCATCTTCATATATTATGCGGAGTACAAAAAGAGCTAAAGAACCATTTAAAAAAAAAATCAAATTATTGAAGAAGAATTCAAATCTTATTTTTAAACAATCCCAAATTCAATTTCAATGACAATCCAATTTCTATCCCAAAACTATACATAAAAGAAAATTTAAACCCTGAGATACCATTACCCAAATCCAAATTCCAAATGTAAGTTTCAGAATTTTATTCTTCATCACTCAAAACAAATTAACCCCAAAACATATAGAGGGAAAGAGGGGAAGAGATTGAGTTGGGCAGCAGTCCTCCTAATAGAAGGAATGTCTCAATCTGATTTTTAAGCCCTAAACCCTAAGATATCATTACCCAAATCCAAAAACAAAATTCTCAAGTGTTGATAGCATGTCTTTAGAGGGTCATAACTAGTTGCATTTAGTTTAGTTATGATGAATATCATGCATGGTTTAAGTACAATTTGATATTTGCTCTTTATGTTGGTGGAGTCGGAATCTACACACTTTTATTGATTATTTCAGGTAAATGTGGATTCGAGGATGAGACATGGGTTGATGACGCATTGGATGAGGATGTCTAGTTGATTGAAGAAGCTTATATGAAGATCTAAAGAGGTCATGAGAAGAAGAAGCGAGTCTAAACGAAGAACAAGTCTGCAGAAGTTATTGCCAGACATGCTGAACTTGTTTTGCACTTTCTGGAGGTCTCGGTTGTCCGATTGACTATTATGACCATGCGTTTGAAAGCTCTTTTAGAGAGCTACAACTTTTCTGTTGACGTCGAGAGCTTATTCAAAGTTGATTTTTCGTAAAATACCATTGCAGCGGGCGCATCACATATGCCGCGGCCGCAGCAAATCAATGAAGCAGTAGCCGCAGCTTCCATGCCGCGGCTGCAACATTTTCCCAGAGCGACGTGTTTTGCGTTCAGCGATGGTTTTATCTATCTAAACCAGTAAACCCTATTTATTCTATCTTTGTCTTTTAGGCCAACTGGGACACGAACTTGGGCACGAAATTGAGAGAGGGCTTAGCTCTAGGTTTTCATTCATTCATTAGATTAGGATTTAAGACGATTTTAGTTGGAGATTGAGAGCGATGTTCACCATCAGCGGCTAAACTCTCTTCGTTTTACTTGCAATTTGAAGCTTTATTTGGATTACTTATGAGTTTCTGAATCTTGTTCCTTAATTCATATATTTGAATGTTTCAACTTCTATGTGCTTGAATGTTTGATTGTTTTATTCTGATCAACTTGGTAGAATCAATTCAATTGCTAGGGTTTTGTAGATTCCTTGTTGCGAACCTTAACCCAAGTCGCAAACTTGTTCCTTTAGGGCTGGTTGAACTAATTGAATGGGTAGGAAATTGGATGTGTTGTTAAATCCCTTTTTAGGGACTGCAAATACCTTGTTTAATCTCTGAAGCTAAAGCTATCAATTGGGTTAAATTCTTCTTTAGGGACTGTTCGATTGATATGGGTTTTTAGGACTGGTTGGACTAGTAACTATATTAGGTTGAGACAAGGGCATTCATAGGAAACTTAAAAGGACGAGAAGAAGTTACAATATCAATTCAACCAAATAAAGTGGATAGTTGTAGGTAGAACGATATTCTCTAAATTGTTTTGCATCAATCTGTTTATAGTTTATTTTGTTTTCTTTCTTATTTCAATCAACCAAACCCCCACTTTCTACTAATTGATAAATACACATTGCTGAGAAATACTTGATTCTCTATGGGATCGACCTCTTACTTACTTGTTATACTAGTTTGTAGGTTTGAGTTTTATTTTGATACGGTTTACGCGACTAAAAATCGTTCATCAAGTGTCCACCAACACACAAAGTGAAATGGTGCCTAAGCACCTGTAATCAAATTTGACATGCCCAAATCAGTAGATTCAAACCTAAATCGAAATTGAATCTCAAAACCAACAGGTTCCTACCAGGTACAAATCAGGAATAAATTGCATCTCAAAAGAAAGGAAAATTGAAAGAAACATCATAATAAAGACCTAATTCAGAATAGGTAGAACAAAAGCAAAACAGTGAACCTTCAAATTCCATCGTCGACATCATGGTGAGAAAATTTTCATATCTTGAAATTTGGCGCTGGTTTGTGTGCGACTTCATGAGGGCGCGGACATGTTTGAACCTCGGGGAAGTCCGGCACATCAGCGGCAATCTGCATAGGCGCCATAGCTGTTGAATTCTGAAGCAGTTGGTGCCAAAATTTACTAGAAACTGTATCAAAAGCAACATTTTCTAATTGAATGGATGAAAACTCAATGAAGAAACCCTAAATTCAATCAAGCAAAAATCAATGGAATTGCAAGAATTTCCACATCGGCTTTTTTCCCTTCAATAGATGCTAAATATTGAAGGAAAAAAAGCCGTCTCTCTCATCTCGGATCTTCATAGATCTCCACCGCCGATGCTCGTAGATTACCATCGCCACCAGTAACCACTCCAACCGCCCAGCGAAGCCTCCTCTTCTCCATTGGCAATCAACACAAGAAAAAAATGGATTTTTGCCTAATTTTGCCTTAGGCCTTAGGCCATCTCCCATGGTAAGCCAAAAAAATGGATTTTGACCTAATTTTTCTGCCACCTTAGACCAAAACTCATTTTAGCCATTTTGTTTTTGGCCTATACTCCATCTTTTGATGATTTCATATTTAGAAACTTAAAAGCTTCAAAATCATCGCCATCATTAACATCGAAGGGAGGTAAATTTGGAGCATCTGGCGACACATATTTCACCTCTAGCTCGTACCTTTTATCATCAAAGGCAACCTTCTCCGCAATTTTCACCATCAAAGCATCAAACTTTGTATTTTTCGACACAACCAATGCTTTAGCCTTTCGATCACCGGTGTAAACATACCTTTGTCCTTGCATCTTCCACTCCCCATCGGTAATCAATGTAACTACATAGTTGCTTCGACCTGAAATTTCCAAACATGACATGATATGTTCAATCACAAAATTGAACCGAAATAAAAGACAGATAGGATTTGAAGTAGGGTTGCACATAATTACACATGATTGATGCGGTCACTTTGTTGAAGAGACAAGGAGATGATGCACTGATGAGATGAATTTCGAAGAGGAGCACGTCAATGGTAGAAACGCCCAGAACTCTCAGACAGGGAGCGGACGTCAGTGGTAGAACGGTTGCAAATTCACACGTTAAACGCTTACAACTCTCTTTTACTAGGTTAAACGGTTGCAAATCATATCTTTAAAAGATTAGCTCCTTTTTTTTTAGATTGGATGGTTAATTTGGAAGGAAATCATATCTTTCTTTTTCCAATTTTATATTTTCCGAATTTATTTTTTATTTTCCAAAATATCTGTTTTTTTTTCCAATTTCCAGAAAATCCTATTAATCTGTTTTTTAATTTCCGAATTTTTTTTTTCCCGAAAATCCATTTTTTTATTTCCGAAAATGTGGGTTTTTATTTCCAATTTGGAAAAAAAAGATTTTCTTTTCTCGAAATTCTGTTTTTAGAAAAAAAAAACTCTGAATTTATTTTTTAATTTCCAGAAAATCTGTTTTTTTTTTTCATTTCCAGAAGATCTTATTAATTCTATTAAAAAAAAATCAATTTTTTTTTATTTCCGAAAATCTGGTTTTTTTTTTTCCAATTTCTGAATTTTTTTTTGTTTTTTCTGAAATTCTGTTTTTTTAAATAAAATCCGAATTTATGTTTTTTTTTCATTTTCCAAAATATATATGTTTTTTAATATCCTAAAATCATATTTCTTAATTTTTAATTTCAGAAGATACTAATTATATATATATTTTTTAATTTAAAAAATGTTTAGACCCACAATACTTTTATTGCAAGTATGCCTAAATAGGCATCCCTTGCAATTTGGTAGAACTAGACCTACTTTTGTAACCTTTTTTTCTGGGTAGAGTATATACGCAAATTCACCCAAAAAATGGATTTTGGCCTAGTTTTGCTCCCACCTTAGACCAAAACTCATTTTAGCCATTTTGTTTTTGACATATTTCTAAAAGAAAGGCCAAATTTGGTTACATCTTCTTGAATTGTGTGTTTAGGGTTTGGGCTTGGAAAATGATAAAACAGATACGGAGTGTATATATACAACGCTGAAAATAAAAAGAGGGGACACCCGGATTCGAACCCATGCTTTAAACGCAAAGCGCTGGAATATCATTATATCAATAACTCATGACCAAGTGAACTAGTTAGTTTTACTGATTATCTTGGGTATGTATATATATTAGTATTATTTTTAGTATACATTTATTTATTTTTTTTAAAATAAACGGTTCGTGTCGGGTATCAGACAAGGGGAAATCCCCAACCCGAACACGAACCGTTTATAACCGTGTTTTCTCGGTTCGTGTCATTTTCGTGTCGTGTCTTTTCGGTTTCGTGTTTTTTTCGTGTCGTGTTGGATTTTTCTGCACACCCCTAATATATATTGATTAAAATCCCGAAAGACTATCAAATCCAGTTCCCGAAAAGGCTTATTTAAATTCCGAAAGAGCATGATTAAATTCCAAAAGGGTTTCTTGGTGCGTCTTACATAGGTGGTTCTCAGCTACGAGTCTGGTTGTTCATGGCGTTTTTCTCTTGAGTTGGGGCTCTGGCGTCCGGTGTCGGGTCTGGCTGGGGTCGAGGTGTTGTGTATCGAGGTGACTCCGCGTTACGGAAATTTCCTTGGAGGTTCGTCTTCATTGCCCACAGGACTCCTGATGTACCGTTGTCCAGAGGTGTCACTGCGTGGTGGTGCTTGGCGTCGGCCTTAGTCTATGTTGTCCCCAACTCTTTTCGGGTTAGGTTCGTGTGTTCGACTGTATTTGTGTGCTTCCCATCGTTTGTATTGCACCTTTATTATGTTTCTTATGGTTGTTTGTATTGGCGGTTAGCCGTTTGCCAACTTCGTCGGCTTATCGAGGTGTCAAGTTTGTTCGTCCCTCAAATTATGTCCTAATAAAAAAAAAATAATCAACCTACTTCCTAGATTATCTCAAAATTTCTATTGACGGTAGTAATGTAACAAAAATGGTTGGGATCCGCGGTCCAAGTGAGTCAAGTGACATACCGCAACATCCATGGAATGAGTCATTCGGATGAGGCCATCAAGTTAGATTGCAACGAGAAATATCCTTTGAGTGGATTTCATTCGTTAATGTCAACTTGGAAATTAAGGAAGGAGGTGATCACGACGACAAGAAAGCCAAAGCAACTTGCAAGAACACCTCGCATCTAAGGAGGTATGGAGTATGGACGTGTCGCCCCTGATTGCTGAACAAATGTTTACACTTACGAGTTGGCAAGAAGACGTCGTCCCTGATTGGTGAACACATGTTTACACCTACGAGTCGGCAATAAGAAGATTCATATAGCGTACATCCGTTGCATTTATATAGACTATTTTATTCTTATATACTGATTGTTTCTAGCTGCTATAGTGTGGTTATATAAATCAGTTACTTTCATATGTATATAAGATTGGTTTATGAAACATTTTAATTTTCTGTTTTATGTCAGTAGATTCTGGTTGTTAATATAAAGAACTTTATGATGTCATAAGCACATAATGGTCTAACAAGGATATTCCAATATACAGGACACGAACATTTTTCGATTGCTGGATGTGATACAAGGCACGAAGGTAAAATGGTTCGTCCCTTTAGTGCTCTAGGGTCTCTCTACAAGGGATGGACCTTAGGAGACGAATATACATCTCTGGAAACTGTACGCGACCAAAACACCTTTTAGGAGACGAATTCTAGTCCGTGTCTAGAGTGACAAAATGGTGTAGTGAATGCTTCACTAAATGACTTCATATTTATAATTAAATCAATTGCATCTGGCTGTCAAGATTCTTTGTTGGCATCTATTAATATTATTGATTAGGAGAAGGAATTGTAAGCAAACTAAATTTAAGTGATGAATCTTTCCCCATTTTTATGATCAAATAACTTTCACTGCAATGGTTAGTTTGACAGGATTATGCAAGTGCATTGAAGACTAAGCTTGATCAATAGTTGGAAATTGGAACCAATATATTTTTCTTTGCTGTCATTGTTTGGTGCTTTTGAGCTGTCTTCGCCATCTTTGCTTGAATTTTGCTTAATGTATCTGAATTGTGATTATAGTTGTTCTAATGTTCAAGGCGATTTTTAACTCGATAGAAGACGAGATTGTTGTTGATCGCCTCATAAAGGATCACGTAACTCGCTTTCAATTAGCTGAAAGTAGTGGCGGATCTAGTGTTTCAAAGTTAGGTGAGCGGAAAAATTTTCATGATTAAGAAACTAATAAACTTTTTCGGGTCAAAATATGATTTTTATAGTATTCCATCAATAAATTATTATATAAAAACAAAATTTTACACAAATCCATCCTAGTAATTTTGCAGTACAAAATAAACTTAATAAAATAATAAATTATTTAAAGTATAAACAACACTACATTAATCCTAGTTTCTATAATCAAAATTTCAAACAATTCAAAACTCTAATTATGAAATTTAGGCATTAAATAAATAGTGTTGAAAGAATAAGAAAAGGAGAATTTATAGACCTACCTAATTTATTAAAACAAGAGATTAAATAATTATGGTGAGGGGTTTTAGAGTCTTGATGAGTGAATGGGGGATTTCTACTTTTGATAGTTATAGTGGTGAACTGCTGAAGTAATTAAACAATTAATCGGATAAAAAAAGTAATTAAACAATTAAACAAATTAAGGGCTAAAGAAGGGCTTGATTATGGGCCAAAAATTAATCCATAAAAAATAAGATCCACCAACCAATTTTATTTTTACTAACTACCTCCAAAATTTTCTCCCAGCAACTGCTGGGTGAGCTCCCACCAACATCCGCCTCTAGCCTGAAAGATCGAGTTTTGACTCGATGGAAGACTAGATCATTGTTGAAGTCCAAAGAGTCTTCCTCTACTGTCCATCGATGATATCACCAAAACAACACTATCAAAATTAAGCCTAGCTAGATATCGAACCATAAAATCAAGTGAACTCGAACGGTGGATCGATCCATGTATCATAACTTACCAGATGGGTTGATCTTCAAGGTCACATGGGTCTGTTGATTCTTTTATGCCATTTCGGAATAGCTAAATCCTCAATTTAATTAGCAACTTTAATATATTTAATGGTTAACTCATACTAAAGCAAATTTTTTTTAAAAAAAAAGTGCTTACCTTGTAGAAAAAGGGAATGTGTACTGACTACTATGAGATGTGTGATAGTGTCCCGACAACTTTAAGAATCATTGGATCAATGGACAACGCTACTGAGCGACAAATTACAACCACCGCTAAAAGTAACCAAAGTATAAAGGCGATCACCAACAACATCTTCCAACACCTAAACTCTGAACAAAAAGCCACAATGTCCTTCGCATGGTGGTGTATATGGAAAAAGAGAAACAAGATCGTATTTGAAGACCAAAGTCTAAGAACAATAGATGAATTGATAGCAATAATAAAAAAACCACATGAAAAATTGGAAAAAAAAAAAAATTAAACATGATGAGCTAGATGAAGAAGAAGAAAAAAGAAGAACAATCAAATCAAAGAACATCCCTCGCCAAAGAAAAATCATTAGATGGCGAAAGCCTGAGGAAGGTGTCTTTAAACTTAATTTTGATGGTGCTAAACTCTCTTCTGGGTGTGCTTCTGTAGGCTTCATGATTCGTGATGCTGAAGGGAGGTTGATTGCATGCAAGGCCAGGAGATGCGAGCAGGTCTCTGCATTCCAGGCTGAGGCGGTTGGACTGTAGCTCGGGTTGATGGAAGCCCGGAAGAGGGGGTGTCGACGCCTTACTGGGGAAGGTGATTGTTGTTGTGAGCCTAATTCGCCATGTTTTATACTTACTTTTATATCGTTTTCTGCGTGCATTTCATACATTTGGGCTAGAATAGTACATAATCTATGTAGTTTATGCTTATTTACCAAATTATGGAATCTACACCAATTTCTGTTTAATTTCGCAGAAATCGAGGCATTTTACAGCAGTTCTGATAAAGGGAGAAAAGCTCGAAGACAACTACAGAAGTCAGAGGTCAAGGAGTAGCGGAACCAGGACAAATCGGGCTGGAAACGAGAAAATCGAGTCGACACATCTGGTCGATATCGAGTACTGCAAGTCGATATCGAGTTGATATAGTCAATATCGAGTGCCCCATATCGAGTGAAGATCCAGAAGTCGACCCGAGAAGCTGGAAGAAGAAAGGAACAGGTCGATATCGACCTATCTTGGTCGATTTGCACCCTGGAGGCCAGTATCGAGCAGCTGAAGTGAAGTCGGAAAATTTCAGGTCAATATCGACCGACCTTAGTCAATATCGAGTGGACCCACAGTGGCCGATTTCGAGCTAGTCCGAGTTCTAATCAAAGTTCTATCCAAAGTCCAATGGAAATATCCACAAGATCAAATTCTATCAAGATTTATCAAGATGGAAGAGATATTTACCTACTTTAGATATAATTCCTTGTTGATTTATTTCTTTATTTCCATATTTTTAATCTTTAAGTAAGTAGATAGATAGAGATAGATTTAGTCATTTAGATATAGTTGTTCCATCCTAGAATAGCTACATGGAACACTATAAATAAGACATTAGGGGGCTGGATTTTATTCATTCAATCATCCAAGCTACAAGCCAATAGAGAGAGAAAGTCGAGTAGGAGAGAGAGAAGTCTTGGAGCCGAGTGGAGTTTGTCTTGCGAGAGCGGAATTGTCTTTATTCGGCTGTACGTTTTATTTAGTTTATTTAATGCAATTTATTTTCTTAAAATCTTTGATGAGTTTATTTATGATGAAGAGCGAGTAGTCACCCAACTTCTAGGGTCGGAGTGAGCCCGACGGTGGCCATGTAAGGTGAGGCGGTAAAGGTACAAGCTTTTGATGCAAATTCGTCTTCTATCCCTACAAGCATGATTCTTTTGCGAAAGTTGAAGGTGACCCTTGTTTGTGTTATTGAAGCGAAAGTGATCTTAATACATCTTGGATTAATTATGTGAAAAATGGTTAGTAACAATTAGGGTTTATGCGAAAGCCTCTATCTTTCTATTTGTTAATAACGAAAGTTATTTGATGAAAAGCATGATCTTTTATGCCTTTATGTGTTATTTTGCATGGTTATCGTTGTGGTGTTGAAACCCTGATCTTGGAAGTCTTTTATTTTATTGATTTATTTCACGAATTTTGAGTTTTAAGTTTCTGTCTTACTCGATTTCGAGTTACTGCAGTCAGTATTTTTAGTCGATATCGAGTCATACCATAAGTCGATATCGACCAAGTTTTTGCCTTCGTGTTCTATTTCTGTTTTGAGTCGATATTGAGTTCTGTTGGTCGATTTTCTTACTCGATATCGAGTTGGGTGAGGTCGATATCGACCAAAGTTTTCTGATTTCTGCTTGTTTCTGCTTTCTTCTGTGTTTGCTGTTTGTCTGGTTTGATTTTCTACTGAGATCTGGAACTGAAAAGGCGGGAGCTGACACGCTTCCTCGTGGATCGATCTTGACTGCCTTCTACTACAACATGAGGAACTCTTGTATTTATTTGCTGAGACATGGAGTCAGTTTGCTTTTATATTATATTTATATTTCATACTTGACCATCCTCCTGCAACAACAATTTTCTAGTTGTTGTGAATGCAGTCAGAGGAACCTGGAAGCCCCCCTGGGAAATCGAAATGCTTATTTCGGACGTTCTTGTTCAGTTGCGTTCCTTCGAGATGGTCTGCGTTGTTGGAATGTGGTTATCCCACATCGGTTATATAGAGAATGCTTGAACAACATATAAGGTAGAAGGGTTACTCCTCTCTTTGCCAATTGGTTTTGAGATGGAACCCCGTTGGGTTTATGTGTTGTTCGAGTCTCCCGTATGTGGGCCCGCACACACGACCTTCCTCCAGCTTGTCTTGACCCCATCGGCAATGTTGTTAGGATCGAGATTCTAGATCGGATCGGTGGTGGTGCAGTAGATCGGATCGTAGGATCGTAAGATCCTACTGCATGTTTAAATTTTTTAATAAAGTAATTACAAAATATTGCATATCACTTATATGTAAAGTTAAATCAATGCTCAATAGTTATAACCACTTTATTTGTCTATCCACATATGAAAAATCTACACATGTGTATATAACAACCCAAAAAATTCGAGTAGTAAGTCATAATTCTAGATATTTTTTATCCTTAAATAGAGAGTGAATCAATACATTTTTAAAAAAAATCAAGATAACTATATCAATAAACATATTAATTCAAATCACCCAAAAAAATATTTAAAAAATCAGATTACCAAAAAAATTTATTAAAAAAATCAGCATATTAATTCATGCGGTAGGATCTAGATTCTAATCCCGATCCTACTACGATTCTACGATCCTATACGATCCTGCTACGATCCTGTACGATTCTGCTGCGATCCTGCTGCATAAGACTCTGTATGTGCAATCCAGATCGATTGGGCCAATTTGGATCGTAGAATCGTAAGATCTCACGATTTGGATCTAGATTTTAACAATCATGCCCATGAGGCCTAGTCGACTTTAACATGGTATCAGAGCTGGGTTCGGCTAGTTGTGGTATGGACTTCGGATTAGTAGGGTTGCTGGCCTTGTTGACATGTCGCATGCATTGAGTTCCCATTTAAACGCATGTGGCAAGTGCAACTTGTTGGCTAAAAAATGTCGTTGCACTTGAGGGGCGTGTTGGAATGTGGTTGTCCCACATTGGTTATATAGAGAATGCTTAAACAACATATAAGGTTGAAGGGTGTGACAAACAAGCCAAAATGTGGCCTTTAGGTGGTAATCAACCGGTGAATGTTTCTATGCATGATGCCCTCATAAGGGAGATGGCTTGGATCTCAGAGATGAGTGTTTTGGTCATAGGAAGCTGGGATAAAACAGTAAAGTACTGGGATACAAGACAACCACATTCCAACATCCGTTACCCACATCTTCAGGGAGGCCCACAGAGTGGCTAATCGGCATACACACCTGGTTTTGACCTCCGATTCGCCTTCGTGGAGTTCCGACTTAGAGTTCCTGACTCTCTTCCGAAAAGACGCTTTTGGGTAGTGGTACAAACGTGGTTGACACCACCCAAACTTTCACTTGTATCAAAAAAGAAGAAGATGTGTGATAGTGTGTTATTTAGCTGAAGATGTGTGATAGTGTGTTATTTCGCTTGTTCTATATGTTACTCCCTCCGTTAATTAAAACATGAAGTTTTACTATTCATGCTTGCTTTTTGAGGTGTTAAAAACTATATAAAATATTAACAAATTTTTAAGTATGAATTTATAAAAACAAATTTAAAAAAAAGTTAATATTTCATATAGTTTTTATCATTCTAAAAAAGCGTCCATGAATAATAAACGACAATTTTTAATTAGCAGAGGGAGTAGTTAGAAAGTCATGTGTCTAGCATGTGATCTCGTTGGCTATATAAGCCCTCCTTCTCCTTCCTATAGATTCACTTGTTGTGTTTTGAAAACTACCAACTGAAATTCAAAGCTTCTTTTGTTGATCTTCATGGTTTTCTTTCTCTTTTTATTCTTTTTGTTTCTGCTAAACAAAGAATTCGATCTTTGAATTCTGAAATGGAATCAGAGCTTGTAAAGAAGCTCATTGTGTAAATCTGTGTTTTTTTTTATTTCGAATTGTGTGTTCTTCCGCGTATTTCATTTCTTAGAAAAATTCTTGATCCGTCATGGAAGGTCAAAATGTGAACCCGATCGATAAAGTGATGTTCTATTCTTGCATAATTCAAATCACCCCCATCTAGTGAACTCCAATTTTAATCGGCTTTAGACAACTATTTTATTAACCGTTATCGTTCATGCATCTTCTATGTATATCATATTGATTTTAATTGGTCTTATTAGACAATGATTTTATTAATTGTTATCTTTGAAACACCTTATATATAGAGGGTGTGGTTCCAGAATGCACACCCCTTAGGATATATCTTGTGCACAATTATGAGCCGTTGATGGAGAAAGATGGAAGGCCGAGATTAAAAGGGGTTTTTTGTGATTTTTATTTATTTTTAAAAAAGAGAAATTGGTGGGACCCATACAAATACACCACTACCTCTCAAATGGATGTGTGTAGCACACTTGCCAATTTTGAAATTCAAAATTTTGAGCGGTACGGTTGTAAATCATTGGAAATAAAAAAAGGGTCTTTTTTTTAAAATCAATTATTTTTTTCATTAAATTACTAGGATTTTCAAACAAATGGGGATTTTTTTTAAATCAATGTGTTTTTCCATTAAATTAATAGGATTTTCAATTACCCTAATTTATTTTTCCACCAACAACATTTCCCGGTTTTCAATTACCCACATTTCACTGAATAATGTGTCATCTTAAACCGAATAATTTTTACCAGTTCATATCAAAATTTCGGGTTTTCTTTTTCCATCCACTTCATATCAAATTCGGGTTTTCTTTTTCCATCCACTTCATATCAAAATTTACCAATTCCACTGAATAATTTATCACATGCAACCGAATAATGTTATGTTTTTTATTCGAGCAGTTTATATTAAAATTTACCAATTTTACTGAATAATTCATCATATTTTACCAAATAATGTTTCACTTTATGCTTTTCATCCAACTATACAGGATAAATGTAACTGTCACATATTTCCATCCAAAAATTCATAAACTTTACCGAATAATACACTGGAGTTAATAGAATAATCACGAATTTTGCACTAAACGTATTATAGTTTAATTATTGAGACTCCAAAAAAAATGGCTTTCATAAACAAATAATCTTTAGAGATTCGCCGAATAATGCGTATTCTACAAAATAATATTTCATTTTACACGAATAAAAGTAACTCAGATTTTTCTTAAACAATTTGCTATATTCTGCCGAATAAGAAACAAATTTACATACAAATTACGCCGAATAATGGTCGTATTCCACTAAATAATCACTTATTCAATGATGCTTGTATTCACTGAACAATACCTTGTTTTCGAAGGAGGCTCGACCTCTATCTTTACCATCTCCGTGGGAATGTGTGATGAACCAACCAAAGCTGCAAACCAGAACAACAAAAACCAAATTAACGATATTAATTATCAAGCACACTTAGCAAGGGAGTGTGAAAATAAACTTTATTTTGATAATTCATGGAGGGAATAATAACTTACTGCTAAAAAATTTTGATAGTGAGATGAACAATAATTTTGACAATTCATGGAGGCTCGTCCTCTTCTTTTACAAGCGATGATGCCAACTGCACATCCAAATTGCATCTTGCATCCGTCGATCTTGATTTCGTCAAATCGAACCAAATGAAGAAAAGGCAAAATCGAATCCAAGTCGACCTTCAACCTCAGTGCGAAATCTAACCGTGAGGAGGGGACGCCCGAGATATGGTGGCAAGTTGGAATCCGCCTCGCCTGACGACCTTGCCTTGCCCTCGATTCGGCGGGAACAAACACTCCTGCTCGGGAATCGACGGAGATATCATCGACGATGACGGTGTTCATCTATGGGATGATCTTTGCGTACGCCTCCAACTTCCCCCTCCAGAAGTTCCTCTAGATCTAGGATCTACGTTCATGGTGGCACACACAGAAACCTCCACCAGCGGTTGCCTTGCCTCACCACCGAACTTCACCCTTAACCGTTGCGCCTCTTCGCTCGCCTCATCGCTAAGGAAGAATCGCAGAAAGAGGAGGGAGAGGAAGGAGGGAGGAAGGATTGGCTCACCTTTGCCTCGCCAGGGCTCGCGCTCTGCCTCGCCTGGGTCTCTTCGGATCCTCGGTTCAACAACAATGGAGAAGAAGACTATTTGGAATTTAGGGTTTTATTTACCCACATCACACGCGCTCACGCTCCTCTTTCTTAAGTGTCAAATTAGTTTTTTTATATTTGTTTTAAACCTACAGGACACGTGTCACCATCTCAACCCTTTAATCAATTTAAATCAAAGGCTTGTATTTGTGCACAAAGTACACCCTAAGAGGTGTGCACAATTGATTCATACTCTATATATATATATATATATATATATATATATATATATATATATATATATATATATAACAATGGTTCTTTAATCATCTATTGGTTTTATAATGTAATAGACAATTATTTTAATCAGTCTTACACAATAGTTTTATTAACCGTTTTCTTTTAAGGAAAAAAAAAAATTTGATTGGTTCACGTGTCCAAAAGTGAATGAAAATTATGAGACACGCGAGGTACATGTAAAAGTGTTTATATGAACTTTTAAAAATTATTTTTTGACATTTTCACTTGTCAAAAAAATATAAAAAATATATTTTTGGTTGTAATTTAATTTTATATACCCATAGACACCCACTTGGTATATGTTTTGTTGGAAAAAAAAATTGACAATAAGTGGTTCATAAGGTTCACAAGTACTTAGTGGTTCAACCCTCTTTCTCTTAGTGGTTCAACACTTTTACTCTTAGTGGTTCAACTTTTTTACTCATGTGGTTCAGCCCTTTTACTCTCAGTGGTTCAACCCTTTTACTTTTAGTGGTTCAACCATTTTACTCATAGTGGTTCAGCCCTTTTACTCATTGTGGTTCAACCCTATAAAGAAATGGTTCATTGAGCTATAAAGAAGTGGTTCATGAAGGTATAAAGAAGCGGGTCATGAAGTTATGAAGAAGTGGTACTACTAGAGAGATTATCTTTTCCCACAATGAGTTACCAACTAATAGAGTGGTCGAATGATTTTACCCATGACTTAACCTACGGATGATATTGCTGCATGACTTTACCAACTAGTTTAGTTGTAGGAATATAATTGGGATGGCTTAGGCCATCTTCCATGGTAGGCTAAAAATTGGGTTTTGGTCTAATTTTGCTCCCACCCTAGGCCAAAACTCAATTTAGCCTTTTTGTTTTTGGTCTATTTTCAAAAGAAATGCCAAATTTGGCTTCCTATTTTGGAAGGCCAAATGCTATTATTTATTTATTTTTGAACATTTAATATTTATATAAATAATATAATTATAGATCTATATATTATATAATTATGATTTTTAATTAAAAATAAATGTTGTAGTATTGTATAGATATTCAAGAGTTCTTCGATATGACTATAATATTTGGCATGAATTATCATTATTTATTTATTTATTTATTTTTGAACATTTAATATTTATATAAATAATATAATTATAGATCTATATATTATATAATTATGATTTTTAATTAAAAATAAATGTTGTAGTATTGTATAGATATTCAAGAGTTCTTCGATATGACTATAATATTTGGCATGAATTATCATTGCATAAATAGTAATATTTTTGGAAAATGGCATTAATCTTTTTTTTTTATTATAGATTCATCAAAATTATAATGGAAAGATAAAGATAGGTTCAAGTGACGAAAATGATATGTGAAAGTTCATGATTCCATTAGTATTTATAAGACGTTTAGCCTACCAAAGTTGGCCTACGAGAGGAACGACAATATCGTATAATAGGCCAAAAGAGAATATTCTATAGAATATTCTCTTTTTATAGGCTATTTTTCCTAACCAATATAACCCGTGGGGGGAGATGCCCTATGGGTTAGTTTCTAATTTTTCCACGGATTGAGGTGTGGTACTTCTCAAAATTTTTTTTTTTTTTTTTGCTTTTCCAAATCAAAGATTTATCTATTATTAATAATTTCTAATTAATTTTAAAAAAACAACAATTGTACTTCTATTTTTTTTTTAGAATACGGAGTATTGGATACAATAGTTACTACTCCGGCCCTCATCTTTATTAGGTATAACACATACTATGTGGCCTCAACGAGGACTGCCGGTCCCGCATGAGTGGCTCGATCTGACTCCTTTTCCCGTTCTTTCCTTTTAAGGTATTTTCTGCAGATATTGTTTGCTCCTTGCTTCTGTGACGGGAAACCCTTTGGCGAATCGAAGAACCTAGCTAATATTCTAACTTGGTAAAATGGTAATCACTCGCTTATGATTTGGTTTTGACCCGGCTTTGTCGTGGCATTTGTATCTTAACCTTGCTTCCGCTTTACTTTCATTTGAATTGAATTTCGCGACATAGTCTTAAGATAGGTTAAGGGTACCCAACGACCCTTCGTGACTTTTAGGGTTTGAAATCCCTCTTTCCACTAACCTTAAAATGAGTTTGAAACCTCGACCCGTACCTGGATTGCAAGATCCGAATAAGGGTTTTATCCCTTGAAACGTAACCCGGAAATCATAATTCTGGGCCGTTACAAAGATGGTATCAGAGCTGAGGTTGTGCAATTCGGGTACACAAGGGTTGAGTGTATGTTTTGGAAAACCGCCCATGAATTTCAAATGATTTCAAAGTGTTTTAAAAGGGCAAAATGAACTTAAGACGCCTAACCGAAATTGGACTAAGTACTGAACTCGACTGGTAATAAAAGAAAGAAACCGACCAAGCGGGGACACAAGTGGGTAGCAAAGGTGCTAGACCACCCCTACTGGGTGTAGTTGGGAACGGTAGGCAAATACTAGCTTTCTCTTTACAGAGGGTTCGGAAGACTCCAAGGAGATTGCACCAAGGTGGTTGGAGTAGCGAGTTAGGTAGAATCGCGAGGTTTTGCCCCTCCGGTCAGTCGCTACTCGAAGAGCGACATTAGATAGCTTGATATGCTTGACATATTGAGCCTGAGTACATTATGAGTGTTATTAACTGATTTTGTGTTGAGTGCTTGTTATGCTAGAGATCTGATTGGTAGGCCTAACAATGAGTTGTGTATTGACTGATCTGTGCAAACGAGATAGCGGGAGTACCCCTACTTCTATATGGTCAACCCAGTTGTGTGTAATAGCCCCTTCTACTATGCTTAACCCTTGACGATCTTATCGAGTCTTTCTCCCGGATGTCGGTATCTTTCACGGGAATCGGGTTGGTTAAAACACATTGTGTCGGAATTATGTGTGTATATGAAGGTTGTCTGAGTGAGTATTGGAAAGTAGTTCTTGATGCCATTTTGAATCAAGAGTAAGGTGTTTATGAGGCTGTCCTTCTCTATTCTTATCACTATCAACCAGTGTCTTCTTGCCACAAAGAGTCATACCAGAGTCCCACGGGAAAAAGGGGTGATAAGTCAGTCGGGAAAAGTCAATGATTGCCCTTCGGGATCTCTGTCCGATTGTAATTGTGACTCTCTCTGAATTTCATGATATAATTCTGTAATCTTTGGCATGTACCCTGCGAATGACCATTGGTAAAAAGCTACTCATGTTGTTGCATCTATGATTGGTTACATTGCTTAGGTCTTGTGTTATGTCTTGGTCTATTGATCGTAGGATTGAATGGAAGTATGAGTTGCATGAAATGAATCTGCATGATTTTAATCTACTAGGTTTATGATAGTGTGATCAATTCCTCTTTGTATGAATGTTGATAGATGATCATCTTAGCTTATTGGATGATGACGTGTCAATGCCTATTATCCCTTTTGTGACATGAATCAATAGCATGCTCGTTTGTTATGTATACATCAGGTTAATCATTGTTGCTTACTCTGCAATTTATACTGTTGTGTGATACTTGCACTGAATTGGGATTATGTTGGTGTAAATGAGTCTTGATAAATGCATGTTTTCTCCCAGTATGTGTTGGTTTGAACTCATGTCCCCGTATTCTAGCTATATTGTCCCATTACTAGGTTCGTATTATACACCGCTACACTTGCCCCCATGCTTCTATATCGTGGAATATGAGTGATTGATTTGTTGCGTAGCGTCGTATTATCAAATAAATGTTTATATGTATCATATGTTATGTTGAGCCATTAGTATCATGTAGGACCATTGGTTGTGACTTGTATGAATACATTGTCTACATTATTGCTGATTCTCTCTTGAGCTAGGTCCCTGATAGTGTGGTTCTCCCACCCTTCTGTTCTCTTAACATGTTTCACTTATCCTGATTAGATTGATGTCGAATTCGATGATCGACTTGCTTTCCGTGATAGTTAATTCTAGCATGCTTACATGTTATCGCTCCGTAGTGTTCCCTATTACCCTATGATATGCTCTCATGATTGCATGAACATATGACCTTCACACCTCGCATGATCACACACCACATTATATCATGATTTCGCATACGCATGACACCTAAATGTTGGAATGAATCTATTCGAATTACCTTGGTTGCAGTCGTGTTTGATGTGTGCTAGTAGTATCCTGTAGGGTTTATGCTTTCTAATATAACTCGCTAAATAATTACATGCTATACTTGTTCTATAATGTGATAGTTATTGTACCGTTTTATGTGCCCTACGACAGTTCATTCCTAGCATGATTATGATCTATCGCCGTGATGTTCTTTTCGCTACTCTGTGATGATCTTTCTTATTTTCATGAACATCATGATGAACTCCTTTGAATGACTCTTGACTATGTTTGTATCACATCATGTATCGCTAGTATCATGTAGGACCCACGCTTTCTAAATATATCTCGTCATATGATTACGTGCCATGTTTTACCTATTATATGATCATCGTGTCAGATGAAATAATTGTGATGCCCAATAAATCCCGCATACTTTACTTGAAACTGCTAGGCATATCTGCTTCCCTAGAATAAAAGGCTATTAGCTTATATCACATGCATCCGTGTAGAATTCGATTATGTCTTTCAGAATGAATATGTATGACGATCTCCTTGAGATAGGTACATGTTAGTGTGGATTAATGTGACTGATATGCTCCATGATGAATTCATTTTGCTCGTCACAATTGTAACCTAATAGACTTTCATAAGGGCATCGTTGCTATTCTCGGGTCGAAGTCTTTTCTTTAGTCTTGTCGTTTTAGCCTTGGTCTGTGTTTGGTTCCGAAAGGAACATTGGACTGTCCTCTCTTGTCACTCCCCTATCCTTGCTAACTTGGAGTCATGCGCGATACATTGGGTGAGCGACTGCTTGAAAGAGAAAAGAAGTTGCATAGCGATATTGTAATGTGGCGGAAGCGTGGGCCCATAGCCCACGAGCCTCAGGATCAATGATGTCGGTGGAACGGGCACACATCGAGGAATGCGGTTACCGAGTGCGATATGACTTGCAAGCGAGAGTGTTCTCCGTTCGAATTGCTAACTCTTTTGAACTTGTTGACAATGATATTGCACTAACCTGATGATGAGATTTACGTGTTGATGTGCTGACTTGATGATGACTATTGCCTGATTGCTTGTTGTCTATGATGATATTATTTGATGACTTATAGCTCTCATGTACCATGATATCTTGATTTGTTGATACGCTAAGTTGCTAAGCATGATTTAAATTCCTTGTCTGTCAAAATGTGAACTGCAAATGCTGAGAAACCTGAACTGTCTATTAGATAAGGTTATGATGAAACTTGCTAGCTTGACTTGATTATGTGCACATATGATGATTTGTAATAATGATTGAGCATGACGGTAAATTGAGATTTATCGACGCAGTTGCAATGTTTGATGTTGAACTAATGATGCTATTGATATAAATGCTAGTTGATATGATGTGGTCCTTATGTGTAATAATGTCCATGATTGCTTCTTCTTTGAACTTGTGGGTGAGGGTTCTTTTGTGGAGTGGTTGATGAGTGGTAAAAGACTTCTAGGCGGTTAGGATGATCGATGGTATTACGAGGTAAGACTCTAGAGAGGGATCCATGTGGTTAGCAGGGTATGATGCTTGTGATGTCTTGAGTAGTATATGAAGAGTGGGGAATGACTTTTGCGAGTATTGAGGATACAGTATGAGAGGGTTCTCGGGTGTGAAGTTAGAGATAGGAGTTGGGTTCTTAGAGTTGGATGGTGTGTGGGAGTGCTTGATGGAATGAGGGGTGAGATTGGAGTATCGAAATGAATTGGGATTTCTTCAGGGGATTTTGTCGGAGTTAGTGTTGTTGAGTCTAGAGGAGGATTAATCTTGGCTTGAGAGTGGAGATGGGTGAGTGGGGATTGTGTTTAATTTGACTGGTATGATGTGAGGAATTTCTTTGATTATGTGATTTATTTATATTTGCTGGCATGATGTTAGATAGCAACTATGATGAATCTGATACAGAATGATATTACATGTTGTTATGCAATATTGAAATCTAGTTGGTAGTGACAAATGTTATCATGACATATTGCTTCTCTGCTATGTTGTTTTAGGAGCATGTTAGGATGTGTTGTGATATGACATACGAGATAATGATGTGTTATTATGTGAAAGCGTGATGTTATGTTATGGGGTGAAAGCATGATGTTATAATATGTGGCAATAAATATGATGTTGTATTATATGTTTAGCAAGCATGCTTATGGATATGTTACATCACGAGTATGACTTTCAAAATAAATATGATTTATATATATGGAATAATGATGTCTGATTACTAAATGATCGCTACATGGTGTTGTGATGAGTTAAGATGATGTTTGGTGAGTATGTTGACATTCGATGATTGATATGCTGCTTGACCTCCCCTTTTGTTGAATCTTAATGGCATGATTTTGTTGTGTTGATGTGTTGACAATGAGTTTTGTTTCGTTGACTCTATGATGAGGTGATACTTTTATGACTTCTGATGTGATGTCGAGACGTTTATTATGATTTTGTTATGTGGTTGAGATATGTATTATGGCCCGTAGTAGGATGTAGAGATGTTGACGTGACCTTGTGGCACTGTGTTGGCATATGTTTGAGACTTGTCATATGATGTACTGATTGGAGATTGGTTGGTCATTTGGTTATGCATTTCTTATGGCTTGTGAAGCTTGCTTGAATTGAGACTGATAGCTTGTTTTGATTCTGGAAACTAGGAAGAGAATAGGATTAGCCTTTAGAGGTGGATGATTCCACCTCCGAGCGTCTGAAATTGATTGATTGTTATGTGGGAAACTGAATTGGTTTTGGAAGATTTTGACGAAATTTTGATCGAAAGGATTTTACTTGTTTTGGTGTAAAGTTGCTTGATTAAATGTCTTATTTGAAGATTTTGAGCGGTTTGAAAATGAATGACTTGAAAATTTTAAAGAATAAACGTTACCGAGAATTTCAACGATTTTGAGGTCAATCTTTTTCAATTGCGGAATCCCTCTTGAGACTTTTCAACCCGGGCTTATATTATAACGCCTCGAGAAGTGGATACAAGCATTTTATAGGGGCGCATATAGAATGCTTGCTAAGACCTAGTGGGGGCGCTATAGTTACTTTCGAGTTATGATATAACCGAAAGGTCATGGTAAGGCTGCGGTAGGGGCCCATATCGCATACTTGCTACGACCAATTGGGAATATTATGATCACGTCATGGGTACTGTGAGGACCTCATACGGGCCCTTATGAGGAGCTTACAGAGCCAATGACATGATCCTTGAACTCACCGATTTCAAACTTCATCCCCTTGTCTTAGAGTGATTTTAGTCTCGGGGACGAGACTTGTTTTTAGAGGTGGATGATGTAAAGGCCCGGATTTTTAAATCCTAATTCTCGGAAGAAAAAAAAAATAAAAAAAATAAATAAATAATAAATAAATAAATATGAATTTAAATCGGGCTAATTAAAATCTCTTAAAATGAATTCCGGCATATAATTAATTTAAATGGACTTCCATTCAGATTTATTTTCGCTTTCGCTTGCTAAAATTTGAAAGTATAATATAATTTTATCATTTGATTCAGTTCGAGAATTCGATTTAAATTTGAAGTTTTAAGCTTTATATCTTTTGAGTCGAGGCGGGATAAGATCGAGAGAGCTGAATTTGGGTTTATTTCTAGGTAAATTCAAATCTTATCTTGAGGGACCACTTGTGTCTTTGTTTTCTTCCCTGCCTCCTTGAAGCTACAACAACATTGGCAATAGAAATCACCAGCTCACCCCCTTCTGAAATTGGACAAACCAACACCCATCTTTCCTCTTCCCTCCTCACTGTGTTTTTTCCATTCTTGGCAAAGTGCCAAGAGATCTTTGCCTGCACATCCACACCACTTTCTCCTTCCCCTCTTTTGTTTGGTAGTAGGAGTATCTAAACATCAACAAATATGAGCCTCCCCTATTACTTTAAATCTGATTTTAGGCAGAGCCCTTCTCTCCCCTCTCTTACTTTTACTTGGTTCAATACAACACCTCCCTCCCTAGTTGATTTCAGATTGTAGCTCCCTCGTTTTAGCTTGCTCAGAAGCACATCCCCTATCTCTTTTCATTCCAAAAGAGCCGCAACCCCATCTGTGCATCAGAATCACACAACATCTCCCCTTTCTTCTTATCCTTTCCATCCAAATAAACCCAGGAAAGGCACCAAATCGCCCTCGTCAAACACCACCATTTTCGGCTTGAAAACCCCTCGTATGTTATTATCTATGGTTATACCCGGTCCCCATAATCCAAAGAAGTTGATAGATGTTTGTCTGCACCCATTGATTGAGGAATTGAAGTTATTGTGGACACAAGGTGTGTCAGCATTTGACATCTCTCGGGGTAAAACATTTTGTATGCGAGTTGCATTATTGTGGACGTCGGACGATTAATGACTTTCCAGCTTATGGAACGATGTCTGGTTGGAGCACGACTGGTTTAGTGGTTGGCCCTATCTATATGAATGATATAAAAAGTTTTTGGCTGGAGGGTAGTAAGAAGCCAACGTGGTTTGATTGTCATCGACGATTCTTACCACAAGATCCTCCTTTTAGAAAGGATAAAAAAGCATTTTTGAAAGATCATGTTGAGACTTCATCTGCTCCTGAACGTTTAAAAGGTGAGGAAATTTGGCATTGGGTGAAGGATATGCCGACAATGATGGAGGATCCTGTCTCAAAGATTTCCGGATATGGGAAGGAGCACAAATGGACTAAGAAAAGTATATTTTGGTAGCTTCCGTATTGGAAGACACTCTTGCTTTCTCATAATCTTAATGTTATGCATATAGAAAAAAATGTTTTTGATAACGTTTTTAAAACAGTGATGGATATTAAGGGCAAATCTAAGGATTCAGTAAAAGCACGCATAGATATGAAGTTGTATTGTGATCGTCCGCAGTTGGAGGTGGATAAAGATCATCATGGTTCAATACCAAAAGCTTTGTACACCCTTACAAAAACTCAGAAAGCAGAAATTTGTAATTGGGTCAAATCTTTGAAATTTCCAGATGGATATGTTTCCAACATCGGTCAATGTGTGCAATTAGATGAACGCAAGTTGGATGGAATGAAGAGTCACGATTGTCATGTGTTTATGCAAAGATTAATTCCGATTGCTTTTAGAGTAATGTTGCCAGAGTCTGTTTGGGGACCTCTTGTAAAGGCCCGGATTTTTAAATCCTAATTCTCGGAAGAAAAAAAAATAAAAAAAATAAATAAATAATCAATAAATAAAAATGAATTTAAATCGGGCTAATTAAAATCTCTTAAAATGAATTCCGGCATATAATTAATTTAAATGGACTTCCATTCAGATTTATTTTAGCTTTCGCTTGCTAAAATTTGAAAGTATAATATAATTTTATCATTTGATTCAGTTCGAGAATTCGATTTAAATTTGAAGTTTTAATCTTTATATCTTTTGAGTCGAGGCGAGATAAGATCGAGAGAGCGGATTTTGGGTTTATTTCTAGGTAAATTCAAATCTTATCTTGAGGGACCACTTGTGTCTTTGTTTTCTTCCCTGCCTCCTTGAAGCTACAACAACATTGGCAATAGAAATCACCAGCTCACCCCCTTCTGAAATTGGACAAACCAACACCCATCTTTCCTCTTCCCTCCTCACTGTGTTTTTTCCATTCTTGGCAAAGTGCCAAGAGATCTTTGCCTGCACATCCACACCACTTTCTCCTTTCCCCTCTTTTGTTCGGTAGTAGGAGTAGCTAAACATCAACAAATATGAGCCTCCCCTATTACTTTAAATCTGATTTTAGGCAGATCCCTTCTCTCCCCTCTCTTACTTTTACTTGGTTCAATACAACACCTCCCTCCCTAGTTGATTTCAGATTGCAGCTCCCTCGTTTTAGCTTGCTCAGAAGCACCTCCCCTATGTCTTTTCATTCCAAAAGAGCCGCAACCCCATCTGTGCATCAGAATCACACAACATCTCCCCTTTCTTCTTATCATTTCCATCCAAATAAACCCAGGAAAGGCACCAAATCGCCCTCGTTAAACACCACCATTTTCGGCTTCAACTGAATCACCACCGGACCACCTCCTCTGCGTTGCTGTAACCACCAAGCACCACCCCTCCTCTGTCAATCCGAGCGCCAGCTGCCTAGCCGACAGGACCCCCCCCCCCCCCCCCCGAGCGCCTCTGCAGCAACCTCTTCTCCTCCGCAGCAACACCACCAAACCACCACCCTTTCTCCCGTCTCATGTCGCCACTGTCGAGCCAGCGACACCGCCTCTATTCTGCGGTAGAGGACGTCGAGCCCTCGTTCATTCTCCCTCTCGCTTTCAGTGAACAGCAGTCGCCACATCGACCTCAGCTACCTCCGACGACACCTCTGGAGCCACCGTCGGAGCCTCGCTACCTCTTCCTTTCCTTGTTTGAATCCGAGAGGTATGGAGCTTCGATTGCCTCTTGTTTGGCTCGAATCTGCGCAAGGTCCTTTCTTAACTCCTTGTTTCCGTCGTTCTAAGACCCAGAGCAAGCCTCTTCCCCACCGCTGGAGCCGTCGCTGATCCTCGCCGAAGTAATTCGTCGATCGGTAATCATCTTCTTCTCCTTCCTTCCCTCTTGATGCCGTTTCCTTCTTTCTATGTCGGGATTCCTTGTCTTGGTTTGATGATGTTGGTTTTGAAAAGGAAATTGTGAGAATGATTTTGGTTGATGTTGATAATATCGGAAAGGTTTTGGGAAAATGGTTTTACCGTCGATTTGTTTTGAGGATATTGAGAACTTGGGTTCGTGTGTGTGAGAATGTTGGTTCGGTAGCTTATGGAAATGGCTTGATGATAGGTGTGTATTGCAGTTGGATTGCTTTTGGACTTGCATTTGGGCCCTTGATTGCGTTATCTTGATGTTCCGCATCTTCAGGTAAGTTCCCTAGGGGGCTTACTCAGGTTGGACATTCATGCCTGTTGTTGCATTTTATGTTAGGTGTTGCATATGCATAAAAGCATGCCATGTAGTATCCTGTTTAGGTTGCACTAATTGAATGAGCATCTGATTACTTTATGCGTTTGAAACAGAACGGTCGTTATCTGTGATAGTCCTAGAGTCTTTGCTAGGGTCATAGGGTAGCCCAGCCTCATCGGGTACCCTGAGTCAATCGAGTCATGAACTTCCTTATATTATTAGATGCCTGCGGACTTTATTGTGGAGCGGGTTAGGCATGCGTGCCCCCCGATTATGATGGAATGCATTCACGAGCTGGCCAGTCTCCGCCCTATCGGAAGGGGGTGGAGGTAGGAGAGGGATATGCCACTTGGCATTGTCTTGGGCCCTTTACAGTATTTCTGCACATTATTATACTTAGGGGCATGCTAGTGTGTTTGACTTTCGAACTGCATTAGAGCATCTTTATTAGGTATAGCACATACTATGTGGCCTCAGCGAGGACTGCCGGTCTCGCATGAGTGGCTCTATCTGACTCCTTTCCCCGTTCTTTTTTTTTAAGGTATTTTCTGCAGATATTGTTTGCTCCTTGCTTCTGTGACGGGAAACCCTTTGGCGAATCGAAGAACCTAGCTAATATTCTAACTTGGTAAAATGGTAATCACTCGCTTATGATTTGGTTTTGACCCGGCTTTGTCGTGGCATTTGTATCTTAACCTTGCTTCCGCTTTACTTTCATTTGAATTGAATTTCGCGACATAGTCTTAAGATAGGTTAAGGGTACCCAACGACCCTTCGTGACTTTTAGGGTTTGAAATTCCTCTTTCCACTAACCTTAAAATGAGTTTGAAACCTCGACCCGTACCTGGATTGCAAGATCCGAACAAGGGTTTTATCCCTTGAAACGTAACCCGGAAATCATAATTCTGGGTCGTTACACCTCTAACTGAATTGAGTCAGTTTTTTCCGCTCATTATGATCCCCAACATTATCAGTAGCAGAAATGCAAGAATTGGAGACTGCAATTCCAGTACTATTATGCAAGCTAGAGAGAATATTTCCTCGATTCAATGGAACATTTATTGATTCATTTGTCTTATGAAGCTAAAATCGGGGGACCAGTACAATATCGATGGATTTATCCATTTTAGAGGTAAAAAAAAACTTCTCAAAATATTTATTTGTTTAATTTGTCACATGATATTAATTGTTCTTTTCAAAATGTAGATTTTTGCATCACTTGAAGAAAAAAGTTGGCAATAAAGCACTTGTTGAAGCTTCAATATGTTCTTCATACATTATTGAAAAAATATCAACACTAGCTAAGCAATATTGTGAATCTCGAATGCTTTCAGGGAGGAAGAGATCTAAAGACAATGAAGGTTCATTAGAGGATAATTCCTCCAATTATTTCATTTTCAATTATCCTGGTAGGGCATTTGGTAAATTGTGCAGAAGTTGAGCCATATCTTAACTAACTATGTGGTTTTATTTAGGATATTCTCCGATGAGGTTGGTGGTGCAAATGATACATGATAACAATTTCACTTCTTGGTTTAAAGCATATGTAAGGATTTAAATGCTTTACATTACTAATGTTTGAGGAATTAATATCACAAGATATATTGTGACTTACATTATTTTGTAACAGGTTAAAGAAAATAAGATTGAAGACGAATTGATTCAAAGTTTGGCACGAGGTCCAAGGGCAAATATAACTACATTCTCCGCATATATTGTAAATGGGTACACTTTCCACACCTTGCAAGAGAGGAAGGAAAACCTACTATGAATAGAGTGATGGTAAAATCATCAAACTACCAAGGAGATGAAGCTGACTTTTATGGGCAGCTTGAAGAGAAAATCCAGTTAAGGTATTCGGATGTCCCTTCAAAACAAGTTGTGCTTTTCAAATGTCGTTGGTTTAACCCAACTACTGACACACAATCACATAAAAAATATGATCTCGTAGAGATGCATTCTAAGAAGTTCTATCGAACCATTGATCCCTTCATTTTGACAGAGCAAGCTATTCAAGTTTATTATACTAACTATCCTGGTGCAAAACGAGATCGGAAACATTGGTGGGTTGTATGTAAAACAAAAGCCAGGAGCACAATTGAGGGAAAGTGGCTAGATATTGAGGAACCTTATCAACTAGAAGAAGCAGTTAGAGTACCAAAAATTGATGGGATAACTTTAGAAAACTTTCGAGATCTAAGTGGAGCAATGGTTGATGGAGATGAAGAGTTGGAGAATGATCTTGAAGCGGAGGAAATTGATCATGGAGTTGATACTTGTTCTAGTTCAGATGATGAATTGTCTATGGGGAGGAAGAAAGCAATGATATAGCAAGTGACGATGATGACGATATTTGAATTATTAACGGTTAGTGAACTATAATATATAGTTACATTGTTTTATGTTATTTTATAAAATCATATTTTTATGTAAAATTTAATTAATTTATCAGACTGTCTTTGTTATAATGATAGGAATGTCACAATGCGACTACAATGAATTCCTAAAAGATCTACTCTTCTTCTAGAGAGAGGAGGAGTTTGTGAAAATCTCTTTAGGGTAGAAAAAAATCCCAAATTCTTGTTTTGATTGGGTGTGAATCAATCTTCAAAAAAAAATCTTGATTGTGCCAATCCTCTTCTTCATCCTTTGTTTTTTAAAATCAATTTCATTGTCTATCCAATTTCCTCAACCCAATCTCTTCTACCTTTTACTGTTCAACCCCTTACTTGATAAGTAATACAAAGTGAAAACACTGATTTTTTTTGTCTATCCAATTTCAATCTCTATCCAATTCCTCTAAATCCTAATTGACAACCTCTTCAACTAAAAGAGAGAACCCAGGAAAGGGGGGAGTAGGCGCCTCCACACACCCCCTTTCTCATTCGATTAAATCTCCTCAAATCCACCGTCCTCACAATCGGAGTCTATCCTAGCCACCACACCCGCAAGCCTATGTCGATCCAGCCGCCTCTAGCTTGACCTTCGTCGGTTTGTCATTTGCTCATCTTCGTCGTCTTCATTACCCTCTCTGCTAGCCCTGGCGATGCCAACCCTTTGGCTCCTCCATGGATGCAATTGCTCAATTTCTTTAGGGCTTTTGCAGTTTTATGGATGAGGTTCCCAAATCTTCTTCATTCTCAATCATTTTGAACATTTGTGCTTCGAATTTTAGAACTTGGCTTTACTGATTCCATTTGGGAACTCGCCTTCGTTAATCATGTTGAGTACCATTGCCGCCACTTGGGGCCCCACTAGATCCCAATTTCTTTGGAAGAACATTGTAATGGCCCGGGATTATGATTCCCGAGTTACGTTTCGAGGGATGAAACCCTCGTTGGGATCTTGCGCCCCGAGTACAGGTTGAAGGTTTTAAATCAAAGATGTGTAGTTTAAAGTGGGATTTCGCACCCAAATCTGGAAGTCTGTTGGGGACCCCGGGGTAAACCTCTGTACCTGTCCTAAGTCTGCAACGCGGAAGATCATTTATCATGCAAATGGCATAAGTTCTGAAAACGATACAATGGGCGCCACAGCAGAACCGGGTCAAAACAAAGTATAAGTAGGGAGAAATCCCAAAAGTATAAATTTGGTGAAGTCAGGGTTCAACACTCACTCTCCGCCATAAGAATGGACCCCGTCATATCAGCACGAAATCAAGCAGTGAAACGGGTACCTGAAACTATACCACAAAGTCAGGCCAAGAGTCCGCCCGCGGGTCCTCTGACCGCGCTGAGGACATATAATACGCATATACCTAGAATAAAGGATGCCTTCTTGCAGTACTGAAATATTAACCACACTATCATGTTCCTAATTCATATGTGCGGAATATTAAGTAAGGCCTTAAAAAAAAATACCAAGTGGTATATCCCTCTTCGACCACCACCCCCCTTCCAAGTAGGGTGGAGACTGGCCAGTTTGATTCCACAACATCTCAAATCTCATCATCATATCGTGGATCTTGCGAGAAGAAAATAATAATGCTGATAATAGTAAAGGTATTCCAACAACTCGAAGGACTCAGGACGAACCCGATAGGACTAGGCTATCCTATGACCATAGCAAGGACTCTAGGACTCACAGATAACGACCGTTCTGTATTCAAACGCATACAGAATAAGAATGCTCATTCGTAAGTGCAATTCCTAAGCATGATAAATTCGGAGCTAGGATAAATTCGGAGCTCACCGAGATGGATTACCCTCACTCAGCTCTCGCTCACCCCCGATTAGTCTAAGCATCGAAAAAGAAAAAAAAAACACGAATCGAAACTAGGATAAATTCGGAGCTCACCGAGATGGATTTTTCGCGACTTCGGAGCTCTCAATCGGAGTTTTGGGCTTCCTCGGTGGCTCTCGATGGCTCGTCGGACCTGGGTCGGACATGGGTGAGTATGTTGGTGGAGACCGAAGGCGATTTCGATCAGAAACGAAGAACGGTTTACCGGAACGAGGCTTCGTGAAACAGAGTAAGGAGGCTGTTAGGTGGCTCGTCGACAGCGCTGGTGGCTCCGGGGCTGCTGGACGTTGATGGAGGTGGCTCGTCGACGGCGATGGTGGCTCCGGGGTTCCTGGACGTTGTTGGAGGTGGCGGGGCGGTGGTTCGAGGGTGGGGAAACGGTGATGGAACGATGATGATGGTGAGCTGCCGTGATGTTGGATGCGACGTGGGGAGGGGCTGAGACGGTGGCTCAATGGTGGTGATGACATGGTGTGCGGTGATGGTGACGAAGATGGAAGGGAGCAGGAGAGCATGAAGGAGGAAATAAAAGAGGGAGATCGAGATGGAGTGGAGATGGCGGTGATCTGATATGGTGAAAGAGAGAGCAGGTGATGACGGTGGTGATGGCGTGAAGGAGTGAAGAAGAGGGAGTCGGGGATGGTGAATCCGAATGGTGTTGGCAAGGGATGGTGAAGTGACGGGAGTGGGTGAGGGGTAGAGTGTGAAATTGGTCAAAATCAATACCCGAAAATAAATGTCAAATACGCGAATTTTGAACCCCGAATTTAGTTTCCGAATGTTAGTTTCTCCGAATTCCGCTTTATCGATCAATTAGATTTATAAAATCAAAAAGGATATCGCCATCTGATAATTATTTTAAATTTTCGAGGTAAAAGGACGGAAATCATTCGTCAAATTTTATATTGCGATCGGAATCCGCTAAACGAGTTTTTAATTCGATTTAAATTCATTTTTAATTTCCTTTTTCCGAAAAAATAGGATTTGAAAATCCGAGCCTTTACAAACATGGCCGAGAACCCATCCGGACCCGGCGCCTTATAAAAGTCGCCAAGTAAGAAGTTTTCTCGAGACTTCTGAAACCACAGGGCTTTCTCTTGGGCGAGGACCTCCTGCAGCTCACGACTGACCTCTTGTTCTAAATTAAGGTAGTGCCGAGAATTTCTCGGTGAGAAACATTGTTGCTAAGACGACTCTGGATCCCTTCAAGTCTAGCCCAGAGATGATGCTTTCATTTGAAGATGTTGCGAAATACATCACGGTTCCACTCCTTAAGATCATCAGTGAATACAGAGAGAGCTTCATTGGTGTGTAAATCATGGTTCCACTTCTCGTCCATGAAAGTTCTGAAATTGTCGTGAAATAACTAGGCTGCTTGAAAGCGGAATGGCCTATTTGAGATCTGGGTGGAGGCAACGCCATCCACACGGATCAAGAGTGGAACATGATCCGAGTGAGGCGCTGTAAGGTGATGGACACTTGCTTCCGAGAATCTCAGTTTTCAGTCGGCAGTGCAGAGAGCTCTGTGGTTTCCGAAGGATCCTTTAAATCTTTGATCGGGTAGAGCTTGCTCGCCCGAATCCTTTCCTAATAAAAAAAAAAAGAAGTACTTGAATGTGATTTGGATTACTTTAAGTTGTTGTTGTACTTTAATTTATATTAGTTTATTATATCAGAAAAGAATAAACAAGTTTATATTTAATTATATGCTGTCCTTAATCAAGTATGGTTGATAAGTTGAAGATTGGCAAAGGCGCTAAAGAAAACAGTACATCTTATATATAGAGTTATAGTTGATGACTTCAAACAAGGGAGAAGTGGAGAAACATATATGTGGGAAATTTGAATTGAATATAACTCTGAAGATAACTTACAATATAGAAAGAGAAATATATATATATATAGGTACTATAATTACAATATATGCAAGTGTGAATTAAGAGTACGTGATCGGGTCAAGTGTCAAGAGTGGGGTTGAGGGTGAGCTGGGCTCGAAGATGGAGCATGTCATCGATGAAATACTGAGCGTTGATAGCCATGGAGGGAGTCCGCAGTGTGCGACCCGTGAAAGTGCAGTTGTCGGCCTTGAGTTTGGTCCGAAAACCCCCCTTGGTGAGTACCGCAAACTGGTAATCAATCCTAAACATTCCATGGTCTTTGCGCCTATAAAATTGCATATCCAAGTGGCCACGGACGGTGCAACAAAGCTCTAGGAAAAAACCTTTTCCACCAACTACGAATGCCTGAGTTTTGCGCTGTTTTGCCTGGAATAGATTCTCCCAATCGTTTGGCGTTAAGCACAAGTAGACGGCGATTGAATTACCATCGGGTTTTAGCTTAACCACCTTCACAGGGTGAAACTTGTAGACGCGCTGTATCAAATACAAGTCTTCGGGGCTAGATGGGTCATCTTCGGCTCTCATGATGTGTTGCTTTTGCCCATAGGGGAATCCGGCGTTCAAGTGGAGGGATTCCAACATGAGATTCAACACTGCTTCGGTGTCAAACCTTTCAGGCTTCGCTCGGATTTCCTCCAGGTAATGTCTACCTAGGTATGGGAAATAGATGAAGCGCGCCAGTCGCTTGGTGAGGATTTCTCGACGCTCTTTCCGTTCGGGATAGTGTTCACGAGCCCACCTCAATAGGAAAACGTAGAGCTCGTCTTCTGATCCCACTCTGAGGTCGTCACTTCCGAGCACAGCCTCTAATGCACAAAGTGGCAAGGCCATGGCCATCGCCTCCTCTTCCGACCTTCAAAGTTCAAATTAACCAATCATAACATATCATATGGGTATCATATCATATATATTTATGTAGTAGTGTGATCAAACTTACTTGGTGAAATCTCTTATTACCCTAACAAAATACTGGATCGCAACCTGTTTAAGTGGTTCAAGCAAGTCTCCGAGCGCTAAAAGACGAGAAGGAAGGTGGACGTATAAAAGCGCATCTTCAAAGGAAGATAAGGGTTTCTTATGCAGCAAATTGCTACAATAAGAAACACAAGAAGCAACCTCCAACCTGTCGGCAACCACCAACACGTTGACCAAACAGGGGACTGAATCTGTACTCAACTCGTGGGTATACATAAACTTTAGACCTCTTCCAAAGCTTCTTCCTCTACTCTCCATCGATGATCGATCAATAACACCAAAACACAACACTATCAAAATTAAACCTCGATATAAAATAAAGCGAGATCGATGTATATATATTAATTAACTTACCAGATGGGTTGATCTTCAAGGTCACATGGGTCTGTGTTGATTCTCTCATGCCATTTCTGAATAGCTATAATACATCACCAATTTAATTAGCACGGAGTATATTTTAAAGCTTAACTTACTAAAGTATAAGTACGGAGTAAAAAAAAAAAAAAAAAGACTTACCTTGTAGAAAAAGGGGCTGTGTACTGATAAGAGGTGAGAACTTACATGAAAAGCCCTAACTGTAATTACAACACAGTACGTAGTATTAAGTAATACTCCCTCCGTTCGGCAAAACTTGTCATTTTAACTCTCCACACAACTTTTAATAAAACTAATAATTACACTTCTTTTTTACTAATTTACCCTCAATTATTACCCTATTTTTTACTTTATCAAAAACTACCACTCACAACATATCAATCAAATCAAGGGCATTTTAGTAAAGTAGAAGCAAAAATATCTAAAATGACAAGTTTTTCCGAACAAAAACAAAACTCTAAAACGACAAGTTTTGCCGAACGGAGGGAGTATTGAAGATTAGTACTCGTATCTATCATCAAATTAATTAAACTAAAAAATTGGAGTAAGAAAGATTGAAACCTAATTTCGGCAGGTTGGAGAAATCGGAGCCTTCTGAATCAGACTTGGGATGAAGAGCGTTGTCATCGTCAGAGTCAGAGATGGTCTCCACACGGAGAAATCAATCGGAGAATCCCTCATCGTTAAACGCGCTTAACGCAAACTCTATATGTCGTTTCATCATGTAAAGAGTATACCAATAATCTGCACGTAATGCATTATTGGAATTAAACAAACAAATTTGAGCCTAACCACAATAAATATATATATATGTATATTGACTGAAATCAACCGGTATCTAAATTAAATCTCAACTTAATTACCTTACTTGATCGATCGGAAGCAATCAGCCAGTCGCAGACTCTAGGGTTTTTAAGAAGGGACCAAAAAAGAGTTGATACCACACATTCCTCTATTATTTATATAGGATACACGGAGTAATAATAAGATATTAAGATTTAATTTTTAAAATTTTGGATATAATAATTATATCCAAAATCTATTAGATTTTGGATAGAATTGGATTGAAGATAAAATAAATAGTTTTTTTTAAAAAAAAAACAAACCAAAACTGAGGTAGAATATGATATCGGGATTATCGGCCAAAACAGCGTGCTTGTGACCTTTGCCCCGCGCCCCCAATTTCATCATGTACTCCTCCTTCTCCGATGATCCAGAGCGGCCAAGTCCGCTTCTAACCACCCCAAATCGCCCCTCCTTTGCTGCAACCGGTCGGTCTCTGACTGATTTTGACGAAATTTTTCATTCCATTTGGCGAAATTTAGTTCAATCAGGTAGGCTTCAGAAGATTGGTAAGAAGCTTCTCAGAATTCTAATTTCTTGGTTGTTATCAGTCCCGCAGTTAATCGGAATTTTGGTGAACAGGTACAAGAGAACTCAACTTGCTCCGAGCAAAGAGGATGAGGATCTAGCTCCTCTCAATAGTTGGAAATTGGAACCGATATATTTTTCTTTGCTGTCACTGTTTGGTGCTTTTGAGATGTCTTTGCCATCTTTGGTTGAATTTTACTTAACGTATCTGAATTGTGATTATGGTTGTTCTAATGTTCAAGGTGAGTTTTGACTCGATTGAAGACTAGATCGTTGTTGATCACCTCAAAGGATCAGGTAATTCGCTTTCTATCAGCTGAAATATTTTATTGCTCTTAAACTGCTTGGATTTATGTACATTAAAGTTCCAATAGATATGGTGCTTGATCTTTTAACATTTGATGTTTCTTTTTCTATGGATCCAACTTCGTTTTAATACCAGCTTTCTAATTCATCTGTATATCTAGCTTAATCCTACTGCATCTTAAATTCTGGAATATGATATCTTAAGAGGAACTCATTATGTGATTATTGATTGGTTGAGATTGTATATTTTGGAAGTTAAAATAGCTTTGGTCGTTTGAAGATCAGCAGAGATTTTGGAACTCAATGTGTGCCTCTGGCATCTCATCTGTGTGTGTGTGTCACTTTCCAATTTTCAATGATCTTTCTGTTTTTGGAATGGTCAGGCTATAGAATTGTTAAGCTGGTGAGTTTAGTTCCCTTGTTTTTCAAAGTTGCTGCAACCACCATTTTCTTGGGCCTTGTTTGAATAATAGGCTTCGTTTTACTTTCAGTTTTAGCTACGGTATAATTTGCTACCCGAGACTAACCAACATGATGATGCAACAGGCCACTGAGAGGAGGATCCCGTGAGGCCAATGAGAGTGAATCTCAAACAGACAACAATGAAGGTACCAGTGATCAAATTCATAACAGTGAAAGAACTACTTTTCTTCGTATTCGTATCCAGGATGAAAATGCACCACTAAGTGTTCAGCCTGAGCACGAGACTTCATTCAAGACACGACTTCCTGCTTCTTTTGCTAAGAAGCCACAGCGATCACCTACCAGCCGAGCCTGGAGCATTGTTGCAAGCATTGCTCGCGAAAAGCCTAATGAGTCCATGACACCAGAGAAGAAGCTCCTGAGCTCAATTGAGAAAGTTAGAGAAGTTCTAAAGGAGGAATAGCGCAGGACGCAGAACACACCGGCTGCAAAAAGGGCCGAGAGGGAAAATAAGATGCGGACTCTGATGTCAATGTGCTGATCAGCAGCATAGATTCAGGGTCGGGAAGAGTAGAGTTTGGAAGCAGGCAGCTCATCGTCTGATGAGCTGGGCTGGGACTGATTCTTCATGACTATGAAGAGACTGATGAGTGATGAGTGGCACAGGATCAAGGTCTTGCTGATCAACCTTATCCCCTATCCAGTAGCTATGTAGACCTGTAGTATGAATTTGCTATTCATAGGTTTAAGACAGTAAATGCTGCCTATGCATATTTTGTACTAGTTTGCAAGCTGTCTGGAATCAGATGAGATAACATTTTGTAGAGTCCAGATCAGCCTGATCTCGGATTGTTGAAGCATTTGCAAGTAGATACAATAACTGTAGCCCGAATACTAATTTTTGGTTTTGATGATCTTGGACCTGTCTTCATTTTAGTCATTTTTCACTGGTTTTCCGATGACTGATTCAGAAAGTGAGGTATCCTAAACATGGCAACTGTTCAGTGCTCGGCAAATCGACTGGACTCCCGAGTTTGAACATCAATCGCTGAGCTGAAAACTTGTATGCCTACCAGGGTAAAAAAAAGGTCCCTGTTGCAGCAATGTTTTTTATAAGTTTGAACGAGGTATCAAACTATGGTGACAAGAATGAATATATGACCACTGCCACGGATCTATTGCAGCAATACTTTTTTTTTTTCGGAAAAAATTCGAACAGGGAGAAATCCTACTCATCCGAAAGGTCATGAAGACCTAAATCATATTGCAACAATGTTGTTTTTTTAATGCTTTCTTCAAGGAAAAAAATTCCCTATTTTTGTAAACATATTTTAAAATAATTATTTACAATTCAACCGAGTTTTACCAAACTTAAAATTTTGCCTTTTACGGAGTATGTATTAAAAAAAATCTGGAATAGTAAACTGGGATATCAATTTGATATGCTATATATTATTGTTTTATTTTATAAGATAAATATTTAGGAGAAATTTTTTTCCCATAAGAAATTAAGAATAGTCACAAGACAAATCCGATACTTTGGTATCTTCGGACAAGTTGGACCGAGTACAGGTCTTATCTCGATCAAACAAATGTAGATGGATCCTTAAAGAACACTTGAATTTTCAATAAGAGGGATTTAAACTATATGACCCTTGCCTCGAAATGGTTTGCTAGCCTAACCCCCTATCCGAAACTATTTGCAAAGGTTAACTCTCCCCCTTCAAAAAATTGCACCCAAGCGGTAATCTTTTACCTGGAGCAACCGGTTTCCTTTGCCTCGCTCTTGCCCCAAATCAATGGCGATGGCAGAAAAAGAGAGAGAGATTGAGAGTGGAGGGCGAGAGATTGAGGTTTTCGATTTCGGCCTGTCGTCAGAGCTAGCGGCTGGTGGGGTTTCTCCGACTCCCTCCTCTCCTCCCAATTCTCTCTCTTCTTATCATTTAACAATTTCATTCGTTTTTTGTCTCCCAGATTGATCGGTGTCGTATCTCGGACACACCTGAGCCGCCGCCATGAGCTAATTACTAATTAGCTCCTTCTTGCTATTTCTCGATCCGGGACTGTAGGTGTTCAGGATGTTCCGACGAGGACTTTCCTCTAGTTCAGAATATTTTGCACACATTACTCACTGTCTGAGCGGACGCCCCTAGATCAACTAATCAGGACCCTTCAATTGGAATCCTGGAAAGTGTTTAGGATGTTCAAGAATTTTAGGGTTCGAATTGTTCTTCATTTGGATTTGTAGGTTAGTTAAATCAACTAGTTTTTTCAGTTTCCATTGTAGGATTGGCGTTTGTTTTTACTTCAATTGCAATTTTAGCTACGGTTTCTTTGCAATTGAATGGACTCCGATTGTAGGAGGTGAATTGAAGACACCTGAGAACTTTGCATTCTTTTCTCCATTCGATCAGGGTTTTGTGTAGGTTTCGGAAACAAATAAAGAAGTTCAGGTTTGCCTTCTCCATTCACCTCCTACTCCTGACATTGACATTAAATTGGGAACCTGCATTAATTCCAGCCTCCATGTAATACTTTTATCTAAATTCTTGCAGGTACTTTGTGGTACCATATCCACTTCCTAAATTGGATATGATTGCGATTCCTGATTTTGCTGCTGGTGCCATGGAGAATTATGGTCTGGTCACATATCGTGAAACTGCTTTGCTTTATGATGAGAAGCATTCTGCAGCTGCTAACAAGCAGAGGGTAACTGTCGCTTTCCTTCAATGCCGTTTAAATATTAAGTAAGTTGTTTCCATTAGAACTAGTATTTTATAATGAAACTATGTTTGGCTAGGTTGCAGTTGTTGTTGCTCATGAACTGGCTCATCAATGGTTTGGAAACCTTGTAACTATGGAATGGTGGACACACTTATGGTTGAATGAGGGTTTTGCTACTTGGGTATTTTTCACTACACCCATTTCGCTTAATGTACCAAGTTGTCTTTTACTTTATATGCAGGTGATGAGTAATGATGCATTGTAGGTGTCATACTTGGCAATTGATGGCTTGTTTCCAGAATGGAAGATTTGGACTCAGTTTATTGATGAGACAACCCAGGGTCTTAGACTGGATGGACTTGCAGAATCACATCCCATTGAGGTATATAGTTAAAATTTGGATATCTTTCCCAAACTTATTGCACACAAAAATATATTTGATGTCAGTACATGCGTTGAGTTCAACCGTTGATTCTTTGTCATCCCAAGTGGAGGTAAATCATGCTTCTGAAGTCGATGAAATATTTGATGCCATTAGTTTCTGAAGAAGTGATTAATACAAGTTCTTTCTTTAGATGGTAGGATCATGGATCATGGACTCTTTCTTTAGATGATCTGCTAAACAAGTATACTAGATTTGGTTCGAGAAAATATTTTAGAAACTAGCATGACTCAAGTGTGATTGCAATATTCAAATGTTCCATCTACATCTACTATACATCCACATACACTGGTATTATTAATTGGAAAGAAACTACTTTGTTCCAACTTAAAAGGGGAACAATTGACGTGTCATGTAAAACAATTGAGATGTCATGTAAAAAAAATTGACGTGTCATGTACAACGATTCATATGTCACGTAAATAATAAGCCTTTGGTGTTGCTATCATAGAAAAGAGAGGAAAAAGTGTTCGGGCTTTTTGCCAGGATTGAAAGGATAGTGACAACCTGGATAATATTCTTCGTTGGGTACAATACTTGATGAAATGGGTTTAGACGGCATGTGTTTGGTGGTTGTGTGAAAGAAGAGGTAAAGTATTAGTAAATAGAAATATATAGCATCACAATGTTAGCCTATTAACTCAAATGGAAGAGGGATGTGCTTATGCACAAAGATGCAGGTTCAAATCCCGCATAGGCTAATCTAAAATTATGTATAAATTTTTTCTTTGTAAGCTGATTTTTAGGTGTCAAGTACAAAGGAATATAATATGTCTTAAATTCAGGTGTCAAGTAAAAACATTCATGTGTCAAGTAAAATACATTATGTGTCATGTAAATCCGGTATGGGTGACATGTAAATTCAGTATGGGTTATCGGTTATCGGTTAGATTCTTAACCCATAAAAGACATCGGAAAGAGATCGTACTGTCTGATATTTTGTTTTATGTTATTAATATAAGATGAATGCCTAAAACAAGAACACTACCATGTCTTACAACACTTTGTTTTCTGAAAGAAAATAAAGTTATGAAAGAAAATAACATGACACGTAATGTTGTTAACATGACAGGTTATATTCTTTAACATGACAGGTAATGCAAATCGATCCTCTTCTCCTTACTGAAAGAAAATAACATGACATGTAATGATATTAACATGACAGGTTATACCCTTTAACATGACAGGTTAAATACAAAACCAAATTCTTTTTCCATTGTTCATTTTAATTGCGATTCTTGGATTTGTGTTCTCTGAAGATGCTTTGAATATGGTTTATTTCTTTTAAGTTTGTTGGATTATTCCCAGCTTTTACTGGATTAAGTAAGAATGATGAAAATTAGGTTTTTTTAGGGGATTTAACTAAAATTTGGAGTTAGTAAAATCTATGTTTTGAATTTTTTGCACTTTCATCTTCTTGGATATAGTTGTGAAGTCAGTGGAAGAAAGAAAATGACGACTCAAATTAGACAGATTCATTGTAAGGTAGATGGACATGATATGAATATGAAAAAGGTAGAAAGAACTACTTTTAGATGCCATTCTATGTTTAAAAGATGATAATATAAAAAAGGGGCAGCATAAGTGGATGGCATTACATGCCATGTACATCGACGTTGGCTGACATGTTCGAATTTCCCATAAGTACAAAATGCGCTAACTACATACTGAATTACAAACAAGAAGCACTTTTTGAAGAGGTAAATATATAGATAGAGTAACGAAATTACAAGGAAATATGGAACCATACGACGAGTCCCATGATTTTGATCATGTTAACGGGTATAATCTGTCATGTAAATAACATAACCTGTCATGTTATTTTCTTTCATTAAGGAGAAGATGATCGATTCACATTACCTGTCATGTTAAAGGTTATAAACTGTCATGTTAAAGGGTATAACTGTCATGTTAATAGCATTAGCTGTCATGTTATTTTCTTTCATTAAGGAGAAGAGGATCGATTCGCATTACCTGTCATGTTATTCGCATTATCTGTCATGTTAAAAAGTATAACCTATCATGTTAATAGCATTACCTATCATGTTATTTTCTTTTATTAAGGAGAAGAGGATCGATTCGCATTACCTGTCATGTTAAAGGTTATAACCTGTCATGTTAAACGGTATAACTGTCATGTTAATAGCATTACCTGTCATGTTATTTTCTTTCATTAAGGAGAAGATGATCGATTCGCATTACATGTCATGTTATTCGCATTATCTGTCATGTTAAAAAGTATAACCTATCATGTTAATAGCATTACCTGTCTTGTTATTTTCTTTCATTAAGGCAAGCTTTTCACAATCAATATCTTTTTTAAATGAAGATTATATATATAAGGCAAATAAATAAAGCTATAGGATAAAGAAGTATCTATGAAAACAAGATAAAAAACGATCAATCATGGCTCAACAGCTACACAAAGGATAGGTACTGAACAATCTAAACATAGATTCAGAATTCCTTCTGCTAGACTCCTTCTGAATTTACATGTCACCCATACCGGGCACTTTTTCCTCTATTTTCTATTACAGCAACACCAAAAATAACCGATAACCCATACTGAATTTACATGTCACCCATACCAGATTTACATGACACATAATGTATTTTACTTGACACATGAAGTTTTTTACTTGACACCTGAATTTCAGACATATTATATTCTTTTTTGATGATTTAGAATTCCTTCAGCTAGACTTCTTCTGAATTTCAGACACATGAATCGATAGTTTGAATGGTCATTGTTGATACGTGATCGAAAACATTATCAAGGCTACAAGTTAGATATCAAAATCGCACACATGAACACACAAAGACTCAAAGTGTGCACACACAAAGAGAGAAGGAAGCGTGTACTCCGTGCAAGGCTACAAGTTAGATATCAAAATCCTTTCTCTTTTCCCTTGGGATTGAGCAGATGGGCTCTCTTGAGAATGTATCTTGCCCACTTTTCAAATACCATAACTTATATCCCTTGACATCGTCAATTCATTGGGTTGGAATTTCTATTAGAACTATGACTATAGAAGATGGTTTTACTTCTTCAAAAAGAAACCTGCAAGCAGACGGGAGTGAATCCACTGCCAACCAAGAGTAAAAATTAGATTATCAGAAATCAGATTATCGTCAATTCATTGGTGATGTAGCAAGCTTGAGTTTTTCTAAACATAAGTTGATAGTCGGCGTTGATTCATGAATAATAAGCCTATGTGGGAATTGAACCCACATCTTTGTGTAGGACCACAATGCTCTCCCATTGAGCTAATAGGCTATATGAGCATTTTTTAACAAGGAAAAAATTTACATTAATATTAAAAGGTTCCTAATAGGTACCAAAAGATGACACTTGAAACAAATGGTTCGATAGAATAAGTGTCCACTCTTAACTTGCTCCAATACATCTCCTAGAATAAGTGTCCATCAAATCTCCATCACCATGACTTGTTTCTTCCATAATCCGCTTCAAAAAAATGCCCTGAAAATAAGAGGAGGAAAGATTAGCAAAGGTGCAATATAAACTTCTTCAATGATAGTCACAACCAGCAAGGAAAATAAAATAAAAAGATGAACCTATTTCATTGGCACATTAAAGAGGATTTCAGTCAGTGCAAAATCAGCAAAACCCCCTCTCTCCACTCGAGGTCTCGAAACAGAAATCCTTGGTTAAGTTCTCATAACTTTAATCAAACACTAACTTATCGTTTTTATTTATTGTACAGACTAAAGAGCATTTGAAGCCATATTCTCCCACTGCTTTTACTGAAATGTAATAATCACAACTCATATATACAGTACAGGCTTGCTCACAAGTGAGAACCACTTCCTGATATTCTTTTGTTCAGAAAAACAAACCACAGAACAAGCCATGTAGGCTGCAAGTTCGAAACTCTAGGCAGCCATGAGCATACACTAGATTACCAGCTAATATAGATACCAATGATAATCCTAAAGATAGTTCATGACAGTGAGCGACGACAATTCAGCAGTTGAAGGAATTGATAATTTACACTAAAGAAAGAACTTAACAGCAATCCAGCTATCACACAGATTCAAAGAAGAATAGAGCTCAAACAGCTATGTAAAAGCAACAGAGTGGGAAAAAAAACGCAAGCAGCAGCTAACAAGGAAAAAAAAGATGAAGAAAAGATCATGAAAATTCTAAGAGCAATCCCAAGTACAAAATTCAGACAACAAGCACCAGGAAATCCATGATAGAAAACTCACCAGGAAATCTTAAAAAGGCAGGTAATATTACCTTCAGCAGAACCATTTTGAATTCCAGAGATTACTAGAGATCACTGTAACAAGAAATTGAAGAAAAGATCATGAAAATTCTACGGAGATTACCAATGAAAAGCAAGCACAAAATTCTATTAGTTACCTCATGGCCTTGAATAGACAGACCCGGTAGACCCCTTGCTGAACTGATTGTAAAAATTTTAGTTAAACAAAAGCAATGTTGAGAAGCAGTAAATTTTTTAGTTAAACAAAAGCAATGTTGAGAAGTAGAAACTAAAAGCAAATAAGTGCAAAACTTTTGCGAAAAGTGTAAGCCAACCTCAAATTGTTCGAGGGTGGAATAAGCGCCCTCTTCAACTTTCTTCCTTATGGTACTGAAATCCATAGGGTTCTCAATGATTTCATGGTAATCAGGGAGCTGCACCAAATATAGAAAATGACAATTACTTTAGTTTTACATGACACTTACTTTAGTTTTACATGATGCCCAAATCTCCTTTGATATGCCCAAATCTCAGAAGAAAACAACAAAGGATGAACAGTGAAACTAAAGTGAGGTTCTAGCAATCAAGTACAAATGATATTTAGACAATTAGGGGTATAAACAAGCTAGTCAACCAACTCGATACTAGAAATTCGATACTATCATGTCAAAGGTATTACTTGTCATGTTAAGAGCATTACATGTCATGTACGTTGTCTTGGCATATTTGTTAAATCTAAAACAACAAATGTGGCTAAAGCTTCAACAAGACATGATTGACACAAACATATCATGTATAAAGCTTTAACAAGACAAAAAGATGTATGTAGAGTAGACATTCAACAACGACATCCCATGAGTCACTACCTCCTTGATAACCATGAGAAAGACTTCCAAGTGAAACACAAGGCAACCTTAACTGCTACTCATTGATCTCAACTGTAAAGTTCAAAAGGGTTTTCTTGAGAGGTCTTTGAATGGTGTGGGGAAGAAGCTAGTGTGCAAAGATTTTATACAGATAACACATGTAACCAAATTTTAGTTCAATATAACTGAAAGATGTCCGAAAACTACAAACTGTAAAACAAGATCTGTAGTTGTCTTACCTGGCTTTCAACAGCTCAGACAGATGAGGATACAAGTCCATTGATTTTTCAAGCGGGTTTGCAGTTAGATTTACATAATTGAATAACCAATAAGCAACAACCAAAACCTCAAAATTCAAAATAAAAGGAACAAATTATCAATCCGCCATCAACAATATCAACCAGCTAACCTAACACCAGATCAGATATGAAACATTTCATGGTGGCAGGACAAAATCAAGCCCGATCTCACACATGTTGACCAAATTAGAACTAGAGAGCACACTAATTAACACAGAATGTAAACTCGTAGCCCTAGAAAGTTACGTTACTACCTTTCTGAACTACACATAACCAAACACCTTAATCATAAATTTGGTTCCAATCTACAGTAGTACCTTCAAAATCTGACTCTTCATTTCAAGCTGAATCAAATTGACAACCAAATTTCAACCAAAACAACAAAAATCACCAAATCTAAACGAAACGAACGCAATAACCTAAACTTGTACCTGATATCGACACCAGCAGCACGACGGGACTTGGCCAAATAACTGGAGACGTTCTGGCGAACCCACAGGTCGGCAGCAGCGGTAGAGGAGCCGATAAGCGAGAGCATCCACCCTCCCTTGCCTCGACCTTTCGTTGCCACAACCTCGACGCCGCCAACGGAGACGAAGCCGGCCTCCACCACCGACCCTGCGACGACGCCACGCCCCAGTGCGATTCCCGCTCGCCTCCAATCCGGCCTCCGATTTCAGCTCTCGCCGAGAGGGGGTGTGCTGGCTGCTAGCAGGATCTAGTAGGTGACAGAGAGAGCGAGAGATCCCATCGGTGGCCGGCAGGAGGTGTGGAGGGAATGGTGGTGCGGCTTTCTCCTCCGTTTTCCCTCTTTCCTTTTTTTTTCCTCTTTCCTGAATCCATCGATTACCGGCTACCGTTTACCTTCTCAATCCGGATATCCGCTTTTGTGCAAATTTTTTCTGGATTGGGTTACTTGTGCAAACCTTCCGGACATAAGAGTCATTTTAGCGTCGAATAAAAAAAAAAAAAGTCATTTTAGCAAATTTGCCTTTCAATAATGCAAAGTCAATTTGCCTCTCAACGAAACATTACGCAGCATCGCAAGCGAATATTACTTCAATCTCAATCTCCTTTACAAGTGCGGATCCAATTCGTGCGAAAGCAACGTCCCAGCCCCCACAACAGAAACGGGCCCGGGCCCCACCTTTTCTCCCTTCATCCCACCTGTCATCACGGCTGTTTCTTATCCGCCCCTGGTTTTCTTCCCCTTTTCCCTTTCCGTTCCTCTTCTCAGTCTCACCACCCACCCCTTTCTCGTCCAGCAGTTTATTTATCAATCGAGATAGATTTGCAGATCTTCCTTTTCCGGTTTTTATTCCTATTGCGTTTCTTGATTTCCCTCTTCCTTTCCAGATCTAACATCTTCTGTTAATTTCGCCATCTGGGTCTTAAATCTTATAGTTGTTCCTGATTTGGTATCTGGGCTCAATTTAAAACCCGATTTTAAAGATCAAGAAAGTTTCTTTCTTTCTACTGATAAAGATCCTGTATTTATGTGATTCAGCTTCTGGGTAGTTCCCAAATCTTGTTTCTGGTGATTGGTTTTCCGGGCGTGTCTTAATTATGGTTACAATCAATCTAGGGATGCTCCATTATGTGTTGGACCATGTCTATGGTGCATTTGTGCACAGAACAAGGATAAGCCCTCAGTTTTTCTCTAGAGATTGGGGCGGTTCAAAGCTTGAACTTCTGGAGAAGTTGATTAAACAGCTTTTCCCAGAGGTTGAAGGTCACGGTTTGCCCCCAAGATTGATGCAACCTATTTGGAGCACCATTTGGGAGGATAAAAATGCTCTCTTGAGGGAAGGTGTGTTTCAGACTCCTTGTGATGAACAGATTCTAAGTGCATTGCCCCTTGAGAGTCACACTGCTAGGGTTGCTTTTCTTGCTCCTAAGTCCGTTCCTCCTGAGAAGATGGCCTGTGTTGTTCATCTTGCAGGTAATTGAGTTTTTGGCTTGGTTGTTGGAGGGTTGTTTTCAATCAGTTGGATACCAGTGTGATTGTTCATGTGCCTATGTGAAGATTTGTTTTGTGTTTGGTAAGTGTTTTCATTTATGGTTTCGGTTTGTGTACTTGTTCCTTAGATTCATTGGTTTGATTTCTGAATTTCTTGTTTATAAATAGGGGCTTGTTTGGTTAGAATTGGTATCTCCATTGAGGTATGGATATGAAATTTTGATACAGGGAATTGTTAGAACATAGAAATGTGGTTGTCAATTCGATACCAATACCAGGCCATTCCAAACATCAAAGTATGCGTTTCCGATACCTGATACCCCGCTATGGATAACAAACCATCTAATATGTGTGTCAGATAGCAAATATAGACAATCTGAATAATATGAGTTGCACTTGTAATCTTATACTGATGAAGCCACCTCCAATTTGGTACTGTCCTTTGACTTATGTTTCTGTTGAGTTGTTCAAACCGATCCACACAAGAAATAATGTGTTTTAGATAATGATGCAAGTTCTGAATTTGGTTTCAATAGATAACATCATTTTGCCTATTATTTCTTTTGTGCGCAACTGCATATGCATTATTCAGGCTTTAAACTGCTGAAAAAAAAAAGAAAAAAAATCGCAGAGCTGAAAATGCTGAGGTTTCAAATGTTTGTTTGCCTGTTTGTTATTCAATAGTCTCCGCCAATGAAGTTTGAAGTTAGGGGTTTGGATAACAATGTGCAGCGTTCTTTGCACAGGAACTGGGGACCATTCCTTTGAGCGAAGGTTACGTTTGGGTGCCCCATTGCTTAAGGAAAATGTAGCTACTATGGTACTCGAGAGGTGGGAATCACCTTCACATATATTGTGTTCTGTTCATTGTGAGCAGAGATTATATCTGCAGCTATTATCTCTGTATCTTATTGGGATGAAGTCTATTGTTACAGCCCTTTCTATGGACGAAGGCGTCCTGCATTGCAACGTGGTGCAAAACTGTTGTGCGTGAGTGATTTGCTATTGCTAGGGAGAGTAACCATTGAAGAGGCTCGAAGTCTTCTTCATTGGTTGGACTATGAGGCTGGGTTTGGGAAATTGGGTGTTTGTGGACTTAGCATGGGTAAGCTCTACCTGCTTTGGCAACACCTTTAAATTTTACCTCTTGCTAATCCAAGGCTAAGAATTTTGTGCTTTGGTCAGCTAGTTACCAGTTTCCTTGCTTATCGAACATCTTTTTTGGTTGATTATTGCAAATAAGTAGTAATTGATGAAACTCATGGTTCCATGTTCTTTCAGGTGGAGTGCACGCAGCAATGGTGGGATCTTTGTACCCGACTCCTATAGCCACCCTGCCATTCCTTTCCCCTCATTCTGCTGTTGTAGCTTTCTGTGAAGGAGTTCTGAAATATGCGACTGCGTGGGAGGCACTAAGAGATGACCTTGTAGCACACCAGGGTGCCATGACTCTTGAGGAAGTACAAGAGCGAATGCGAAATGTGCTGTCTCTCACAGATGTCACACGCTTTCCCATTCCTAAAAATCCCAACGCAGTTATATTTGTCGCAGCAACTGTAAGTACTCTATAACCTTCTAATCTTGAGCCCTATATTTCCATGCCCTTTGTTCATTCCTATATAGTGATTAGTGGATACCGGAAATTACTGAACACGAGCTTGTGATCATTTCTTGTTTCGGAAATTAGTGGATACCAGAAATTATTTCCATGCCCTTATTTGGTTGATTTTCCGTTGACTATCGTGTGCTCTATGAGAAGCTGATGTTAATTACCACTTTAGCTCTGTTTGGTTGTTGAACAGATTAGGGACATAGTTCTTAGAATCTTCTGTTATCTATATGCTGATTGCTCTGATTCCGATGCCTTTTTTACGACATCTTCATCATTATAATAGATCAAACGATAACCATCTTAATTGTTTGGTGGTAAATCCAGGATGATGGATACATACCAAATCACTCGGTGCTGGAGCTGCAGAAAGCGTGGCCGGGTTCAGAAGTGAGATGGGTAACGGGTGGGCATGTTTCCTCCATCCTCCTCCATAGCGGCGAATTCCGCAGGGCAATCTTGGACGGCCTCAACAGATTGAATTGGAAGGATTCCCCTTTGTGATACACCTATGAAAACTTACCATAGGTAACCCTTTCTTGTCTCAATTCATGTACATTCATGTGATATTCGAATCTTGATTCATAGGTTGAAATACTGAATCTGGAAAACCGGTAGAGGTTTCCAACAGGGAGATGAAATTGACACCCTCCCATCCTGTTGTTTACTCTCTTTTTCTTTCACCTCCTTTGATTTTAGGGGTCAAATAGGTTTGCTGTTGCGTTTCCTGCTAAAACTTCCCGTTGTGATGAAATTATTGCTTGATTCTTTTCCTGGGTAAGAATGAAACTTCTTTGGTTGCGCAACAAGTGCTGAATCAAAACTGTGTGAAGCTTCCCTATCAAACCAAATCGAGCTCCACAAGGTTTGCTTAGCCTTGTAAGAACTCATTTACTAAAACCTGAGCTTGGCGTTCCCGTTACCTTGGAAGGGAGGATCCGAGGAAGATCATCAATCACATAGAGATCATTGCTAGGCCCCATTATCAATTTCACCGGATCCGTCCCTACCTTCTTCAGCCAGATGCATAACCTCATCGGATATAGTCTCGGTGTTCCAATCTCCGCTTCTTGAGCCAATGCATCAAGCCTCTACATCCTCAAGCTCAACGACAATAGGCTCATGGGGGTGAGTCCCTAGCAGACTTGAAAGACAAACCACAATGTTATCAGCCCATCCCGACGCCCTTTGGAGTCATGGACTTTAGGACCTTGTTTCTATCCCGACATCTCTTGTTTAACCCGTAATAACATGAATGATTGCTTGGATTCGAATGCATCAACATATGTGGGAAATAGCCAAACAAAACCTAAAAATTGACTTTCCCGCCCCATGGGGAAATTAATTATGGAGTTGCCCATTAGTTTAGATTTGGGGTATGTTAATCTCGATCATGTTACATGTTTTGACCATTGACTTTAAGTGCTTTGCGATTGCAGGAACCTCCCTTCAAGCAAAGTTAGATTTAGTTGCGTATGAATTTAGCAATTCATCAACCCTTGTGCATTATTCATCATTCATGTATATTTTATATAACAATAAAACTTGCCCCAAATTCCCTATAAATGCATCTACTTACCTTGCATTTGCATAAGCTTCTCATCCAAGCTAGTCCTCAACCACATTGCCTTAATGGAGGTTCCGAATCACCGCAAAATCTCCCTCCTATGCTCTCTCTTCCTCCTCCTACGCCTCATCTCCGCCTTCTCGCCCTCCCCGGCTCCTGCTCCGTCACCCTTTTCGGACTTTGGGGGCGACGATGACTACGATTACACCCCCGTCCCACCTCCACCCCCACCCGCCCCCTGCAACCCGGTCGATCGAAACACTCTCCTTCGGATCAAGCAAGCCCTAAACAACTCGGTTATCTTGTCGTCTTGGATCCCCGGTACTGATTGCTGCAACCGGTGGGAGTTCGTTGGCTGCGATGATGCCTCAGGGCGTGTTATCGGCCTCAGCTTCTACGGCAATGGATGGGGCCGTGATGATCTCCCCCCGATCATCCCTCCTTCCATCGGCGATCTAGCTTACTTGACGAACCTCAACTTCTACAACAACGCCTTTGGTCGCATCCCCAGTTCCTTTGCAAAGCTCCAACGCCTCCGGTTCCTCTACCTCTCCCACAACCACCTCACCGGCCACATCCCTTCCTTCTTCAGCCGGATGCAGAATCTCTCCTGGCTCGAGCTCAGCGGAAACAGGCTCACCGGTCCAATCCCCGCTTCCCTAGCCAACGCATCGAGCCTCTACGTCCTCAAGCTCAACAACAACAGGCTCACGGGGCGGATCCCTAGCAGCCTCGGACACATGAGGAACATAAACAACAATGTGATCAACATAGACCTGTCCAACAACCGGTTATCCGGACCCATCCCGACGTCATTTGGAGGCGTCAACTTTAGGAGCCTGTTTCTAACAGGCAATAGATTGACCGGAGACGCTTCTTTCGTCTTCGGGAAGAACAAGGGCGTGTGGCAGATAGACCTCTCGGGGAACAAGCTGTCGTTCAACATGTCTAACGTCGAGATGCCTCCGCAGCTGAGCTGGCTCGGTCTCAGCCATAACCGGATTTACGGAAGTTTACCATCAGCACTCACAAATCTTTACATGTTCTACTTGAATGTAAGCTACAACCATCTGTGTGGTCCGATTCCGCAAGGTGGATCGCTGCAGAAGTTCAACCGGACAGCTTACTTCCATAACAAGTGCTTGTGTGGGAACCCATTGCCTAACTGCTAGTCAAGTGTTAACATCATCCCATTCATCCGTACGTACGTGTATATGTCGTAATAAGTGACGTGTTGGATTAATAAGACTCTTGATGCCGCGAATGGCGACAACTACATATATTTATGCGATCTTAATCTTCCAGTGCAATAGTGAACTACCTGGCTTCTTACTTTGAGATCTTGTAATTGAGTGGTCATCTTTAGTTTTCATGTTATAAAGGATTGGGATCACCTTCTACCCCAAATTAAATCTAGTTTTCTTGATTCCTATGTAACATTCATTGATTGATCTGAAAAGGAGAGTAAACAGTAAGAGTTGATAAACCCAATTGACGTACACTAGCTAGCTAGTTAGTTTCAAAAGTCCAACTCAAATCGGAGTTGTATGCCTGTTTATCACCATAAATCAGGGTTTAGGCACTACGTCATGCATGGGTACCTAACCCCTGATTTGCCTTCAACTTCCAGTGTTCATCCGTACGTCAATAAGAACATGTGTGGCACCACATCGGTAATGACGTGCATTTACTCAACAACAACGCCCAATTTGCACCAATATACCAAAAAAAGTGAAGTTTGCAAAAATGATCATGGGGGAATAATTTGCATAAGAACGACAAAATGTCATTTTTGTAAAATTTTTGGGCACCTTCCCAACCGGTTAAATGTAAAGGCTAGGGGGAGAGAGATGAGGAGAGAGACCCACTTTTATTGTTTTAAACTAATATTCGGCAATTTTTATTTGTTAAAATTAATTTATTTTTGAACTTAATTTAATTTCATCTATTTATAGACACCCACTTTATATATGTTTATGGAAAAAAAATATTTCGATGTAGAGCTATGAAAAAAATAAGTTACGATTTACGCTTACTAGTCAGTAATTACTGTTGCCTAGCCACTGACTACGATCTCTTAGCCAATATAAGACTAACCCTTGCCGGATCTCGTCTACCTCATGAACTTCCCACCTCAAGGATAGCTAGGATAAACGACATTCTTTGAGTTGCCGAATGTTGGTTTTTGTTATTTTGCATATATGTACGTCAGTTAAAGTATGTGGTTGTCCGTTTTGGTTGCTTGAGATGCGAACCCCGAATATATACGATTTACGATTACTAGCCAGTAACTACTGATGTCTAGCCAATAAAACCGATGTTTCATCCACAAGCTCAATGCCCAGATACGAGGCTAGTCGGAGGTCCATCGGAGCTCCCACCTATTCGGTGACCACCCTCAAGGCCTATACTTCCAGATCCGGGAGGTTCAACGCTAGATCTAAAGCCTCTCGCGCCCAGATCCGGTGTTAGTGCTCATCGTACCCTCGAAGCAACGATTTTCGCCCCACTGTTCAACCATCTGCTTCACCTTGGTGTTCGACGAGGCAAAGAGCCGTTGTGGCTGGAGTGAACCCCCTCCATCCATCTCTATCACCCTTCCTCCACAAATCTCTCTTCATCTCCAAAAATCCGACCGACCTCCACACATTCTCATTTTCTCTTTCACAAAATCCAAAAAAAGAGAAAGAGAAGAGGAAGCCAAATCCGACCGACTGACCTCCGCACCAGTCGCCTATTGCCACCACGACCGTCGCCCTCAGCCTTATGCTTCCACTTCCCCCTTCTTCCTTCTCCTGTTCGGTTTTTGTGAAGCTCTCTCTCTCTCTCTCTCTCTCTCTCTCTACCTCTCTCTCTCTCTCTCTCTCTCTCTCTCTCTCTCTCTCTCTCTCTCCTTTGCTTTGCCTTAAATCCCGCCGAAACACACCTCCAAAATTTCAAACTCCCGCCCAAAATTTTAACCCATTATAATGGGTAAAGATAACCCGTTAGTTTTGCAAATAAAATTTACTTTTTGACATTTACCACATTTTAGATTAGGGGGTGACATTTTTACAAAGGGTGAGATTTTTTGGTATATTGAATACCATTTTTTCTAACACCAACCTTGTTTATATAATTTTAAATTAAAAACAAAAACAAAAGGCAAAAGTCGCGCTTCACTTTAAAAAAAGATGGGAAAACCAAAGTCGGGGCGTCTGGTGTGTTTTGTGGTTCATCTTCTTCGTTTGGGGTTCTGGCGTCCGAAGTAGGGTCTGATTGAGGTCGTGGTAATGTGTAATGAGGCGACTCCTGAGTCGGGAAGGAGCTTCCTTAGAGGATCGTATTCACTACTCATAGGGATGCCAAATATACCTCTGACCAGCGGTGCTTGACTTCGTTCCTACCATTTGTTGTCCCCAACTTGTAAGGTTTTGGTGGCTTCGATTCTTCCTACGCTTATGTGCTCTCACCCTTTGTATTGCACTTTTTTTTTTCTCTGATGTATGTTCCGACGGTTCACAGTCTTCCATTTATCACCATGTCCAATGTTCACAACTCACCACTACCACCGCCTCCGCCCTCTTCCATCCCACCTCCTCCGCCGGTCTGCCCTCATCTAATCCACCACCTTCTGTCTAGTGTCCACCACCATCATACTGCCTCCACCTTCCTCCATCTCACCACTTTCTACTCACCACCTCTCCTTCGCTAGCTTTCGCCCTCCTCCAGCCCTTGCCTCCGACGGTTCCGCCCTTGCCTCCAATGAATCTCTTCTAGGTTCTCTACTTACAAAGAGTAAAGAGACCGTTTCTTTACTTAAAAAAAATTGAGTATATAAATATTATTCACTCGAAATAAAATTATCGAAATAACTTCGGTTTAAAACCATGCTCTTTTGGTATTTTTATTTTGATTTTCCTCCAGATTCAAATTTTTTCATGTTGTGAATAAAACGAGGTATGAGACCGCGTTTTTCTGTCAGATCTGACCAAAATAAATATTTTTATAAATAGTTTGAAAGTGTCAATATTTATTTAATTATTTATTTTTGAGTAAATATTTAGAAAGAAAATTCATTATATTAATCTTCTAAACAGGCATATATTTATATTTAACAAAATTGGGTAAAATCATATATCTAATAGATTGATAAAAATATTATCATAAGTGGAGTTAGATTTTTTTTAAAAATTGGTTAGTAACTAGTCTACTGCCCGTGTTTTGCACGAATTTAATGTAAAAATATTATAGTGTGAAATTATAATATGTTTTTTTCATATTTAAATGAAAAAAATATTTACATTAAAAATAAATAAAGTATATTCATTTACAAATAAAAATGATAATTTAAATCTTATGATAATTTTTTATAAAAAATTAAATAATACCAGATCATAGAAATGAAATTAATATTCCCTCATTAGTTAGCAATCATACATTTCTAACAGACCAAAATAAATTTAATAAATAAAGACAAACTATAAAAATATTTAGAAAGGAGAAACAAATTTAATTTGAGCGAGAAAAGAAGCATGTAATTGAGTTATTTGCCCTCTAACATAAGATCAATCATGCAATCTTAAAAATCTCTAACCTTAGACAGTGAGACACATTCCTCAAAGGGTTTTTATTCTCCACGTAATTATATTAATATACAATTTGACAATCAGAATTTGCAAATATATGCAGCAAACCACCGTCTCATACTCTCCTACTAATTGAAAAAAATATAAAGGACATGCCTTTGCCTCTACCACATCCAATGTACGTTTGAACTCATTTGAATAAATCTCACTACCATCGTCACTTATGCACCCTTGACCTTCCTCTTCTAGAACAATAATTTCAATACCACAATCTTTGTGTTTATCAATTAAGCTAAGACATCACAATTGAATTTTATGAATCTTTTCATAGGTTTGTGCCATTTGACAACATTTCCCCCCGATATTCAACGATAATATATGTATGACACGTGACACTCTTTGGATGATTGAATTTATGACTCAGTCTTTTGGATAGAGCTCAGTAGAAACAGTCTCAGCGTTCCAAATCTCGCTTCCAGCTGAGCCAATGCACCGAGCCTATACGTCTCTCAAGCTCAACGTACAACAATCGGCTCATGTGGCGAATCCTTAACAGCTAGCCTTGGACACTTGAGGAACGTGGCCTCTTATTTTGGACCTAGAGCTGGCAAAATCTGACCCGACCCGAAAACCCGACCCGACTCATCTGAACCCGAACGAAACCCGAAAATCTGAAGTCATCTGTAACCCGAATTTGACCCGACTCGAACCAGACCCGAACATAGATAAACCCGACCCAACCCAAGCCCGACCCGACATCCGACCTGACCCGACTTGAAATGGTTATTTAACATCAACATTTTAATGCTTGAATGTTAAATGTTTTTATTTTATTTTAACACAAGTTTATTATTATACTTTTAACATATAAAACACCAATTATTTTTGTTATATGAATAAGAACCCAAGTAAAATCAATAGATAAGCGGATAAGTCAATGAGTCAAGTAAGTCAACCGATGAGTCAATGACAATGAGTGTATTTAACCGAGTCAAAATTACATATTCAAGTATTCAACCGAGTCAAGATAATTTATTTCAAGTAAATTACATATTTAAGTATTCAATCGAGTCAAAATCAACATAATTATCCAAACGGGTCGAATATGGTTAGACCAAAAACTCAAACAAACTGTACCCACTTTGATTCGAAACTCAAATGAGACCGACCCGCCTCTTGACCCGAAACCCGAACGAGCCCGACCTGCTTTGACCCGAACCCGAATGGGCATGACCCGATTTAACCCGAAACCCGATCAATCTAAAATTCATTATGACCGAACCCGACCCTACCAATACCCGACAATATATTTTGCCCGAACAAACCCGACCCGTCAGTGACCCGATCCGAACGACCGAATTGCCAGCTCTAATCCATATATTTAATTCGGAGTCATGGACTTTGGGATCTTGTTAATTTCTATCCAGCAATAGGTTTAGATGGGACACTTCCTTTGTCTTCGGCAAGGACAAGCTTATCTAGGCCGGGCATGTGGAAAATAGACCTCTCGACGAGCTGACTTGTTAACTAGATTTGCAGCGGGCGCTTACCACCTGCGCAGCGTTCACTAATAAGTAATAAATGCCTTGTTTATGATCACACATTAATGTAACATATAACCGTTTGCGTCGATCACCTTGTGTGGGTAATAGCCAAACAAAACCTAAAATCTGACTTTCCCGCTCCATTGGCAAGTCAATTATTAGCAACGTAACTCGGTACTTGTAGATTATATATGGAACTGCCCATAAGATTAGATTTAGGGGTAATCTCCATCATGTACTGTTACATATTTTGACCTTTCAGTACTTTGCGGTTGCAGGCACCTCCCGCCAAAATTAAAGTCAGATCTACGGCCTCCTTATGCATAATTCATGTATATATATTTTATATAATTACTATAAAACTTGCCCCAAACCCATCCCTATGTTAAAAAATTCCCTATAAATTCATCTGCTTTGTACATTCCATTTGCATAAGCTTCTCATCCAAGCTAGTCCTCAACCACACTGCCTTAATGGAGGTTGCAGATCACCGGAAAATCTCCCTCCTATGCTCCCTCTTTCTCCTTCTCCGCCTCATCTCGGCCTCCCAGGCTTCTGCTTCGTCACCCTTTTCGAACTTTGGGGGCGACGATGACTACGATTACACGCCCGTCCCACCTCCGCCCCCACCCGCCCCTTGCAACCCGGCCGATCGAAACGCCCTCCTTCGGATCAAGCAAGCCCTAAACAACTCGGTTATCTTGTCGTCTTGGATCCCCGGTACTGATTGCTGCAACCGGTGGGAGTTCGTTGGCTGCGATGATGTCTCAGGGCGTGTTATCGGCCTCAGCTTCTACGGCAATGGATGGGGCCGCGATGATCTCCCCCCGATCATCCCTCCTTCCATCGGCGATCTAGCTTACTTGACGAACCTCAACTTCTACAACAACGCCTTTGGTCGCATCCCCAGTTCCTTTGCAAAGCTCCAACGCCTCCGGTTCCTCTACCTCTCCTACAACCACCTCTCCGGCCCCGTCCCTGACTTCTTCAGCCGGATGCAGAACCTCTCCTTGCTCGAGCTCAGCGGAAACATGCTCACCGGTCCAATCCCTGCCTCCCTAGCCAACGCGTCGAGCCTCTACGCCATCAAGCTCGCCAACAACCGGCTCACGGGACAGATCCCTAGCAGCCTCGGACACATGAGGAACATAAACAACAACGTGATCAGCATAGATCTGTCCAACAATCGGTTATCCGGACCCATCCCAACATCGTTCGGAGGCGTCAACTTTAGGAACCTGTTTCTAACGGGCAATAGATTGACCGGTGACGCTTCTTTCGTGTTCGGGAAGAATAAAGGCGTGTGGATCGTAGACCTCTCGGGGAACAAGCTGTCGTTCAACATGTCTAACGTCGAGATCCCTCCGCAGCTAGCCTGGCTCGGTCTTAGCCAGAACCGGATCTACGGAGGGTTACCGCCTGCACTCACTAATTATGTTGGGTTGGATTACTTGAATGTGAGCTACAACCTTCTGTGTGGACCGATCCCGCAAGGTGGATCGCTCCAGAAGTTTGACCAGACGGCCTACTTCCATAACAAGTGCTTGTGTGGCTCACCCTTGACAACTCAGTGCTAGCGAACTCGATCTTCAAGATCCGAATATCTTGATTACTACTGTATCATCACTTCCTAAAATTATATTTCAGTGAAAATTATACCGTTACGAAGATTTCAGATTTGCACCAATTATTTCTCTCGAAATTACAAAAGTTTATAATTGTGAAATAAATACGTATAATTGTATAAAGTACTAAAAATTTGCACCAATTGTTTATCTTTTTAGCCTTTTTTTTCCTTAGTGTGTATATATATATTTAAAAAATGATTCAAACATTATTTTAGGAAGAAATAATTAAGACAAATTTATTATTAATACCTAAGAGTTCCATTAAGCAAATCTATTATTAATGTGTAGATATTAATAGCCTTATGATTCTTCTATCCTAAGGGCTTTAGACAAGATGGAGAAAGAGTTATTGTAAAGACTATTTTCACAAAATTGCACACAAATTCTTTCCTATCCAAAATCAATGCCACCAAGAACATCTCGTGTGCTTTCAACGAGCAATCAAGAGCAGCAGTATTTTGGAGTATTGAGGTCCATTTAAGAGAGAGTTCTATAGATATATCAACTTTGAGATAAGAAATTTCATTATAATTTGTTTTTGATGAGTTTTTGGAGAAGAAATTGTGTGTTTTAGGGTTTGAAATTAGACTTAAAATTGATGAAATTGGTTGTTGTTTGTGTCTTTTGTTTGATTGTTGTTGGTTTTAGTGTTGTTTGAGTTGAATTATGAGTACAAATTGGAACGGAAATGAAAGAAATTGGTCGTTTCCTATGCGATTTGGTGCGATTTTTGATGTCGTTTCTGTTAGGTATAAATCTCGTGAGTTCCTTGCTGTCTGCGTCGAGTTCGGTTGTTGTCACCGAGGTAAAGATGGAGCCTCATTTGCTTTCACCGAGGTAATGATGGAGGCTCGGCTGCTGTCACAGAGGAAATTTATAAAGCTCAGCTTAAGTCAATGAGGCTATTTCATAACATCACCAATATCCACCGAGCTCCCTCATTAACCTCACTCAATGAAGTCGAGGTTATTTATTTAATTAGCTCGGATCTCAGCACTTCGTCAAATTTTTCAAATGACGACCAAGAAAAATAGTCGAAAGTCATTCGATAATCATCTCAAGCGATTGATATACCAAAATAAGTATCGATCAATTAATTCCTCGATAAATTTACTAAAAGTTTGTTCAACTGGTGGAGTATTTGGATGAACACACTTAGGTTTTTTCCATTCGCTCTCAAAGAGTTTTGGGCCTGTTTGCCATTGTTTGAAAAAAAAAATGAAAAGGATCTGTGGTAATTTAGTTAAACTCATCTTGTCAATAGTCATTCAGACATCTTGCCTCTATCCTCACTATTTTTCTATTTAAGTGATGTATTTGTTTCATTTTAAATTAAGAAGAAGAAAAGCAGTAATCTTCCTATACAAACATTCCATTGTTTTTTACCTTCTTCCTCAGAACAAATCCAACAAATTGGTATCAGAGCAAACACATTTTTCCGGGTTTATATCCAGGGAATTGAGAGAAAAAAAGTGATAGATTATACACAAGGGAAACACGGGTTGAGAGAAAACATTAATTGTTCAAAATGCAGAACAATTGATCAGGAAACATTGATACTCCTCAACTGCCAATTTTTAAAGGAGTAAATTATCATTTTTGGATCTTGAAAATGTCAACATTATTCAAGTCTCAAGAATTGTGGGAATTGGTAGAAAAGGGTTTTGAAGATAACTAACCAGAAGAGCCTCATCAACAACTCAAAGATAAGAGGAAGAAGGATTTGAAGACCTTCGATGATGAGATCATTCCTCGAATTGCATCCGCAACTACATCTCACGAAGCTTGGGAAATTCTCAAGCAGGAGTACATGGGTGATAAGAAGGTAATCACCGTTAAGTTACAATCCTTGCGCCGTGAGTTTGAAACTCTAATTATGCAAGAGAAGAATATGTACAAGTTTTCTTGTCAAGAGTTTCCGCAATTGTTAATCACATGAAGTCTTATGATGAGAATTTAAGTTGTGAGACAGTTGTTAGCAAGGTTTTAAGAAGCTTAACTAAGAAACTTGATCACTTGGTTGCTTCAATTGAGGAATCAAAGGATCTGTCTACTTATAAGTTTGAAGAACTGACGAGTTCTTTGCAAGCTCATGAAGATAGTCTTAGCAGGTCAAGTGAGCAGAAAGAAGAAAAGGCTTTTCAGGCTAAGGAAGAGTCTTCCAACAAAGGCAGGTAAGACAAACCAGGAAATAGAGGAAGATGTAGAGGCAGCTTTCGAGGCCGAGGACGTGGTGGTGGTCGAGGCAAAGGCCAATTTGGTAACATAGGGAAAGGTCAATATGGAGAATCGATCAGTCGAGGCCAATATGATGACTCAAGCAGAAGACATAATGGTGATTCTCGACAATACCGGAGCAACATCCAGTGCTACTATTGCAAGAAGTATGGCCATAAGAAGGTGCAGTGCTGGAGCAAGCCAGAGAGTGAGAAAAAGTTAGCAAACTATTATGAGAATGTTGAACAGGAAAGCAGATTGTTTATGGCTCTCTCTTCTATTGGTGATGACACGAACGGGATGTGGCATCTCAATAGTAGTTGCTCCAATCACATGGTCAGGTCTAAATCATTGTTCAATGAACTTGATGAGTCGCAAAGGGGCAAAGTTTGCCTTGGCGATGACAAGATGCTTCAATCCGAAGGAAGAGGTACAATTGCTATCAAAACTTTGCGAGGTGATGTTAAATTTCTTTCCGATGTGTAATTTGTGCATGGTTTGGCTCATAATTTGTTAAGTGTTGGACAGTTACAAGGTACTGGCTATTCACTTATGTTTGAAGATGATTCATGTGTCATTAAGGAAAAGAGGTCTGGCCAAACTATAATGGTAGTTCCTATGATAGGAAATAGAATGTTTCCTTTAAACTTATCTTCCAAGATGAGTAGGGCTTTGAAAATTAGAGGAGATGATGATGCAAAGTTGTGGCATATGCGTTATGGTCACCTGAATGTGCATAGTCTGAAGTTGTTGAACACAAAAGAGATGGTGCAAGGCTTACCACAAATTGGTGAGCTTGAGTTGTGTGAAGGATGCCTATATGGAAAGCAGTCCAAGGGTCCATTTCCAAGTGGAAGAGCTTGGAGATCAAGTGAATGTCTTGAGCTTCAACATGCAGACTTATGTGGTTCAGTGCAGACTGAATCACTTGGAGGGAGTAAGTACTTTCTACTCACTACATATGATTACAGTAGAATGAGTTGGGTGTATTTCTTGAACGTTAAATTCGAAGCCTTTGAGAATTTTAAGAAATTCAAAGCTATGGAGATAAGCAATCCTGCAACTTTGTGAAAGCCTTGAGAGCATATCGAGAAGGTGAGTTTCTTTCACATGAATTCTCTGCATTTTCTGAAGCTCAGGGAATAAGAAGGGAGTTAAAATCACCGTATACTCCACAGCAAAATGGAGTCTCAGAGAGAACGAATAGAACAGTTGTAGAGATGGCAAGAAGCATGCTTAAAGCAAAAGGGATGCCGAATAAGTTTTGGTCTGTAGCGGCTACAACTATATACATCCTCAACATTTCTCCAACAAAAGTTATCAAGGATATGGCTCTACTAAAAGCAGGGTCGTTCCGTTATATTTTGAGGCATTGTGCAACATATATGTTGTGGCCTTTTTTTTTAACTAATTCAATGGGAAAAATAATCCACCAAATCCACTAATTTTAAAGACATTACTTAATCAAGTGATTTGGCTTTTGCTAAAAAAAAAGAGATGTTCTTATCGATATAAAGTTATATACAAAGAACCATTAACAAAAATTAAACTTTTACTAAAGGACATGATCGATAATATATCTAATGTAATGCTACTAGTTTCAAAAAACTGATCTTCTAGCATGGATGCAATTAAACTCTCATAGTCAATAGTCAATACATTTTGCTCATCCTCCTTATGTCTTGACTCATTTGGTTGTAGGACTACAAACTTGCAAATAGCTCCTTTTTTACTTTCAACCAATTCTCTATCTTTATATTTTCCTTTTCACTTGACATGACCACTTTTGAATGTTTGTAGGAGACATTTTATCTTTCTAAATCTCAACATAGTGATTTCTAAGGTAGAAAGATACAAAAAAAAATTAACAAAAAATTAATAATTATGATCATCTAAGAATTAAAAAGTGAAAACTAATAAAAGACAATTGTGCAATGGTTGAATAGATTTTCCTATTATATTTTTTTTTTCCTGATGTGGAATGGATTGCGTTGAATGTTTGTGAGATTGTGACGGTAAAAAAAAAAGGAGGGGGGTTGTTGTAATTTTTTAGGGAAAAAATCGGAATGGGCTATAATTGCTTTTAGGGAAAAGAAAATCTGGAGTGCTCCCACATGCCACTGTAATTGTGTTTTGGAAAAAATAGTCCGGACTGCTCCCAGCGAGAATCGAACTCGATCACAGTCCAATCCGTAAAAGGAATGCACCCATTTACCAGTTGATCTACCACAACATTACGTTACCCATGTAAATTTATATATACATATATATATTTTTAACACTTATACGAGGCCCCCAAAATTTTGAGGCCATGTGCGATTGCACCTTTCGCACAGGCATCGGGCCGACCCTGACTAAAAGGTTGGAGAGGAAATAAGTCATTAGTAAATTGATATAGCGAAAGTAAGCCCGTCAAGATCTTGGGGGCACAATCGTCTTTTATTAGGTACATTAATTGAAACCCTAATTCTCGTTATATATAAAGGAGGATATAGCTAGGGGTTTAGGGGGCTTCTGAGACAGCCGACACCTTCTGACTTGAGCGTCGGAGGCTTCCCACTGGGAAGCAGCCCCGCCTCTTCCTCTCCTTCTACGCAAGTGATCGATCGAGGCCGAGGAGGAAGAAGGTGCGGATTTATGCACTTACATTTGGCGCCGTCTGTGGGAATTCGATCAAAAAGCTACAAGATCGGATCTCCCAAAGATCTCCCAATGGTTGCTGGGGCATGATGGAGTCATGGAGCGGTGGATGCTCCCTCCTCTTGCCTTCGACCACAGGCCCTAACAGCGATGACTGACCTCCGGACACCAAAGCCGCGAGGCCGATCTTGATTCAACCGGTGGGAATTGATGCCTCTGAGGTCCGATTTGAGGCGATCGGCGAACAAATCGGAGATCCTTTCGTGTAGGAATCGATAGTCGGGATCAAGGTTGAAGCGGCTTAGAACCTTCCTGGCCATCTCGATGCGCCGCTCTTTGCAACTCTCGCTGGCCTTCTCTTTCACAATCGGAGGATTGATCTTGACGATTTTCTTGGACTTCAACACTAGCCTTCATCGATTATATTTGGTCAACCGCACCACCTTCTGGCTCGCTACGGATCTTCGCCGAGGGACGAGGGTTCATGGGAAATCTGGACTCCTCTCCAGGCCACCACCGTTTCTCCACCACCGAGGTCGAAGTGGGTGGACTTGCCAAAACTACACACCACCCTCTCAGCCGCTAATTGCAACCGCCTCCGTCAGAATTGCAAGCGCCGATGCATAGCGCCATTCTCCTATGATTGGCCACGACCATGCCGTAGTCGCTGGGCCAATCGGTCCAGGAGCGACGGTGATGCACCAGGCATGCCCGCAAAATCCTTCACCTCCGTTGAAGTCAAGGCCAAAGGCGGGACAATGGTCGAGGACGCCGCTTCGAGTCCCTGCGCCACGCCGCCTGCTGCAAACCCTATGAGGAAAGCGTTACATTGCAAATTGGGATTCATTGCAAAGTAATTAATCCGATTACGTTACTTTGCAAATTGGAACTAATTACAAGATCGGCCCAGAGTTCTTGGAAATTGCAGCTCAGCCTACACGTTTAAGCTAATTGTGGAAAAGGGTCCAACTTAACTAAGGCGGGATATCTCACTTGGAAGTGCGACGTATTGTGCACGGCTGGTCCAACATACGAGATCCAAAAGCTAAGTTCTCTATGTCTTATTTTGAGGAAAAGTTTATTCTTTAGATAATCATATTGCAAGATTAATTACATCGGTGACATATAAATTCTTGAAATGCTTATATGCGCATTTATATATAGAACAACATTATATCAAAGCCATAAAAAAACATTTAACAATAGCCGCTAAAGGACACAATAACCGCTCAAGGCCACATTAGCCGCTCAAGGCCAACTTAGCCGCTCAAGGCCACAATAGCCAATCAAGGCCAACTTAGCCACTCAAGGCCACAATAGCCGCTCAAGGCCACATTTGCCGCTCAAGGCCAACTTAGCCACTCAAGGCCAAAACAACCACTCACGGCCAATAAAAGCCAATCTTTAGGCCATAATAACCCCATTAAGGGCCCACAAAAATCAAAATCAAGCAATCAGAGTGTCATTTAAGACAAAATGCTCAAACGTAATGAGAACCATCGAATCATCGATCATAAATAAAAGCAAGATCAACAAACGCTATCTCTAACTTTTAAGTAGCAGCTTCCGTTTGATCAGTTAATAACGTACCAACTGTATTATATTGTGTCACTCGGTTGAGAATGCCAAAGCTTGCAGGATACAACGAAGACAAGGGGCAAGCATCACTAGTGATCTTTGATCATAACAAGTGAAGAATATCAAATTATTCGTCTTCCCTCATCACTAGATCGTGATAAGGAAACCCGAGGGGCAATTGATATAGCTAAAGTAAGCCCGTCAAGATCTTGGGGGCACAATCATCTTTTATTAGGTACATTAATTGAAACCTTAATTCTCGTTATATATAAAGGAGGATATAGCTAGGGGTTTAGGGGGCTTCTGAGACAGCCGACACCTTCTGACTTGAGCGTCGGAGGCTTCTCACGAGGAAGCAACCCCGCCTCTTCCTCTCCTTCTACGCAGGTGATCGATCGAGGCTGAGGAGAAAGAAGGTGCGGATTTATGCACTTACATAAGTCACTTGAGAGTGTTTGATTGTATAACTTAGTTAATTTAAGAACTAAACTTGATGATAAGTCAGAGAAGTGTGTATTTATTGGCTATGCGGTTCAATCCAAAGCATATAGGCTATATAATCCTCTTAGTAGAAAGATTATTATTAGTATAAATGTGGTGTTCAATGAAGATGCAGAATGGATCTGGAAGGAAAGAGAAATTAGCACAAGCAATTAGAGAATCATTACTCTTTGATGTTTTAGTGGGGGAGCCAATTGTAACAGACAACAATGAGCAAGTTCAGAGTTCTTGATACGGGGTAAGTTACCTAAAATAACTTAAGTAAAAGAGTTACTAAAAATAACAATAAAAATGTTCCAACACTTGAGTAAATTCGGCTAAACATATGACAGCTTCAAAGAATGTGGTTTTCGGCCAAGCTCTAGGTCGAATATGGAAAAACCTTCAACAGAAAAGTTGTAGATCTCTTCGTCCTCGTTCCGACAAGATATGACACGATCCAATCCGATTAATATTGAATTCGTACGACTCATTTTACTGAGACGTCGACAAGCTGTCAAATGCTGAACGAATCTAAAAACGAACGACCCATCAAGCTTGCACCTTTGGATAGATTTTGAAGAGACATTCTCACCGGTGGCAAGATTTGAAACTGTAAGAGTTATGCTTGCACTAGATGCTCAATGAAAATTGCCAGTGTTTCAACTTGATGTCAAGTCAGCATTTCTCAATGGAGAACTACAAGAGGAGGTATTCGTTGAGCAACCTCAAGGCTTTGTAAAAAATTGAGAAGAGAGCAAAGTGTACAAGTTGAAGAAGGCTCTCTACGGTTTTAAACAGGTTCCTCGAGCATAGTATAGCAAGATAAATGCATTCTTCCTTCAAAATGAGTTTGAAAGAAGTGAGAATGAGCCAACACTATATGTTAAAAGGAAAGGTGTACAAGGGTTTATTGTAGTATGTTTGTATGTTGATGACATTATATACTTTAGCTCTTCACAAGCACTACTAGATGAATTCAAGTTCTCCATGATGAAGGAATTTGATATGACAGACTTGAGAATTCTACAATATTTCATAGGTTTGTAGGTAAAGCAGATAAAAAGTGACATCTTTGTATGTCAGGAAAAATATGCAAAAGATTTGCTGAAGAAGTTTCACATGGAAAGTTGTGAGGTGGCAAAAAGCCAATGAACACCAACGAGAAGCAACAGAGAGAAGATGGCATAGAAAAAGCTAATGATAAGATGTTCAGAAGCTTGGTAGGAGGCTTGAACTACCTCACGCACACAGGACCAAATATTGCTTATTGTGTGAGTGTGGTGTCAAGATACATACATATCCCAACCAAGCAACCCTTGGAGCTGCAAAGAGAATAGTCAGATATATAGCAGGAGCAGTCAAGCATGGAATCTGGTATGAAAGAGTCGAAGATTTCAAACTGAAGGGTCATACTGACAGTGACTGGGCAGGATGCATTGACGACAGGAAAAGCACCTCTGGCTCAGTCTTTTGACTGGGCTCAAGAGCAATCACATGGAGCTCAAAGAAGCAGTGGCATTTCTTCTTCTGAAGCAGAGTATATTGCGGAAGGATCATCTGCGAGACAAGCATTATGGTTAAAGAAGTTGCTGAAAGATTTGAGTTGTGCACAAGATGAACCTACTGAGTTATGGTGTGACAACAGGTCAACAATTGCAATGACCAAGAGTCCAGCTTTTCATGCCAGAACCAAGCACATTGATGTGCAACATCATTTCATCATAGAGCTGGTGTCTAAGGAGAAAATTGTTCTAAAGTTCTGTGGAACAAATGATCAATATGCAGATTTGTTCACCAAAGCATTGAGTTCAGCAAAGCATCAATCTTTTTTAGAGAAGATTGGAATGCGGGAGTTTGAATCAAGGGGAGGTGTTGAAATATGATTCAAATGTTATTTTAGGAAGAAATAATTAAGATAAATATATTATTAATGTCTAAGAGTTCAATTAAGCAAATATATTATTAATGTGTAGACATTAATAGCCAATAATTTTTCTATTGAAGTGATGTATTTGTTTCATTTTAAATTAAGAAGAAGAAAAACAGTAATCTTCCTCTACAAATATTCCTCGACAAATATTCCATTGTTCTTCATCTTTCCTCTCAGCAAATCCAACAAAAAAGAATTATAGATTTTGAATAGAATTGGATTAAAGATAAAAAACATTGTCAAAAAAAAAAAAATCTGACTATTCAGGAGCAGTCAAGTATAATAGATGGATTATTTTTTACGACGACATTAGGGGAAAGGCCACCCCCGACTTGTTCATGTTTAGGCCATGTTTTATATAATCTAGGGAAATTTACAGAAAATTGCCCGTTAAATATAGTCTTTTACACATAACCACCCGTTAAATAAAAAAATTACAGAAAACCACCCATTAAATGAGTTTTGTTTTCAAATCACCACCCGTTGTCTATTTCTATTAGATTTTTGTCAAATATATACGATACTACAATATTTTAATGTTTATATTTAACTTAAACTCTCAAATACATTTTAAAATAAATTTCTCCGATAGGGTGCTCCGTGTGGAGACCATCTCTGCCTCTGACGACGACTCTCTGCATCCCAATCCCATGCCCGATTCAGATTGCCAACATACTTTTTTTTTTATTTAACCTAAAACTAAAACGTTATTGGGCCCCTTAAAATTTGGGGTGCATGTTCGGCCGATCCACCTGAACCACCATGGGGCACGGGCCTGGATTTATCCAACAAGCCCAAATTAGGTTTCAATCGCTCTTTTACGTAATTTTCAGTTTAATTATTTTGATGATAGATAATTTTCAGTGTATTGGCTAAATGGGTACGTTTCTTGCAATGCATGTATATGTAATATGTACACTGGATCTTGATCTTGATCTTGTAATTACAGTAAGAGCTTTTCATGTAAGTTCTCACATCTTATCAGTACACAGCCCCTTCTTCTACAAGGTAATTAAGCCAATTTTTTTTTAATACTTTAGTAAGTTCACCTTTAAAATATATATTAAAGCTGCTAATGCTAATTAAATTGGTGATGTAGCTATTCAGAAATGGCATGAGAGAATCAACACTGTGACCTTGAAGATCAACCCATCTGGTAAGTTCTAATATATACATCGATCTCGCTTGATTTTATATCGAGGTTTAATTTTGATAGTGTTGTGTTTTGGTGTTATCAATCGATCATCGATGGAGAGTAGAAGAAGAAGCTTTGGAAGAGGTCTTAAAGTTTATGTATACCCACGAGTCTGTTGGACAATAATTCATATTTCACATACATGAAAATGTGTTTTGAGCTAAATTGTGGAACATTCTAAAAGAATGTGGAATGTGGCGAAAGTCTCCGGAATGTGGTGGAATATTCTAGAAGCATATGGAAGAGTGCGGAAGTCTCTGAAAGCGTGCGAAACCTTATGGAAGGTTCCGGAACCGTGAAGAGTCTAGGTGTGTCTAGACTTGTGTAGAGTTCTCCGGAAGCTTGGAGAACCTTAGGAAAATGTACGGAGGAGTCTAGAAGCATAGAGATGATTCTAGTATTGGAGTATTCTAGAGATGTTCTAGGAGCTCCTTGTAAGAGATGGCATGGCCTATAAATAGGCTTAGTGGTGTGTGAGTTAGGGGGTGAGTGGGCAAGTGCTCCTCCAAGTGAGTGTGAGTCCTAGTGTCGATTGAGAATGAGGGTGTCTCAATCATACACTAGAGCGTATGGATTGGTCAGAAGGTGTGATCGATTGAGCATGAGGGCGTCTCGATCATACAAGTGTGTGGTCCACCAAAGAGTGAGGTTAGTCTCTTGAGTCGAGTGGTGTACGTGAGCCTTGTATTTGTGAAAGGTGTACTTGTGTACATAATATATAATACAAGTTCTCATTTGTAAGTGGAGCCTGATCCATCTGAGTCACATGTGATCGTGTGTTAGCTACCCCGGTTTTCCCAACAGAGTTGAGTACAAATTCAGTCCCCTTTTTGGTGAACGTGTTGGTGGTTGCCGACAGGTTGGAGGTTGCTTCTTGTGTTTCTTATTGTAGCAATTTGCTACAGAATAAACTGATAGATTACATAGGTCTCCTATTGTATAGTGGGCTAAAAGCCCGTTAAGGCACAATACCTTTGTAACCTATATATATGTTATATCAATGAATGGAAACCCTCGAGGAGGACATTGCAATCAATCTCATGATCTCACATGGTATCACAGCCTAAGATCCAAAGGTCCTAAATGTATTTTTCTCTAAACCCTAGCCGCCCATCCTCTCTCTCCTCGCCGTCACCCACCCGCCTCGCCCCCCCCCCCCCCTCCTGTCGTCGGCCTCCCCTTTCCCCTTTGCCGCCGACCACCCTCTCCTCCCCCTTTCTCTCTCCTTCTCGTCTCAATGACTACCGAACCCACAACCACCAAATCACCCTTCCATTCCTCCCTAACCATCTCCAATATCAAAAATTGCATCCCTATCATTCTTGATCATGAATCCAGTACCTACACCATGTGGTCGTACCTCTTCACGACCCATGTTAAGGCTCACAAAGTCCTCCACCACATTGACTCCTCTGCCAAACGCCCTGAAAGCGAAGACGACGATCTCTTCGCTCAACTTGACACCATTGTCCTTCAATGGATCTTCAACACCATCTCAAAAGATCTATTGACCACCATCCTCGACCCCAAAGACTCCGCCTTGAACGCTTGGAAGAAACTTCAGGATATCTTTCAAGACAACAAGTCCACCCGTGCTGTCTATCTCGAGCACGAATTCTCAAGCTGCAATCTTTCTTCTTTTCCGTCGATCTCTACCTACTGTCAGCACATCAAGACCCTGGCTGATCAGCTCGATGCCGTCGACTCCAAACCCAGCGCCACCCGTCTCGTCCTCTAGGTACTCTCGGGCCTCCATTCCGAATACAATGTTGCTGCTACTCATATACAGCAAACGGAACCTCTCCCTACGTTCGAGAAGACCCGGTCTCAACTGATCCTGGAAGAGACTCGCCTTCAACGTCAGACAACCGACGCCGCCAAAGACAAGACGGCGTTGGTCTCATCCAGTGACATCATCGAGCAGCTTGCCCTCCAGCCCGGCCGCAGCAACGACCAGCAGGGACCAAGAGGCGGCAGCCGCGGCAGGGGCCGCGGCGGCCGCAGCAGTATGATCCTCGCCACCCCTCTTGGTACCCCAACCCTGGCTACCCTCCTTGGATGCCCTATGGCTACCCCGGTGCATCGTTTCGTGGACCAGCCCTGTATCCCAACCGTCAACAGGGCTTGTTGGTTCCTTCTCCCCGCCATATCGGTCATCAAGCATACCCGTCGTCTGATCAGGCATACCCTCCTCCGACTGATGTGCACAATGCCTTCTCCTCAATGCAGCTGACACCTCCTGACGCCGCTTGGTATATGGACACTGGCGCTACCTCTCATATGACGAACTCCTCAGGTACTCTATCCTCTCTTTCTTTTTAAGGGTCATGCTCATTCTATTATCGTCGGCAACGGTGGTCGCCTTGCTACTTCGGGCATTGGCCACACCACACTACCAACCCCTACCAACCCTTTGCACCTCAACAACGTCCTTGTTGCCCCCAAACTTGTCAAAAACCTTATTTCTGTCCGTCGGTTCACCACTGACAATAATGTTTCTCTTGTGTTTGATCCGTTTGGTTTCTCTGTGAAGGATCTTACTACGGGGGTTACTCGCCTGAGATGTAATAGCACCGGGGAGCTCTATCCTGTGCCGTCACCCTCACCATCCAGCCCGTCAAGTCCAGTCGCCCTCTCGGCACCATCATCCAGTCTTTGGCATGCACGCCTTGGTCATCCCAGTCCTGCAGTTTTAGATTTACTTCGTTCTAAGAGTCTTGTCCAATGTAATAAAGAGCATCGCTCTAGTTTATGTTCGTCTTGTCAGTTAGGCAAGCATGCCAGACTTCCTTTTCAGCGATCTTTAAACACTACTTTTGCACCTTTTGATATTATTCATAGTGATATTTGGACATCTCCTGTGCCTAGCAAGGAGGGTCATAAGTATTACCTCTTGTTTCTGGATGATTATACACATTTTTTATGGGTTTTCCCTTTGCACTTTAAATCTCAAGTGTTCCCTATCTTTGCCAAATTCCACGCTTACATCAAAACACAGTTTCACACCTCTGTCAAGTGTTTCCAATGCGACAATGCCCGCGAATTTGACAAAAAAAGATTTCCACACTTTCTTTAATACCAATGGGATTTCCTATCGCTTGTCATGTCCCTACACCTCTCAACAAAATGGCAAGGCCGAACGAATCATCTGAACCATTACCAATATGATGCGCACTCTCCTCTTCCACGCATCCATTCCCCTTCTTTATTGGCCTTACGCCTTGGCCACCACATGCTACCTCCTCAACATTCTCCCTTCCACCACCCTCAACCATCGCTCACCGTTTCAGGCACTGTATTGCACTTTGCCCATGTATGATCACATTCGTACCTTTGGTTGCTTGTGCTTTCCTAATCAGTCATCCACCGCCCCCCACAAGCTTCACCCACGTTCCACCCCTTGTGTCTTTCTTGGCTACCCGTCTGATCATCGCGGTTACATTTGCCTCGATATCAAGACTCACAAGATCATTCTCTCTCGTCATGTCACCTTTGATGAGTCGCGATTTCCCTTTATGTCTCCCACACCTCCTGTGTCTCCGTCAGAGTCTGAGTCACCATTCCCTCACTTCCTTCTTCCCCAGAGCTCTTCCCGTGCTCCTGCTTCTCCTCCAACTCCACCCCCACCACCCCCACCACCAGACCACACACCCGCAGCGTCTCCGGGGTTTTCCGGCCCCGTCAGATCGTCTCCATGACCACCGCCCACCAACCCGCCGCTCACACCCAAAACCCGACCCCCCCAGCCTCACATCCCCTACTGGCGGCGGCCACCGCATGGTATGCTGCCCCCGCCGCATCCCTCCCCGCCTCGCATCACCTACTGGCGGCGGCCATCGAAGGGTATGTTGCGCCCGCCGCATGCCTCCCAGCCTCGCCTCACCTTCTGGCGGCGGCCACCACAAGCTATGCTGCGCCCGCCGCGTCCCTCGTCGCCTCTGTACCCCTGGCCCGCAGCTCTGCTGCACTCGCCGTCTCATCCCCATGCTTAGCCCCTCTTGCCCCCATCCTTCCCGGCTCCCAATCACCCGCAGCCTCCACCCAGACCTCCCTCTCCCCCATTCCCACCTCCCACAAAACAGCCCTCCTCGACCCGAATTGGCATGCGGCTATGCTCGACGAATACAGGGTCCTTACGAAGAATGGTACTTGGGTTCTTGTTCCTCGCCCTCATGAGGCGAACGTCATTCGTTGTATATGGCTCTTTCGTCATAAGTTCCGCTCTGATGGGACGTTGGAGCGCTATAAGGCCCGTCTTGTGGTGAACGGTAGATCTCAACAGGCAGGTATTGATTGTGATGAGACGTTCAGCCCTGTGGTCAAGCCTGCCACTATCCGAGTGGTCCTAAGTCTAGCTTTGTCGCGCAACTGGGCCATCCATCAGTTAGATGTCAAGAACGCCTTTCTGCATGGTCATCTGAACGAGACGGTTTACATGTTTTAGCCACCGGGGTTTGCTGATGTTGAGCGTCCAAAGCATGTTTGCCTCCTCAAGCGCTCTATGTATGGTCTGAAACAGGCTCCGCGGGCGAGGTTCCAGCGTTTTGCCTCTCATCTGCTCCGTTTGGGTTTCACTGGCAGCCGTTCGGATACATCTCTGTTTATCTATCGCAGAGGCTTAGACTTGGCATTTCTGCTGCTATATGTCGACGACATCATCCTCACCGCTTCTTCTGATGCTCTTAGAACGTCCATTATTTCGCAGTTGAGTGCGGAATTCGCCATGTCTGATCTGGATCAGTTGTCGTACTTCTTGGGTGTTGTTGTTCAGCGTCATGCGTCTGGTCTGTTTCTCTCACAGAGTAAGTATGCTGCTGAGATTGTTGCTCGGGCTAAGATGGTCAACTGTAATCCAGTCGCCACCCCTGTCGATACATCCAACAAGCTCAGTGCTCATTCTGGTCCTTTGGTGGATGATCCGACATTGTACAGGAGCCTTGCTGGTGCTCTTCAGTATCTCACTTTCACCAGGCCTAATATCAGTTACGCCGTTCAGCAGATCTTCTTGTTCATGCATGCACCTAGGGAACCTCACTTTCAGGCGTTAAAGCGGATCATTCGGTACATCAGCGGCACTCTCGAGCTCGGTACCACGATCACTCCTTCCTCTAAGCTTGATCTTGTTGCTTACCTTGTTGCTTACACTGATGCGGATTGGGGCGGTTGTCCTGACACACGTCGCTCCACGTCTGGTTACTGTGTCTTCCTCAACGACACTCTTGTGTCTTGGTCAGCCAAGCGTCAGTCCGTCGTGTCTCGCTCCAGTGCTGAGGCCGAATACAGGGGTGTTGCCAACGTTGTCTCCTAGTGCTCTTGGCTCCGCAATCTCCTGCTTGAGCTCCGTTGCCGATTGCAGAAGGCCACTTTGGTCTACACTGACAATATCTCCGCCGTCTATCTGGCTAGCAACCCAGTCCAGCATCAACGCACGAAGCACATTGAGCTTGATCTCCACTTCGTCAGGGACAAGGTTGCCATTGGACATGTCCGCGTTCTACATGTCCCGTCCTCTTATCAGTACGCTGATATATTCACCAAGGGTTTACCTAGACAGTTGTTCATTGATTTTCGTTCCAGTCTCACTGTACGGACCCATCCCGTTTCGACTGCGGGGGTTTGATAGATTACATAGGTCTCCTATTGTATAGTGGGTTAAAAGCCCGATAAGGCTCAATACCTTTGTAACCTATATATGTGTTATATCAATGAATGGAAACCCTCGAGGAGGACATTGCAATCAATCTCATGATCTCACATAAACCACTATCCTCCTTTGAAGATGCGCTTTTATACCTCCACGGCTCCACCTTCCTTCTCGTCTTTTAGCTCTCGGAGACTTGCTTGAACCACTTAATAAGGTTGCGATTCAGTATTTTGTTAGAGTATATATATATATATATATATATACACTCTAACAAAATACTGAATCGCAACCTCTTTAAGTGGGACTTCCTGGAGCTTTGTTGCACCGTCCGCGACCACTTGGATATGTATTTGCATATGCATGAAGACCATGGAATGCTTATGATGCGGGACCATCCAAGAAACATTCGGACACATCTATACTGGGGGATGGACCTATGATTCTAGCTCGTGAGAATGATGTCATCCTCAAGAGGAAGAAGAAGGTTCCACCATGGGAGAAGGTCCAAAGGTGGAAGCTTGACGTTTTTTTAGATTCGTTCAGCATTTGACAGCTTTTTGACGTCTCAGTAAAATGAGTCGTACAGAGTCAATATTAATCGGATTGGATCGTGTCATACCTTGTCGTAACGAGGACGAAGAGATATACAACTTTGTTGTTGAAGGTTTTTCCATATTCGACCAAGAGCTTGGCCGAAAATCACATTCTTTGTAGCTATCACTGTTTTAGACGGAAATTCTTAAGTGTTGGAACTCTTTTTATTACTATTTTTAAAGACCTTCTTTACTTAAGTTATTTTAGGTAATTTAGGGGTATTTTAATTAATTTATTTTATTTATTATTTTTATTAGAAATCACCCTCCTTAGGGTTATAAGAGGCCGATTCTTCCATTGTCAAACTCACGTTATTCATTATGAAGAAAGTCTCTCTTTTTATGTGAAACACATGAGTGCAAAGTCAATCGATTCGAAGCGTGGCTCATCGATTGCAACAATTGGTATAGATCTTGCTTGGTTTGCTTTGAGTTCATCAAACTCGCGAGAGCTTGGTGATCCTGGTAATCACACGTCTCCTCCTTGTGCCTCCAAGTTGTCCGCTTGGTTGTGTAAGGTTGTAGAGGCGGGTTTTATAGTCGTTGATACTTGGTTCCTACCCTCTAAGGATGCATGTGGTCTTTATCTCGTTATATTTTAGTTCGAATCAGTCTTTATCGGGCGTGTCTTTACTATCAATTTCGAGTCTTGCATCTTGTTTCATCGAGTCTTGGTGTTCTTGGTCGTTTCTTGCTTCCGTTCTGAGTTTCTTGTTTGATTGTCGAAGATCGGGCCATCATACGGCTAACCCCGTATCAGCTTACGATTGGTTTACGGTACTAACAAAGGAGGGTTTTCGGACCAAACTCAAGGCCGACGACTGCACTTTCACGGGTGGCATGTTGCGGACTCGCTCCATGGCTATCAACGCCCAGTATTTCATCGATGGCATGCTCCATCTTCGAGCCCAGCTCACCTTCAACGTACCCCACTCTTGACACTTGACTCGATCACTCTTAATTCACATTTGCATATATTGTAATTATACCGATCGATCTTTCTCTTTCCACATGGTACGTTATCTTCGGACTTCAATTATTCAATTCAAACTAGGTAGGCAGACCCGTGCTACGCCCGAGACATGTGCAATTATTCAATTCAAACTAGGTAGGCAGACCCGTGCTACGCCCGAGACATGTGATTTTGTCTCAAACATTATAGTGAGATCGGACTTGGTAGATATAAAAAAAAACACATTACATAAATTTTTAAAAGAAGAGGATAATAGCATGCAGTGTAGTGTTATGACCCTATTGTAAGGTCCTTGGTAGATATTAAGCATTAGGGTTAGGGTATAAATACCCCATTGGTTGTAATTGAGAGTATCCAACTAATAATCAAATCACTTTACCTAGGGCGTGTTTGGCCAGTGAAATTTTTTTAGGGGGTGGAGGTACGTTTTGGGGATGGAAGAGATGGAGATATTTTTTGGGGTGGATGAGGTGGAGATACTTTTTGGAAAATAAGCTCCTGCGTGTTTGGTTGAACGGAGATGGATTTTTTGTGGTAAAAAAGGAAAAGACATATATGTCCCCATGCCTCATCATCTTCCCCACCACCACCCAGCATCCCAATTTTTAATCAAATTTGTTCTTCAAGTCTCTTGCACTGATGGTAACTTAGCATTTCACAGCAAATGAAATCTGCAATGCAAGTAAACCCCATAAAATTTCACTCAATTGTACAAATTAGAATCGAAAATTGAGAAGTTCAAATTTGTTCCAATTAAAATAAGAATCCGGCAATGCAAGTAAGAATCCGGCGGCGGCGAGGAGTGAGAAGCAGAATCCGGCAATGCAAGCAAAAATTGAGAAGTTCGAATTTGTACAAATTAGAATCCAACAATGAAATAAGCCCCTGTAATTTTCAGTTTTTGGCGGCGGCGAGGAAAGGGAAGGAAGAGATTAGTAAATTCAACCCATTTCGCTTCTAAATTCAACCCATTGCAGAGCTCGTGATGCACTCCCATGGCGGACGACTTCCTCGACGAACTCCGCTCCATCCTCGAGTGCACACCCATGGCGGACGACGGAGCAGTGGGAAATTTGGAAACGAAGAGGAAGCTTGAAGTGGAGTCGAATGATCAGGGGCAAAAAAGCCAAGGAGGGGTGGAAAAATTTCTCCACCCCCAAATCTCCAAAAATGAAGGTACCAAATTCTAGTCATTTTCCACCCCCGCCATCCCCTCCACCTCCATCTCGTCCACCCCCGCCATCTTCCGCCAAACACTCCGACACGATTCCCCAAAAAAAATTTGACATCTCCCCCACCCTTCCCACCCCTAGCCAAACACGCCCCTAATCTCTCTTCCTACCTCTATCCTCTCTCTCGTCTATCTTCTGAACTCATCTCCTTCTTCCTATACTCACCTCACCTATTCTTCTTCTTCTCATCTTGTTCATCTTCTTCTTCTTCTCATCTTGTTCATCTTCTTTCTAATCAAATTTTAAGCACCTATCTTGGGTTATAACAGTGGTATCAGAGCAGTCGTTTCCTCCGATCAGATTCGCGATTTTTTTGTTTTGGATGTTTTTTATCAGCCATGGAAGACACTGTCGGGCGGAATCGTTCGACGATGATGGATTCGGCAAGGGCGGAGTCCTTGTTCTCGGATTCTTGGCAGATTGAATGGGAAGAAAGCAATCGCAGATTCTACCGATTCCCGAACACTCAACGAGATTCGCATTTGGCAGGGTGTGCCGCCGATCAGTCACTCCTCCTTACAAATCGAGGATCAAGAAAACCAACGATCGGTTTTCGTCAAGATTCAATTCGAGAAGTATGCAATCTCGGATGAAGTTTTATATCAGATTTTCTCAGGATTTGGTGTTATTGAGAACATTGAACTGTTTGATTCTTCAATGGGGTTCCACTCGCAAATCCGTTTTCAACACAAGGCGTCGGCGATTCAGGCGTTCAGTGCGCTCAATGGAAGAAACATCTACGATAATTGCTGTCAATTAGAGTTGCTTTTGGCAAAAGAAATTGCAACAAGGCCTTCTAATTCTACAGAGGACGCAAAACGGATGGAAGAACTCATGAGCCAAGCCAAACGCGGGATTGAGAAATTGTTGGCGATGTCCAGGCCGTTGCCAAATCCACCAACAACCTCAGCAATCCAGGAGCAGGCAGCACCGACGACTCCGAAGCCGGAGCCCCCAGTCGCAACCTCTTCAACAACGAAAACGTCAAACCCAGTGTCGACAGCAATAGGTGTTCTCGGAGTTGAATATGAGGATCAGGAGATTGAGACTAGCGCTCCTGTCAGTCTTCCTCAAGAATCGAAAAATCAATCCAGTTCTTGGAGCATCGAGGTGAAGGGAGAGACAGAAACCTTGAAGGTACCTCCGTTCGAAGAGCCTGAGAATCAAAACCCAGTGCCTCATACCCAACTCAACCAGGTAACATCTAATCCTTGTTCTGCCATGATTTTCGATAGTCCATCCAAGGAAGTGGGTGAGTTAGTTGACCTCTTGATTGAGCTAATAGAAATCAGGATGGCAAATTGGAGAAAGGATTCAATTGTGCGTTGGAAAATCCCTAGTGCACACAAGGTGTTTGTCAAAATGCCTAGTAGGGGTGTTCACTTGCCAATGGGTTTGTTAGTTTGCTCAGATCATCATAGTTGCGAGCAAATAGGTTTTGATTTTGAAGATGAACTGAAACACAATTCCATCACCTTGTCGTTTGATAGAGGAAGAGTTTTCGATGATTCCAGTCGCTATGTGTCTGCTGCAAATTTGGAAATAGGTGGTTGGAGTTTTGTGTTTGATCCAGGCATACTCAAAGGGATAAACCCATCGGTGGATTGCGGTCATAGTTGCATAGCTAAGCTAATCCTGAATACGTGCAGCAAATCAAGGCCTAAAAGGGTGCGACACGGTGCACGCACTAGTCCTTATGACAGAGGAAAAGAGAGCTGTGTGGCTCTTCATGTGCAGCTGGGTTTTTGGAACCCAATGGTTGATCTACAGATTGTGGTGATTCTTGTTTTTGATCCAGGTGGTAGTGAAAAGATTGAACTGAATGCAAGTTGCTTGAAGAATTGCATATGGGTTTGTTCTTGTGGGCAATTGTGGGCTTTGATGATCTGCATTGAAGAATTGCAAGCTAAAAGTGTAGTGATTATAGAAGGGATTCAGCTGCTGGATTGTAGAAACATTGGGGCTGCTCAACTCCTCAGTGATGCCCTCTAACAAGGCTTAATTTCGATTGCTGCTGCTGTCATGAATATCTTGCAATTTAAATACATCCGAGCCATGAATATCTTGCATAGATTGCTGCTGTCATGGATATTTGCAGGAGTTAGGAGGCTATAAGAGGCTATTTTGGGTCACTCTCTCAAGTTTTGGCACCCCTATTTTCCCCTGCACCTTTACTTTTGATTGAATTTCTTTAGAGTCTTGAGGACAAGACTCTTTACAGGGGTTGCTAGTATTGGGAGCTAGCAGCTACTTTGATTGCTGTCATACAATTTGTTTTGTAATTTTGAGTGGGTGTGATGGAGGGCAGGTGCAAAGGTGCATATGTTTGCAAAGGTGATTGTTGGGAGCTGCTGCTGTATTGTGAGGTGCGTATGGGCACGTTGCTGCTGGTGGGCAAAGGTGCGTATGGGCATGTTCACCAAATGCTCATATAGCTACTGTCAGAAGTGGAAAACAGGGTTGAAAGAGGTGCAAAAGTGGAATTGGATTAAAGTGATCACTTGCTAATATAGTGGAATTCAAAGATGGCATTTTGGAAACACGGTTTCCATCTTGTATTTCATTACAAGTTGTCCTGTAGGGTGAAGATGAGCTTGTAAGCCAATATATTTTCATTTTTCAAGTTTCAAGCTATTAGTAGTTCCATTTATAATTTTGAATAAGCTTTGGGACAAAGCTTTTGTAAGGGGGATGCATTGTTATGACCCTATTGTAAGGTCCTTGGTAGATATTAGGCATTAGGGTTAGGGTATAAATACCCCATTGGTTGTAATTGAGAGTATCCAACTAATAATCAAATCACTTTACCTAATCTCTCTTCCTACCTCTATCCTCTCTCTCTCGTCTATCTTCTGAACTCATCTCCTTCTTCCTATACTCACCTCACCTATTCTTCTTCTTCTCATCTTGTTCATCTTCTTTCTAATCAAATGTTAAGCACCTATCTTGGGTCATAACATGTAGTTTTTACGAAAAAATAATTAAATTAAAATATTATTATTCAAAGAAAAAATAAAACAATACATATAATACTCTTTTGATTTATATTAAATTAAATATTTTTAGAGTGAATTATAAACTATTACAAACATACACATTCAATTAAATTTACATTAATTTTATTCAATTCAATCTTTTTTACCACCTACTTTACAAAATTTCCATCTTTGGATTTTTATTTATTTTGCTATAATTGCTGGAACAATAATGACTATCATTCAATTCTTAATTTCTTATCCATGAACAACAAAATGATATATTTTGTAAAAAAACAAAAAGGAAATATAATGACCATAATTCTTATCAAATGATAAATTTTTAAACAGATTATAGAATCTTTTTAAAGTTACATGAGATGTGATTTTAAGAGCATATAACATTTAACGATTATACTCATATATATATATATATATATAAGGTACGTATTAACTTTTTAAAAATAATAATACTATTTGAACTCTTTTAATATTTATGTAAAGAGAAAGTTATATGAGATTTATTAGGTATATATTTATGCATGAGGCTATGAGATTTATGAGGTGAAGATTACTACTTGGAATTCAAAGAGGTTAGCATTGAATAACTTAGAAGATAAAAAGAGAGTCATTTATTTATTTGAATTCAAGACATTCTATTTAATAAAAAATACATAAATAATAAATAGACAAATTTTGGAAGATGAAAAGATAGACATTATTTTTATTAATTTAAGAAATTGTAATTTTAAATTTTAAGCTGATATAAGTGTTCGTTTGGATTAACATAGGAAGTGCAATTCCCAGGAAGCTAATTTATGGGAAGAGAACTTTCTAGGAATTAAATTTACTGGGATTGTTGAAAACACGTTTGGATAAGTTTAATTTCCCATTAATTAAAATCCTACGTTTTGTTTGGTTAAATATAAACCTTTATAGGAATTTGTGTAAAATTACTAGAGCAACCCTTAATAATAAAAATAAATTTTTTTTTTGGTGAGCTAAAAATAAATTATTTGAATTATGGACAAATAAGTAATTTGCAAGTTTAAAAGAAAAAATAATAAATTTATTGAAATAAAAAAAGGTGGATTTCATCTTACCCACCCCCCACTTGGTAATTTTAATTCCTCCATTTTGGTGGAATTCAATTTCCTGGGAATTTAAATTCCTGGGATTTTCGAAAATAAAAATTATAACCAAACACATGTATTCAAATCTACTTCCTGTGATATTTAACTTCCTGGGATTTTTTAAACCATCCAAACAAGCACTAATATTAGAAGTAATGAGGTATGGATTTATGGTGATATAATAATATTAGAAGTCATTGACATTTATATGTATTGATCAAGGTAAATTAATATTGTCCATTATTCTAAATACTAATAAAATCATCACCCATTTGGCTACCACTTTAAGGCTACTGAATAAGAAGAGTATATGCGTTGATTAATATCTCTCATATATATTGACCTTTATATATTTTTTTTATTTGCTTCAATGAATTTATATAATCTATGATAATTGATTTTAGTTGTAAATAAGGTAATCATTAAAATTCTATATTTATTATTTAGTTAATGATTTTGATTGTTGGATGAGAAATGTACATCTTTCTTATTTGATAAAGATTTTAATCTATTATTGGTTCACTCGCAAAAAACATAAAATAAAATATTTTTCATAAAAGAACAAAAGAACATATATTTGAATTTGAATGGATTTTGATTAAGATAGAAATAAATTTTATTATAATTAAGTAAATATATTATAATAATTTAAATATCCTTATTAATGATGTTTGGAATTTTTCTATAAAGAACACTTTGAAATGTTAAATTACAATCTAATATATTTATACTAATTTGAATTGCATTATATTTCATTGAGTTCAAAATTTTATTTAATACTTCCATTTTCAATTCATTTAATTTTTTTTTCTCATATTACATTCAATAATACATAAAAGTATAGTCTTAGATGCAAAAAATTAAATGGATATCTTTTCATATTCTAAATGATTTAATGACCAATTAGTTTCTTTAGATTTAGGTAAAATTTAATAAATATCTTTTCATCTTCTAATTCATGTCTATTTATTAATTTAACTTAATTTTTTTCTCATATTATCTTCAATGCATGCCAGCTTAATTGTAAAATATTAAATGACTGTATTTTTATTTTACAAATATTCAAATGACAATTTCTTTAGATTCCAAGTTAGGATTAAAAAATCATATATTATTGGAACAAAATAAGAATTAACACATACATTAAAAATATGAAAAAATAACATTCACAATCTCCAATGTATAAAATTAGCAAATCGAAACAGAGAGAGAGGAGTTTCATGCCACTAATATATTTCTTTATGTTTAAAATTACATCTGTGGTCAATATTACATATTGTGCTTCCAACAATTGATCAAATGTTGTAAGATTCTTAACACTTCAATTAAAAAATAGGAATAGATGCGCTAGTTTCAAATACATAGGAATACATATTAGAAAAATTAACAATTATATATTCCTTGAACAAAATAAGAAATATAACATATGATATAAAATAACACCATAAACATTAGAGAAAATTCATAATATATCACTACTACTAATAAATATAATTAAACAAAAATTTGTAATTGTACATACTTATATGAAGGCAAGAGAGAAAGGGGAAAAACTAATCATAAATTTATTTTCGACGAAATAAAATGTATGTATCAATTACGAATAAAAACAAAGCAAAAATAAGGGGGAAACATACTCTTAATCTGCAATTTTTACATATCGCCAGCGAATACGACACGTTTTAGTTTTCACCCTTAAAAAAAAAAGAATATGAATTAGAAAAAAAATAATTATATATTGTTTCAACAAAATAAGAAATAAAACATATGATATATAATAACAACATAGAGATTGTGAAAAAAAAATCATAACATACTAATAAATACAACTGAAAATAATGCAAAAAATAAAATAAAAATCCAAGGTAAAAATTGATACATTGCATGACCGTTCAACGTGGGTCTTCCTCCAATTGATCAATGTCACGTTGGTGTTCATCCTCTAGGCACTCTCCTTTTCCATTGGTATATATAGGTGAAACTTGGAATCCAAGAAGTTGGCATTGAATCATTTAGAAGATGAAAAGATAATTATTTATTATTATTTTGAATTAAAGACAATCACTTTAGTGCAAGATATAAATTCAAATTAATAAATGTACATAAATTAGAAGATGAAAATATAGTGATTGGTTTTTCAATTCAATGAATTATAATTTTACAATTTAAGTTTATATAATCGGAGAAGTAATTTAGATGACGAATTTATATATATATATAGGGTGAGGTTAAAGTGAAAAGGGGGCTTAAGATGAAAAATTAGCTTAAAGTGAAAACGGGTCGCGGGTGGTGTTTTAAAAGAAAGTGAACCGGTCCATTTAAAAAAAAAACGAACCGGCCCATCTGAATGGAAAAATGGAGAAACGCGAAGACGCCATGAGCGAGCTTCCATCCCTCCGCGCGACTTCCGACCTCACCAGGCGCCGACGCCATGAGCGAGCCTCCCTCCGACCTCACTTGTCGTCGACGGCAAGCTCTGATTGGTGATGTTTCTGATCTTGATCTTCTTTTAACTCCGAAGTCGGCCTCGTGGAGGAGCTTCAGGGAGAAGCGAATGAAGGAAAAGCGCCGGATCGGAAGGCTCCTGCCACCTACGGCCACCAGCAACCACCCGCTCGAACCACCTCCCTCAGGCGCACCCCCCGACACACTAACCCCCTTGGTTCGTGCCCAGCCGAGCTCACACCGAGCCCATCACCCCCAACAGTCCTGTTCGACATTTTTGGCTCGAAACCATTCGAAATCCCGATTTTTATCCTTGTTTCAACTCGAATTTGGTATGATTTCTAACCCTAGACTTGTTTATTACAATTATTTAGATTGTTTGAATGATTTAGGTTGAGATTGAAAATCTAGGGTTTGATTTAGAGCGGAATTTGGGGCTTTTTGCCAAAAGCCAAATTGATTGAAATTGATGATATGGTTGTGTTGTTGGGTTGATTTTGAGTTAATTTCATGTTCATATCATTGTCAAATTGTTTATAGATCATTAGCTAATTGGATTTTAGAATTTTATATTGCGATATGTTTTATAATTTGGGGCTTTTTGCCAAAAGCCAAATTGATTAAAATTGATGATATGGTTGTGTTTTTGGGTTGATTTTGAGCTAATTTCATGTTCATATCATTGTCAAATTGTTTATGGATCATGAGCTAATTGAATTTTAGAATTTTTTATTGCGATATGTTTTAGAATTTGGGGCTTTTTGCCAAAAGCAAAATTGACTGAATTTGATGATATGGTTGTGTTGTTGGGTTGATTTGGAGCTAATTTCATGTTCATAGCATTGTCAAATTGTTTGTGGATCATGATCTAATTGGATTTTAGAGTTTTGTTGCGATATATTTTAAGTCGATTAGGTTCTTCTATTTTAGCATGAAAATCATAATTTAGCCTATTAGCTCAATTGGTAGAGCAATGTGCGTTTGCACAAAGATGTGGGTTCAAATCCCACATAGGTTACATAATAGACAAGAGCGCAACAATCGCAAATTGTTAATCATGCACATTATAATCTTAGTTATGCACAATTGTATACTACTTTTGCACAATCCTATCTTACTTTTGCACAATTGTATTATTAGATATGCACAACATAATGTTACATTTGCAAAACATAGTGTTATATTTGCACAACTTAAAGTTATATTTTGCACAATATAATGTTTTTTTTTTTGATTGGGTAAGAATTCGGGAACCACGGTTACCCGATAGCATCCTTGCGGATGAGGTCAGCTAGACCTGGATCAAGTTGAAAATTTACTGTGGGGGTAACAAGAGCAAGGTGTGCAACCTTATCTACTACAACGTTACCGGTACGAGTGACGTGGGAGAACGACACCTCGTAGAATCCCGATATGAGAGAACTAATGTCGAACATAATTAAGTCAATTTCCCATGGACGCTTGACTTTTGATTTTAAATGATCGATGATTATGAGTGAATCTCCTTCAATTATAATTCGCATTATGCCCTTTTGCCGGGCCATTTGAATTCCTTCTCTTAAAGCAAGTGCCTCGGTCGTTAGTGGTGAATGTTTCCCAATTACTCTTCCTCCTATATCCATTACTTCACCTTTTTCGTCCCTAATAATGTATCCTATAGAACTTTGCTTGTGTCCTGCTGCCGATCCATCAAAATTTAGCTTAGAGAACCACATAAGGCTTTTTCCATTTGCTTTTATTTTTTAGCCTTCTTGAACAATTGGTACTAGTATTATTTGAACTCACAATATAATGTTATATTCGCACAACATAATATTATATGTGCACAACGTAACATTATATTATTAGATATGCACAACATAATGTTACATTTGCAAAACATAGTGTTATATTTGCACAACTTAAAGTTATATTTTCACAATATAATGTTATATTCGCACAAGATAATATTATATGTGCACAACGTAACATTATATTATTAGATATGCACAATATAATGTTACATTTGCAAAACATAGTGTTATATTTGCACAACTTAAAGTTATATTTGCGCAATATAATAATATATATGCATTATATCATCTTATTTGTGCACATTATCATTTTATTATTGCACTTTATAATCTTATTCATGAACGGGAACACAAAAAAAGCAACCATAAATAGCTTATGCGGGATTTTGAACTCGAACCTTTGTGCATGGACACATCACGATACCATTTTTTGAGCTAATAGGCTTTTAATGGCACATGTTGCATTAAAGTACAAAACTGTCATAAAATAGCGGTCCATAAAGAAATTTTTTGGTAGGACACATTATGAAAATGCACATTTATTAATAATAACACTTATTGTATTATTTGTTCACTTTATATTTTGTAATCTCATCTTTTTCCCTTTTTAAAATAAAGACAAAAATTGTGATGTAACATTCTTGTTGTATTTTTTTTAATATTATAGTTGCACCTAACAATATTATTTCAAATAAAAATTATGGGCTAAAATCTGTAATTTTCATAATTCAAATAAGGGCAATATTCGTATGAATGAAAAGTTTGGGGGATGCGTGTGAAATTTACCCCATAATTAGGGTCATTTAACCATTTTCCCATTTACTCATAAAATTAGGCCCATTTACACCAAAATTAGGCCCATTTATTCATTACTCATTTAATTAGGCCCATTTACATCCAAATTATACTATTTTCACTTTAAAAGGGATTTTCATCTTAAGCCCCATTTTCACTTGAACCTTTACCTATATATATATATATGTTAAATGTGTAATTAGGAGTAAATTACATTTTGAATTTACCTTATTTTTTATCAACAAATTCAACTTTCTAAACTATGTAGGGATGTAGGGATAGAAAAAATAATTACAAAAATATTATGATGATGGTATGATAAATTCTCTGATAAACACATTTGTATAGTATAACTTATATATGATAAATTTTCACAAAATAATTTAGATCTTTTTATTAATATATATAAAAAGAAAGGAATTTACTTACAAAAAGATTATGATGATATGGTATGATAAATTATCTAATTAAAACATTTGTATAGTATAAACTATATATGATAAATTTTGACAAAGTAATTTAGATATTTTTTTAATATATATAAAAAGAAAAGAATTTACAATCTTCTCCACGTTTTTCTTTATACACATTCATTTGATTTCAATTTTAAAATACACGTAACAACCATGAAGATTAAAGAGAAAATAAATGTGGACAAAGTGTAACCTAATAGGAATTGAACTCAAGACCTCATGTATACCAAACAACTCTTCTAACCATTGAGCTATAGAAGTATTTTTGACATTGTTTGAAATAGAAACAAAAAAACTATAAAAGATAAATCATTAAATGGATGACATTAAATTGGAGATGAACACAACTTTTTATGTATTATTATATAGAAGATATAGATTTCGATTTTTTTTTAAATGGTCCAAAACACACAAAAAATTTGCAAAATAGTCAAAGATCCAAACTAATTTGAAAAATAGCCAAAGTAGGACTAAGTCGCGATTTTAAAGTCTCAGGTATTTAAAAAAAGAAAAATAACAAAATTGTTGTTTAGAACAACGACGTTGTATTTTTTTAAAAAAGCAACTTAGCCCTACTTTGGCTATTTTCCAAATTCGTTTGGATCTTTGACTATTTTGCGAATTTTTTTTGTGTTTTTGACCATTTTCAAAAAAAAATTCTCAAATTTCCTACATATATGTTTCTCCATTTGGATCTCCCTTGTTTGAAGTCATCAACTATAATAGATAAAGGGCACATGCCAGGCGAATTTAAGGAGAAATAATAATTAAATGGAAACAAGGGTTTCTAGAGTCGGGGCTCTCTCTAAACCCTCTCTTCTAACCCTAGCCGCCACCAACATGAAACCCAAATCCGGTTGTACGCCGCCACCGCCGGTTGGCCTCCCGCCGACCTCGACACACTCATATCTCCTCAACCATTGCAATGCAACCAGATGTGAAAAAGATCACTGCTCCCCGCCGGCCACTCCTCGCCGACCTCCCGGTTGGATGGCACCCAGTTGGAAGGGAAAACCCTCTCTACCAAAAAAACCTAAAAAAACCCACCCCACTAATCCAACCCTAACACAAACCTACAGCCGCCGCCGCCTCCGGCTCTGGTCCAACCTCCTTCGGCCAAAGCGGCTTCCCCTTCCATCGCCTCGTCATTCAAGACTTCGTCGGAGTGTCGAGGTTCCTTCAGATCCTAGTCGTGGTAGTCCCCCAGTGACGTTGAAGCATCGTCTGTGCTCCTTGACCTCCTGACCGGTGCCTCCGCTTCCTCCTCCAACATTCCGCTGTCGCCGCCGCCTCCTCCACCCGGTGTATCCGCCTCGCCGCCCTGATCCTCACACCAATCGACGTCTCCCTAATCGACCGCTCTTCACCACTCCGGCCATGTGCTATTGCGGCCTCGACGGGGAATCCGACCCTGTCGCCACCGGCCTCCTCCTCGATCTCCCGCCCCCTCCTCCGCCACCGCAAGACTCCTTCTCTCCCGTCTCTCTCCCCTCTCCGGCGAGCCTTTGGCCACCGACCTCCAAATCTGGAACATGCAGGTACTTGTTAAATCTCTCCGTCTCAAGCCCCCGACCATCCATTTCAACCCCCTTCCCCTTGTCGGTGCTCTCCTTGAGCCGCCACTTGGGGACTCCAAACGCCCCTCTCCTTAATCGGTCCGTTCACCAACGGATCTGAAAAAAAAAAAAAAAAAAACCAATAACCCTGATCCAACTGGCATTTTCAACATACAATTTCAAATCTCTCTCCCTTCCCAGTTATAAAAACTACAACCCAAAAAACCCAACTCAAAATTAAACAAACCCAACCCCTCTCATGTCCACAAATCTCTAGAAATTTTTCTAGCCCAAAATCGCAAGTCAAGGCGTTTGCTCTGCTGGGCAACGAAATCAGATCTGCAACAATCACCACTTCCAACTATGTCAGCATCAACTTTAATTTTCCTCGATCTGCATGCAACTAGTGATCAATAATGTTAAGGTTTTTTTAAATTTAAAGTTATCTTATTGTAATTTTAGGTTTAAGTAATTTTTTTTACTGGCGACCCTCTGCGTAGGGTTCATCAAGCCATCTTTCGATGGCTTCAAGATCGCTTAGTCGATCTACTTCTTGCCTACTGTAAAAAAAAAAAAACAAAAAAAACTATAATAGATAAAGGACCAATCCTCAACTCATGAACCATCATCATTAATTAAGGAAAGCACGTTCTTCCCCCCTCTCCCATTCTCACAGGTGTGGCTATGTGAGAACTACCGTCTCCCATGAGTCCCACCCATTTATCAGAGATCGAAACATCGACCTCTATCATTTTATCACGCTTATCGACTTTGAGATGAACCCCTTTTATTTGTGATTTTCCTATGTTTTATTTGTGCAGAACTTTCATATGTATGACCACTATACTTTGCGACGATTTGATTCCGTACCATTTTTATTTAATTACAGGATACGAGTCTTTTTACCTAGCTTTTCGCAATGCGAAATTGATTCCACACAACTTGATGCGAAATAGATTCCGCAATAAGTAGTAGAATATATATCTTACTTATATAATGTCTCCCTTTGTGGCTCATTTGTTCCAGAGTTTGCCCTATTTTACAACCTGTTGTGGAATTTATTTCGCAACAACTTGCGAAGATTACAGATTTATCGGGTAAAAATTAAATAACTTCAAGTATAGGTCATGGAGAAAATAGATTGAATTGGTATTATATATTGAAGATTTTGGTGCCTAAGATTAGATCTTATTGTTGAAGCTCGAACAGTATACGAGTCTAGATCGGATGGTTTTCATTTCCCCGTTGTCACCAACGGTGTTTGTTGAACTCCACCGATTCGATCCTATTGTAGATTTGTATTGTGCTTGCGTTGCAAGTGTGAGACAAATTTGTAAAGAAAGAAAATTGAAATCTTTTCACATATTGAGTGGAAGAAAATTGGAAAACGGGAGACAATTTTGGAAAAAAAAAATTGAAATCATTTCACATTTTTTTTTTTTTTTTTGATTAGGTAAGAATTCGAGTTCAGACAAACCTGAAACTCGAGAGGCTGACGAATCAGCAAACGGAGAATCCGTCAACATACAACATAATAAAAACACAAATAAGCACAAATGTAAGAAAACCCAAAACAGCCCGAAGACGTCGTCCGCCAGAAGAGAAGTCGATGGAGATCCAGGGCGAGCCACGAATACCGAGAACACGGGAGAGTGCGAAGACTCACACGGTTCCATGTCTCCCTCTGTCTATCTTCTCTTTCTTCTTATTCATCTGTTGTTCTTCTACGAGGGCTCCGAATTTGGGTGTAACACAGGTATATCCTTCTCTTTCCCTCCCTCTCTCAGTCCATCAATCAAACACCTCCAATCCCCCATCAGCAATCAACCTCAGTTTCGCAGAGCAACAATCGGAAGAAGTAGCAGTAGGAAGGAATCCATAATCAACAACGCAAGCCGGCGAAGAGCTTAGCATAGATGAGCTTGCTTCCAACCTCTCCACTTACAAAGAGCAGCTCCAACAGGCACTCTTTTTTCTTCCCCAATTTTTCTTTCTGCTGCTTCAATTGTGGTTTTGTTTCTGGCAAATTATGGTTCCTTATGGAGGTCTTAGAGTCGTTTTCTTTTCTTCTCGCTGGAGAATCTCGAACGCAAATTCGCAATTGTGATTTTGAGCGTGTGTTAAATTTTGATTTTTAGGGTTTCCGTATGCGATTGTTTCGTGGAATATTCCATTACGGTGATCAACTTTTTGTTGTTTTTCGATGATCCCGTCGGTTTTTTTCTAGGTTTACAGTTTCCTTGTTGAATTGTGAAGATGTCATGTTTTCATCACTGCCTTGGATTCAGTTGTTGTATGTCATCGGCAAGGGAAGAGGGAATTTGATTGTTTGTCGATTCATACGATTGATCCTCGAGAAACACTGATGCGCGAATAGTTCGGATTTTATTCTTCCCTTGGAAAGGTATGATCAACAAATTTCTGATGAAAAATAGTTGTTGGGGATAGTGTCAGTATCCTATGAAATTGCATTATGGATAAATTCACTACCCATACACTGAAACTATAAGATAGAGTGATGTTAGTTATGGTCCTACGAATGATATGCTAGAAAATTATGATGCTTTTCCATATATTGTTCTTGTTTGTACTCTGTATTGTGAGCATGGAGAGGGAAGGAATCTGTTCCAGTGTGCAATTCACGGACGTTGGTCAGGTCCATTGGAAACTTGCATATAATCTTCTGTTTTAGGGTAGAGTTACTCTGAAGTGCTTTGTTTGGGAGAAGGAGAAGTGGAGGAGGGATAGAGACATAGACTGCGATTGTTCATGTGACACGAGTATATGACCTATCATCTTATAATTTGTGATGCTTATTTGTATCGTTGTTTAGTTATGCTATATGGACCTGATCAATATGGTTTCATATATTATAATAGGCTGCTGTTCTAATAAGTCATTTTGTCTCCCATTTCCCAATGAATGCTTGCAAGTATGTGTACTTTTAAGAGAGAATAATTTGTTTTTTCCTTGTTGATTAGGTCAAGATGCTCTTGGTTGATGAGCTTGGAAACTCAGAGTATGAAGATATGGCCAAGGAACTTGCAGAGGTGATTCTTATCCATAACTGTCCTGTTTAAAAAAAAAATGTTTTTTGATCCTTGTAGAAATACTACCCAATTGCTTAGTTTCTCAATTGCAAGTGTCCGCTGATTTGCCCTGTTCACCTTTTCTTGAAAAAAGCTGAAGTTTATCCTCTCTCCATAGGTAAGGTCTGTCCTTTCATCTTGCAAAAAATTCCAAAGAAATGTACTAATGTCTGGAACATACAGCAATAACTCAATTTTAGAGGACCTAAGGCGAAGGGGAACAAAGAAAGATGAATTAAGCTAACAAGCTATTTTAGTTGATACCAAAGCCTACTTTGAAGCTTATAATTAAAGTTTCCCAGTTATAACCAAGCTTGAAAGGAAGGTATGTCTACAGATCAACTTAAGACCAAACACTTGAATGAATCCAAAAAATGAGCAATTAATCAAGGCCTAGATATCTAACCTCACAAATAAGTAAGTGCTTGTAGATCAAGGAATTTCCCATTGATGGTGGTTGAGGAAATTGAATTTGAGATGGTGGGTGTATCCGCTGACACAAGATGTAGGTTTTCATCACGGCTTTGAATTGTTCGATGAAATGCTTAAATGGAATAGGGCATTTGTTTGTGAATGGTGATTTTGCTTATCTTGTGCTTGCTTAGATGGTTCGTCAATTATGACTTTCTTTTTCTAGCTTCTCATTTTGTTTTGTACCAAGAAACACTTTGAAATCAAACAATGCATTTGGATTCATGAATTAATATATGTCAGTATAGATATTTATCATATTACTGCTTTTGCTTTTTTTAAGTTGTTTTATTCGGGGGTTTCATTTGTGCACAACCAGGTTTTTTGGTAAAATGCTGTCCTGCCCATTGATATCTTATTGCCAGCCAAAAAGCTTGCAAAATGAAGTGAATTGCCCAGAGAGGACAGGATAGAGCTCCTGGAGGAACAAAGAGAGAAAGCAGCACAGCACGCTGCTGCTTATACGGAAAGAATCGCGTCAGCTCCGAATGGTCCACCCCAGAACATTAAAAGAAGGAGACTTAGTTCTAAGGGCTGCTCAGCACATAAGGCACCAATATCTTTTCTACAAGGTGTTCGAACCAAGGCATTTTTTGATTTCTTATCTACAAATGCACAAATCTGATTTTGGTTCCAATTTTTCAGCTCAATCATCTTTCTCTGATGCTTTTAGGGTATATTTGTCAAATCTGATTTTGCGACCAATTCGTTGTTGTGTTATTGCTCAATTTCGATAATATCAGTCATATTGGCTCAGTTCTAATTGCTTGTTGGTTGATATTGGTAGTCATCTCTTGCGGGTGGTCTCAGATTTGGTACCTCTTATTGTCTCTGGATTCATCAGCCACCATTGGTTTCCTTTGTGCACCTCCCCTTCCTTAGGCAATTTGATCTTTTATTAAATTTCCATTCTCATAAAGATGTATTTCTTGAAAGATACTGCTGTCATTTTTTGATTTCTTATCTACAAATGCACAAATCTGATTTTTGTTCCAATTTTTCAGCTCAATCATCTTTCTCTGATGCTTTTAGGGTATATTTGTCAAATCTGATTTTGCGACCAATTCGTTGTTGTTATTGCTCAATTTCGATAATATCAGTCATATTGGCTCAGTTCTAATTGCTTGTTGGTTGATATTGGTAGTCATCTCTTGCGGGTGGTCTCAGATTTGGTACCTCTTATTGTCTCTGGATCCATCAGCCACCATTGGTTTCCTTTGTGCACCTCCCCTTCCTTAGGCAATTTGATCTTTTATTAGATTTCCATTCCCATAAAGCTGTATTTTCTCTTTAAATATGTGTTACTGTATTTTTAGAACATTGAACCATGTCAAGGTTGTTGGCCATGGTTACCATTTTCAAAATATAAATATTCATTATCAAACCATGAATTAGTATAACTATTCACTTCAGTGAATGTTCATTTAAAATAATGAAGAAAATGAGTAGAGTAATTTCTCAAAACTAATTTGGCTTCTTTGCAGAGCTAGACTACCCTCCATTCCTCCAACCTAACATACATAAAACTCAAAGTCAATCTAAAACCTTGCTATATAATTTCTTGACTAAAATTTGATGATTTACTCCCTTAAAAGCATTATCCTACCACACTGTGATGATTCTTAAATGCAAACCTCAATATTATATCTTTTAGTCTTTTGTCTGGGCGGCCTTACTCCAAGCCTGTGAGAATTATCATGTACCTTGAACACGAGGTGGCCCGCATTGCGCGCCCCTAATTCATCTATCTTTTTCCTATTGCCTGATTTTAGGGTTTTCAAAGTTTACTACTTTGATTTTTTTAGTGCTTTGTTGTTTTTGTTTTATGGTTGCCCAAAAGTTGCTTTCCCTTTTTGTTTATTCCAGGTGTAGAGCTTCTTAAATTGCGGTGTAATTTCTGCTCTGTCATTTGATTTTGGTATAGTTGTTTGCTGATTTGGTTGGTTTTTTTTTTATCTTCCAAGTCTTCAGATTGCGGTCCCTCTTGTTAATCTTTACACAAAACATATCCAATATGTTACTCAAATATTTACCATTGATAATCAACTAGAAAGTTTACATGTGTTATTCTGGAAAGAAGGAATGTATTACAGTCATTATGTCCGACCTATAGGTGCTTATAGTAAATGCAAGCTTATGATGATGATAAAATGAGAGCTTATATTCAAAAAATTAATTTCCTGATTGTTTATTAATTTAGTTCAATTTATTGGATTTTGCAATCTTCTTTAATTCCTATTCAGGCCCACATTTTGTTTGTTATTATTGTGTGGTCTTGCCTCAATCACCATATTATTTGGCCCTTCGTACTCCTTGAATTCCTCGTTGTTATTTCCTTATTTGGGTGCCTGCTGTCAATAATCTCTCCTCTTTAATTGATTTATCTATGTTTTCTTTGCCATAACTTTATTGCTTTTTTGTAGTATGTTTTTGGTGGTTGTTAAGACTCTTCTTTTGAATTTTAGGTTTCTGTAGGTGATTTGTTTTTCCATTTTTGTTGTGTTCTTATGCGCCATCATCTTTTTCCTTTTCTTAATTTTATTTGTGAGACTTCTAAATAAGATATGACTTAAAACTTATTCTTTGCATATTGTTATCTTGGTGTTAGTTACTGTATGTGCACTTAATAATGGCAGAACTACCCGTATCACTTAGTAAGCAGGCAGCTCAAACCTAACAAAACCAATTCAATTCATTTATCCAAATAAATTTAACTAATTGCCGAACATTCAATTCAATTAAATCAATACATTTTAAATTTTTTGCTCGACATACTTCCTTGTATTCTCTTTTTTCAAGCTGCGCTTTTGGCACCAGTTTTTCCCACTCATACTCGTTTTCCCTTGTATTACTGTCGTTTTTATGTCGCCATTTTTTGGTATCATACTCTTGTACTGTTCTATGCTCTATTAAGATACCATTAATATGATTTTACGGTTTTGCACTATTCAGAAGTACATCTTATTATTGCTAATTTTTGGATTATCTGGCTTTGGAATTGCCAAATCTCATGCTCAATTAGATGATTGTTAATGTGAAATTATTGCTTTGTTGGGTCGGAGAACCATATCCATCCAATGGAATTGCCTTTGATTCTTAATGTCATACTTTTCTAAATAAATTTTATGTTTACTAACTTAATGGCCCTGTTTATAAAATGCCAGGTCTGACCATTCAGCTGATTCCTTTCCTTTTTCCTTTTGCATAAATCCCTGCCGTCCACTCAAATTTCTGAAAATTTGAAGTATAGATTTTATGGTTGAGATCAAATGGAATAGCTAATGTTTAATTTAACCTCAAAAGTTTTAATATAAAATGATTTATTTTTTCTTAAGAGGGGTGTATATCGGTTTTTTGCTGTTGTCATTGCTTCGCCTTTGTTGTTTGGTTATGTCTTGTTCATCTTTGATTCGGCATACATCATATATCTTTTTCTTTTATATTTCATATATCTATTTTATTTTATTTTATATGTAGTAAGGTGGATTGATAATCCTTTCATGCTCATGTGGACTGTGATTTGAGTTTTGTCTAATTATCTTCCATCTTCCTGGGTTCGAGTTCCTTGTTCGTGTGCTGTCTTCTTTCCCTCCTGCATTGGGTTAAGGGTTCCTCATTGGCTGAACACAACTTTTAGGGCTTGAAGTCTAGGAACTGAGGATTAGGCCTCTCCTTTGTTTGATGTTTCTAGGAATTGAGGATTAGGCCTCTCCTTTATTTGAGAGTTCTAGATTAGTGATTATGTTTTGCTTTTAAAAGAGTTCATCCAAATAAGCTATAGCAATATAATAATATAATAAGAAAGAAAAAGTGGTCCCAGGGGGGAAGTGGGTATTCTAGAGGCCTTACATACTATCTAATATGCTTAATTAGTCATTAGCATCAAATAAACCAAGAATTATACAAATATCACAGTAGGAATTGCACTCAAATTGTAATAAATGGGTTTGGAAAACAAACTGAGGGTTAATTCATTCTTCATAGTTCATTAAGCTGATTCCTTTCCTTTTTCCTTTTGCATAAATCCCAGCCGTACACTAAAATTTCTGAAAATTTGATGTAGAGATTTTATGGTTCAGATCAAATGGAGTAGCTAATGTCTAATTTAACCTCAAAAGTTTTAATATAAAATGATTTATTTTTTCTTAAGAGGGGTGTATATCGGTTTTTTGCTATTGTCATTGCTTCGCCTTTGTTGTTTGGTTATGTCTTGTTCATCTTTGATTCGGCATACATCATATATCTTTTTCTTTTATATTTCATATATCTTTTTTATTTTATTTTATATGTAGTAAGGTGGATTGATAATCCTTTCATGCTCATGTGGACTGTGATTTGAGTTTTGTCTAATTATCTTCCATCTTCTTGGGGTTCCAGTTCCTTGTTCGTGTGCTGTCTTCTTTCCCTGCTGCATTGGGTTAAGGGTTTCTCATTGGCTGAACTCAACTTTTAAGGTTTGAAGTCTAGGAACTGAGGATTAGGCCTCTCCTTTCTTTGATGTTTTTATTCTCTTGTTATGTTTTGAAGTTAGGGAGATTTTACCTTATTTGAGAGTTCTAGATTAGTGATTATGTTTTGCTTTTAAAAGTTCTCATCCAAAGAAACTATAGCGATTTAATAATATAATAAGAAAGAAATAAGTGGTCCCACTGGGGTAGTGGGTATTCTAGGGGCCTTAAATACTATCTAATATGCTTAATTAGTCATTAGCATCAATTAAACCAAGAATTCTACAAATATCACAGTAGGAATTGCACTCAAATTGTAATAAATGGGTTTGGAAAACAAACTGGGGTTTAATTCATTCTTCATAGTTTGATATAGGTATACAGCTTGTTTCTTGTGTATGCAAGCAATGGTATGGAATAATATTAGTGAAAGTGGTAAAAGAAATTACTCTGTTATGAATGGCAAAGTTGGAATAAAAGCCACTGAGTTTGGTTGGGCCATAACAACATGGTTTCAATCCTTATATCAAGGATCTAATCCAATATTAGGGTTGGTTTATTAGTTGAGTTATTAGAAGAAGTAGAACCTTTTTGGTACTACTTATTGATTAGTAAGTAGTTTTCTTTGTGTTTTAAGAATGTAACAATACAAAGAAAAAATCACTGTTTTAAAGGTAGAAACTTGAACCCAATTGATTTCTTGATAGAGCTGTATCATTAAGGACCAAACCCGAAACCACCAGCTCTTCGTATCTTCAGCAGGAGAGAGGCAAGCTCCGGTAGTCTATTTTGTTTAGCTGTTTGTGAGATCGTTGAATCTGATTCCTGGATTTGTTTTGCCCGATTCAATTGAGGATTAGGACCATGAAATTGACGGTTATGACCTTGAAGGGAGGAATGGGGCCCTCCAATCTCTCTCTCTCTCTCAGTTACGAATTCAGCCACTTAGAGATCAGGAAGCAATGTTTGGGGCTCGATTCCGATGTCTCTGGTGAATATCTTCCATCTCTGTTGGCATCTTTGACAGTCATATCAGTCCTGACAACTAGGTTTACCAACTCCAATCTCCTACTCTCCTAAAAGTGAGTTTCTATCCCTTTTCCCCCTATTTTTCCCGTTTTTCTTGACTTTCTTTGTAAGCAGAGACATTGGCAAACTTGATTTAAATCAGGTGTGGTTGCGTTCCTCCTAGAGCCTAACTCAAAATCTTGGAGTCTGAACTCAACCCTTGATCTCACCTGTGTTTTCTTCTCGGTGCATTCTTCATGCTCATGTGAATTCATCAATTTGGCATTATCTTTTCTTCTCAAAGAGACAAAAGTTCTGATGTATGAATTTCCATGATGAGAGAATCACTAGATCTGGGCTACAATACATCATCCAAGCTTAGTTCATATCGTAGAAAGGCCCCCTCTACTCTGCTATGTTCAGTCCTCTTAGCACTGTCATAGTCAATGTCTTGACATCCATATTCCTACATGAACAGATTTTAATTTCATTATCCCACATAAATAGGCTTTTTTATTTTATTCCCCTGATGAGATTGCATTATAATTTTTTAATCGGAGGCCTTCCAGAGTCCAGACAATTGAACATCAGCAGCAACCGGCAGAGCACCTGTTTCATGAGCAACCAAGTGGTTCAGGACATGAGGAGAGTAGGACTGGTAGTCCTTCCTGCTATTTCTCTTTACCTTCCGGATTGATCAGATTCTTCATGTTTTCTTCAATAATTGATCCAATTGACGACCAGTTTTCCAGCTCTAGGTATGGTAATTCTCTGTTTATCCCTCTGAATTCTTTTATGCTTTTGGTTGTTAATTAAACTTTTAGTGGTATATATATAGTCTGCAATCTGCATAGAAGATGAACTTATTCCCTTGCCAAATCTGGTGGTTTAGTCGTAGAATATATATATAGTCTGCGACTGCATAGAAGATGAACTTAATCATCTTACTTCTCCATTCTAACATGAAATTGAACTACAGTAGTATTTAATTAATTAGCAAGGTGCTTGTTTAATGCAACAAGTAGTATGATTAGGAAAAAAAGCTTAAGCTATACTGCTATAGATCTGAGTTGAACTTGAAAACATGCATGGAATGTAAAAATGTGGGCAGGTAGATCTTTTATTTATTTATTCATTGCGAAGTTCTATATTATTTCCTATTTTTCAAAAAGATTAAGCTACATGGAAGTGTTGAACTTGAAATCACCTAGCTTGTCAATGCGATACGGATGTAAGGGGAGTAAAACCTATAATTAAGTGGAGACTTAATTTGGGGCTTTGCTCAATTATTATGAATATAAATTAATAAACGTGCATGAATGCATATGTCAAAAGTTTAAAGCTATTTTTAACAAGAAAGAGCTAGAGGTCACTTCACTTGGAAGTCTTGTTGCAATCCAGTTCTGAATGCAGAAAAAGAAAAGCAAAGTGATCACAATGACAGAAAAAAAAAAATTCAGGAAAAAAACATGGAAGAAGCTTATCATGATTAGCTACACATAAAAACAAAATATGCTGATATATAAATTATCTCTAGGGTTGAATCCTTGAAAGAAAGTGAGAGAATATCAACTCGATTAATAGACAAGGGAATATATATCGACTTGATTGCTATTGTATTCTTTATTTTAATGGGCATTTACAGACCATATGGGTTTCCAGATGACCCAAAAGGGTTGGGTGACCCAACTTGGGTCCTTTTTAGGTTTGATTAGAGTTTTTTTTACTTGTATTTGAAATGGAGTTGTCCTAGGTAAATAATATAGGTTTGAACTGAAATTGATTGGAGGTTTTAGGTTTTTGGAGTTTAGATTAATTTGGTTATCAGCAGAAAAAATGAGAGCATCCATTTGGAGATCAACTCATTGGATTAAAAAAAGAGCATATCTCTGACTCACAAAAAAAAATACCGAACTCATCAATTTATAATTCAATCAAACTCCACATCAACACATATAACCCTACTCAACAATAATTTCAGCACGAGTACACTTATCTCAAGAAAAATTCAGCACAAACTCCCTAATATGTGTATACAAATACAACCTAAATAACCATAATTTCATCTCAATTTCAGTAATTTATCAAAAATAAACATAAACGAGTATAAATTTGAACATAAAAGAGTAATCGATTAATTAAAAAAACGCACCTTTTGTATAACGTAGCAGCAACACTGATGACGCTCCTTCTCAATTGATGTAGTTCGTGGTGAACAAAGAAAGAGTGACGAACGGGAGAGGGTCTTACAACGAGTGGAGGGTCAGTCGGGACAAAGGGTAAGTCGAACGGCGAGCATCTGACAACGAATCGAGGGCAAGTCGAGACTCGGGACAAAGGGCAAGTCGGGAGAAAGGACAAAGGGAAATTCGAGGGTTCAACGGGTTAAAGGTCTGAGGAGGGACGAGGGAGACCGATGAGGGTAAGAAGAACGACAACACATGAAGAAAAGGAGAAGAAAGAGACGAAGATAGACAGAGGGAGACGACCAGGAGAACACGCGAGGAAGAAATCAAGGCGGTGGAAGGTAGAGAAGAGGAAGAACGAAGCAGGAGGTGGAAGGAGGAAGAAAGTGACCACGAGGAACGGAGCAGGAGGTGGGGAAGAGAACTGGAACATCGACGAATACAGCAAACAAAGCAAGACGCTGGAACATGCAGGGTATAACTACATGAGTTGGGCTGCTAACATGGCTGTCGGATTACAAACTGGTGTTCCGTGGGTAATGTGCAAGGAAGATGATGCTCCTGATCCTGTCGTAAGTGTCCTTCAGTGTGTTGTTTTTATATATCTATCTTGGTTTGTTCATATGAACTTTAATGCTAGATCGAGTTTCAACTCCCCTACGATTTGCTTTAATAATTGATTATCATTCTATGACAGATTAATACTTGCAACGGCTTTTACTGTGATCTATTTTATCCGAACAAACTTTATAAGCCGCTAATGTGGACAAATGCGGTATGATCTTGTATTGATTCTTTTTCTCTCTTTACAGAAGTAAAAACCATCAAATGAGATAGATGATTACACACATGCATTCATGAACTGTACTATAACATCTTAGTTTTTATGCATTCGTAATTATTAGGGCAAACATTCTCCATCAAAGTACAAATGGTGGTCTGTTGGATTGGTCAGATGGAATGAGTTAAAAGTTCTATACATCTGTGATATAAGAACTTGAAGACTAATACTAATTTTCTCAACAACCTCTGTGCAGGTTTACTGAGTTTGGAGGACCTATTTACCAAAGGCTATTGCGGGATTTGGCCTTTCAGGTTACTAATTTATACAGATAGGAGGATCCTTTATGAACTACTATATGGTATGTTTTTTTTAAACGTTTCAGTTATGTGCTGTAAGAGTTTGCTGAAACATAACCCAGTACTTGTACCTTCTGAAACAGTACCACGAAGGGACAAACTTTGGGCGGTCGGCTGGAGGAACTTTTATCACTACGAGCTATGACTATGATGCTCCTCTCGATGAATACGGTGAGAAAAGAAACACCGTATATTAAATTTCAGTAGCATTATACCTTCTTGGAGATGTTTGTCTAGGAAATTGTGATGCTTGAGAACTATCTAACAGTGAACTTAACTATGCTTCTGGCTGTGGATTTATAGGTATGCTTAGGCAATCAAAGTACAGTCATCTGACGGAGCTTCATAGAGCTATTAAACTCTGCGAGCATGCCTTGGTTTCAGCTGACCCAGCTATTACTTCCTTGGGACCCTCTCAGCAGGTTCTTATCTAGATTCTGATTAATCATAGAAAAGCTCATAGCTCATTAGGTTTCATGTATTTGTTAGTCTTTACTGATTTCATTGATTTTCATCCAATACTTTTTATCTCCTAGATTCATCCATCCCCCCTCACCCCCTAATGACAGCAAATATGAAATGATAGTTGATTTCCTCACTGGTAATATCAACATTTGAATTTTATTCTCGTTTCTTCTATAGTTCTCTGTAGAAGGGTCTTGGACTATATGTATTCTTTCTACTAGCAGTTCAATTTCTAATTTCACTCTTCACCAACCCTGACCTATGAGGTCAGGTCTATGTTAATGACAAAGGCACCAAGCTATGGACAATCCTAATCCTTATATGGACTTATTTATGACAGCCCTGATTCTTTGTTTGGGACATGCATTTGCAAGGCTGCTTTAAGATACTTTTGTTGTCCAGATTGTTCATGCCAACCGAGAATGGAATGCTGAAGAGTAGAGATTGCAATGGTGTTGCCCCAGTACACTCCAGATCTGCACAAAAGCAATTACTACACATCGTCGCCGTGCATCGCACGGCCTCTACACCTAGTATATATGAAACCGGTAGTTTTTTAGCATATAAATATATATATATTCCTTTTTGTTTTCTTTTTTTAATTTGGGAGGTTTGGAGTGTAAGGCCACCAAACAGTAGAGCTTGCACGCCAAGGCCTAGTTGCAGATCGTTGTGGAAGCACAACCTAGGTGAGAGGCCGCCGCCAGGGAACGTCGGAGAGAGGCGACAACGGGCGGCAGAGCACAGGACCACAACAGGAGGGGGAGCGCCAAGGGGGCTGAAAACCGATTACCGGGTACGAAGTGATCGGAGGAGGAGATGGGCGAATAGATAGCGGTCGCGGAGGGCCACCGTGTTCAAGTCGGCGGGGAGAACACTCCTAGCCCGGCGACAGACAAACACCGTGCCCTACCGGAGCAATAGAAGGCACCGACGCAACAACAAGTGCAACCGAGGTAGGGATTGAAGGTTGGTTCAAAGGGGAATAGTGAACCACAAAAGTGAAATAGGGACAACAGTAGCTCGAATTGGGCAAGATGAAGGATGAAATTGGGAGTTAGAAGCCAGAAACAACGAAACCCCCAACATAATTTAGGATTAGATAAACCACAATAGATGGACACACGGACAAGGGTTTAATCCACAAACTTGTTCTTCAACAGGGAAACATGCCGAAATAGGCATGGTGGCACCACTGTGGTTGTGAGACGGCATAAGCCGGGTTGAGGCGGCCGGAGCCGATGTTGGGGCGGCCGAAGCCGAGGTCGGAGCAGCACGCAAACACCCCGGAAACCGGAGGAGAAGCGGGCTACGATTCAAGCTCCGACGAGGGAAACTCAGTCGAGAGGGGTTTAATACCTCAGAAGAGGGGTTTATTGCCTCCGAAGAGGGGTTGTAGGCCTCCGAAGAGGGGTTTTTAGGCCTCCGAAGAGGGATTTTTAGAACCGGCGATGGTCGGAGCTCCAGCGAAGACACCCTCCACCGATGGCGGCGTCTGGTGACGTTTGAAAGTTCTTAACCCCATAGGGTTTTTTTTTTCCCAAAAGAGAGCGTTTGCTCTCCCATGAAATCATTTCACATATTGATTGGAAGAAAATTGGAAAACGGAATAATAGGAAAAAAGAAAAGAAAAAAGAAAAAACATTTATGGCTTATGGTGTAAGCTTTTGTCTGCACAACTGGGAGGCGGGAGCCCAAGATTGGACCCATGACAGCGAAAATAATACAGTAATTTTTTATTAAAAAAAATTGAAAATTAATTGGAATTGAGAGTAAATTTTTTAGTGAAATTGCAAAAGAAAAATACTGAAAATCCATCATGGATTTTTTCAAACTTGCTAGTAAAATGGAAATAATTGAACACGGTCATTGAACTTGCGGCACACCGGACCTCGTCTAGCCTTGGCTTGGCGGTTATTTTGTTTTTGTGTGGTTTGTGTTTAGTTTCGGAAGAAGGTGCAGTCATGCTGCCCTGTTGATCATGAAGATCGTGGCAGTGTTCGAGGTTTCTGAAGATCTCTCATCTAGGTGAGGGGAACATCGTTTGATCCACACTTTCCCATGAATCGTCTCTTCCCTATCATGGTTTTTTTTTTTTTGATCAAGACCTATCGTGGTTTCTGCTTCTGTCTTCCGGCGGTGAGACATCGCGTTAGCCTCGCTATCCCATGTTCTCACTATTCACCTACATTTTCGAGTCATCCACGTCGAGCATGATGATGTTGGCCAAGCATGAGGTTTAATTTCTTCATTATGTTATTTCCTTTGGTTTGTTACTGTAACATGACGGTTAGCTCGTCTGACGATTCTCGTCCTCTCGATTTATCGAACAATAGTTTGTCTGGTATTGCGAATTCTTACCTCTATCCAAAAAAAAAAAAGATCTTATTGTTGAAGCACGTCCGATTAGCCCGTTCACAACTTATTTGGCATATGCAACTTCTTTCCTGAAATTTAACTTTTGACGTTACGTAGGCCTTCTCTTTTTAAATTCATGCAAGTTTACCTAATATTTTGGTAGCTAACCCATTCTGATTGGATAGGTCTAGAGACGGCTTATGATACGTGTAATATGTTAAAAAATCTAGACTAACGAATTACAAATATTAATAAATAAGATGAAAATTAACTTATAATTATTTGGTGATATTGAATGATTATTGGTTGAAATAAATTATTAGATTATACTAATTTTAATAAGTATGATATAATTAAAAAGGAACTCATACAAATATATAATACAAATATATAGGTAGCGGCGGGAATGGCATTCCAAAGTACATCTTAACAAACTCTCAAATCCAAATTAGTTGAAATGGCTTCATCGGAAGAGCCCCACAAATCCATCCCCGCCGACGACGAGACGATAGCGCAGGTGTGTCGGATTGCCGACTCGATTTCCTTCCCGATGACAATGCAAGCAGCAGTTGAGCTCGGCCTTTTCGAGATCATCGGCAACGCCCAGCTCACCTCCGCTGAGGTTGCAGCTAAGCTGCCGGTGAAGGACAACCCACGGGCACCAGAGATGGTTGACAGGATCCTCCGCCTCCTGGCTGCTCACTCGGTGGTCAGTTGCTCCGCCAAGTCCACAAGTAACATAGGAGACAAGATGTGGGTGTACGGACTCACGCCGGTGGCTAGGTGCTTTGTCAAGAACGAGGACGGTCTGTCGATGGCTCCGCTTTTGATGCTGCTTAACGACAAAGTGTTTTTCGATAGCTGGTTAGTACCTACCAGATCGATCATCGAGCTGTTACATTATATATTTGTTTCACAATCATGTGTTCGTAATGTTCTGTTGCACGATTTTACTTAGGCACAAACTTAAAGATGTTGTGTTAGAGGGCGGAACTGCGTTTGACAAGGCCCATGGGATGAGTGCATTCGAATACGCATCAACAGACCAACGGTTCAACGACGTGTTCAATGCAGCAATGTTCAACCACACAACCATTTTTATGAAGAAGCTCCTTCAACACTACAAAGGTTTTTCGGGCATCAACCAACTCTTAGACGTTGGTGGCGGTGTAGGCCACAACCTTCGAATCATATTATCCGAGTATCCTAGCATTAAGGGTGTCAATTTCGACCTTCCCCATGTCATAAAGAATGGAATCCACCATCCTGGTACAACCTCAACGACTAATGATCGATCTCATAATGATTTATCTAAGTAGTCTTACTACAATTCAAGCTTAGAAACACAATTTTCGTAATGTTTGCAGGGATAGAACATGTAGAGGGAAACATGTTTGAAGGCATCCCAACTACTGATGCTATTTTCATGAAGGTTAGTTCATGAAATTAATCACTTGTAATGAATTAAAAAGCTACAAATTGAAATTGAGTATTGGTTGCAGTGGATCCTTCATGACTGGGACGATGAGCTATCCGTGCAACTGTTGAAAAACTGCCACAAGGCGATCCCTGGAGACGGGAAGATAATTGTGGTCGAATCAATCCTATCGGAGAGGCCTGATGAAACTACGAATGCAGAGAAGGTTAACCGCGGGATTGATATGGCAATGATGGCCCAATCGCCGGGAGGGAAGGAGAGGACCGAGAGAGAGTTTTGTGCGTTGGCAACTGCGGCGGGGTTCAAAGGGATCAGATTTGAATGTTATGTTTGCAACTTATGGGTCATGGAGTTGTACAAGTGATGCAAAACAAGCTGCAACAGCAATACATGGTTATATCGATTTACTCCATTTAGGAGTAATTTAATAAATGAAGATTTTTGCTTTTAACTTTTCTGTTGGTTTTTCTATTTTGAACACTGTTCCTATGGGTGCGGCTGGCCTCCTACTTGATGATGTGCATGGGGTCACTAAGATCAGGGTGCGCAATGTTGGGTAGCGTGTGCTGGTAGCTCCCGGTTAAGGCCTTAGCCTGTTTCATCTACCAAAAAAATTAAAAATAAATGAAGGAGCTGAAAATGGTGGCTATTTCAATTTTCAAGTGTTGTAACCACGTACATGAATGCAGTTTCCCAATATCATATCACTGCTACATGCAATTTAAGACTTTCGTGCTACTTCATTGCAACGGTATTCAATTGAGGTTGTTTTCTATATTGTAGCGGTTTAGTGGCGGTTTTGAGCATGTATTCTATGACATTGACTATTATGACGGTTTTTAAAACACTTTTTTTTCCCTCGATCCTACACCTAATGTGACGATTGCTAATGATTTATTGTAGCAGGTATTTTACCTAATGAAGCGGGTTTTATTCTTATTTTCAAGAAATCCGTTCTATCCTCCTAACTTTTCAGATCCTAACTCTAAGTCGGTACTCCACTTATCCCCTCACATTGCCGGGTTTGCCCCCACCTTTGCACCAACAAATAGCATTCTCGATCACTATCCCTCTGCCTTCCACCCTTCATCGAAGAGATCTGCACCACCCACCTCTTCCACCACCAATTGCTTCCATTCCCTCTAAAGAACTACTCTCTCCATCTCTACCAGGGTCGCTGCCTATATCCGACACCTACCACTACATACTAAATCACAATCTCACCCCCCTCCTTTTCCATGTCATTTTGTGGGAGTTCCACCTCTATTATATCGTCGGAATACCCCGCTTCCCATAACCGCCTCTTTTGGTGGATTTTGTGAGACCACTACCACCGCCCTTCCCGTTGCTTCAACATTGTCCACGATACCATGGCTACTGTGGGGGTTCCACCTCCCACCACACACCAAAGCACAATCTCCCCTCCTTTTCCATGTCATTTTAGCTTTTTCGAAAATTGCTTTCTTATGTTCGATGCTACGTTTGGTAGGAAATCTTTCATAAACAAGGTTTTTATCCCATGTGAAGAGTCAATGAAAGTAAAACAATGTAGTAAACAATACTCTGGGGGGGGGGGGGGTTGAATAGAGTATATGACCCCGATTTTCGCAGTCTCAGAGTCAATGCCTTAAGATAGGATCCAATGTCTTGTATCTGAGCTCAAGGTCTTGTTAATTCTCTAGAAACTGTGTAAGACCTTTGCAAAATCTCAAATTGAAAATATGGAAATAAAATAACTGGAAGTAAAATAAGGACACACGAGTTGTTAACGAGGTTTGGCACGAACTTGGTCTACGTCCTCGCCTAGGGTTATCCAACCCATAGGATTCAAAAGCACTATTATTTCACTCCTTATGGATCCTAGATACAACCTAGAAGAGCTTCCCTTCTTCTACCTCTCGATGCCTAACCCGCTTCTATATCTAGTCAACCCAAGCTCTCGTGAAATAATAGTCTAGTGAATACGTTTGAGTAGAGGTATACTCTTAGTATAACACTTATGACTTGTACAATAACGCTCAATGAAAATTCTCACAAAACCGAAAGATGAAACAGTAAAGTAAAGGCCTTGAGAGAGCTTGAAGATCGAATGTAGTGAAGACGTTGGAGATCAATGAGTAAGACTTGTGTGTTCTACTGCTTGACTTCGGTCTTCTTATATAGGTGCTGCTTGATGTCGTCAGTGGCAATCTTCAGAGGAGCCATTTGAAAATTTGTTCCACCACGTCCGGAGAGGAGGGAGAATGACGTTTAAAGAATCTCCTTGCAACAACCTGGATACTAGGTGTGGAACAAAAATGCGCAATATAATTGTACAACACATTTTATTTGATTTTTAATATTTGAGTTCGACCCATTTTGGTTATCCTCTTGATTTGAAGTCATATCGATACCAAGATTTGAGTGGTTTTTATGATTTGGGTTGCACCCGAAATTTAACGGGTTGCCTACGTATCTCTTGGAAGAGAATCAAGCCTCACGTAGTTCATAGTGTTTTGGATTTTGTTTTTGGTTTGATTTGGATTTGGGTTCGTTTTCTTATATGCATCAGAGGATGAAGTTCAAGCCCACCTTCTAGGAAGGGTATCTCGAACAACACTCCACCCGAGTAACCTGAGCCCACCTTCTCCGAAGGGTAACTCAAGCACCCGCCTATCATTTGCATAGAAAACGGTTTGATGTGGAGTTTGATTTGATTTGACTTGTTTTGACTTAAAGGTCAATTTGGGGATCGTGATTGAACTTGTTTGCGAGTTTCCTACGTACCCTTTTGGAAGGGATCAAATCATACGTAGTTCTTGAAAAGGACAAATTTGAATTTGGTATTTGGGTTTTTGAAGTTTTGGTCGTGACCGAACTCGACGAGCAGAAACTTTGTATCGAGTCGGAGGAGACACTTTGGATTTGATGGAAATTTGATTTTTGGGACGACTTAGAGTCGATAAATAAATTTGAGGAGATTTGATTGAAAGTTTGGATGTGACTGGACTCGGTGTGGATTTGACTTACACCGAGTTTCCTATGTATCCACTTGTTTGGTGGAATCAAGTCATCGTAGTTCGGGACAAAAGGAAATTTTGTATTTGGTTGGATTTGATCGTAAGATCATTTGAGGGTGATGATTGAACTCGACGAGCATAAGCTTTGTGTCGAGTCGGAATGGATAATTTGAATTTATTTTTGGTGATTGAACTCGACGAGCCTAAGCTTTGTATCGAGTCTCCTACGTACGTATCTCTTGGAAGAGAATCAAATCACCCGTAGTTCTAAACGAGAGCAATTTAATTTATTTGCTTTTGACCTCATATTCATTTAAAGATAATTTAGAGGTCGACGACTGTACCCGATATATTTTGAGAATTTAATATCGGGTTACCTACGTAGCCGATATGAGGCGTCAAGTCTTTACGAAGTTCTATACTAGAACAAATTTGATTTAATTTGTAACCGGTGACTGAATTCGGCGTATTTAAAATTTTATACCGAATTTCCTACGTAACTCGTAAAAGAGTATCAAGTCTATACGTAGTTCTGAAAAAAAAAACAAGTTTATATTTTGTAAAACTTAATTTAAAATTTTGACTCCGTTTTTATTGAAGTCGGTTTGAGATTGACCCACTAGAATTAATTGGCAAAGAATATTTGACGAGTTTTATTTTATGTTTTGATCAAACTCGAATTCTTAATTTATTCCAATTATAATTTTTATATTTTTGCGGGTCGGTTTTGCAATTAAGCAAAATTTCTTTCAAATGTGCCCAGGCTTGCACGTGTGTATGTATATATGGCTTGTTCTTTATAAGATCAAAAATTGGCTTTTGTTCTTCAAGCCAACCGGCTGAGCCCAATTCCATTTTATTTTAATTAGGCCCTATCCCCTTTTCTCTAATCAGTCCAGCCCAAGATGCCACACACTGCAATTCAATTTATTTTATTGCGTGTATCTTATTCTTAGCAGATGAAGATTCATCGCCTCCTCCAATTCAGGTTTAGACGCACCCAATTTGATCGGAGTCGAGTGTCTTAAAGCCACAGAATTAGAGAAAGCTCGAGGGGACGAGTTTGAATCGGTATGGCGGCTCAAAAATACCACAACACCGGACTGATTTGTGCTCGTTTCCTTCCCTAAGCATATGTTAGTTTGGGTTTGACAAACCACTGTTGGCCTGCTGCAGAAGGAAAGCTTTTTAGGAGCGGAGATGTAGACCAAATTGATGTCTCTCAAGAACCCCATGAGCACTTGCAAGGAGAAGAAGGAACAGGTTGGGTTTCCTGCTTTTCCCGTAATTTATCCCTAATTTGATATGATTTGGGGGATTTGGCTTTTGAGAAAATTAGGGCTGAGCTCAATGCCTTAATTTGTTGTTTGGGGATTTAGGATTTGGGACAGTTGCAAAAGCCTACAAGGGAGTCTGATCCGATGCCCAGCGAGTCCAACAAAGCCACGGGTCGTTCGAGTTTGAGTCCGTCTGAGCGCTCGGGTTCAGCACTGCAGATTTGGAGACGACCATTACCTCTACCTTTCGGCTTAGGTATGTTAGATTCACCTCATTTCCCCTCTTTTTTTGTTTTTTTTAACTGAGTTGAAACATCAGTTTGCGATAGGCATAAACTGGTTTTGATTTGTTCCAGTTTTTGAATCCTCCCACGTTGAACCCTAAATTTGTGTTTGCATTTTCTTTTTATGCTTTCCATGGAGTCCAATTTGATGATATTTCGCCTTTATGGTTGTTTACTTGGTCCATTGAACAATTAGTGTCTCTTTGCTGAAATTTCTGTTTGACGATGTGAAATTTCAATTTGCTTGATTTTGTGCTGCTGCCCTACGGGACATTTATCCCACATTTAGTGTCCTTCAATTGCCCAGTTTTGATTTTGTGCTGATGTCCCATATTGACTTTCATTTGCGATAGTCTATAGAATTCGGCCTTTGATTGCTTGTGAATCCTGAAAAAAAATCTGGCAGCACTTCTTTGCTATATTCTAGGGGTGGGCACAAATCCCGTAAATCCCGGACCCGTCCCGATCCCGGTGGGATTTGAAAAAAAAATAGTGAATCCCGTCCCGGTCCCGTCCCGCATATATAAATATATATATATATATATATATATATATATATATATATATATATATATATATATATATATTGTGTATATATAAATATAGTGTGTATATATATATTTGTATATACTGTGTGTATATATAGTAGTATGCATTATAATTATAGTATAGTATATATGTAGAGTATACATACAGTGTCTATATATACACCACTTCTAGACTTTTACAGTGTGTATATATACTGTACGTATACATATATTGTACACTGTATATATAATAAAAATCTTAAAATTATATAAAAATACTATATATATATATATATATATTATGCTTTTGAAAACCGCAAAATATATAGGAATTTAGGAATTTTTTTATAATGTTTTTTACTTGAGGGACAAGGCCCGTCCCGCGTCCCGGTCCCGTCCCGTGAGTGATAAGGCCCGCGCGGAATTGAAAAAAAAGTAGTGAATCCCGTCCCGGTCCCGTCCCGCAAAAATTACGCTGGACGGGACGCGGGACGACCCCCATCCCGTCCCGTCCTGCGCCCACCCCTACTATATTCATTTCACTTATAGCTCATGGAATTCGGCAATTCATTTGCCTGTGAATTCCGGACAAAATCCGGTAGCCTTTCGGCGCTATGAATCGATCCACGCCGGGATCGGGGTAGCGACGAGAGACTAAACTCTCGAGCCGCTAATGCTCCATTTGATTTCCATTTTTTTTTATTATTATCTTTTTTTGTACCTGCGGATAAAGAAGAAACAACAAAGGTTAGGTGATGGATCTTCTACCTCTTGCAGTAGAGGTATCTCTATCTCTGCACTCTCTCTTGCTCTCTGTATTTTTCTTTCCCTACCCTCTCTCTCTCCCTCGCTCTCTCTGTGTATTCTCTCTTTGCACTCCCTTTCTGCACTCTCTCTTTTTTTTTGGTGGTTGCAGGTTCACGTCTAGGAGTAGGAGGAACCAGGAGGACTGGAGGAAGAAGCTGGCCAGAATCTCTCTTTGTGTTTTGGTGGCTGCAGGTGAAGCCGGACAGGGAGGCCTGTTTGCTTTCTTTGATTTTGCTCATGAAAGTGCCCAACCGAAGGGAAAGCCCCATTTTATAGGGTGTAGGGAACGCTCTACTACTCCATTTCCCATTTTATTGGGAATGGAAATAGATTCCCACGTACTGAGGTAGTAGGGAGCAGTTGAGACTTGAGAGATGTCATTCAACTGCCACATTCAGCAGTTCTCTGGCTTTTTTTTGTTTTTGTTTTTTTTTTGTATGTGATGGATTTGTGTGGGTCGGGCTTCCAATGGATTTTTCCAAGCCCAACATTGGATTTGTAAACTTGTGTTTCTTTTGAGAAAAATTTACCACATTTTTGTATGGAATGAATGTGATAAATTTATTTATACTATGAATAATAAAAAATATTCATGAAATTTTACCCTCCAACACTAGGAGATCTTCTTAGTCAATCCTATCTCCTTCTAGAAGTAGCAACTGATGATGATGAATCGTGTTTTCCGGAAAAGAAAAACCTTAGGCGTTACAGGCGATTCCCGGCAAGCGCCCCTTGGTGTTTTCCGGCCGTCTGTCTTCTCTCTGGTCTAGGGCCATAGGAGCTAGGTCTTCTCTCGCCGATAGTGTGAGATTCACCGTGTCTTTTCTGCAGGTTTCTAACGGAACAGTTTGCCGAATTAGGGTTGAGGGAGATGGGAGACAAGGGGAAATCGTTACATCTCACTGACGAGGAGGTTAGTTTGATAATCGGGGATGAAGCAGTGCAAGAGGAGAAGTCGGTGCACAGCCGGCTATCGCTGATCGGAAAGGTAATGTCTAAAAAACCGCCTAATTCTTATGCCCTATAAGATACCATGAAAGGGGCGTGGAGGACGAAGGGTGGTTTTCTTTTCAGAGAAATCAAGGAGAACCTATATAGTTTCCAGTTTACTATCGAGGAAGACAAGGAGAGGGTTCTAAAAGGAGGACCTTGGTCTTTCGATCGCTCCTTACTGATGCTAAAAGAGCCGGGTATGGAGCAACTGTCGGCGGTGACATTCACGCAGACTCCATTCTGGATCAGAATATACGACCTCCCATTGTCGGCATATACTAAATCCATGGTTATGAGGCTAGGGCAAGTGTTTGGAGGGGTTATAGAGATGGATGAGGAAGAACTGGTGAGGTGCAGTCGATACCTTTGGTTGCGAGTGCTCGCTGATGTCACTAAACCATTGTGACGGGGCATTATGGTTTCGATTGAAGGGAAGAGACTTTGGGTTGAAATCAGGTATGAACGCTTACCGAACTTTTGCTATTCGTGCGGTTGCTTGGGGCATACCGAATCTGAGTGTGAATTAGGATCTGAAGATGACTACCAAGGGGAAGAGTACGGTGACTGGCTACGGGCTTCACCGGCCAGGGTTGTCAAGGAGAGGAGCAGCTCGGATAGGGAGGAGGAAAGAAGAGTGTTGGACAAGATGATAGGGAGGGAGGAGAGGAAGTCGGACAGTAGACGAGGGAGGGGAGGAACGAAAACTCTAATTGAGATCTTGGAAGAGAATGAGAGTGATAACGACAGGGGGGACATGAGGGATGCTATTCTGACGAATGAGGGAGTTGAGGCTCTTGAGAAAGTGGAGCGGGTGAGGCCTAATGACGCTGAGGAAGATGGGAGGAAAACACATGACAAGGGAGTTGTGGGGGCGGACAACAGGGATGGGGTCGAGCAGGGAGTGGTGAGTGCGAAGGAGGGGAACGAGCTGAGAGATTTAAAAGGGAAAGGGGTACAAGGGGAAGGGATCAAAACGATGAAGAGGAAGTGGAAGCGGCCATCAAGGGGAGTCGATGGGGAGGTGCAACAAAGCGAGGGAGAGGTGGGATTTGAAATCTCAAGTGGGAATAAAATAAAGGAGGGAGAGAGGGAGGATCACATGTTGGTAGACCAGGGAGGATCTGAATTCGGAGGAGGAGAAAGTGAGAAGAAGAGAAGAGTCGAAATTGTACCTACTGATCAGCAGATCAAACCGGTCGGGGAGGTTATCGCCCACCGGGAGCCATGAATTGTATAAGTTTCAACTGTCAGGGATTGGGGAAGGCCCGTGCAGTGACGAAACTCGCCGAGTTGGTGGGTAGAGAGTAGGGGTGGAAATGGGAGACGAATATTCAATTCACCCGCTCCACCCGCATTTTTTTTGTGGGTGAAAACCTGCAAAAAGTGGGTGACGGATGATGCGGGTGACGGGTGAAGTGTGTGGCGGGGCGGGTATGGATGATGACTTTTCACCCAATACCCTCTCCAATAACTCGCCCCATAACCCGCTCCATTAACCCGCACCAATAATCACCCAATAAGAATCCAATAACCCAATTAAACATATCATTTTACTTTTCTACCCCTTAAAAACCCTAAATTTCTTTATTTTGATATCACTTCCTCACATTATTTTTATATTGTGCTTTTATAATTGTGTTTATAATATTAGAAAATTCTGTAGTTAATTTGAAAATTAGATTACGTTGTTGATCCAAAAATGTTTCTATGTTGTGATCTTATTGAGAATAGTGTCGTTGTTTTTTATTTTATAAGTTTTATATTTTCCACGTATATTGTTAAATTAGGAACCGAAATATTTTCTATTTTATTAGTTATGTATACTTCACGTATTTTTAAATCCGAACTTGATATGTTAGTATGTTTTTTATGGAAAAAATCATATAATGTTTTAAAATAAAAATAATTAGTCTTCTTATCGGATATCCAATAATCACCCGCACCACCCGCTCACCCACACGGGTTGGATGCGGGTGAAGGATTTGCGGGTGATGGAGCGGGGCGGGTGAAGATTTATACCCGCGGGGCGGGTGATGAAATGACGATTTTCACCCATAACCCGCCCCATTTCCACCCCTAGTAGAGAGACCCCAAGGGTGCTATTTCTGATGGAAACAAAGTGTAATCATGCTAGGATGGAGAAGATTAGGATTGATCTGGGCTTCGCAGGCATGTTTGTAGTGGACTGTATTGGGAAACCGGGAGGCTTAGCTCTCATGTGGGAGGAGGGATGTGACGTTACAATGGAGTCGTATACGCGACACCATATTGATTGTACTGTGAGAATGGGAACGGAAGGTGATTGGAGATTGACGGGTATGTATGGTTGGCCGGAGAGTAGAGATAAACACAAAACTCTTGCCCTGGTTAAGAGGCTGTATGAGGAGCAGCATACAGAATGGCTTTGTATGGAAGATTTCAATATGTATACTTCGCTGGAAGATAAAAGAGGAGGTAGCTTGGCTAGCTTCGACAAAGTGGTGGAGTTTAGGCAAACGATTGAGCATTGTGGCCTACGAGATATTCCTTTCACGGGAAATTGGTTTACTTGGGATAACAATAGGGAGAACGGGGGATTCATTCAGGAGAGGCTTGATATGTCCTTCGGGAACGGAGCATTCATGGATAGATTTCCGAATTGGCTGGTGCTTCACATGGGGAAGTGTGATTCCCATCACTTGTCGATCAAAATCTGCTTGGAAGGAGGATCTCAAAGAGGTGTTGTTAGGCGTGAGAGGCCTTTCAAATTCGAAGCTATGTGGCTAAAAGATGAGGATTGTTTGGAGATCATATCTAATGGGTGGCTGAACCCGGGAACTGTGCATGCGACGGAAGGCATTGCGGGAAGGTTGGAAATGTGTGCAACTGATCTTAAGGATTGGGATGAATGTTCCTTTGGCAATGTAAGGGCGGAGTTGAGGAAGGTGAGGAAACAGCTGGCTGAGATAGGGAGGGGGATGAACGAGAGGCGGATGAGGGAGAGGAATATTCTTGAAAGGAAGGAGAGAGAGCTCATGGACAAAGAAGAAGTTATGTGGTTTCAGCGGGCTAGGGCCAACGAGTTCCGCTGTGGGGATCGAAATACTACCTATTTTCATAGGAAATCTTTTGGGAGGAAGAAAAGAAATAGGGTTCAAAAATTAGTAGATGAGGATGGGGTGGAGAAAAGGTCCTTAGAAGGGATGACGGAGGTAGCTATGAACTATTTCGGCAAACTATTTCAATCAGAAGCTACCGCAGATCCGGGCACGGCTTCTCAAGGAATCGAGCCCATACTATCGGCAGAGGACAACCTGGAGCTGTCACGTCCCTTCACTGTAGAGGAGGTAAAATCCGCCATATTCTCAATGCATCCCACAAAGGCACCGGGTCCTGATGGTATGCCAGCTCTGTTCTATCAGAAGTGTTGGCATATTGTTGGGTCCGATGTCACTTCTCTCATACTTGATATTCTAAATGGGGCACCACTTCCTGAGGGGTTTAATCACACTTTTATCACTCTAATCCCAAAGGTGGCGGCCCCAACTAAAATGAAGGATCTCAGGCCAATCAGTTTGTGCAATGATATATATAAGATATTGTCAAAGATACTAACAATCAGGTTGAAGAAAGTTCTAGGAAAGCTGATTGCACCAAACCAAAGCGCCTTTGTCCCAGGCAGACTCATCACCGACAACGTGCTCGCGGCGTTCGAGGTATTTCACTACATGAAGACAAGGAGAAGGGGGAAGAAAGGGTTCATGGCCTTGAAACTGGATATGGATAAGGCCTACGACCGAGTGGAGTGGGGCTTCTTGGAGCACTGCTTAAGGAAGTTCGGGTTTGAGGAGAGGTGGATTGGATTGATTATGAAATGCATCACTTCCGTCAGCTTCTCAGTATTAGTTGAGGGAGTGTCGTCGCCGACTTTCATACCCCATAGGGGACTCCGACAAGGTGATCCTCTCTCACCATATCTTTTCCTCTTATGTGCTGAAGGATTATCTGGTATGATTAGGAAGAGCGAGACGCAGAACTGGTTGAGTGGAATCAAAGTTGCGCCAACAGCACCGTCCATCTCGCACCTTTTCTTTGCTGACGATTGTGTTCTCTTTCTGGAAGCATCCTGTCAACAGAGCTCAGAGATTATTCATATTCTCCATACTTATGGAGCAGCGTTGGGACAACAAGTTAACTTTTCGAAGTCAGAACTGTCTTTCAGCAAGAATGTCGGTGAGGAGAAACGGGCGGAATTGCAAGCGATTCTGGGAATCCGTGAGGTTTCAAAACATGAGCGATACCTCGGGCTACCTACCATGGTAGGTCGGTCGAAGAGAGTGATATTCGAGCAGCTTAAGGAGAGGGTATGGAAGAAGATGAAGGGGTGGAAGGAAATGACGTTATCAAGAGCCGAAAAGGAAGTTCTGATAAAGGTTGTTGCACAGGCTATCCCCACATACACTATGTCATGTTTTATGCTGCCGGTGGGGTTGTGTCGGGAAATTGAGATGATGCTCTGCAACTTCTGGTGGGGTGAGAGCGAGGGTAGAAACAAGATCCATTGGATGAGATGGAAAAGGCTTTGTCGGGGAAAGGATAAAGGAGGTTTGGGATTTCGAGATCTAGAGATGTTTAACAAAGCTCTCTTGGCAAAGCAAGCTTGGCGAATTATGCGTGATCCTGATTCATTGGTTGCCAGAATCATGAAAGCTAGATATTCCCCTCGTGGATCGTTACTCCAAGCGTCGGTGGGATTCAGTCCCAGCTACACATGGCGTAGCATCGTTAGTGGGAGGGATGTGCTGGTCGAGGGACTCATGTGGTCTGTCGGCAATGGATCGGATATCAATGTATGGGATGACAGATGGCTACTCCGACCGACAAGCTTCAAGGTAGTAGGTAATTACCGAGGAGGGGATCCGGAGATGCGTGTGATTGATTTGATTAACTGGGACACTCATCGCTGGGACGAAGAAAGACTAAGTCAGTTCCTCTTGTCGTGTGATATAGAAGAGGTCCTTCAAATCCGCCTCGTCGATCCGGAGATGAAGGATCAACAAATCTGGAGCTGCACTAAGAATGGTGTGTTTTCGGTCAGGTCAACGTATCACATGCTCATCGAGAAGTCATTGACTGGGATCCGAGTGGGGGTTCGTTGGGGGCATCTCGGCTGGAGGGTGCTTGGAAGTCTTTGTGGAAGCTGAAGGCAGTGCCGCGAGTTGTATCTACAGTGTGGAGGGCAGCATCCGGAGTTCTCCCCTGCAAACAGAACCTTCTCAAGTGACGGATCACCGAGGACGGGTGCTGCGACATATGTGGCAAAGAAGAATCTACCGTTCATGTGTTATTTGAGTGCCCCCAAGCAAGAAAGATTTGGAGGTATACACCTGCACTAGAAAGGCTATGGCTGCATTTTTCAGCTATGCAGGATGTGTTTGTTGTTGTGTTCACGGAAGCTTCCGAATCAGATCGACAGAGATGGGCAGCACTGGTTTGGAGCGTGTGGGGGAGCAGGAACAAGCGCATCTTTGAAGGGGTTCGGAAGGGCCTACTGGAGATCATTCGAGAGGTGGAGACCATGCTCACTGATTACGCGGCGTACAGAGAGGTTACAAGACCACCGGCTGCAGCACAACACCACGAGGGAGGGATCAGCGGCTGGAAGAAACCCCAAGGATCGGCCCTGAAGCTCAACTGTGATGCCAGCGTTGCTTCCTCCGGGCAAGCGCCAATCGGGGTGGTGTGCCGAGATTACACGGGAGCGATGGTTTTTGGTGGGCAGCGACAGATTCAACCCACGTCGTGCGTGGAAACAGCCGAAGCAGAGGGCGTGCTCTGGGCTATGCAGCTTGCAAAAGAGAGGGGTGTGCGAAACATACAGCTTGAGACCGACAACCTTGCTCTGGTGAACAAGCTACAACATGGGTGCAATGGCTTAGGACCTCTGTACAATCTGATTGCAGTGATCAAGGGGCTTGAGGAGGCTTTCGACTCAATCATTTGGCTCCATACTAGGCGCGAGGGGAATAGGGTGGCTCATGGTTTAGCTTCGATTAGACCCATTACTAACTCACTGTTTTTCTCTTTCCTTGGAGTTCCAATTGACATTGTTTCAATACTGTTGAATGAAATGGAGTAGTGGATTGGTTTGATCTCAAAAAAAAAAAAAAAAAAAAGATGATGATGAATCTGATTTGGTTTGGGCCGATCCTACAGGTTAGTTCAAATAACAAAAAGACCCAAAAGACTTAACCCAATATAGATTATGTTTTGACTTTCATCAAACCCATAAAACCATATAACAAACTTTTGTCTTGATTAAGGTGGAGTCATCACTATGCTCTATGCTCTTAGAAAGACCGTTTAGCATAATTCGTATTAATTTAGATAATAGGAAAACGCTACTACTTGGAAAAAACTTAAATAATGTTAAAATAAATTTATGGGACACAACAAGACTGGTGAAAAAAAATCCAGTATTAAGAAAGTATTGGATTTATTTATACTCCTTTCAGTTTTCCATGTCTGTTAGTTTTTTTTTTGAAACGGAAAAAATTTGGCCATAGAGCTGAGCTCTATCAGCCAAGAGCATCCTTGCGGATGAGACTACGCAACAGAGAGTCATCAGGAGTCCAGATTCCGTAGAAGAATGGAGTGATACGGGACAAGCGATCAGCTACCAAGTTTGCCTCACGGAACACATGACGAATCTCAACAGAACCAAAAAAGCCCAGCGAGACTAGACTGTCCTAGACAATCATTTCAGAGTCTCCAGTAGGCTTTCCCATACCTTTCATGCTTTTTATTATTGTTAGGTTGTCTCCTTCAATAATAAGGTTTTTTATTTTTAGTTCTATCGCAGCCCGAAGTCCTTTCCAGAGACCTAAACTTTCACAGCCACTGACCGTTTTGGTAGCTGATGGACCATTACCAGAGAAAATCGGGCAACCTTCAGAATCACGAATGATGAATCCAAACGAGCCCGAACCATCCATGGAGAGCGAACCATCAAAATTTAGTTTATGAGTTCCAATTGGAGGCGGTTCCCAGTTTGTTCTCTTTCTTTTTGATATTGATCTTTGTTTGTCCTCTCTTGGTGGTTTGGTTTTCCCGATGTTGCAGAAGTCTGGGCAATTCAAATTTGAGGTCTTCCAGACATATGTTTGTTCCCTTATAAAAGATAATATGCGTCTTATGTCCGGGTTTATATTTTCAAACAGTGTTTTGTTTCTGAAGTACCAGATACCCCACCAGGCAAAGGCGAGATCTTCAAAGCTTTTTGTTCCTATTGTATTTTTTATTTCCCAAATAGTAGCGTTCAAGTGCTTATCTTCTGTGAAGCAACCATTTATTTTCCGAAACGTTCCCGGGTTATTTGCAATGAGGGTATCCCTCGTTACCGGACAGTTCCAAAGAAGATGGTTTAGATCTTCATAGCAAGAGTCACAGTGAGGACAGTTTGTCGGAATCCCAAGGTGTCGAGAAGCCAGTTTGACAGAGGTGGGCAATCCGTTCTTAAGGATTTTCCAAAGGAATGTTTTTATTTTCGGGGGGATATCCAGTCCCCATACCCAATTTGCATTTGATGCTTCATGCTTCTTGTGTTTGTGTATCATATCTATTGCGGATTTGGTGCTGAACCAGCCATTCTTGCTCCATTTCCAATAAAGCCTGTCAACATGGATGTGCTGCGGTACTGGTATCGTTTTGATAGTTTCAATTAGGTTCTTTGGAATTATGTTTTGTAAGTCTGTTTGTAGTTTATCCTGGTTCCATGTTTTGTCGTCGTTGAGAAAGTATTTTATGTTGATTGTGTCGTCTATCTGTTGGTTTCCTAAGATAGCTGAATTAATCGGTGTTTGGCCTAACCATTGGTCTTGCCAGAACTTAATAGAAGCCTCGTCGCCAATAGACCAATACAGTCCTTGTTTAAAAAGCGGTACTAATTTTATTAACTGAGTCCATTGCCAGGATGAGGTCCCCTGCTTTTGATATGTGAGTATGTTTTGGTTTTTAAGGTATTTTTCTTTAATAAGTTTGACCCATGGACTACTTGGTTCCGCTAGTAGTTTCCACAGTAATTTCATCTGAAGTGCAGAATTCATGTCCTCAGAGCTACGCAGCCCCAATCCTCCATTTTCCTTGGTTTTAAAAACCTCGTACCAACCGATGAGGGGTTTATGGTTAGGTCCTTTGTTCCAGAGAAAGTTTCGGTTGATTTTATCAAGCTCCATATGGATTGATTTTGGTAGCATAAAGCATTGCATTATGTGTAGAGGCCTGGCTGCTAGTGTTGTTTTGATTAGAGTACAACGGCCAGCTTGAGAAAGGCAATTCGCCTTCCATCTGTGGAGTTGTGATTTTGTGTTTGTTAGAAGTTCTGTAAATTCTTCTTTTTTCATTCTTCCTTTGATTAGGGGGCAACCCAAATATGTACCCATCTTAGGTGTGTGCGCTATTTCTAGCTCATTTCTGATTAGGTTTTTTTGTGTGGCTGTTACGTTTTTGGATGCTTGGAATTGAGATTTATGTCTATTTACCTTTTGTCCTGAGACAGCCGAGTAATCAGTCAGAATTTTGTTAATTTGGTCACAGCCGGTTTTGGTTGCTGAAGCAAAGATGACGATATCATCTGCGAATGCTAAGAAAGGAATTTTTGTTCCCCCTCGCGTCAGTCTGATTCCTAGGTGACTCTGTGGTTTTTCCGATTCTTGTTGTAGGCCACGGGCCAGGATTTTCGAAATGATCAAGAAGAGATAGGGGGAAAGCGGGCACCCTTGGCGGATCCCTATCTCAGGAAAGAAGATCTCAGTAGGTTCATTATTTACTAGCACCGAGTAGGTGACAGTGGTTATGCATTCTTTGATCCAAAGAGTGAATTTGGGCGAGAACCCAAATTTTGACATAATGGAGAGTAAGATATTCCAGTCGACCATATCAAATGCTTTTTCCATATCAAGTTTAACTGTCATCCAACCTGATTTTCCATTTTTCTTTGAGAAGGAGTGGAAGACTTCATTTGCCATAAGGATGTTATCTTGTATTGATCTGCCTGAAGAGAATGCGCTTTGTAGTGGATTGGTTACTTTGGGGATTATCCTTTTGAGTCTCGAAGCCAGAATTTTGGATATAATTTTATAAGTTGTTGTGCATAGACTAATAGGCCTATAGTGAGATGTTGTGGTTGGTTGTCTATCTTTGGGATTAACGCTATGAACGTATGGTTTGTTTGTTTCAGGATTCTACCACTTAGAAAGAAACTTTTAACTGCTTTGATGACAGATGGTTCTACGATATGCCAGTACTTTTTGAAGAAACCAGCTGGGAAACCATCTGGGCCTGGTGATTTGTCGTTGGCTAGGCTCAAGACTGCATTTTTTATTTCAGAGTTCGTGACTTGGCGAGTAAGCCATTCATTATCTTCATTCGAGATTTCATTATCTATATGGTGGAGTAGGTTGGTTTGTGTCCGATGTCTGGCCTGTTGCGTAAATCTTTGGCTGAAATCGTGCTTAATGAGGTTTTTAATATCTTCTTCGTTACTCAGTGTTATACCTGCTGTGGTTTGTAGGTGCTTTATTATGTTTCTATTTCGTCTGCCTGTTGCTATTTTATGAAAGTATTTGGTGTTGGTGTCTATGGATTTTATGTGCATTCTTTTCGCCCTTTGTCCCCAATATTTCTGTTGAAATGAAAGGAGGGATGTGTGCTTTGTAGTGAGTCTTTTGATTTTGTTATCTAGATTTTGGTTGTAAGCGTTGCAGAGCTTCTTCTGTGATTCTAGCAAATCAATTTCTATTTGCTTAATTTGGCGGAAAACATTTCCAAATGTTACTTTGCTCCAGAGCTTGCTTTTTCTTTTGACCTCTTGTAGTTTTTTCGTTAGTTTGAACATTTTCGAGCCAGGGGTGTCTAATCTCCATGCAGATCGCACTACAGATTCGTAGTCCGATCTCGTTGTCCATGCCATTTCAAATTTGAAGGGTTGCAATTTTGGTCTGCGGCTGTCCATGAGGTCCAAAGTGATCTGGGCATGATCTGACTTAAGAAAAGCATGGTTCTTTGTACTAAGGTTCGAGAATTGCTTTAGGATAGGGTGGCTAACCATAGCGCGGTCTAGCTTTTCGAAAATGTTGTCAATTCCATATTCACTTTTTCACCAAGTGTAATCATTTCCGCTAGTTGGGGAATCTATCAGATTGAAGGTTCTGATGGTGTCTTGTAGTCTTGCAAATCTATTTGCTGATGGGATCCTCCCCCCTAGCTTGTCACTAGATTATAATATTTCGTTCAGGTCTCCTATAATAATCAGCGAGTCCTTAGCGTTGCGAATATAGTCTGAGAGTGAGGTCCAGAAGTTGTTTTTTTCCTTTGCGTAAGGGGTTGCATAAACAAATAAGATTTCTACATCAATTTTGAGAGCCGTGTTTGTATAGTCTGCTTGAATAATGCGGTCCGTCGATGTTCTGATTGTGAAGGTTTCATTGTGGAATTGGGATTCTTTCCAAATGAGGCAGAGGCCGCCCGCTAGGCCATTCGATGGGATGAAGTGCATTCTGTCAAATCCCGGTTTCCTCCAGCAATTGTCTGGCGAAGAATTTGTTAATTTTGTTTCCGCCAGCATCAAGATTTTTATGTGTTCTGCTTTGGTTGTGGCTTCAATGTGGGTCCAAACGTTCTTTCTGCTCAGGCCTCTTATATTCCAGAAGCTAAACTTCATTTAAACCTTATGGGGGGGGGGGGGGGGGAAACGAAGTTTATCTGGCCGAGAGCCCTGTTTATAGGAGTATTGAGCCTCCAATTATTTTTGGTTTTGGTTTGTTTATGGTTTGGGTTATTTGTTTCGTCTATCGTTGTGAGTTTGTGTGTAACCTCTACCCTGAGAATCGCTATACATAATGAACTTTTCTTATGATTGTGTTTAAATCTGTCTTTGTGTGATGATGTCTCTTTTGTATAGTAGTCGATCTGAAAAATTTGCTTAATGACTTCACCTTGGGAAGAAAGCGGATGATTCCCATTGCCACAGAAGTGGTTTTGGATTGGGCATGAGTCATTATGACAACTAGTATTTAAGGGAAATTCTAAGGAAGTAAGCATAATTAACAGTCCTAAGAACTTTTCTGGATAATAATAATGATCGTTTCTAACATAAAGCGTGCGATAGTGGTTTTGTAAATAAGTATCCATCAAATAGCATGCTGGGTTAAAGTAGTAAGGATTATAATGTTTGTTGAGTCCAGGCTTGAAAATTGGTTTAAAATCCAGATTGGGTAAGCCAACCCAAGTACAGATAACATTTAAAACTTTGAAGATGGCAAGGGGGCGCTCACTTAAGCTGAGATGTGATTTGGTGTAGCCTTCTTTGATGTAGATAGCCTGGATCGAGATGAGAAGCGTTGAGCTCATTTGTGTGGGTATTTCCTGCGCTTGACACCCAAAGCCAACATGGCATGGGCCATGAGACCAGCCCAGCCGAGTAAGAGACTGCAAGTTTAGCCAAAAAAATTGTTGCTCGAGGGAATGACTCCCTCGAGCATAATTAGTATAATGATATGTAGCATATTCATATATAAAGATGAACAAATATGTTTTATTAATGGTAACAGAATTTATGCTCAGGTTTTGTTTAAAGAGATGTGGTAATATGGCAAAGCATGTTCTAATCAGATAGCAAGTGTATTGAGATAGAGTTTGTAAGCAGCAGTAAGGGGCAGATGGGGAGCAAGCAATTATGAACCATGATGATGAATCGTAAAGATGAATGTTAAGGTACTCATTCAGGTAGTAAGTAAAATTAAATTGAGAATCAGCATTAAAGTTTTCATTGAAATCATTATTGGAGTTATTATGGTTGTGAGATTGTTTTGTTAGAAAAGAATTATAGATCTTATTGGTAAGAGGCAGTGAGAGCAAACGCTTGTGAAATTCAAAGAAATAACATGGTTTCTGTTTAGTCACTAGAGAGAGTATTGTAGCAGTTGTAATAGCACATAGAGTTAAAAGGAGGGGGTCACTAGGGTTCTTGAACCAACATCTAGGGGTATACAAGTAAAGATAGATTATCAATAGCCAAGATTTAGAGTATGAATTGTTGGTGGGACGTAGGTAGCTCATGTAATGGCAAAACCATTTGTCATTGCTATAAAATGAGCTTAGTTGAACAACATTTAACCCTAGTAGGAGTTTTCCTAGGTCGAAATGCCAATTTCCTTGCTTGGTAAAGGTAGTGTTTATAGTGGCACTGAAAGTGCTGTGATGGTGGTATAGCAAGGCCATGGTGTGTAGGTTTTGTGATATTGTAAATGATAAAAGAGAAATTTGGTTAGCAAAGTGCCATAGAGACATTTTAAGATAGCAGAGAAGATTGTGTTGTAGCATTTGGTTCATAGACAAGGATAAATAAAATTGGTAAGTAATGCATTTATAAATGTAGTTATACAGGCATGAGTTGTTGGTGATAACAGTTATAGAGTGATGCTGCAGTTTTAGGAAGTTTGTTATCAAAGCAGAACAAGAAACTAGTAAATAGAGTATATGCCTGCACTGATATGAGGTTCCTAAACAGCAGTAATAGGTAGACAGAGAAATTGCTACAGAGCATTTTAGCAAGAAGTCACCAAGATAGATAACAATGCACATATTCAGGTAATAATTCAACTCATAATTTGATGCATCGGTAAAATTGTTATGTAAAGCAATGGTGTAGCAGTTGTAGTTATTTGGCTCACCTGATTTGGATAGATTAAGGACCTTATTGGTTAGAATTTGTAAAATTATACTCAGCCAAGACCAGTGAGCATAACATGGACTTTGTTTTATTGTTGGAGCCATGATATCAGGAGAAGCAGAATTATAAAGGGAAAAATAGGGGTGACCTCTGAGATCCCAAAGCCCACAACAGATATCGCAGAGGAGAAGGGATACAGAGGCCGTGTTGAACTGATTTTGTGGCATTCTTATGAATGCTAAGAAAGGCTGAATCGTAAGGAACCATAAAAAGACCATTATATAATAGTGAAGTTCATATTCTAACTTTTGGTTCTTAGATAAAGACATAGGAATTTGATAAATGCTATCTTTACATATATAGTTATTCAGAGTTGTTTGGTTGTTGTCACTATGTTCAGTATAATGATGCAGTTTATGGCAGTGAATTTGCATAACTGAGTAAGTTTCAATCACAGAGAACAAATCCTTATTCTGAGATATAGTTGTTGAATTGCAGTAAGAGGGATCTAGAGAGTTAGCAAGAAGATAATCTAGTAATGGAACTTTAAGATAGTTGTCAAAGCACATTATCCAGGTAAAATTAAATTCAAAGAAAAGTGCAACACTACAGTTATGATAGTAACTGGTGGTGAAGATGTTGCTTTGAATCCAGCAGATAATAAAGCACAAGTATGGATGGCTAAACAGATGTCTAGATATAGTAGGAGATATATTATATTGGTAAAGATAAAGATGGTGCTTAATAGAATGTTCATGTTTTATGGCATATAGAAGATATAAGCTAGATATTTTATAATTCAGGTGCTTTTGAGTATGTAATCCACTTCTAGGCAGAAGTAAAGAAGGTTCTAATATTAAGTTACTGTGCTTATTATAACAGTTAGTTTTAGAATAGCTAGAGTGAGGATTATGTTTTTTAGTTGTATGTTCATTAGCAGAGAGCCTGCTCAAGTAAGTAAGGGTCGTAATTTGGACCCAACATTGCAGATGGTTATTATAGATGATTTTCCTGGAGGGTATCCCAAAGGTTTGTTGGGTGGTGTTTGTTTGGGGGTCGATGATTGATTGGGTGTCACCCGAAGGCTTCCCTTTGGTTTCATTGGTTGATTGGGTGTCACCCGAAGGCTTCCCGATTTGGGTGTCGCCCGAAGGCTTAATGTTCTTGTGGGGGTAAACATAACCCTTAAAGGATCTGCTCTCGAGAGAGCAAGTTGGTTCCTTAAAGGTGTGTAGGATAATAAACATGAGAGTAGGAAGATTCATATGCACATAGGTAATCAAACAAACAAGTTTAATTTGACAGAACGAGATTGAGGAGACAACAGAGGGAGAGAAGAAGGAAAGAGAGCACCTTTCAACAGAGAAAGCCAAATCAGGAGAGGCAACACAACAACGCAGAACACCAAGGGCGCCGAGCCGAACCCGCACACCGCACAGTGAACCCGCCGGCTCCCAAGACCCAACTTGCACCATGGAAAGCCAATGTCCATCTCTACACCCCCAAAGAGAAGGCCGATAGTTCTTCGATTTCATCTGTGGGCTCTTCTTTATACGCCCTTTTCGTTTAATCCTTCGAAATCGGAAGAGATTTTGGTCGAGGTTGAGCATAAGGCCTCTGAACGATTTCGTAGTATTTGATTCAAGGAAGCTTGAGATCTTTGATTTTGTGAGATTTGACGAAGTAAGGCAAACTAATTGCATCTGGGGTACGAGAGAGATCTGATGATCAATAGATTGAAGGAGTATGGTGAGGATGGGGGTTTTCCTGGTTGAGGGTTGAGGGTGAAGAAGGGAAGGATTTGGGGGCGCGTTCTTTAGCGCGTGAGAGGTTTTTGGTGCCGGGTTGATTTCCATGTCTGTTAGTTTGATTTGACACCCAACGGGAGATATGTTCTTCTATATCTTTGCTTTGCATTGTTTCGCCGTGTATTTCCTGTTTATTTCTTGTTGCTCATTTTACAAAGGGGTGTGCATCGGTTTAAAACCGAATCGAACCGAACCGAACCGAAAATCTTAAAATTTTAAAACCGAAAGCATTATGTTCGGTTCGGTTATTTGCCGATTCGGTTTGTGTTCGGTTCGGTTTTAACATAGTTGAACCGAATTTTCATAAAAAGAATTTTAAAAAAAAAAATTCTTTAAAAAAAATTCGATTTAACACAAACCGAACAAAAAATAAATAAATGTATTAGTGTATATGTGTGTGTATACACTGTATATATTAATATATGTGTATATATACACACTACACTCTACACACACACAAAAATATGTGTATTAGTGTATATATACACTGTGTAGTTAGTGTGTATATATATATATATGTATTTATACACTTTATATATGTGTATATATAAAGTATACAAATATATGTATATAATTTATGTAGTGTATAAAAAGTAATATATATATATAGGAATATTTTAAAAAAATCGGTTTAACACAAACCGAAACCGAACCGAAACCGAAAAATGAAAATTCTCGAACCGAAAGCCGAACCGAAAAACTTCGGTTCGGTTTGGTTTGTGTTGGTTCGGCCCAAAATTTTGTTTTGGACCGAATCATAATTTACATCTTCTTGCCATTTGTGTCGATCTTGGGTCTATAGGAATACGGAATGCCCTTTTGCCTTGTTCGGGGAAAAGATGCTTCTATCCTTACCTTCTAGACCCTGCCGATCTATAGATCCAACCATAGTTACAGTCCAAAACAATTTGGAATTTCTATTCAATGTTCATTCAACAATGTTCAATCAAGGAGTTGATTCAAACTCACCAACCTTGTTTAATATGTCTAATTATTGTAATACGGAGTAATTAATAACGAAAACAACAGTACAAAATTAGGAACTTCAAAATAAATGCTTGATTTTACTCCTATCATTTTAAAATCTAAATTGATCAAACTGGGAAAAGTGTTGTACTCCCTTAATTAGCCTATACTATTACCAAGCCAACGTTGAATGGAATTATGGAAGCAATTTCATGCAGATACGAACCCAAATTTGTCAATCACATCACATGATCTGAAGTTGATTCATTTGCTTAACAGACACATCTGAACCTAGATTCAACAGCAGAACCCAGTATGGTATAATCAGGTAACTGGTTCCTTTGAAAATGGCACAAACAATCTTTAGAGATTACTCCAAACAATTCAAATCTTCCGCAATCTGCTTTCTTCTTCTTGGAAGAATTCGCCCTCTGCTTTCTTCTTCTTCTTCTCCACTTGCTTGGCGAAGTACTTGTCATCGAACTTCTCCACATTCGCACCAGACACGTCGACCTTGGTCGCTGTTGCAATGACGTAAGACTGGTTCACACGTCTTAGAGGAACACCATTAACCTTGTATGGACCTGTTAACAGCATTATCAATGAACTAGCTACAACAATTGTAAACTTACTTTAAAAAACAACAGCAAAAGGACAATACTAGATGAAAACAACCAACCAATCTTCCCATTATAGCAGATAGCATAGACCCATTGGAAGGTCCATTTTTTTTTCCCATGTTCAGATGCTCTAAATTCTCTTATACTCTTGCTCAAAACCATACTATAGTTATTTGTTTGTATAAAGTAGATTAATGAAATTCCCAAATTTCTGCAGGTCATTTGAATTCACAGATACATGAACAGTCCTACCAATGTCTGGTTAAGAGTACAAATTTCTGTAAGTCATTTCAATTCACATTTACATTTAAAACGAACCAGAACATCACAGATTAGATAACGGGTTTTAATCAAACATTTCCCAAAGGATTCACATATCAATGACCAAAAACACGATTCGGAGCCCCAACATTCAACACATTCATTTACAACAGTGATTAGAAATTGGGGGAAAATCAAACAAGCAACCAGCATTTACATTTACAGAACGAGATAGATAATTTTCACTCAAAAGGCACATGCATGACAGACTTACAAGTATTGCTGTCCCCGTATTGCTGTCCAGTGGTGATTTTTCAATCAAAAGGCACATGTATGACAGACTTGCAGTTGCATATAGTATATGTAGTCAACTAAAATTTTCACTCAAAAGGCACATGTATACCCATTGGTGATTTTTATGGCTCTAGTATTTGAATACAAGTTGCATATACTATATGTAGTCAACTAAAATTTTCACTCAAAAGGCACTTGTATACCCATTGGTGATTTTTATGGCTCTAGTATTTGAATACAAGTTGCATATACTATATGTAGTCAACTAAAATTTTCACTCAAAAGGCACATGTATACCCATTGGTGATTTTTATGGCTATAGTATTTGAATACAAGTTGCATATAGTATATGTAGTCAACTAAAATTTTCACTCAAAAGGCACATGTATACCCATTGGTGATTTTTATGGCTCTAGTATTTGAATACAAGTTGCATATACTATATGTAGTCAACTAAAATTTTCACTCAAAAGGCACATGTATACCCATTGGTGATTTTTATGGCTCTAGTATTTGAATACAAGTTGCATATACTATATGTAGTCAACTAAAATTTTCACTCAAAAGGCACATGTATACCCATTGGTGATTTTTATGGCTCTAGTATTTGAATACAAGTTGCATATACTATATGTAGTCAACTAAAATTTTCACTCAAAAGGCACATGTATACCCATTGGTGATTTTTATGGCTCTAGTATTTGAATACAAGTTGCATATACTATATGTAGTCAACTAAAATTTTCACTCAAAAGGCACATGTATACCCATTGGTGATTTTATGGCTCTAGTATTTGAATACAAGTTGCATATAGTACATGTAGTCAACTAAAATTTTCACTCAAAAGGCACATGTATACCCATTGGTGATTTTTATGGCTCTAGTATTTGAATACAAGTTGCTAAATCCAAAGTCTGAAATCCTGAATCCGAAACAGAGCTATTCTGCAACTCAGCAATAGTCGTTGTGCGCAGGTGACCACCCAACATTATGTCTCTGAAATAGGCACAAACCCAAAACTCCCGAAGGTCAAACATGTGCTCCAGCCACTTGTTTTTGTTTAAACTGTACTCGTTAATCATATTCCTCCACCCGTCTTCGAACTCACATGGCTCTATATTCTCATTCCAACCAGCCTACCAAGAACACCAAGTACTTCATTTAGATCGCTCCGTTTTGAACCAATCCTTCATTTAGATCGCTCCAGATTTGAAAATTGTCTACCAACCAAAGGCTTCGTACTTTTGTCACACTCTGGAACCCAATATTGAGCTCTTTCAAGAGACACATCTATCTGACCAACTAATTTGAAAAATTTATGATAATTGAGAATGCCATAAACATAAATATGTAAGTAAAATAAATATTCAACTGGTTTGTATACACTTACAGACAACAAAATTTTAACAGACATTACCATTTAAATCTTCATCTATTGGTTGAGTTTGTCCAAATTCTTGATCTTCATCTTGATATGTACGGTAATAGCTGTAACATCAGTTTAAATCACAACGCCTTGGACAATTTCATGTTATATATTCATCAAATATATGCTAAATATTCATATTAGTTGTGATATGCATTCAGTACTGTCTACATCGATGTGGAGCATAAAAAACAAAATATATCGACAAATTTCAGTATAGATTTTAAAGTATACCGCATCTAATAGAATGCTTGGAATTTTGACTGAATTTCATGTCTGCTTCAACCACCGATTGATCGTCTCCGAACATTTGGAAAAACGATGGACGTCGTTATCAAGAATAAGAAAATTCTAATATCAGTTTGGTAGTCCATGGGATTGATCTGGCGTATTCACTCCAAAATCAATTGCACATTGAATTCCTTGGAATTGCTGATTTCACGCCCAGTTGCTAATTGAAAGGCTCACAACTTGCCTTCCCAATTTATCGCCTCATTTAATTTTAATTAAGCATAGATGTAATCTAGTACGGTAGGATTCAACGAACACTTAATCTAGAACGTTCATTCTACTATAATCCGACGCTCGTAGCTCCGTTACACCCTATTATCCGTTTCACTAGAACCCTCTCCTATATATATATATATATATATATATATATATATAGAGAGAGAGAGAGAGAGAGAGAGAGGTAGTAGCGAGAATGGCATTCCAAAGTACATCTTAACAAACTCTCAAATCCAAGTTAATTGAAATGGCTTCATCGGAAGAGCCCCACAAATCCATCCCCGCCGACGACGAGACGATAGCGCAGGCTGGGCGGATCATGGCCTCGATTTCCTTCTCGATGACAATGCAAGCAGCAGTTGAGCTCGGCCTTTTCGAGATCATCGGCAACGCCCAGCTCACCTCCACTGAGGTGGCAGCTAAGCTGCCGGTGAAGGACAACCCACGGGCACCGGAGATGGTGGACAGGATCCTCCGCCACCTGGCGGCTCACTCGGTGGTCAGTTGCTCCCCCAAGTCCACAAGTAACATAGGAAACAAGATGTGGGTGTACGGACTCACGCCGGTGGCTAGGTGCTTTGTCAAGAACGAGGACGGTCTGTCGATGGCTCCGCTTTTGATGATGCTTAACGACAAAGTGTTTTTCGATAGCTGGTTAGTACCTATTCAGATCGATCATCGAGCTGTTACATTATATATTTGTTTCACTATCATGTGTTCGTAATACTCTGTTGCACACTTGCACGATTTTACTTAGGCACAAACTTAAAGATGTTGTGTTAGAGGGCGAAACTGCGTTCGACAAGGCCTATGGGATGAATTCGTTCGAATACGCATCAACAGACCAACGGTTCAACGACGTGTTCAATGCAGGAATGTTCAACCACACAACCATTTTTATGAAGAAGCTCCTTCAACACTACAAAGGGTTTTCGGGCATCAACCAACTCTTAGACGTTGGTGGCGGTGTAGGCCACAACCTTCAAATCATATTATCCGAGTATCCTAGCATTAAGGGTGTCAATTTCGACCTTCCCCATGTCATAAAGAATGGAATTCACCATCCTGGTACAACCTCAACGACTAATGATCGATCTCATACCGATTTTTACAACAATTCAAGCTTAGAAACACTCTTGAAATGTCATAACGTTTGCAGGGATAGAACATGTAGAGGGAAACATGTTTGAAGGCATCCCAACTACTGATGCTATTTTCATGAAGGTTAGTTCATGAAATTAATATAATCACTTGTAATGAATTAAAAATTGCTACAAATTAAAATTGAATTTTGGCTGCAGTGGATCCTTCATGACTGGGACGATGAGCTATGCGTGCAACTGTTGAAGAACTGCCACAAGGCGATCCCTGGAAACGGGAAGATAATTGTGGTCGAATCAATCCTATCGGAGAGGCCTGATGAAACTACGAATGCAGAAAAGGTTAACCGCGGGATTGATATGACAATGATGGCCCAAACGCCTGGAGGGAAGGAGAGGACCGAGAGAGAGTTCTGTGCGTTGGCAACTGCGGCGGGGTTCAAAGGGATCAGATTTGAATGTTATGTTTGCAACTTATGGGTGATGGAGTTGTACAAGTGATGCAACCAAGCTGCAGCAGCAATACATGGTTATATTGATTTTCTCCATTTAGGAGTGATTTAATAAATGAAGGAGCTGAAAATGGTGGCTCTTTCAAGTGTTGTAACCACGTACATGAATGCACTTTCCCAACATCGTATCAATGCTACAATTTAAGACTTTCGTGCTACTTCATTGCAACGGTTATTCAATTGAGGTGGCTTTCTATATTGTAGCGGTTTAGTGGCGGTTTTGAGCATGTATTCTATGACATTGAGTCATTGACTATTATGACGGTTTTTAAAACACTTTTTTTCCCTCCTACACCTAATGTGGCGATTGTTAATGATTTATTGTAGCAGGTATTTTACCTAATGAAGCGGGTTTTATTCTTATTTTCAGGAAATCCGTTCTCTCCTCCTAACTTTCCAGATCCTAACCCTAAGTCGATACTCCACTTATCCCCTCACACCGCCAGATTTGCCCTTGCCTTCGTGCCAACCGACCTCATTCTCGATCACTATCCCTCCGCCTTCCACCCTTCATCGAAGAGATCTGCACCACCCACCTCTTCCATCACCAACTGCTTCCATTCCCTCTAAAGAACTACTCTCTCCATCTCTACCAGGGTCACTGCCTATATCCGACACCTACCACTACATACCAAAGCACAATCTCACCCCCTCCTTTTCCATGTCATTTTGTGGGGGTTCCACCTCTATTCTATCGTCGGAATCCCTCGCTTCCCAGAACCATCTCTTTTGGTGGATTTTATGAGTCCACTACCACCGCCCTTCTCGTTGCTTCACCATTGTCCACGATATCATGGCTACTGTGGGGGGTTCCACCTCCCACCACACACCAAAGCACAATCTCCCCTCCTTTTCCATGTCATTTTAGCTTTTTCGAAAATTGCTTTCTTATTTTCGATGCTATGTTTTGTAAACCCTAGATTCGTCTAGAAATCGGTTTTGGATAGCGGAAGCGAAATAGATCTAAAACGATAAAGTAAGATCTAACGAAGAATCACAAGCAGAAGAACACTCAAGCAGTTTTACGTGGTTCGGTCAATGACCTACGTCCACGGGGCCTCAAGAGTTGGTCGAATCCACTATAAGAGAGTTCGTACAAGGGATGATACAAGCAATGAAAGCAAGCAACCCTAATCTAACATGCATGTGAATCAGAGGTACAAGGAAGAAGAAGAAATCCCCCTGTATGGGATAAAACCAGAAGATCGATAGAAAAATCGATCTCTAGAACCCGAGATCTCAGAAGACGAGGAGAGCGGCCACCCAGGAGGACGCCGGAGCTCGATCCACCTTCCAGAGAAGCCACCAGCGACCTTCCTTCTCCGAGCGCTCAAGATCCGAAGGCAAGAGAAGGAGAGAAAGCTCCAAACCCTAGAAACCCTAATCGGCGCAAGAGAGCGTTTGTGAGGAGAGAAAAGAGAGCAGCTGAAGTGTGAAGCGTCCAGGGAAGGAAGCGAAGCTTTATAGCTAGGTCAAGAGCCAACACCAAAACGCAGCGCTTCAACTTAATGGAGGTAGGGTTAATCCGGGCTCCGCGTCGCTGGGCTACCAAGCTCATCCGAGCTTCTGATCCATGGGTCGAGTAATGGGCTAAAGCCCAATACCAGGTAAGTCCTTTCTTCCTTTGTCATACCTTATACATAATATATCTATATAGTATAGTTTTATACATATATATGTTATACTCCGCTATAGTATAGTCTCGTTAGAGGATCAAGCCTATAAAGGCTCAATACAACTCAGTCGAGACGTATACCTATAGTGCAACATATATGTATAATATATACTATGATATACCTGTATAAACATCATACACACATACATGTCCAAACAAACATATAAAACAATATTACATGCCAAATGGAAAACTTAGGAAAGTAAACACATATCATTACATGTTTGGTAGGAAATCTTTCATAATCAAGGTTCTTATTCTATGTGAAGAGTCAACGTATGTAAAACAATGTAGTATACAATACTCTAGAGGGGGGGGGGGGGGTTGCATAGAGTATGATCGATTTTCGCAGTCTCGAAGTCAAGGTCTTAAGATAAGATCCAAGGTCTTGTATCTGAGCTCAAGGTCTTGTTAATTCTCTAGGAACTGGGTAAGACCTTTGCTAAATCTCAAATTAAAAATACGGAAATAAAATATCTAGAAGTAAAATAAGGACACACGAATTGTTAACGAGGTTCGGCACGAACTTGGTCTACGTCCCCGCCTAGGGTTATGCAACCTGTATGATTCAAAAGCACTATTATTTCACTCCTTATGGATCATAGATACAACCTAGAAGAACTTCCCTTCTTCTACCTCTCGAAGCCTAACCCGCTTCTATATCTAGTCAATCAAAGCTCTCGTGAAATAATAGCCTAGTGAATACGTTTGAGTAGAGGTATACTCTTAGTATAACACTTACGACTTGTATAATAATGCTCAATGAAAACTCTCACAAAACCGAAAGATGAAACAAAGTAAAGGGCTTGAGAGAGCTTGAAGATCGAATGCAGTGAAGACGTTGGAGATCAGTGAGTAAGACTTGTGTGTTCCACTGCTTGACTTCGATCTTCTTATATAGGTGTTGCTCGATGTCGTCCATGGCTATCTTCAGAGGAGCCATTTGAAATTTTGTTCCACCACGTCCGGAGAGGAGGGAGAATGACGTTTGAAGAATCTCCTTGTAACAACCTGGATACTAGGAGATCTTCTTAGTCAATCATATCTCCTTTTAGAAGCAGCAACCGATGATGATGAATTTGATTTGGTTTGGGCCGATCCTGCAGGTTAGTTCAAATAACAAAAAGGCCCAACATAATAATAATAAAGCCCAAAAGACTTAACCCAATATATAATAGGTTTTGACTTTCGTCAAACCCATAAAACCATATAACAAAGTTTTGTCTTGATCAAGGTGGAGTCATCACTGTGCTCTTAGAAAGACCGTTTAGCACAATTCGTATTAGTTTAGATAATAGGAAAACGCTAAATTTCTACATGGAAAAAACTTAAATAATATTAAAATAAATTTATGGGACAAAACAAGCCTAGTGAAAAAAACCCAGTATTAAGAAAGTATTGGATTTATTAAGAAAGTATTGGATTTATTTATACTCAGGCTCCTTTTAGTTTTCCATGTCTGTTAGTTTGATTGACACCCAACGGGACAGGGGCGGAGCTGAGGGGGGACTAGGGGGGCACGTGCCCCCTCTCTCACGCGACGAACTACCTAGGTGTATTCTCCTCGTCGGTAGCTTCGTTTTGATATATAATACGCCTTAATCCGACATCTGAGTAAAAAGTTATGAATATTTAAAAATTCAGGGCATATTAATCACTTTAATTTTATTTCAATAGGCTATAATGTTATTATATTTTACTTAAATTAACATTTGTATACAATAATTTATCTCGAGAGCTTCGAAATGAGAGGTTATACTAATTATTCCGACAATTAGATAAAAAATTACGCAAATTTAAAAAATTTATATTTGGTTACACATATATTATATGTTCTGAGTACAATAAATTATACTTAACTAGGGTTTTTATTTGAGCCAAACAAGTCTAGTATTAATATTTGATTATATTTAGCTCATTTAGAAACAAGTCAAGCTCGATTAGAACCTATATTTGAAATTGAGCTCATACTCGACTTTATTTTAGGCACAAAAAAATAATAATAGCGTTTTATCATAAACCGGTGATATTTTATCTTAAAATAACATCATTAATTATCATATTATATATAATTCTTCATGTAAATTTAATCCAAAACAATATCGTACATTTCTGACGGTGCCCCCCCTCCGAAAATTTTCTGGCTCCGCCACTGCAACGGGAGATATGTTCTTCTATATCTTTGCTTTGCATTGTTCTTGTTCTGTCGTTTATTTCCTGTTTGTTTCTTGTTGCTCATTTCATATCTTGCCATTTGCGTCGATCTTGGGTCTATAGGAACACCCTTTTGCCTTGTTCGGGGAAAGGATATATGCTTCTATTCTGACCTTCTAGACCCTGCTGATCTATAGATCCAACCATAGTTAGAGTCCAAAACAATTTGGAATTTCTATTCAATGTTCAATCAAGAAACGAAAACAACAGTACAAAATTAGGAACTTCAAAATACAGATTCCTTTATACTCCTATGATTTTAAATGGGCCGTTTCGGCTATATACACTGCAAATCCATACGTCCTTAAGGACGTGTAGGTGGGTTTACATCCACCCAAGCCCGGACGTGCAAGCACATTTTTATTTTATTTTTTAAAAACGTGCTTGCACATCCTTATGGACGTGCAAGCTCGTCCTCTAAAATCGAAGCCGGAGGAATCATTCTTCCGGCTCGTCCTCTGGCCCCTTCAAGGGCAACTGTTGGGGGTTGTTCCAATCGAGGTCGGAGGAATCATTCAACCGCCATCGTCGGGCGCTACACGCTGCATGGCACCCATTCCCAGGTGTGGTGGCGTATTTAGAGGCGGTGTGGCTTCCATACAACAGGAACATCGTACGATGCTACGTAGATAATGTCTTCCATCTCGGCACCCGTACGACAAACAGGTACACCTTACTTCATATCTCACATTACAATATGATATGACATCAAACATTTAGTGGTACGCACTTCAATATGTACAGAGTTGAGGGTCAACACAAGGTTCTGAAGGAGGCACTGCACTCTACACTTCAATATGTACGACCGCTTCAAATGGCCAACAACGGCGCATAAAGTCAACCTTTTTGATGAGGTAAAGACTTTAATCTCCGAAAAGTGCTTCGATTATCTGTACAAGATGTGGCAGGATGTCGTGAACCAAAACATTCCTCTGTAACGCACGGACCGACATTGGAGAGGGTTTGTTTCGGGATCCCTTGTGTCCATGAGATTCAGGCATACGTCAACTCCGGTACTCCGATACCCGCCAAGGACATCCACCCGTTCTGGATGAATTTGTCATGGACTGACATCGACGACACCCCATTGTCGTATGAGTTGTCATCTCCATACACAGCTTCCAACGATTTATGCGACGATGAGCTCCACCCACCCTCATCTGCAAGCGTCCGAAGGAAAGGGAGGCCTCGGGGGTCGAGGAATGCCTGCAGAACCAACCCGTTGCCATACGAGGAGTTAAGGGAAAGATTTGAGAGAGAAGAAGCATGTGCTGCTCGACATCTTCCACAAGCGACCTCAGCTCAACGTGGACGTGATGATGTGTTCGGAGGGTTCAACTGGCACTAGTAGAAAAATGACCTTTGGCCACACTTAATTTACCACGGTTCCGTGTTTTCGTGTGGTAAATTATCAAGGTTTACGGGTTTATCACGGTTCCAAGGAGAACCGAAGTAAATTATCATTAAATTTACCACAGTTCCGTTTAATGTCGGGGTAAATCTTCAAAGTCAACAACTTTACCACGGTTCCACGGAGAACCGAAGTAAACTAGCATCATATTAATCAATAAAGCCCTTAACCGACCCTTCTCCCGCTCCTAGACCCCTTCTCCATCGCTCGCCTCCCAATCTCCTCCGAGCTCTCTCCATGACTCTTCCTCTCTTCATCCGGCAGTTCCTCCTCCTCTCCTTCTTTGTTGCCCCCGTCGCCGATTGTGGTGCGCTCATGCGCCATCGAGTCTCCTCGCCGTTAATCAACCACCGCAGCTCCATCTATCGCCATCGCCCTTGTTCTTGATATCTTCCCCCGACTTCTCTCTATCGCCATCGGCCTCTCTCCATCGCCATCGACCTTCGATTCCTCCTGTTTCGGAGCTCGCCTTGATTGCACCTGAATGCGTCTCCACTCGACGTGGGCGCCTCTGTGTGTTGCTGGTCCGCACTCGAGAATAGGGACTCTCTTTCTCAGATCTCTGGTGTTCTCTCCAACTTTATTTTTAGGTAACCTCAAACATCTTTCTCTTCAATTTAGGAACTTGATAGTGTTTGGCTAGGGTTTGATTTGGGGAAATAGGGATCGGAATTGGGAAGAGCTAGAGCGGGATTAGGGTTTGATTTTGCGAAAATGGGAAAGTTTATTTTCTGGTTGAATTTATTGATTAGATCGTCTAAACTACTTAGCCTAGCTATGGGTTTCTCTCTTCTTCATTTTTGGTCAAAATCTGATCGTTGAACAATTTGTGAGACATAGTTGATGAACAAATCTGTGAAACCTGATATCAAGTGAATTGAACAAACTGCAAAGCCTTTGGTTTACTTATTGTTCAATTCACTTGCGTTGATGGATTTTTGTTAATGATTCATATAATCTACTTTTGAAGCTGTGACTTTTTAATGATTCATATAATCTACATTTGAAGCTGATATCATGTTAGTTCATTTGTTTTTTTTAATGATGCAAAAAAAACAAATGAAATCACATCTCACTTTCCTTCTTCCAATTCTGCTTCCATACAATAATTAAAGGAAACAGGGCGTATTTCTGGGTGAAATTCTATCAATTTCAGGTTGTATAATAGTGCTACTAAGATCTAACACTTGCTTTGTCCTTCTCACATTTCTCTTTCTTCCTCCCAATTACTTTCATATCATAAAACATAAAAGCATTGACAACAAGAAAGATTTGATATTCCTTTTGCAATCAGACCTCAGCTACTGCTAACAAATTCCTCTAGGTGTCTACTTCTTGTAACTTGCTAGGATTAACAAGATTATTAATCAGTTCTCAGCTGCTGCTACTGCATGAAGATCTCAGTTGTGCAGCTGCTGTAATGCCTAGAGGAACTTACGGCTGCTAAAAAAATTTACCATTATCTCAGCTGTTGTAATGCATTCCAGCAACTTTTAATTTAAATTAAAAAACTTGTATCTTTTATTGTAGTTTTTTTTGGCCTTTGCCCTCTTCCTAAATCTTACTTCACTTTCTTTTAGCATTGGCGGGCAAGTAACTTAGATTAAGGGTGAGTTAAGCCTTAAAAGCCTTTATGGATAAAAAAATCAGCACCTTGAGTTCACCAACACTAACTTGATATTCATTCTCACCTGATGTAGGCATGGCAAGCTGTGTATGAGTTTACATGAGTGAAAGAAAGAAATCTGAGTGACTCGGGTATTTTCTATTGCTATTCATTCTCACCTAATGTATTCATGCATTCTTGGTTATAGGTACTTTGCTTTTTCTTTCCGTTGCTGCCTTTTTTTTGTCTCACACATGTATTATTAGATTTGGAGATGCTTCCTTGCCTCAAATCACTCTTTGTAGTTGGAGGACAAGACGACAACAAATTATTGAGTTTCTCTGATGGTAGCTTTCCGCAGGTGACTGAACTTATATTCAGAGGGCAAATGAAATGGGAGGAGTGGGAGGTCGGGAAAGGAGCACTTGCTAATCTCCAAAGCTTGGAGTTAGGTGCTCAAATTTGTTGATTAGGTCATGTAAACTACTTAGCCTAGCTACTGTGTTTCTTTTATTATTATTTGCGCTTCCTTCAAAATCTGATCGTTGAACAATTTGTCAGCTCCCTTCTGGATGTATTGCTTTTGAAGAAAGACATAAAGTACAGGTAGGCCTCTCAACAGAATAGTACTATAATTTTCTGCTTCTAAGATGAGGGGAATTGTGAATACGGATACTCCTTTATGGTATCTGGTTGTGTCTCTTTTATTTGTGTAGCACAAAGTGTCTTGAGAGCTATGTCAAGTATGTTGGGTTTGGATCGCTTGAGATTTAAAGTGTCTTTTATTGGGTTTGAGCCAATGACCTACTAATCAAACTTGGTTTTATTAATATATATAGAATTTAAGTGTTTTACATATGTCATAGCTATTTATTTATCCAGGCATCCTTGTAAAGTGTCATTGTATACTCCCCATTATTGAGATTCCTATAGATTTGTGGTGATGAGCAAAAAGATTGATAAATGTCCTTGATTTTTTTTCGATTCACAGGTTGGAAAGGGCTTTTCTGCCCATGTGTTCTGTTTGGTGAGAATATTGAAAGGCTGAGAGATGACAACCCATGGACTACACTCATTTGCCATCCTATTTGTATTGAAGTTGGCATGGCCACATCAATCTTTTATGGTGTGGATCCAAGTACATCATGTTTGATCTGTGAGAGCCTGTTCTTTGCATGGTGGATGTGTGGAATTGACACCGGTCTTGCACGTCAAAACTTACAGAAAAAATATCATGTTAAGGTTAGTTCTTTTACAGGAATATCATTATAAAGAAATTCATTATCTTTTGCCTCAATATTATATTTTTTCTGTTTATATATATTAGTTTTTTACAAATAAGGATACTATTGGAGTATTGTTGTTATACACATAGCTTAAGGAAAAAAATAGATAGAAATATTTTCTGCTCCTGCAAAACAGGGACTGGCTGAAATTAGATCTTCTTCTATAACTTAAGCCAGCTCTTTCAATTTAACCAGAGAACAAGGCTTTTATCAGATTTGCTGATCTTAGACTAACGTCTGTCAATGATGACAACTTGTTCCTCTGAAAGGCTCTAAATAGTCTACATGGAGATATGTTAGTTTCCTAGAAATAGAAAATTTTGAAGTTCAAAACTGCTGCAACACTAGAAGCCAATAGAATTATACATTAAACAAACTTTTTAGTAAGTGGGATTAGTGTGGTTTGATAATTAAGTTGCTTGATCCTATGATTAAGCAAGAGAAAAACGATTTATAAGAATATCCTGCATATCTTATACAGTTCTTTGATGACATACTTGGTTCATTGGTAACTAACTGTCAAGTCTTTATGTGACCTATTTTCGTGTCATCGAGTATTTATGTGAGATTTGAATGAATCGGAAAGGGAATTTGAGTTGACATATCGCATATAGCCATATCTCCCATTCTCTGTTTGTGTTCGATTATGTGCTTCGCATATGATTGTACTGTGACACTTTTATATGTGCATAATGCATTTTGTTGCCCATCAAACTGGTTTGATCACAGCTTTGATGTCTTGCATTTTCTCTGATACATTTTTAAGATTACTAACAGTCATATCTGGGATCAAGAGGGAACTCTTTAAGTTCTATTACTATTGGGATTGCCCAACCCCCCAACCTGCATTTTTTTAGTTTTTTACCTTCTGATTTTATTGAATTGTCTTGTGGTCCATGTGATCCATACTCTACGAACTCGAGTTTTTTCATCTCAATTAACTAAGATTTGGTATTGTCAAGTTCCTTTCGGATCTCAATTCTGCATGATTTGCCTTCCGCTGAGAAATGCGAGAGTCTCTTTTACAACTGGCTTTTGTGTTTTATTTTCCTCTGGATATAACTCTCAAGGTATATATGAAATGCTCAAGTAGGTAGCGTGTAAGAATCCTGGAAATGAGACGAATCTGGTGTTGATACACTGCCTCTGTATCAATCAAAAGTTCACAACTTGCTCTGGTGCTATGTTAATTTTAAACTTTTGCAGGTTTTGGTTCACTACAAGGGAGAAACTCCGATCAGATTCCTCTGTATATAACTTCGCTGATGGACTCATATTCAGCAAGCGCGAGAGGCTTTACGTGTAGTTAATGTTTCAAGTTACTTGCTGGATAAGGGATGTTAAGCATCATCATAGCCATCACCGATGAAGATTAGGAAATGCCATGAAAGAGTTATCTTGCCCAAGTGGCTCCCTGAGTTGGCTACTTTGATTATCGTTAGAGGACCATTTTTTAGGTTTGGCTTTTGCCCAAGTTCAAGATTGCTCGATGCAGAGTATTCATGAATAAGAGGTACCATAGATGCGAAATGGCTGCAGGTACATGTTTGTAGTATTTTTGGTTTTTTATCATAAGATGTTTGCAGTATAAATGGCTTTAGAATAACAAGTATGTCACTTGCTTTTGCTTGACAACATCTGTAAATAGCTACTGTATTATTTTTTAACACTGGAAAATACAATGAAGGGTCAAGCTAAAGCATGCAATCCACGCATATTTGGAGCACCAACATGTTGATGGGCCACACCGAAAGAAATGTCACAAAGAAGGTAAAATTCTACCATGGATTCCATAAAACAAATTGTGAACATTATACCAATTAAATTTTGTTGATATATTTTAGTATGACAGTACTGATATAGGCAATGTAATTTTGTGGTATGACAGTCTTGTATTGTGTTTGTTTCTACCAAAACAAACACAACAACCATGTATGGTACGAAGATGAGAGAGAGAGCGCTCAAAGTTTAACTATAATATTGCTCATCTCTTTGAGATCTCTCTCTCTGATCTCCATACCATGCATGATGGTTGTGTTTGTTTTGGCTACTTATTCAATGAGAGATGAAAGTCATGAAACTGATATTGCTCATCTCTTTCAAATTTCCTTAACATTATAACATTTGAGTTATAAGTGTTTTCTGCCTTGTTTTTTTTTCTATATAGTGTTGTATGTTCTTCTTCATGCAGTTATCTTATTTATTTGTTAGTTTCCTTAAAATTTTTTCTATATAGTGTTGTATGTTCTTCTTCATGCAATTATCTTATTTATTTGTTAGTTTCCTTTTTAAGGTAGAAAATTATAATACTCCCTCCGTTAAGAAAAACATGTCGTTTTAGGAGTAAAATCTTGTTAAGAAAAACTTGTCGTTTTAGGTATTTTGGTGTTCACTTTCCAAAATTACCCTTGTCATGATTAGATGTTTGTTAGTTGTAGTTTTCAATAAAGTGGAAAAGTAAAGTAATAATTAGGGGTATATGTGTATTTTTGTTTGCTTTTATTTGCTTTCTTAAATAATGTGCAAATGTCTAAAACGACATGTTTTGATTAACGGAGGGAGTATTGTTTTATTTAAGTCTATTAGCTCAAATGGTAGAGCGATGTGTTTATACACAAAGATGTGGGTTCAAATCCCGCATAGGCTACTATAATAATGAAGTAACAGTTACCACAATACATATTTACTTCGGTTGAAAACATAATTACCACGGTTCAAAACGTTTACCACGCGACCTATTTACCACGGTTCCCACATTTACCACGGTTCCACAAGCCTAGCACTACGAACAAATTTACCACGGGTGTGTTGTTTTACCACGGTTCAACATATTTACCACGCGACATATTTACCACGGTTCTCATATTTACCACGGTTCCAAAAGCCTACCACTTCGACCAAATTTACCACGGGTGGATGTTTTACCACGGTTATGCTCACGTGGTAAACAGATTTACTATAGCCACTTTTACCTCGGTTCAGAACCGTGGTAAAGCTTGCACACGGAACCGAGGTAAAACCAGCTTTCTCTACTAGTGTGGGGTCGAAACAACGTTGATTCCTTCATGCTCGGTCATATTGAGGGTGTGAGGGACACTGTTGGAGATGGTCATCGTGGCTACCGTGCTTTGGCGTCATTGACATCTCCGATCGGCGAGTCTGCTTTCCCGGAACTCAAAACGTTATTATGCAATCACTTGGAGGATCACGCCGATCTCTACGCTGATTGTTATACGGGAGAGTACCCATTCCAGCAGTTCATCGACTACCAGAGATGGGTGGGGCCTGTGCATGGTGATAGGAGACGGTGGATAGAGCTACCCATCATGAGTTTAGTATTTGCAACGGTATATCATATTCCTCTCGTCGTCCTAGCTTGTCTTCATCCGTTCACATGTCTCCCATGACCTCGCCGACACCTGCTAACAACCCTCAATCAGCAACCATTGGTGTAGCCTGCATCGGAAACCAAGACCATTTTGTCGTGGTACGACTTCAAACGTCTTTTTTTATTACCTATTCTTGCATTTTATATATATGTCAATACTCTAACTCTAATTTTCCGTTCTCATAGATCTGGTTGCTACCTAACGCTCTTCTTCCGCCGCCTTCGCCAGAATGGGTCGCACATCATCAACCGAGCGTCGAAGGATGGGATGCTCCGTTTCAAGCTCAGTTTGAGAGATTTCGAGACTTACGTGTTGAGTCCGGTCGCCCTTTACTATTTTCCTAGATTTTATTCCACTAGTTTATTAAAATTATAGATGTAAACCTTTTTTTCCGTTCCTTATAATATTATTAGCATATTATCCGAATGGAAACCTTAACAGTTATTGCTTTCCATTTAATTAGACCTTAAATCCTTCAACTCCACAAGCTAAACACTTCAATTTTTTCAATTAACAATACAAAACCTTCAGAAACCCTATACCCTAAACCCTAAACTCTAAACGCAAAACCCTAACTAGGGTTTCCACAAGCTAAGCACTTCAATTTTTTCAATTAACAATACAAAATCCTCAGAAACCCTATACCTTAAACCCTAAACGCATTAACAATACAAAACCCTCAAAAACCCTATACCTTAAACCCTAAACGCAAAACCCTAACTAGGGTTTGGACGTCCTTAACAGCGTACGTGCATTGCACGCTGTTAAGGACGTGCAAAGGGTTGCTAGTGGACGTGCACAGTCCCACACTTGCACGCGGACCACTTGCACTGACGTGCTGTACTCCCTTAATTAGCCTATATTACCAAGCCAGCGTTGAAAGAAATTATGGAAGCAATTTCATTCAGATAGATACGAACTCGAATTTGTCAATCACATCATATGATCTGAAGTTGATTCATTTGCTTATCAAACGCATCTGAACCTAGATTCAACAGCAGAACCCAGTACGGTATAATCAGGTAACTGGTTCCTTTGAAAATGGCACAAACAATCTTTAGAGATTACTCCAAACAATTCAAATCTTCCGCAATCTAACAAGGAGAAAGACCAACGCATAAAACATAAATGGAAATGTCACAAAATCTGATTCAGGAGACTAGTCAATCTAGCTCCCCTCTTAGAAGACAAGCTCATGAGGCTTCATCCCGGACTTCAAAGAAAATCGGGCACCAAGGTATGCCTTCAATTCCGGAACAGATTCAATGGCCTTTAGTAGAGCTGAATCGACTGACTTCTGGTCTTCTTTCTTCTCCACTGGAAGCACATTCTTTTCCTGCAACAAAACGATTGCTGTCAGCACAGAGACAATATGAATTCACCAACATGCAGATTTGGTAGTGCTGAACAAACAAACCTCCTTGTCTTCTTGGAAGAATTCGCCCTCTGCTTTCTTCTTCTTCTTCTCCACTTGCTTGGCGAAGTACTTGTCATCGAACTTCTCCACATTCACACCAGACACGTCGACCTTGGTCGCTGTTGCAATGACGTAAGACTGGTTCACACGTCTTAGAGGAACACCGTTAACCTTGTATGGACCTGTTAACAGCATTAGCAACCCAACATCAATGAACTAGCTACAACAATTGTAAGCTTACTTTAAAAAACATAAGAAAAGGGACAATACTAGATGAAAACAACCAACCAATCTTCCCATTATAGCAGATAGTATAGACCCATTGGAAGGTCAATTTTTTCCCATGTACAGATGCTCTAAATTCTCTTAATACTCTTGCGCAACGCCATACTATAATTATTTTTGTTTGTATAGAGTAAATTCATGAAATTCACAAATTTCTGCAGGTCATTTCAATTCACAGATACATGAACAATCCCGCCAATGTCTGGTTATTAGAGTACAAATTTCTGCAAGTCATTTCAATTCACAGTTACATTTAAAACGAACCAGAACATCACAGATTAGATAACGGGTTTTAATCACACATTTCACAAAGGATTCACATATCAATGACCAAAAACACAATACGGAACACCAACATTCAACACATTCATTTACAACAGTGATTAGAAATTGGGGGGGGAATCAAACAAGCAACCAGAAATGACACTGAAGGTAGGAAAACTAACTTAAACATTTACATTTATAGAATCCAACATCGCAAATTGAATTGTAAAAACATAAGGAATCAGGAAGAACAAGCCAGGGAACTCACCAGTAACCAACAACAATCCAGAAGTGAGCTGCTTGAGGAACACAACTCGCTTCCCCTTGAACCTCCCAGCCAACAAGATCAACACAGTCCCTGGGGTTATGCTAGCCCTACCATCCCACAGATCATTGATTCCAAAATCAGAAAACAGAAACCATCAGTGAAAAACAGAGATGACGCAAACAGAAGGGAGAAACAAACCTAAGCTTGGTAGGCTTGGGCTTGCGCTTGTTAACGAGAGGCTTCTTGACATCCTCGGCGGGGTAAAACTTGGGCGCCTTCTCAGCCGGAGCGGATTCGGCCGGCTTGGGGTCGTGCTTGGGGAAAACACCGCCATTTTTAGCCTTGATGGCCCAGAGACCACGCTTGTGGTACATTTTGGATCTGGAGTACTTACCGACGCCCCGGACCAAGTCGGGGTTTCTGGATTTCCTCACGGATTTAGCCGGCGCCATTGATGTGATCTTGGCTTCTCCTCCAACTCGTGGTATTCGCGGCGACAGAGGCGTGAGAGGGGCTGAAGGCGAGAAGTGAAGGATATTATAAAGGAGGCTTTAAACCCTAGTCGCGAGTGATACTTTATTATTATTATGGGCCGATCATTTATATGAATTGTGGTTGTTATTGGGCTTTTAGTATTTTCAGATTAATGAACGGCCCACACTTTGTGGGCTTTTTATAATTTAGGCCTAAGTAGTTATAGGGAGTAGAGCTGGCAATACTCGACCTGACCCGACCGTAGGGCTGTTATATGAGTTGAATCGCTCGGGATCGGCTCAAAAAAGTTCGACTCAAGTTCATTCACTTACCTAAACAAGTTGAGTCTGAACATGATTTTAAGCTTGGTTGAAAGCTCGACTTATTCGATTTAGGCTCGAATGGCTCGAATTTTATGAAATTTCTAAAATTTCGTTTAAATTAATCTCATATGACCAAGTAAAACTACTTAAAGCTCAAAAAAAGCTCGGCTCGAGCTCGTTCATTTACTAACACAAGCCAAGCTTAAACAAAAAAGAAAGCTCATTTAGAAATTGGGCTCGTGTCGAGCTCGTTTACTAAATGAACCAAGCTTGAACATGTCAAGCTCGGCTCGTTCAACTTGAATTACACCCCACCCGACCGGAGAAAACCGATCCAATTGATCCTATATGAACCAGCCCGATACTCGAATAATTGAAAAAAAAAAAATTCGATCGGAGACCGACCGACCCGATCTAGGTTAGGCCCAAACCCGAAAGCAATTTGAACCAGTAATAACCTGAACTCGATTATATACAAAGGGATCGACCTGAAATCAACCCGAAACCAGAAATTACGTGAACTCAATGCTTCTGTTCTTTATTAATTACTCCCTCCGTTCAACAAAACTTGACGTTTTACTATTCATGCACGCTTTTTTAGGAGCTAAAAACTATATAAAATATCGACTTTTTAAATAATTTTTTTTAACAATTTCGTTGTTATTATTAATAAGTACAAACTTGTTAAAAAAAATTTTGAAAAAAATGAATAATTTATATAGTTTTTATCATTCTAAAAAAGCGTGCGTGAATAGTAAACGACAAGTTTTGTTGAACGGAGGGAGTATATTGTTATTTTTTCACAGTTGGTGATCCTGATATCAATGCCCTTTTTGTTGATCAACTGTACCATTCACGTGCGTGGCTTAATTAAGGTTTACATTCAAGATGTTGTGATTAGTTGGGATGAGTTTGATGGAATGAAAAATCTCTTTTGAAATCAGATATCCTAGCTAGAAGGCTTGATAAGTATTTTATATATGGACATGTATATATATGTCGTTGATTTGAATTCTCGATATTGTTTTAAGTGGAATTGTGGAAATAAAGGTGTTGATATTCATATGAATGAACATTGAAGGGTGTTCTCAGCCTTCAATGAAGAGCTCAATAAGGGAAATAAGTACTTGGCCTTGGACAATTTTATCACTCTGTCCTAAGTCCTAACTGATTAATATCTTGAGACTTGAGAGGTATGTTTTTCTAAACTTCCTTGTATAAGTAATTTTTCTTGTAAATCCATCATAATTTAAATCTTCTTATGAAAAGTTTAGTGCAGAGAAATGAGCAGCTCTATATCTAGAAATGGAGTTATGAAGTCTACTAAGTATATACCGATATACGGCAAGGTGCATGAGTGTTAGCCATTGGAGAACAAGCCTAACAAGCGTGCTAATACCATTTCTTTGTCCTCTCTAATCCTAATACAACCCTTAACCTTTTAGAATATCATTTGAATATGCTTCGATTAGTATTTATATAGTTGGCTCTTTGCTTTTGCAGGCTTACTATGGTCTCAGTGTCAACAACTGCTTTTCTTCTCCAAAGTCCGGAGAGACGATGGGTCACAGTGAGTGGTTCGCATAGTAAGCTTGATCAAATGATTTTAACCATCCTTAACCTTTGTACCATCTATGATAAATGCCCTAATGCGGTCGCCTCGCCTCAAATTTAGTTCTTCCATCTGAATGCATTAGTTCAGCTAGCTTCATCAATATCTGTCATCATGGGAACAATTCCTCACGGTTATACTTGATCTGGCATGAGCATGGTCACCATTTTTTGCATTTATCTTCTTACTTTGAATTTCACTGGAATAACTTGTTCAATCATTAACATAAGAGATTTTACCTTCATTCTTGAGCAGTTGTTGCTTGCTTAAAGTATCATTCCCTCCTCTTCACTCTGGAACTCCCAAGAAAAGGGGTTTTCTTCATTGCAGCTGAATAATTATTATTGCAATATCACTAATAGAAATTTGTCATTTAACATCGGGCAAAAAAAAATTCGATGTCTATGTGGGGATGTAAAAAGTCAAAAGTTTTTCACATCGGCCAGAACCCGATGTCTTTGTATGTTATAACATCGTTTATATTTTTAAATCCGATGTCTTTGTTATCCTATCACATCGATTATAAAATATAACCGATGTTATAACATACAAAGACATCGGCTATTACCCGATGTTAAAAAGTTTTGACTCTTTACATTCCCCACATAGACATCGATTTGTTTTTTTAAAAACATCGGTTATTAACCGACGTGAAATGACATATTTGCGTTTTTTTTATTATCGTAGCCTATGCGGGATTTGAACTCGCATCTTTGTGTTTGAACGCAATGCTCTACCATTTGAGCAAATAGGCTTTAAATTAGATACAATGTTCTTACATAATAGCAAAAAGAGTATGTGAAACTTAAGAAAAATATTTATTAAGATTCAACGGATATAAGTTATTCAATCAGATTAAGCTTTTCAAGTGCAACAGAAATTTTGATATCATGATCAAGGGGAGTGGTGACAGCAAAAGATAAGAAACAAATCAAAAATAGAAACAAGTATAAAAAATTACCAATTTTCAAGTGTACAATATAAAAAAAAACACCACCATAAAGCAAAAAAAAAAAACCCACAAAGTGTCCTCTATTAAAAATCAGCAAGTAACCAACAACTTACATTTGACAATGGTCCTCTTCACATACATAGCTTTGCATCAGTTGTCTGCATTTAGGGATGGGTTTTCCGCACTTATCAGCTGCTGACCTCAAACACTTCTTGCAAAAACTGCACTTGAACAAGACTAATTCATTAACCATTTTTACAAGTTCATGGGGCATCAAATTTCTTAGAGAACCAGCCCTATGATATTGCTGGCCAAATTTACATGTGCCCACAGGTGTTGCCGTGTTGGTACTTGGTTCAAAGCATATCTCAAGGCAAATCTGAATTAGAGATTTGAGCGATGTAATTGTTCAAAGCATATGTCAAGGCAAATCCAATGAATTAAAAGACACTTAGCAACCTAGTCAAAGGGGAAATGCTACATGCAATTGAAACTATATGAATATCGAGCAACATATCAAAACATTACATAAGATTTTTTTTTCTTCCACTTATATGAGTTTCCCATTTTTTACTTGTTATAGCTTTCTTTTCTGCAACTTATTTTTCTCAAGAAAGAAAGAATTCATTATCTCCTCCTAATTTGTATTTAGAAAGAAAAAAAAGAATTCTCTCTTCTTACTTAGCTACTGAATAATATGATAGAAATTACAAGACACCGCTTGCCTAAAAGAAAAATCATCTATATTTTAGCAAAAATGTAAACCAAGCCCAATTGTGTCATCCAGTTACACAAACTTTATATAAGAATTATCATACACAATAATCTATGGAAAATGATTGTTACATAAAGATGAACCAAATAAGATTGGAAAATACCAAAAATGGGAAATTAAAGAATATCAAGCAAGAAATTTAAGTATCAAAATGAAAAGTTTTAGAAACTCATAAAGAAAGTGCAAACCTCCAAGTATAACATGACATTAGGCACAAAGTGGAATTTAATAATCATAATATAGAGTAAGATCCAAGAGACCAGTCATAGACAACACATCAATAAAAAAAAAAAGTGCACCTGTGAAGAATCTAAAGATTGTTTGTTCACTTCTTCTTTGAGTTATCCAAAAAACATCAGTCTGCTTTGTCATATACAACCCTGGAAAAAAAAAACATACCAGAAATTAGGGGTAAAATCTAACCTAAGGAATTCCAGAAACAAAACTATGAGGGAACGACGCCCTCTGCCATATGTAATCTAAGAAAGTACAAGGTGAAGCTACAATAAATGAGAGAGCAATTCAAGATGGAGAGGACAAGTCAATAATTGAATGGAAAATGAAAGATGAAATAAGGGCAAAGAACAAAGAGGAACATGGATAACGACCCATGAGAGAAAGTCGGTGATCACAAAGGTGGGTGTTTGTAGATTTATGGTAAAGCTAGCGACCACAAGCAGATGAGAACAAATCAGTTAATAATAGACGATAAGTAACTGGAAAACCAGAATAAGTAACTGAAAACCTTGAAATTGAAAGAATAATAAAGAGAGAAGGAGATACACAATAACAAATCCATCTTCGTTTACAGTAACCTCTTCGGGTAATGTCCAAGAGAACAAATGGCCATCAGAATCCCCAGTGAACAGCTGCATCAACTCGTTTGTAAAGTCAATTGCCGTTATAGGATGCTTGTGAGACCTCATCTACATGTGAAGGAGGTGATTGTTTCTGTACATGCATCAAGAACACCTAATAAAAAAAATCAATTTCAAGAAAAAATGTGTTTTTATCAAAGCTCGAATGAGATCAGTATGTCCCATGAAATATGAAAGACACGTCCATCTATCATCAAGACAGAAAACAAAATATAAATCATCAATTAAATTAAAACAGTTGAACATAAATATATGTCCCATATGAAAACTGAGATGTTTCACCATTCACACAGACTTCCCCAAACACTCTACTTGAGTGCGACAATCTCTTTGAAAATAGGGAAAAGGAAACAAGATGCTAGCAACTTAAGATGGTAGAAGTGTCATTTATGCTTTTCTGGCTCTGCTCAAGCTTCTTGTGTAGCAGCTATATCCAAAACTTTATTAAATGTAATTAAAACCTAGTTCAAAAATTGAATTGAAGGAACAAAGGTGTTACCTAGATCCATGGGAGAGAAAACAAAGCAAAGAACAATCCATCTGCAACAACATGCAATGAAAGCAACCCCCAATTAAAATACAAGAATAATGAGCAGAATAAGGTATAGGACAAAGGCCTCAATAGCTCACTTATTTGCAGCAACCTGAACTGGTTTCATAGTCTAAATAAGCTTCATACATTTAAATTTAAATATGGATTTGTTACATAAAAGATCGGGAATGATATAATCATATAACAGAACCTCACTAGAAAACTCACATGTACCATATTTATTCCTTAGAGATACAAAAGCAAAAGGCAAACAAATCAAATAGTTAGTTAGATAATTCAAAAATGGCTGAAATTTAACAGCAATTTCAGAATTAAGGTTCACCAACAATAAGAACAAACATGCGAAATAAAACTGATAAGAAATCGGGGAGGAAAAGAGATAGAAGCATACACTAATTGAAATCAGAAAAGGGAAGAGACAATATCGGAGCCACTGAAATTACAAAACAATGCCATCCTTCTTTACACGCTTCACCAGCTCCTAAAATCTTTATAATCAGCTAGAAGGCATGATATAGCACAGATGTGACAACAAAAGAATGTCTTGGTAACCTCTATTGCAAACAAACCACCCAGTTGTTCGATATAGCAACTATCTGCCCCTGTTCAGGTCAAGTTGAACGATAAGAAATTGTGAACTTTACAACATGCAAGAGATGTATACCTTAGAAAGGCCACTATTTCTGATATCTCTTCTATATCATGTGAATTTTTTTTTCTTCTTTCCTGTTCCTACAAATATAAGATAAAAAGAAAAAGCATCAACTCCTTGACCAAGATCTTTTCCCTTAACACTTATACCAGTTCGTCAGATTATGTGCAAACAAAACATATCTCCAAATAATATGCCAGTCAATCAGTTGTACATTTATCAACTACACACAATGCTAGTTGTGACTTATTCAGATTATATCAAGCGAAAGCTTTATATTCCTTCTAAAATAGACGCTCATGAAACTGCAATTTCATGATTTTAGGTGGGATTTGATGAACTCGGTCAGACAGATGAATTTAGCACAGAGGATTTGGAGGAGAGTTTGGCAAAATCTCAGGCTATCGATCTTCTCTGAGGGTGAATCCTCAACAAATGCTTCCAGATCTAAGGCAAAGACTAAAAGTGTGCGGCAAAGCGAAATAGGAGAAGAACCTTAATTCCACACCACCAACCATAAATGAACCCTAAATTGAAATTAGAAATCCACAAATTTTAAACCCTAACTCAGATATACAACTACAATAGGAGAAGAACAATTACCTTTTGAGGCCACATCGGCGACGGCGCTTGGGTTGACTCCGTTCTGGCACCGATGACGGCAAGAAGCGGGTTTTAGGCTCTTGGTGTCGGCATCATAAGGCAGTAGGCGACAAAACCGGCTTCGATTTGAAACGTGCGAGAGAGAAAATGATAGATAGGATATTGAGAGAGATCTCGAGATGAAGAGGAGAGGCATGGGGATAAAGAAAGGAGAACGAGATCTGAGAGAGGGAGGTTGGGAATTTGAGAGAGTCATAGGAAGATAGATAGATCTGTGTTTTTTTGGAGGCGGAAGCGGAGGGTCAGGGTGAGAGAGAGAGAGAGAGAGAGAGGGGTGGATTTCGCTGGAGAGCCTATATCCCCACCGGAGAATTTCGAAAGCGCGCCGGCGACATTGGTGGAGGAAGGAGCCGGTGGTGAACAGGGAGGAGTTGGAGGAGGAAGGGGATTTCGCTATAGCGGGACTGCGGGAGGCTGTAGAGTCAGGTTTGGAAAGGGAATGAAAAGGGTTTTCTAAATTCTAAGTATTGGGAGTGTGTATTTCATATGGGCGGGACAAATCCCGCCCTTATTTTTTTTTCAAAACCTTTTTTTAACATCGGTTGGAAAATAGTGTGTAGTCTGTTTTATTTTTTACATCACAAATTTATTAACTGATGTCAAAAAACTATTTTACATGGCAGGTTTTTCTGACCGATGTTAATGAACCGATGTTAAATAGCAGAATTCTAGTAGTGAATATACACGCTCCGAAGATGTAAATATATTGTAGTATCCATTGCCTACTTGGTGCTGATGCTCTCTCTCTCATATCTACGTTGTGGTTTGATTTAACAGCACCTGCTTTGCAAGAAGCTACAAACTGATCCTAGTATCAATGCTCTTTTGGACAATTTTTGTTTACCATTCTTGTGGGCATCTTTGTTCTCAAACACAATGTTTTTGTTGACCAATGGTGCCAAGCCGAAGAGCTTTCCAGTAGGAGTTGTGGTATATACATATTCTTTACATTTTATCTTTTGGTTTGAAATCCTTTCAGCCTGATTCAGATGTTGGATGCTTGGTGGTTGATTAATCCCTCTCTTGTGCCAGTCTGTGCAGGTCGTCTTCTTCGTTATGTGATACTTTCTGGACATGGTGACCAAAATTGAGATGAGGCTGAAAAGTATGTCTCAAGATTCACCAGCATTGATGCCAAGAATGGAGTTTTATATTTTGGGATCAGAAAGCAGAAATATGTTGGATAAGTACATTTATATCATACATTTGTGTATTTGTTATCATTTTTTCTTTACTTGTAGTAACAATTCTTTGCCTTGGAAGGCAGTTCTCCGACTTGCAACTTGGAAGGAGAACGTTTTGTTGGAAACCTAATACTCCCTCCGTTAATTAAAACTTGACGTTTTACTATTCACGCACGTATTTTTAGGTGTTAAAAACTATATAAAATATTAACTTTTTTAATAATTTTTTAAAATAATATCATACTTATTATTATTAAGTATGAATTTATAAAAAGAAATTTTAAAAAAAGTTAATATTTTATATAGTTTTTATCGTTCTAAAAAAGCGTGCATGAATAGTAAACGACAAGTTTTAATTAACAGAGGGAGTATAATTTAACTCTCATTTTTTTTGAGAAATTTCATGTTGAGAACAGGCACGGAACCAGGATTTCAATTTTAGGTAGGCTGAATTTGCATATAATTTTATTTTTTTCCCTTATTTGTCGCTATATCTATTAAGTTAAAAAATTAGAAAGGTATATGAAATGCATCATTAAGATGAACACAACTCAGATTTAACTGGATAACTTCCACAAATGTCTTGTACAATACAGAATATATTTTCTTATCAAGTTGAAAAAGATCCTCTATATTAATAGCATGTCTCCTATTCCAATTTTCTCACGGTTACTTTTTCAGCGTATCATGCAGATTTTGAATCTTTGCAATTTCACCTGTAGTTGATGCAAAACAGTGATTTTTTAAACTTATCATATAGGTTCCAGGCTTTACCTTGTTTGAACAAGGAACCTATTGGAGGTTCTCAATACACACCAAGCAAAAATGGAACTTACCCATGTCGATTCTCAAAGTGCTACTTCGATCGCCACCTACAGTTGCTTCAAACGCCGGCCGATTAGCCAAGATGACTTCGTTCTGCGCGGCCTTCAGTTCCAGACACAAATGCTTGGCCGGAGGTTCTCCTTGAAACCGTGCCGCCTTCTGTTGTCGGGAATAGGTGGTGCACTGCTCGGAGGGCCAAGCTCACTATGTATGCAAACCGTGGACAATATAGCCCACACAATTGCCCTATCCTTGATTTTGAAATGTGAAAATCGCAAATAAATATAAAATATACCGTAATAATTATAGCATAAAAGACATAACCACACATCTTTAATCTTGTAACTTGATTTCATTGCAGAAGCATCAATTGCATCAGAATAAATTGATGGATGGGAAGAAGTTGGTGTTTTGATCGATTAGCCTAGTTCTAATCAATTTGCGAAGGAGTCGGTTATAATATACAAGATTTAAGGAAGTTATCATCATTATTTTTTTTTCCGTCTCTACAAATCAGTCATTAATGATAATAAAAAATGTACAATTACCAAAAAAAAAACTTTCATTAGTATAATTACGCATAAAAAAAACTGAAAAGGATATATTCACCGAATTATCTCAAAAATAAAAGTAGACACCAAAATGAATAATTTTATAAAAAGAACGTCAAGATTATTTTATTATCTGGACGCGAGGCTTTGGCTTTTTAATATATGGAAGTCGAAGACAACACCACCACTACCGATACTGGATATTCATATCAGCAACCATCAACACCTTATCGACAAACACCAGAACCTTGTCGATAGCCCCCAAAGCCCTATATCAGATTGGTTGGCGGTGGGATGTTTGTCTATTTCGACAGTTGGTCTTGGTATATCCTATATTGACATCGAAAGTCGGTGATAATTAGTTACATTTGACGCGATTACGAGTGTGTATGGGGCGCCCTTTAACATTTTAAAAACTTGAAAAAAAAAATGGGAGAGTTTATTTTTAAATGTGTATGAGGCGGATTATTTGGAATTTTTAGTTGAAATTTGAAGTTAAAAAAAAAGTTTTGTTGTAGCTTTTCACTTGTTTATTTTGTTTATTTGATTTGAAATTACCATAATATCCCTAAAACAATAAAATAAACTCCACTTTTAACAAATAAGCTCTTTTTCACTCCATACGGAGCTTATATTATTCCATAATTTTTCAACCTTTATTTTACACAATTTTTCAATTTCGAACTGTTTTTAAATTTGAATAACTTTTTCAACTCTACCCCATACGAACCCTACATCGTGTGCATAACAAGTGGGTATAAATAATACTCCATCCGTTAATGAAAACTTGACGTTTAACTATTCACGCACGCCTTTTGATGTGTTAAAAACTATATAAAATATTAACTTTTTTAATATTTTTTTTAATAATTCCATACTTATTACTTTTAAGTATGAATTTATAAAAACAAATTTAAAAAAAATAATTAATATTTCATATACTCCATCGGTTACAAAATAAAAGTCGCTTAACTTTTTGCACGTTTTTTAAAGAGGTAAAAACTCTATAAAATATTTTTTTTAATTCAATTTTTTTTTATAAATTGATATTTATTACTAAGTATCAATTTGTGAAAAAATTTGATTAAAAAAATAATATTTTATAGAGTTTTTACCTCCTTAAAACACGTGCAAAAAGTCAAACGACTTTTATTTTAAAACGGAGGGGTAGTTTTTATCATTTTAAAAAAGCGTGCATGAATAATAAACAACAAGTTCTAATTAAAAGAGAGTAAGATAGTCCTATCAAACCTAACCAAATACCAAACCGATGTTATTCATCCAAGTCCCAATCCTATCCATCCGAGGTGGGATCTTCTACAACCATAGGTGCACCCTATGGTACACCACAAAATTATTTTTGTGATAAAATAATGTTAATTTTAAAAAAAAAATTATAATTAACTTATATATACTCATATTTATATATTTATAAAATTTTATTCTAAAAAATCATGTTTAAAAAAATATAGATAATGAAAATATGAGTTATTTTAGTAAATGATTTTTCTATTTTTCTAGAACATGATTTTTTATGATAAAATTTTATAAGCATCTAAATTTTTATTTTTTTTTTGAAACGAAAAGAATTTGGCTGAAAGGAAAAACCTATGAGCCAAGAGCATCCAAAAGGATGATATCACGAAGCCTAGAGTCGTCAGGTGCCAGATGGCTGTGGAAGTCAACGTTTAGGTGCGATAAAAGGTCCGCAACACGGTTAGCTTCCCGGTAGACATGACGAATCTCTATGAAATTGAAGAAGCCAAGCGTGACTAGACTGTCAGAGACAATCATATCAGAGTCACCGGTTGGCTGACCAATACCTTTAAGGTTGTTAATAATCGTAAGATTATCTCCTTCGATCTCTAGTCTTGTTATGTTTAGTAGACGGGAAGCCTGCAAGCCCTTCCAAAGCCCTAAACCTTCAGTGCCTGAGACGGAGGTGAAGGGAGAAGGCCCAGCGCCATAGTATATTGGTTCTCCTTTATAGTTTCTGATGACAAAACCATAGGAACCATGTCCAATTGATCCCATAGCCCCATCAAAATTTAGTTTGTGATTCCCAAGTTTAGGTGGAACCCATTTAGCCTTTTTCCGGTTTGGATCTATCTTTGTTGATGGTTGTTGTTTCGGTGTGCATTTGGCTTCCGCGCCTTCCTCTTGATTTTTTGTCGATCTCCACATGATGATTTGTTCCTTTGCGAAGGATAAAATACTTCTTGGGTCTGGATTGACATTATCGAAAAGTGTTTTGTTTCGAAAGTACCATATGCTCCACCAAGTAAAGGCGAGCTTAGTGAAACGATCCATTCTTATGTTGTTTCTGATTTGTTGTAGGGTGTCGTTAATTTGAGTTCCTTGGGTAAAAGATGTGTTTATAGCAAGAAATTGAGATGGGTCCATCCAAGTGATGACGTTTTGCGAAACCGGACAGGACCATAGAAGGTGGGTAAGGTCTTCATATTGAGAGTCACATTGTGGACAAGTAGTCGGAATGCCAAACCCACGAGAAGCAAGTCTGACCGAGGTGGGCACTCCATTTTTGGTGATTTTCCAAATAAACGTTTTAACTTTAGATGGTGCGTCCATGTGCCAGATCCAGCTCATATCAGATCTATGGTGTTGTTTCCCAGCATCAATCATATCAATAGCGGAGCTAGTAGAGAACCAGCCATTGCGGCTCCATTTCTAGTACAATCTGTCGATATGAATGTGCTTGGGTATCGGAATTGTGAGGATAGAATCAATTATTTCATTAGGTATCATGTCTTTAGTTTCGTCTCGTAGCTTTCCTGCATCCCAAGTCTTAGTGTCTGTGAAAAAATGTTGGATCTTAGTGTTTATGTATATTTGTTGGGTGTCAGATATTGTGTTAATTAGGGGGGTGTCTCTGAACCAGTGATCCGTCCAGAAATTGATGGAATCGCCATCGCCTATTGACCATTTGATTCCGTTCTTTAATAATGGTAGTAGTTTGGTTAATTGTGTCCATTGCTAAGATGCTCCGCTTTTCCTATGGTAATTAAGTATGCTTTGTCCTTTTAGGTATTTTTCGTTTATTATGGAGACCTAGGGGTTACAAGGCTCCGCAAGGATTTTCCAAAGTAGTTTCAGTTGTAATGCTTGATTCATGTCTTCCGATTTTCGGAGGCCCAACCCCCCATTTTCCTTTGTTTTACAGATTTCAAACCAGCTTATAAGCGGTTTGTGTGACGGTCCTTTGTTCCATAGAAAATTCCTGCTAATCCTATCTAATTCCACATGTACTGATTTAGGAAGCATGAAGCATTGCATTAGGTGCAGTGGTTTAGCTGAAAGTGTTGTTTTGATTAGTGTACACCTACCCGCCTGTGAAAGGCAGTTAGCCTTCCATTTATTCAATTGGGCCTTGGTTGTGTTTAATAATTCTTTAAAGTCCTCTTTTGTGGTGCGGCCACTAATAATAGGACAGCCTAGGTAGGTTCCTAAGTTTGTTGTGTATTGAATTTCAAGTTCGTTATGGATAGTAGTTTTCTGGGCTGCAGTGGTATTAGTGGAGGTTTGAAAATTCGATTTGTTCCTATTAACTTTCTGTCCTGATAGTGAAGAGAATTCCGTGAGGATCTTATTAATTTGGTCACATGCTGTTTTAGTAGCGGAGGCGAAGATGACAATATCATCCGCAAATGCTAAGTACGGAATCTTAGTTCCGCATTTTGTCATCTTGATTCCCAGGTGACTTTTTGGTTTAGTAGATTCAGATTGGAGCCCCCTGGCAAGAATTTCTGATAGTATCAAAAATAGGTATGGTGAGAGTGGATCACCCTGCCGGAGACCCCTCTGGGGTGTGAATAGATCAGTTGGTTCGTTGTTGACCAGCACCGAGTAGGAAACCGTGGTTATACACTCTTTAATCCACCCGGCAAAGCGATCAGAAAAACCAAATTTGGTCATTACTGTTAGTAGGAATTCCCAGTCTACAAGGTCAAAGGCTTTTTCCATATCTAATTTAACTACCATCCATCCCAAATTCCCTTTTTTCTTAGAGAAGGAATGGAAAATTTCATTTGCTATGAGGATGTTGTCCTGTATGGCTCGGCCCGAAGAGAAGGCACTTTTTAGGGGGTTGATGATTTTCGGTATAATTTTCTTTAGCCGAGCCGCCAGAATTTTTGCTATGATTTTATAGGTTGTTGAACATAGGCTAATGGGCCTATATTGTGACGTTTTTGTGGGGTGATCACATTTTGGTATTAATGCTATGAAGGTATGGTTTGTTTGTTTCAATATTCTCCCACTAAGAAAGAAGCTTTTAACCGCTTTGATCACAGATGGTTCGATTATGTGCCAGTATTTTTTGTAGAATCCAGCCGGAAAACCATCTGGGCCAGGAGATTTATCGTTTGCTAAACTAAACACATCGTTCTTGATTTCAGAGTTTGAGATTGGCCTTGTCAGCCATTCATTGTCCTCACCTGTTACTTCACTTGTTATGAGATTAAGTAGATTACTGGGTGTTCGTTGTCTTTGTTCTTGTGTGAATCTGCCAATGAAATCATTTTTAATGACTTCACGAATATCTTTTTCATTTGTAAGACTGAGGCCTGCCGTGGTTTGGATATTTTTAATAATGTTTCTGTTCCTTCTTCCTGTGGCTATTCTGTGAAAATATTTTGTGTTTGCATCTACTGACTTGATATGAGTCCGTTTTGCTCTTTGTCCCCAATATTTTTGTTGATAGTTCAATAGTGCGGCATGTTGAAGAGATAACCTTCTTATCTTGGTATCTAGTGCGTGATTGTAAGAATTACAAAGTCGAATCTGCAGATCTTGTAGCTCTTGCTCTACTAAATATGAGTACTGTATATAAATTAAATATAATTTTTAGAATTTTTTTAACATTGTTTTATAATAAAAATAATTTTGTGGTATACCATATGGTACACATGGTTGTAGAAGATCAAACTCTATCCATCTCCTTTACTAATTCGTGGAGTAGAGAATGTGGATGGTAAAATCCCCTATAAATAACACTATCCTCTTCCATTCCAATTACATCAAAAATCAAAATGGAGGGTTCCTACTCCAAAACCCTCCTCCTCCTCCTCACCGCCCTCACGGCCGCCCTTCCTACGTCCATCGCCGCCAAGGAGCGGTGCCACCCGCAGGACAAAAAGGCCCTCCTTCACATAAAGAAACAGTACTTCTCCAACTCCACCATCATTGACTCCTGGACCCCGACCTCCGATTGCTGCGACGGCTGGGGCTCCGTCACCTGCGACGACAAGTCCAACCGCATCGTCACCTTCGACTTCATCTTCACCGACATCGAGGGCGCCCCCTTCCCCTCCAGCGTCTCCGACCTCCCCTACCTCGAACGACTCGTCTTCAAAAACCAGGCCCCCGGCCCCTTCCCGTCCTCCCTCGCCGCCCTCCACCGCCTCGTCTTCATCGACCTCTCCATCAACCGCTTCTCCGGCCCCATTCCAGCCTTCCTCCCCTCCCTCACCCGCCTCACCTACCTCGACCTCTCCCGCAACCTCCTCTCCGGCTCCATCCCCCCCGCCCTCGCCTCCCTCCCCCACCTCTCCACCCTCGACCTCTCCCACAACCGCCTCTCCGGCAAGATCCCCTCCGCCTTGGGCTCCTTCAAGAGCTCCATGATGAGCCTCACCCTCTCCTACAACCGCCTCTCCGGCGAGGTCCCGAGGGCTCTCCGGAAGGGAAAATTCTACCAGCTGGAGCTCGCCGGGAACAGGCTCAGGGGCAACCCCTCCTTCCTCCTAGGGAAGGACAAGACGGCGCTGGCCACCCTCATCCTTGCGGAAAACCGGTTCAGTTTCGACATGACCCGGGTTCAGTTTCCGAAAACAATGAATTTCCTAGACCTTAGCAGGAACCGGATCAGGGGGAGGCTGCCGGAGCAGCTGGCGCACCTGGGGGAGCTGAACGGGTTCAATGTGAGCTACAACCGGCTGTGTGGGCGAATCCCCACGGGAGGGACGCTGGGGCAGTTCGACAAGACAACCTACTTCCATAACAAGTGCCTGTGCGGCACCCCTCTGCCCGCTTGCAAGTGAATCCCATCCCATTATTACAATGGGGAATAAATTGATTAAAGTATGTAATATGTCTGGCGACATCAGTTAATCTTCCACTTAACACGCATTTAAGTTTCAAGTAGGAAATTAATGTGTGTTAATTTGGGGGTTTGGGACATCAGTTAATCCTCCATGTAACATTTTAAGTATGTAATGTGTCTTAATTTCCGGCAACCCACCACCTTGTCCGCTTGCTATTGGCCAAAATGCGCTAGTTTAACCTAGCCGTATTTGTGACCTGCTGCTATTGGCCAAAATGCACGAAAATCACCTCCAGCTCACTATACACCGTTCTTATATAGGTATATATGACACAAAATTAATTATGTTAAATGTTTATGATGTAAAAAATTCAAAAAATATATATTTATGTTATAAATAACTAATTTTAAAAAAACTTATGTTACAACAAATCCAACATCAATAATGCACGTCCGTTTCGACGTCAAAATTAATTAAACCCTTTTAACCTTCAGGATTTGAGGTGTATATAGTGAAACCGTTTAAAAATATAAATAGTATAGTCAATTTTTTTTTTTATATTTATAAAATATTTTTTATATATTTATAAAATATTTTTTATAATAAAATTTTATAAATATATAAATATAGCGGTATGAAACACAAATATAATTTTTAAATTAATTTTAAAAGTAAAATTATATCTCAAATAGTTTTATGGTGTGACCTTGGGGTGGAGGAGATCTATTCTGCCAGATTATACTTAATTATTTTAGTTATGAATTTATAATAAAAAAAATTATATTTATATTTTAAAAATTTATATTACTCCCTCCGTTTAACAAAACTTGTCGTTTACTATTCACGCACGCTTTTTTAGAATGATAAAAACTATATAAAATATTCATTTTTTTTAAAAAAAAATTTAACAAGTTTGTACTTATTAATAATAACTACGAAATTGTTAAAAAAAATTATTTAAAAAGTCGATATTTTATATAGTTTTTAGCTCCTAAAAAAGGGTGCATGAATAGTAAAACGTCAAGTTTTGTTGAACGGAGGGAATACCTATTTTAGTTTTGAATTATCAAAATTATTGATAATTAAAAGAGTGATTATTTTAGAAAATATTTTGTCTATTTTTCGACAACAAAATTTTTTATAATAAAAATTTATAAACAAGTAAATATCAACATATAGCACATAGACTCGTAGAGTATAAATACATTTTTTTTAAAAAAAAATTGTTAATGTGAATTTATATACTGTAAAAAATACGGAGTAATTTCTTAATACACCAAAAATTACTCAGGATCGATATATATCCTCCCTCGGATCCTCTCTCATCAGCTGAATCTTTGAATGGTCAATTCATGTGTCAGGGAGCTGCACAACCACTGGTCCACTGCTATGCTTGAAATGGATTTTAATTATTTTTCACTCGTGTTTTTTTTTTTTTTTTTTTTTTTTTTTGTGATAAAGAACTTTTAAGATGGGTAAGAAAAAATAGCTAAAACGGTAGATAAATCTCCATACTGGTACGACGGCTTCACAATTGAATTTTACAAAACTTATTGGTATATTGTCGGATCATCCGTTATTAAAGCAGTTAATGATTTCTTTCACTCGGGTAAGTTTCTAAGACAAATAAATCATACATTTATATCTTTTCTACCAAAGTGTGACAATTCTACCAATACAGGGCATTACCGCCCTATTAGCTTATGCTTCTCATTATACAAAATAATATCAAAAATACTTACAGAAAAACTCAAAACTATCATAGGCAAAGCTATTCACCCTCTCCAAGGGGCTTTTGTGTCTAATAGGGCAATTCAAGATAATGTGCTGGTGGCGCACGAAATCTTCCACTCCTTCAGGTCTCGTAAGGGACGTGAGGGGTGGTTTGCAATAAAATTAGATATGGAAAAATTATATGACATAGCCGATTGGAACTTCACTAGAATGGTGCTAGAAAGATTTGGTTTCCACAACACGTTCATTTCTTGGATAATGGAGTGTGTTACGACGGTGTCCTTCTCAATCCTTATTAATAATGGACCCACTGACATGTTATTTCCAACTCGTGACCTCAGGAAAGGGGACCTCCTTTCCCCATTCCTGTTCATATTGGGTGCTGAAGTTCTGGCAAGACGACTATATGCATAGTCAATCACTACCGATAACTCGATTGGTTTCTCATTTGGCCGAAACGGGCCACGAATCCCCTTTTTTTCCTTTACAGATGATATTATTGTTTTCTGCAAAGGCAACATAGAAGCAAGACGGAAAGTTAGAACTATAATTGATGATTATTGCAAAGTTTCAGGGCTGAAAGTTAATTATCAAAAATCAAGCTTCCAACCAACAAAAGGTATCTCCAACACCAGGATTGCTGAGTTACGAAATTGTTTGAATATTAATAATGAGAACTCGCTGAAAAAATATCTTGGTTGTCCTATTATTAACGACAAGGTAAATAAGGAAACATTTGAAGATGTTATATGCAAGTCCAAAGAACAACTTAGTAAATGGCGAACGAGTGCTCTATCTCAACAAGGTCGAGCTGTTCTTATTGGTTTAAACCTTGCCGCAAAACCTATGTACATAATGCAGAACTTTATGCTTCCTTGTTATGTACATAAAGAACTAGATCAGATAAATAGGAGATTTTTCTGGAATAAAGATCTCCAGTCACGACCTCTTATAAGCTGGGACATAATATGCAGACCAAAAAGTTGTGGCGACCTTAGCATTCGAAAAAGCAAAGAGATGAATGAAGCCTTCCAAATGAAGTTTCTATGGAAGATTCTAGCTGAACCAAATAATGTGTGGGTTTCGCTGGTTAGGCATAAGTACTTATAGTTTGTCTTCATCTTCGAATATAAAAAAGGTGGGGATATGTCCTGGCAATGGCCAAAATTAATGACCTTAGTTAACAAATTTAGGACCGGGCTGATTTGGTAAGTCAGAAATAGTAAATCCATCAAATTTTGGAGTGATAACTGGATCACAACGTCAACACTACAAACTAGGGAAAACGTTCCCCAAATAGACAATATAGATGAAACGGTTAGCGATTACTTTGCCTATATCTTCATTTGAAAACCGCGTGTACGGGTGGTCAGATAGAGCTGGTTGGTTTACTACATCCAGTGCTTATAAGCTCCTCATTTTGCCTTCTTCAAATCATGTTGATATTAATATATGCCTGGATTTGGCGAATTAGCGCCCCGCCAAAGCTTAAGAATTTCTTATGGAAACTTACCAAAGACGGCCTCCCTATTGCTACTAGGTTGGCCTCTAGGGGGTGTTTGTACCATCTACATGTAGTATCTGCAATAGTGTGGTTGAGGACAAAGTTCACCTCCTGATCGAATGTCCCTTCGCTCGCTCCCTTTATCAACTTCCTTAGCGAATTGACGCAACCATAGCAACCATGATACGTAGAAATAAGGACATAAAACCAATCATATCTGTTTTAGGGCATCACCTCAATTCAGAGGCTAAAATGGTTCTCGCCTTCGCTTGGTGGAACGTATGGCCGGTATACTCGGAACCAACTCGTTTTCCGACATATCTCGATTCCAACTCGGGCCACTTCGCTACAATGCCTTAAAAATCATATACACAATTGGAAACAAACCTACCAGTCGGTCGACGATTTTATTGTAAACACCACACAAACCACCACCAACCGAATGACACAGAATAAAAGGAAAAGTACTACATACACTAAATGGCGCAAACCCCATTGGATGACTTCAAGTTAAATTTCGACGGTTCCTCGTTAGTTAATAAGGACAGCACGGATGGTGTTATTATCCGAGATTGGGAGGGAAAGCCTATAAGTATAAACTATCAACAATTTGGTTTGCAAACCCCACTTAAAGTAGAAGCACTCCCATTAAAGCTTGGTATTCAACAAGCCATACGTCTCAGTATCAAGAAAATTCATGTCGAAGGGGACTCATCCAAAATCAAAGATTATTTCAATAAAAACAAAAAATGCCCTTGGGAAATCGAACTAGTATTGTACTGTCAGATGTACAAATTTTACTATCGACTTTGGAATCCTTCTTTCATATCCCCTGGTTAAGCAATAGAGTGGCGGATAAGGTTGCACACCTTTGCCGTTTTGTCTGGGGAGTCGATATCTATAATGATTCCGGTCTTTTTGACCTCATCCGTATGGATGCTGTCGAGTAGAGCTCGCTATATATGTACAAATAAAACCCCTGTGTGCCTCTATATATACTTTATATTAATATACGGAGTATCTTACATAACGAGGGGAGAATTGTGAACTAATGGATCAATCAAATGAACGACACATGCATGAAAAAAGCACGGTAGCACAGATTATACGTATATTTAAAATACCCATTTGCAATTGAATAAAAATACCTTATCCTTAACAAAATATCTATACCTTTATTTATCTATTATTCTAATAAAGAAAATAAACCAACTAACTTAATACAATCATCAACTATAAGGTAGAATAAAACTAAACTTTCCATCCATCATCTTCTCTCTCTCTCCATTTCTTACCATGGAACGAATCTCTTTTATAGGAACAATAGGAACAACTGACTTCAGTCAAACAAGAGGTGACTCTGGTAAATAAAACCAAACCTTAAAAATACCCAAAGAGAACAGCCCGAATCCCCTATCCCCAAATTTCCTATCCTTCATCACTCCTCATAATTAGGGTTGTTATTCGAGTCGAACGAGCCGAGTATTACTTGTTCATATTTAGTTCATTTAGAATATGAACGAGCTCGAGCCGAGCCTAAATTTTGACTCGAGCTTAAAAATGTGCTCATATTCGGCTCGTTTAGGAAATGAGCGAGCTCGAGCCGAGCTTTTTTCGAGCTTTAGGCAATTCTACTTGCTCATTATACAATAACTTTAAGAAAATTTTAGAAATTTCATCAAATTCGAGCTATTCGGGTTTAATTCGAACGAGCCGAGCTTTGGAACGAGCTTAAAAATGTGCTCATATTCGACTTGTTTAGAAAATGAACGAGCTCGAGTCGAGTTTTATACGAGCCGAACCCGAGCCGATCACGAGTAGCTTGTCTCACATAAGACCCCTACTCATAATCCATCCATGATCCAACCCTTCATCTTTTTCTTAATATTTTTTTTTAAATTTAATATATGTTGGGTAGTCATGATAAAAAAAAAACCCTATTCCCGAATTCCCTTGATTATATAATAGTGACCGGGAGGGAAGAACCATTCACTTGGGGTATGCGTTTATAGGCAAACAAAGTTAACAAATCACTCAGGGTATGCGTTTATGGCAAGACACTCCTTCTGGAGTTAGGTTAATAATTTAATCATTTCAATAAGAATGGAAAATGTCGAGTTAATCATGGATGATGTCAAATCACTACTTCTGGAGTTAGGTTTTGTATCTTTTTTTTTACGTGTCCTGCTTGGGTAATAAAATGATTGATAAGGTTTTGTTACTCGTTTGGAGAACTCTCTCTCATTTGTTTGTATACTACTCCCTCCGTTCAACAAAACTTGACGTTTTACTATTAATGCACGCTTTTTTAGGAGCTAAAAACTATATAAAATATCGCCTTTTTAAATAATTTTTTTTAACAATTTCGTAGTTATTATTAATAAGTACAAACTTGTTTAAATTTTTTTTTTTTAAAATGAATATTTTATATAGTTTTTATCATTCTAAAAAAGCGTGCGTGAATAGTAAACGACAAATTTTGTTGAACGGAGGGAGTATTAGGTTTCCAAATTCCAACCTAACCGAATTATTTCCTGCTAACTGAATTACAATAGTTAAGATTGGGTTTACTAAACTGTACAAGGGCTTTGCTAGTTGGGCTTTAGTCTTTGGTTTCCTTGTCCATTTAGGCCCACACGTATTACCTGTCTCTCTGTCTATTGCTGCATTTTCATCATTATTTTTGTTGAGCAGCCATTTCCATCATTATTGAAACCCAAAAATCTAGAGTATAAGACCCCTCCTCTTACCCATTTTATTTTCTCTCATCCTATTCTAATTTTACACCTCATTTATTTTTTTGTTTAAATATTTTTTCACCTTTTCTACCTTATCTTATAAGATTTGTTCTATAACCATGGGTAAACCTCTTACCCCTTTTGAAATTTATTTTCACCTTTTCTTTCCCTCTATCATGTGTAACATCACATCTTTCCTTTATTTTTTTTATTAAAAAAAAAAGACAACAAAATTACAAAAGGGAAGATGTTACCTCTCTCTACCAAGATAACCTCTTTCATTCCCTTACCTTAAGGTATAAGCCACAACAAAGGGGTTACCTTTTAGTGACCTTAAGGTAACCAAAACCCTTGGTTGTTGATGATCTAACACTAGATTTTCATCATTAAAAAATTTTAGGTTTAAATTTCTTCTTATTTCCTTTTTTGAATAAATGGTCCTTTTTTAACGCACACTAGTGATTGAAATCATTTTTTTTTTGTTTAAAAAAAATCATTTTTTTTATTTAATACTACTGAGTATTAGGTAATGTTTTTACTTTTTAGGTCCTACTTCAAACATACACAACACTTGTTATTTATGGAACGTTTTATGTGCGTGGACGGCACGTGAATAGTTGTGGAATTAGGATTTTTGGCCTTGGCTGCTAATTTCTTTTTATGCAAGAAGATTTTTTTAAAAATAGGTAAAACTAATTAAAATAATCCAATCTTTAAAGAATTGATAAAAAAATATCTCCACCTTTCAACAGTAAAAAAAAAAAAAAATACCAAACTTTGGGAGATGTGATAACAAAGTATCCCAATTGTTTTTACGACTATAAATATGAGCAAAAACGATGACATATAATTAACAAAATTAAGATTTTGGTCAATTTTGGATGATATTGACATATTTTAATAAGAATGAGATCGTTTAATCAATTTTATATAAATTTTTTTTATAAGGAAATAATTCGAGGTCGGACAGGCCCGGACTGTAATAGCTCGGATTTTGAAATCCTAATATTTCGGAGAAAAAAAAATTTAATTAAAATAAAACTAAAATGAATTTAAAAGTGGAATTTAACGAAAAACTCCCTAAATCGGATTTTAAAATTCATGGAACAAATATCCGACTTTGAGACCACAATCTTCGTCCCCTTTAATCCGTTCTTATCCAATTTCTACACTTGGTCTAATCAACTAATTTCACTTTCCAACTCATGTTCTCCCCCTTTGGTAATACTTATCCTCCCCCTCACTTACCTCTTTTCTTTCTTCTCCTAAATTGGCAAAATGCCAAACTATCCTTAACTCCCTCCTCTGTCCGACTGCAGCTAGCCTGTAAACACTCAGAAATGATTGTAAATTGTGATGATTTTCATTGATGAGTTACAACGTATTTATACAGTGGTTCAGATCTTATCTTTACAAGATCTTCACTGGAAGATATACACAGGAAGATATCACAAAATCATATCTCAACTATAATATCCTAACACCCTCCCGCAAGCTCATGGGAGTTTACGGACATGAAGCTTGTCTCGTAAGGTGACAAATCTCGCACTACCAACGGCCTTGGTGAAGATATCCGCCACCTGATCAGCAGAACGAATGTGGCGAACCACCAATTCACCGTCTTCAACCTGTTCTCGCACAAAGTGGTAATCAATTTTGATATGTTTGGATCGATTGTGGAAGACGGGATTGGACGACATAAACGTGGCGCTGAGATTGTCACAAAGCAGGATAGGTGTTGATGAGGGCGATTGAATCTCACCAAGAAGTTGGCGAAGCCATATCAACTCGGCAGCAGTAAAAGCAACAGCTCGATATTCTGCCTCCGTACTTGAACGAGCAACTACACGTTGCTTCCGAGATGACCAACTGATAAGATTCCCTCCATAATATATAGAGAAGCCATGTTGGGATCGACAATCGTCAGAGTCAGAAGCCCAGCCGGCATCCGAATAGGCCACAAGGCGGGAATCCAGCGCCGGTCGTAAGGTGATTCCGTGAGTGATCGTGCCTTTCAAGTAACGGAGGATGCGCTTGACTGACTTCCAATGCTCAACAGTAGGACTGTGCATATAGTGGCAGACCCTATTGGCTGCATATGCGATTTCGGGACGACTGATGAGCATATATTGCAGAGATCCCACAGTACTTCGGTAGAGGTGTGGGTCTTCAAAAGGGTCACCAGCCTTGACCAGACGGGAGCCCGGCTCAGTGGGGGATGAGATAGGCTTCGCATCTGTCATATGAGTCCGGTCGAGCAAGTCCCGAATGTATCGTTGCTGAGTGAGGACAAGCGATTTGGCCCCTCTAATCACTTCAACTCCAAGGAAGTAATGAAGAGGCCCGAGATCCTTGAGGGAAAATGCACCGTTGAGCTGATGGATGAGATTCTGGACTGCAGCAACATCAGACCCTGTAATCACTAAGTCATCCACATAAACCAAGATGTACATAATCTGAGTCGATGTTTTGCGGACATAGAGCGACGTGTCTGATTTGCAGGACACAAAACCCTTGGCCAGTAGGAAGGTTTTCAGCTTGTGAAACCATGCCCTTGGGGCTTGTTTAAGGCCATAGAGAGCCTTCCGAAGCCGACACACATGAGAGGGACGAGCCGGATCAACGAAGCCCTTTGGTTGCTCCATAAAAACACATTCTTGAAGATCGCCGTTTAGAAAGGCATTGTTGATGTCCACTTGACGAATGCACCAGTTGTTAGTGAGAGCAATAGATAGGACAAGTCTGATCGTTGTCGGTTTAACTACGGGGCTGAATGTGTCGAAATAATCAACTCCCTCCTCTTGATTGAAGCCTTTTGCAACCAGTCGAGCTTTGAACCATTCAATGGTACCATCGGCATTGCGTTTGATCCTGAAAATCCACTTACACCCAACAAGGTTAGAGTTACGAGGGTGAGGGACCAAATCCCAAGTGCCATTACGCATAAGAGCATCATATTCCGCTTGCATCGCATTTTGCCATTCGGGTAGTTTGGACGCTTGCTGAAAAGTTTTTGGTTCTGTGGGATAGGAGTCTGGAGGAAGGGGGAATTTAGTGGTGAGAGCTTTAGGCCTGAATTCGCCCGCTTTGGATCGAGTTCGCATTGGGTGAGTGGAGTGGGCAGGGTGACGAAACATGGATGGAAGTGGGGGAGGGGGTGGCGCAGTTGGGGAGCCGTTTGATGAGGCATCAGTGGCTGTAGGGGAGTCAGGGGGAGTAGCATTACCTGTGGCAGTGGCTGTAGGGGATGTGGAAGCATTTCCAGTGGCTGGAGCATCAGCAACGGACTCTGCAACGAGAGTGGCAGACGGACTGTGATCAGCAAAGGGGCTGGTCGGAGGGGATCCCACCGAATCACGTGGAGGATTGGGCGAGACGGGTGGGTATGGAGTGGTACTGACCTCCGGAAGGATGCTTGAAGCTTGTTGCAGCAGAGACATTGTAGTCGATGGGAGTGCACTGGAGTCGGATGAAGTGGCAGCGGGATGAACGTGATTGGGATAAGGAAAGGTGGATTCATCGAATACCACATAACGAGCTATATAAAATCGAGACGTGGGCACATGAAGGCACATGTAACCACGATGTTGGGGGCTGTAGCCGATGAAAACACACGGCAAGGACCTGTACTCAAGCTTTGTGGAATTGTATGGGCGCAAGAACGGATAGCAGAGACAACCGAAAGCCTTGAGGAAAGCATAGTCAGGTGATTTTTGGTAAAGGCATTCGTAAGGAGACCGGGACTGAAGGGTTGGTGTGATGGTTCGATTGTGAAGAAACACTGCAGTGTGGAAGGCTCGTTCCCACAATGACATTGGGAGTTTGGCTGTAGCAAGGAGGGACAAGCCTTTCTCCATGATGATTCGATTCCGGCGTTCAATGGCCCCGTTTTGAGCTTGAGTATAAGGACATGAAATACGATGGCTGATCCCAAGTTTCGCAAGGTAAGGAGTAAGAGCCTGAAATTCACCTCCTCCATTCGTTTGCAAATTTTTAATGGTTGTAGAAAATTGATTTTGAATCATGTTGATAAATTTGGGAAAGACAGTGGCCACTTGAGATTTTTGTGGTAAGAAGTATACCCAAACAAACCGTGTACAATCATCCATAAAGAGCAAGAAATATTTGTTTCCATTGGTAGAGATTGTAGAGACAGGGCCCCAAACATCGGAGTACACAATTTCAAACGGAATTTGACTAGGAGAATGACGAATGGTAAGAGGGATCCTATGACTCTTTCCTAATTGACACGACTCACAAATCGAGTCTAATTTATTGGATGAAACAGGTAATTTGAAACGGGAAATGGACTGACGCAAGACAGACTCATGGGGATGTCCTAACCGGTGATGCCATGTTTGAAGAGAAGTGCGCTCTCCGAGATAGACTTGAGATAATGGTTGCAAAGACAGTGACGTTGAGGATGGCAGAAGACGATACAGTCCGTTGTCAATGACCCCGTTTAGAAGAGTCCGCCCCTGCATATCCTTTATTCGACAAAAATTGGGAAAGAATTCCATGTAAACGTTATTATCCCTGGTTAGTTGAGAAACACTCAATAGGCTCTTGCAAATAGAGGGAACAAAAAGGATGTTATGTAAAGCAACGGGTTTAGATGATGCAGGAAGAATAGAATGACCCAAATGCGTAATTGCAAGGGACTTACCATCACCAACCTGTAACCCATCAGCGCCCGTGTACCCAGAATGAATTGAGAGATTGCTCATGTCCGAGGTTGCATGATTTGTCGCGCCGGAGTCAACATACCAGGAGGGATGAACGATGCTGGATGGTGGATTCTCAATAGTGTAAGCTTGCTTTGAAGAGGCCGACTTGGTGCGCTTTTTAAAATCTTTTGAAGGTGGGTGGAAATTCATTGTTGTTGAAGCGATTGAAGCAATTGATAGCCTCATGACCCAGCTTCTTGCAAATCTGACATTGAGGACGCGGCTTGTCACTCTTGGATGAGGAATCCAGGGAGTGAGTGTCTGCTCCAGAGTTGTCAGCCGTAGTGTGACGGTTGCCACGAGTACGAGCCATGCTCGCAGATGGAGTGAGGTCTGAGAGGGATGTAGTCAATCTGTTGAGACGTTCTTCCTCTTGAAGGAGAAGACCCAACAGGTCATCGGAATTGACAGGCTCCAACCGCATATTGATGGCTGCACAAAATGGACCATAGGAGGTGTCGAGACCATGGAGGATGGCGGCAACGAGATCATCATCGGGAATGGCCGTCATACACTCAGCCAAGGAGTCGGCAAAGGAGCGTTTCTTTTCAACATACTCCAGGACAGGTAGGTCACCTTTGGGAAATGTTTGAAGTTGATGCTTCAGGTGCATCGATCGGGCTCTGTTCTGAGCATGGAACATTCGAGCCAGAATGGTCCAAACTTCTGCAGTAGTAGTTGCCCTAGCCACATGTGCCAGGAGTGGGGTAGAAAGGGTCGAACGAACCCATAGGAGGACCATTCTATCTTTCTTAACCCACTCAAGATAGGCAGGATTTGGGGCTGTAGATGCTGGAACTGTAGTGGTAGTATCACCTTCGGTGGTAGTGGTGGAGGGTACCACAACATTAGCAGGAGGAGCACTGTCGGTGACGAGAAAAGACTCACGTTCATAGGCCTGCAGTGCTGACTTGATGGTGCTGCGCCAAAGGAAGTAATTGTCACGATCTAAACGAACGTGAAAATTTGGGAAATGAATGTGAAAGCCAGCCGACGAAGAGGAGTTGCCGGAGGCTGCAGAGAGGATATTTGTGGTGGACTGTGAAGAGGAAGAGGAAACATGAGTGGCCATTGGATCGATAGAGACTGCTGATACCATGTAAACACTCAGAAATGATTGTAAATTGTGATGATTTTCATTGATGAGTTACAACGTATTTATACAGTGGTTCAGATCTTATCTTTACAAGATCTTCACTGGAAGATATACACAGGAAGATATCACAAAATCATATCTCAACTATAATATCCTAACATAGCCCAAGACCTATTCTCTTTTCTTTTTATCAGATTCCCACTTTCATAAACACACAAACACTCCCCTTCCCTTGTCTTCATTTTTTTATGTCAGACACTCTCTCTTCCCCCCTGTGTCTTTCAAACTCCAAACAACTCCTTCCTTGGCCTCCCTTGCACTGCCACCAGTCCACCGCACCCCGTCGCCGAGAGCTCCCGATGCCTAGCAGCGGCTTCAGACGCCGAGTCCCTGTTTCTCCTCCCGAAGAGCCGAGCCGAGCAGCAGCTCACCGCCATCTCCATCACTCCCCTCCCGAGTGCTGTCCGAGCCCCACAGCGCCTTCCTCCTCCATCTTGTTCCGGCGGCAGCAGCAGCACCTCCAGGCCTCTCCAGGCGAGCCGCGGTTTTCCGACGCCCAGGCGAGTCTCCGAGCACCACCGTTCTCCCCTGTTTTGCCTAAGAAGCCTCGGTAAGCCTTCAATCCTTCGATTCCCGATCGAAAACCTTGTAAAGGTTCGCCCTTTAACCTCCTTCTTCCTACCTAGGCTGCGCTCGGTTGATTCCGACCTCGGGGAAGCCAAATCGTGCCTCCGACGACGATTCCGGGCGGAGGAAGGACCTCGGTGAGCATCCTTAAACCCCCCTCCTGTCCTCGATTTTGTTTCTTCCGAATCACTGTGTCATGTGTATCTTCTTTGACTAACTGTTATGAGGGTGGTGAGATGGGCGAGAGAGAACATCGGAGAGTTCGAGAGTGGGAGAGAGTGCGAAGCGGTGAGGACGAGAGCGAGGGTCCGGCGAACGTACGTGGGAGCGAGGGCGAGAGAGGACGAGGGGGGGAGTGTGAGTAGATGCGAGAAAGTGGTGCGAGGGCGAGGTGAGGGCGGCGATCGAGCGAAGGACGAAGCCGGGAGAAGCGCCGTCGGGTATCGCTTTCGATTCTACAGAGGCGGAGGCAAAAGGTTGAAGGAGAAGACCAGGTGGGTCCCGCCTCCACATCATCGGCCACCTCAGCAGCTGGGCCCCACTCCCTTTTTTTAACTTCGGGTTCCACTTTGGCTGGGAAATGGAATTGAGTTGTTGGGCCTAATTGTTGGTCTGCTGGCTCATCTCTTTTTTTTAAAACAAATGAAATATGGGCTTGTTTGCCTTCTTTTTATAAAATGGGTTTCGGATTTGGGATTTTAGGAATAAAGGGTCGGTTTTGATATTTTATAAAATGAAAGGGAAGGTTTGGTAATTTAATTAAGGGTCGATTTTATATAAAGTAAAATGGTTGGGGTTATTTTGATATAATATATATATTAAGAGTATTTGAAAATAAATAAATAATGGCATTGTAAAGTGTGGGGATTAAGAAAAAAAATGTTACCGGATTTAAATAAAAAAAAAAGGAAATTGACGAACATTTTTCCAAGGTCAAGATTTCTAACTATTTGACTCGAACTTCAAACGGGTTTGAATTAACTTGGGGATTTGAATTGTTCGATGACTGACTAGCATGATGTTATGATCTGATTGATTGACTAATAGCATGAGTGTGTGGACTAATGGCATGCATGAATGACTAACGACATGATGAGATGTTAAGTTATGTATCGTTTATCTAATAGCTTATAAACTACGATGAATATGATGAACTTTGAGATGTATGACTAGGCATATATATTGTTGCGGAAATATGAATGTGGCTGAATGAAATGATGAGAATGATATGGTCTTGCGGAATGTGGCAATATGACAAATGGTTGAACTTGACGGAACGATGATTGCGATATGGTTGCTATTCTCGTTGAATGATATGCTTGAGTGCTTGGATGATTAGACGTAGACTTATATATGTGTTCCTATGTGTATCTAGGTGATCTTTAATCTATCGTAATGCTTGCGTTGCTGTTCTGCACTGCCAGGTAAGTCTCTTCGGAGCTTACTCAGATTGAATAGAGCTATTCCCTGCTTTAGGTGCATGATATACTAGGTGTTGCATTCATGATCAGCATGCCATGTAGTACCATGCTAGGTTGCATCTACGTTGAGCATCCCTTTTCTTTATGCGTATGTAAACAGAACGGCCGTTATCTGTGATAGTCCTAGAGTCTTTGCTAGGGTCATAGGGTAGCCCAGCCTCATCGGGTACCCTGAGTCAATCGAGTACTTCCTTATATTATGATATGCCTGCGGGCTTTATTGTGGAGCGGGTTAGGCATGCGTGCCGCCCTATTATGAATGAATGCATTCACGAGCTGGCCAGTCTCCGCCTGTCGGAAGGGGTGGATGTAGGAGAGGGATATGCCACTTGGCATTGTCTTGGGCCCTTTACAGTATTTCTGCACATTATTATGAACTAGGAGCATGCTAGTGTGTTTGAATTTCGTACTGCATTAGAGCATCTTTATTAGGTATAGCGTATATGTGTGCTTATGGTTGGGATGCAGAGTTAAGTGGGCATCGATCTGATCCCGCCCCAAATCAATTTTTTTAGGAATTATTTATGTTCATCCTATCGGTGCTGTTTGCTTATTGCGCGGGTCATTTTGTCGGCGGAGAGTGAGCGCTGGAGTTATAGACTTCACCAGACTCTGATTATATTGTTTTGGATTTATACTTTTGACTCCGTTTTGACCCGGCTCCGCCGTGGCACCCCTTTGTATTATGCTTTACTCCCGCTATTGTGTGACCTTTGGTTTTCCACGCTTAGACTTATGACGGGTACAGGGGACTTCCCCGGGGATTCCAATGATCCCTTCGAATTTTGGGTATGAAATCCCACTTGAAACGTTAGAGTAGAATTTCAAACCTTCAACATGTACTCGGGGCGCAAGATCCTAACGAGGGGTTTCATCCCTCGAAACGTAACTCGGGAATCATAATCACGGGCCGTTACAAAGGGGTATCAGAGCTGAGGTTATGCAAACCGAGTATGATAGGTTGAAGTGGTTTTGAAATGGCCCAAGGTTTTCAAATGGTTTTTCAAAATGTTTTAGAAAGGGCAAAATGAATTTAATATGGCTAACTCAAATGGACTAAGTATGAACTTGACTCAATAAATCTGGTAATCAAACAAAGGGAAACGATGGGGTAGTAAAGGCGCTAGACCATCCCTAACGGATGTAGTTGGGAACGGGTAGGCAAAATCCTAGCTCCTTTTACAGATGGGGTTTGAAGACTCCAAGGAGTCCGAGGGTTGGAGTAGCTTGGGCTAGGGGTCCGTGAGGTATTTGCCCCTCCGGTCAGTCGTCCCTCGAAGGACGGCATAGATCGTTTATGTGATTATATGCATTATATCCAACTGGGCCCGAGGGCGATCCTTCTCGAAGGGGATCATATTAATCCTGTTGATTACTTCCATGCTGAGTGCTATTGTGCTTAGGATAGAGAACTAATCAATATGCATTGACTTGAATCATGTATTGAATAACTGTGCAAATGGGATAGAGGGAGAATACCTCGTTCTTATGTCATTGGAATTCCTGTCTTGTCGGAATGGAACTTCCTTAATTCAAACCCTTTGATGATTCTGACTTCGTCATCCGTCACACCAAAATATTTAGGCATGTTAGCAAGGGTTGAGGAGCGTTCTCTCTCCCCGTTTTGAGTCCTGTTGATATCCCACCATCTATGCTTCTACCGAGTCTTGTACTAGAGGTTGGTGTCTCCAACGGGAAATTTGGGTTGGTCATCTAATTACCTTCAGAAATCATGTCGGATGTGAGGATTACTTGAGTATGTTAGTGGGAGTGATGACTGGAGTAGTTTCGAGTTAGGAGTGAGTTGTCTCATGGAGTCACCCCTTTGATCATCGTAATGGTCAACCATGTCTTCTTGCCGCAAGAGTCTAAACACGAGTCCTACCCTCACCTCTCATGAACAATGTGTGTGTCTTTGTGTCATACCGAGCGAGTCATACTAGCGTCCCACAGGGAAACGGGTTAATAAGTCGGTGATTGCCCTTGGGGAATTCTGTCAGGTTATGATAGTAGCCCACCTTGTGATTGCATGACATGATGTGTTAGTATATTCCAGCATGACTTGCCATATATCTTGCATGATTACACTTTTGGATGAATATATATGATGAATGTACGAATCCCCATGATAGTTACTCTCCATTGAATTAGGTTCATGATAGTGTGATCAACCCTTGTTGTATGTTTAATATGAGAAATGACTGTCGTAGCATGCTAATTTGACTTAATTGGACCTCGTTGACTATGTATATGTTTGATGAGTGTTGGTAGTATCATGTAGGGTACATATCTCCTAATTATAGACCATCGTGCAATTATGTGCCATACTTGTCATACTACATGTACATGGTTGTATTTGATGTGATAGTTGCTATGTCCAAATGACTTCACCCTATCCCCTGACATGATTATTAGAGTGCGTCTTATCATGCTTACCTTGAACCCACATTGTTTTGAGTTGCTTATGTGTACACTTAAAATGAGTAATGAATCATACATGTAGGATATCCTATAATGCTCGCTATGTCATATATAACTTATGCTGTAAATGTCTATTGTCGGTCAGTGCATACATGTTCTTAATATGTCAAGCATGATTAGTGCATGAGACGATAAGTTTTAGCAAGTTCTGCGTGCATGTAAAGTTGATTATGTGAACATGTTATGAATGCATAGGACGTTATTCCTGTTAATAGGTACATCCTAGTGTGGAATTTGCTATATGTTTGCTTGCCGCACTTGTAACCTTATAGAATACCCTAAGGGCATTGTTGTAACTCTCGGGTTCGCGTCTTGTTTTGAGTCTCGTCATCTCTAGTCCTGGTTTGTGTCTGAATTCTTAAGGAAGTCGTTTTGTCCTCCCTTGCCCTCCCCTATCTCTGTGACTTCTAACCCCTCGTGAACCCCTTGATGGACGTCGACATAGAAGAGAAAACGAGCGATCGAGTGGCACCAGAGTGGCGCAACGGAAGTGTGGTAGGCCCATGGCCCATGGACCCTAGGATCGACGTCACCAAAGGAAGGACGCCTTTCGAAGATGGCGGTTGCAGACGTAATCCTCCTAGATGACTCAAGGAATGACGTTCTTCGTCCGAATTGTGATCTCTCTTATGCGATCTGGAATCAGTGTCGTGCGATACGCTTGGAACTAACTAAATTGAGGTGTGATGACTGATAAGCTGAACTGGTAGTGAATGATTGCCTGACTAACTTGTGTTTGTGATGATGTGCCTATATGCTTAAGTGTACTGACCTGCTAGTAAATCGGTTATGGGTTACATAGGTGGTGGTGTATTCTTCTTAGGAATGAGTCGAGTGTTTTCCTTGGTGAGACGGATCGGGAAATCGCAGGTAGATTGAGGTGTTCGAGTTGGTCATTGGTTATGCGAGATGGAATGCATGAAGGATGTGTTAGCTTGGGTAGAGTCGAGCGAGTTATGGCATGTCGGAGATAGTGTTCAGTGAGTATATTTGAGCTTCCAGGTAGGTCTTAGGTGAAGAGTGGAGTTAGCATGGTGAGATTTCGAGGAAGAGGTCCTAGCTAGAAGTGTCGGTAGGTAGTGGGTGCAAGTATAGGTGGTTAGTGTAGTCCTAGAGGTGGATGAGTGGGCTAGGAATGGATCGGAGGGATTCTCAAAGAGAAGTGTTGATAGACGGATTAGTATGCCGGGAGAGAGTGTCTAGATAGTCTAGGAGCGAATCGTTAGTGGCATTGAGGATGATCAGTTAACGAATGTCTAAGGAATCGTAGAATTGGGACTAGGTTGTATGTGCGGTGATTGGGAGCGATCTTGGTAAAGGCTAAGGTTGAGGAACCGCTAAGGAAGAGTAGTATGAGGTTGCTTGGGAAATCATCGATCTTGGGGATTAGGCTGTTCATATCAGGTTGTACGTGTGATGAGTATTTAGGGATGCTTAGATGGGATTGGTAATGCTTGGAGGATTTATGAGTGAAGGATTTCTAGATGCGTTGTTGGAGGATTTTGGTATAGGAAAGGAATCGAGGTTGATGTGTGGATATTGTTTTGGGCTATTGAGGTATTTGGGGATGAGAGATGATTGTTCGAGGAAAGATTGGTAACTGGGTAAGGATTTCGTTGAGAATTCTAGTAAGACTGTTTACTTGAGGTTGAGATGGGAAGATTCTGATGATGGATTTGGGAACTAGGCAAGCGGGAGGTATTGTAAACTCTAGAGGAAGAAGGATTTTACGAGGTTTGGCGAAGATGTTGGACTTGGGAAACTCGAGGGATGGTAATTTAGGGATTCCGCGGAAATGATGATCGGTAAAAGAGGCCTTGGACGGTAAGGTGTCATGGTTAAGAAGTGGGAGCTCGAGGCAATTTAGGACATGAAGAGATGAGGAACTAGAGTAGAATGACTTGAGGATTTCGAATGGTTAAGGTTTAGTAAGATTTGGAATGAGGAAAATTGGGAATATACTGAGACGAGGACCTGTAATAGGTTGGTTGAGGAGTCGTGGATGTTAGGTTTCGTAAGATTTGGGATGGGACAAGTAGAGTTTGTGATTGGTCATTGAGGATAGACGCGGGTGATGAGGAACTTGGTGATTCGTGGTTATGAGTTGGCACTAGACGGTTTTCTGCGTTAGAGTTGTCGAAGGTATGCGGTTGAATGGATTCTAGAAAGGTAGGATGCTTGTGTTGGTAATGTCGAGCATAAGGATGGGAGTGTCAGGTGTGAGATGGTCAGTATGAGTTGGGTTTTTAGAGGTGGATGGCTAGTGAGAGTGATTAGTGATACAGGAAGTGTGATCATGTTAACGAGAGTATTCGAGATGTCTCTTTGGGAGATAATGGTCAGGCAGACTCTTGAGGACCTAGGGAGAGTAAGCAAGATTGTTAAGGAGCACCTAGATCGATCGTGAGAGTGGTTGAGTCGAGAGCTTGAGATTTCTCTTAGAAGGCGAGATGGGATTGGTAGAGGACTCCTAGGACGAGGGTGTGCTTTATAGAGAGTCTTGGTTGTTGGTCGAGTTGTTAAGCTTGTCGGAATAAGGGAATTGTGCGATTGAGAACTCTGAGATATGGTTTTTAGATGGCTTGATGGCATGGGAATTGGGACCCCTAGTAGTTGGTTTGGGTAATTGACCTTGAATTGCGGATAGTTATGAGACTAGAGAAATTGTACGCTAGGCGGAATGCAATGGTATTTAGAACTAGTATTGGATTGAGTTGGTAGACCTAGGTAAGGTTGATCTCGATGCAAGCGATGATGAGTAGTGGTCGTGTCTTGTCGTGATTGGTAGTTGTAGACAAGGTCTCTTGAGGATTTGATCTAGTGTATGCTTTACTTGGGGTCGAGTGTTGTGCAAATCATATGCTTAGACGATGTTGATTCCCTGATGAATTGCCATTGGCGATATCGAATTGTTAGTACTAACATAGTTAGCCCCTGACTCGATAAAATGCTGGTGTACGGAAGTATTTGTTGCCTCTAATGCGATGACGCTTGGTAGTTAACATGAGTATGATATGGTTATCTGATTGATACGATGTATAATTTTGTGAGATGATGTGATAAATCCTACCTTGTACGATAAGATGCTAGATATGCTATGGTATGTAACTGTCCGTGACATGAGTATGACCTGGTTATGAATGAGTGATACAATTGCTATGTTAGACAATTGCTATGATATATGATGCCTTGAATTGGAATTGCTAGGATGCTAGAATTGAACTTATGAAATGTGATTCTAACTTGGAACATAGGAAGGGAATATGGGATTAGCCCTTAGAGGTGGATGATTCCACCTCATGAGATTGAAACTTGCTTGACTAACATCGGGTTAAGGGATTTTGAATAATGTTTAAAAATGACTAACTTGGATTTTGAGAAGTTGAACGCGATCGAGTACTTCAATGATTTTGAGACTAATCATTTTCAAACTAAGGAACCCCTTTTGAAATTTTCTAACCGAGCTTCCATTATGACACCCCACGAAGTGGATACAAGCATTTTATAGGGGCCCTTATAGACTGCTTGCTAAGACCTAGTGAGATGCTATAATGATTTCGAGTTATGATATAACCGAGAAGTCGGGGTAAGGATATGGTAAGGGCCCATATCACACTCTCGCTACGACCTATCGGGGATATTATGGCCATGACGGCGATACTGTGAGAATCTCATAGGGGCACTTATGAGACACTTACGAGGTCAATGAAATGGTCCTTGGACTCACCTATTCAGACTTCATCCCCTACTTTGTTTTGGTTTTAGTCTCGGGGACGAGACTTGTTTTTAGAGGTGGATGATGTAATAGCTCGGATTTTGAAATCCTAATATTTCGGAGGAAAAAAAAATTTAATTAAAATAAAACTAAAATGAATTTAAAAGTGGAATTTAACGAAAAACTCCCTAAATCGGATTTTAAAATTCATGGAACAAATATCCGACTTTGAGACCACAATCTTCGTCCCCTTTAATCCGTTCTTATCCAATTTCTACACTTGGTCTAATCAACTAATTTCACTTTCCAACTCATGTTCTCCCCCTTTGGTAATACTTATCCTCTCCCTCACTTACCTCTTTTCTTTCTTCTCCTAAATTGGCAAAATGCCAAACTATCCTTAACTCCATCCTCTGTCCGACTGCAGCTAGCCCAAGACCTATTCTCTTTTCTTTTTATCAGATTCCCACTTTCATAAACACACAAACACTCCCCTTCCCTTGTCTTCATTTTTTTATGTCAGACACTCTCTCTTCCCCCCTGTGTCTTTCAAACTCCAAACAACTCCTTCCTTGGCCTCCCTTGCACTGCCACCAGTCCACCGCACCCCGTCGCCGAGAGCTCCCGACGCCTAGCAGCGGCTTCAGACGCCGAGTCCCTGTTTCTCCTCCCGAAGAGCCGAGCCGAGCAGCAGCTCACCGCCATCTCCATCACTCCCCTCCCGAGTGCTGTCCGAGCCCCACAGCGCCTTCCTCCTCCATCTTGTTCCGGCGGCAGCAGCAGCACCTCCAGGCCTCTCCAGGCGAGCCGCGGTTTTCCGACGCCCAGGCGAGTCTCCGAGCACCACCGTTCTCCCCTGTTTTGCCTAAGAAGCCTCGGTAAGCCTTCAATCCTTCGATTCCCGATCGAAAACCTTGTAAAGGTTCGCCCTTTAACCTCCTTCTTCCTACCTAGGCTGCGCTCGGTTGATTCCGACCTCGGGGAAGCAAAATCGTGCCTCCGACGACGATTCCGGGCGGAGGAAGGACCTCGGTGAGCATCCTTAAACCCCCCTCCTGTCCTCGATTTTGTTTCTTCCGAATCACTGTGTCATGTGTATCTTCTTTGACTAACTGTTATGAGGGTGGTGATATGGGCGAGAGAGAACATCGGAGAGTTCGAGAGTGGGAGAGAGTGCGAAGCGGTGAGGACGAGAGCGAGGGTCCGGCGAGCGTACGTGGGAGCGAGGGCGAGAGAGGACGAGTGGGGGAGTGCGAGTAGATGCGAGAAAGTGGTGCGAGGGCGAGGTGAGGGCGGCGATCGAGCGAAGGACGAAGCCGGGAGAAGCGCCGTCGGGTTTCGCTTTCGATTCTACAGAGGCGGAGGCAAAAGGTTGAAGGAGAAGACCAGGTGGGTCCCGCCTCCACATCATCGGCCACCTCAGCAGCTGGGCCCCACTCCCTTTTTTTAACTTCGGGTTCCACTTTGGCTGGGAAATGGAATTGAGCTGTTGGGCCTAATTGTTGGGCTGCTGGCTCATCTCTTTTTTTTTAAAACAAATGAAATTTGGGCCTGTTTGCCTTCTTTTTATAAAATGGGGTTCGGATTTGGGATTCTAGGAATAAAGGGTCGGTTTTGATATTTTATAAAATGAAAGGGAAGGTTTGGTAATTTAATTAAGGGTCGATTTTATATAAAGTAAAATGGTTGGGGTTATTTTGATATAATATATATATTAAGAGTATTCGAAAATAAATAAATAATGACATTGTAAAGTGTGGGGATTAAGAAAAAAAATGTTACCGGATTTAAATCAAAAAAAAAAGGAAATTGACGAACATTTTTCCAAGGTCGAGATTTCTAACTATTTGACTCGAACTTCAAACGGGTTTGAATTAACTTGGGGATTTGAATTGTTCGATGACTGACTAGCATGATGTTATGATCTGATTGATTGACTAATAGCATGAGTGTGTGGACTAATGGCATGCATGAATGACTACCGACATGATGAGATGTTAAGTTATGTATCGTTTATCTAATAGCTTATAAACTACGATGAATATGATGAACTTTGAGATGTATGACTAGGCATATATATTGTTGCGGAAATATGAATGTGGCTGAATGAAATGATGAGAATGATATGGTCTTGCGGAATGTGGCAATATGAAAAATGGTTGAACTTGACGGAACGATGATTGCGATATGGTTGCTATTCTCGTTGAATGATATGCTTGAGTGCTTGGATGATTAGACGCAGACTTATATATGTGTTCCTATGTGTATCTAGGTGATCTTTAATCTATCGTAATGCTTGCGTTGCTGTTCTGCACTGCCAGGTAAGTCTCTTCGGAGCATACTCAGATTGAATAGAGTTATTCCCTGCTTTAGGTGCATGATATACTAGGTGTTGCATTCATGATCAGCATGCCATGTAGTACCATGCTAGGTTGCATCTACGTTGAGCATCCCGTTTCTTTATGCGTATGTAAACAGAACGGCCGTTATCTGTGATAGTCCTAGAGTCTTTGCTAGGGTCATAGGGTAGCCCAGCCTCATCGGGTACCCTGAGTCAATCGAGTACTTCCTTATATTATGATATGCCTGTGGGCTTTATTGTGGAGCGGGTTAGGCATGCGTGCCGCCCTATTATGAATGAATGCATTCACGAGCTGGCTAGTCTCCGCCTGTCGGAAGGGGTGGAGGTAGGAGAGGGATATGCCACTTGGCATTGTCTTGGGCCCTTTACAGTATTTCTGCACATTATTATGAACTAGGAGCATGCTAGTGTGTTTGAATTTCGTACTTCATTAGAGCATCTTTATTAGGTATAGCGTATATGTGTGCTTATGGTTGGGATGCAGAGTTAAGTGGGCATCGATCTGATCCCGCCCCAAATCAATTTTTTTTAGGAATTATTTATGTTCATCCTATCGGTGTTGTTTGCTTATTGCGCGGGTCATTTTGTCGGCGGAGAGTGAGCGCTGGAGTTATAGACTTCACCAGACTCTGATTATATTGTTTTGGATTTATACTTTTGACTCCGTTTTGACCCGGCTCCGCCGTGGCACCCCTTTGTATTATGCTTTACTCCCGCTATTGTGTGACCTTTGGTTTTCCACGCTTAGACTTATGATGGGTACAGGGGACTTCCCCGGCCCCGGGGATTCCAATGATCCCTTCGAATTTTGGGTATGAAATCCCACTTGAAACGTTAGAGTAGAATTTCAAACCTTCAACATGTACTCGGGGCGCAAGATCCTAACGAGGGTTTCATCCCTCGAAACGTAACTCGGGAATCATAATCCTAGGCCGTTACACGGACCTCGAGAGGCCGACAACGTCGGCAGACGGCAAGCCGTCTAAACATAGAATAAAGAAATAGAAAATAGAACATAAAAAAGTGCAGTACAAGCGGAGGGAGACACGCAACAAAAGTCGAACAAGCGAAATAAGCCCACCAGGCTGGAGACAACGTAGACGAGAGCCGACGCCAAGCACCACCAGGAAGTGACACCGCTGGCCAGCGGTAAATCAAGAGTCTTGTGGGCAGTGAAGACGAACCTCTAAGGAAATTTCCGTAATGCGGAGTCGCCTCGATACACACCGCCTCGACCCCAGCCAGACCCGACGTCGGTTGCCAGAGCTCCAACACAGACGAAGAACGTCACAAACAACTAGCCACGCAGCCGAGAACTGCCATAGTACGACGCACCAAAAGATCCATTGGGGATTAATTTGAAGCCGTCTCGGGATTTATTTATTTCAAATTTCATCGGGCCAGCTTTGGGCCCAAGGCAAAATCCTTGGGCCCAGCAGGCAGCAGGAATTAGATCCCACGGTAGAGGAATCAACGATGCCGCGTAATGAAGCAGCACAAACACCGCAGTAGAAGTGGCCAACGACGGTCAAGGGATAGTGCAAGGCCGACAACGAGGAGATCGGTGGAAGAGAGAGACCGGCAACCACCAAGCACCACCCGAGGAACAGTTGATGTTACACCATCAGTGGAAATTGAAGCCCACCGGTGGCGATATTCACGGATAGGGTAAAAGGAGGGGGATACAACCTTGAGCGAACCGGAGGGAGATCAAGGAGGGCCACGTTGAGACGCCGGTGAACCGAGAAGAGCAAGCCTCCGAGTGCATCGACCCACCACCCAACGCCAACAAAGGGGAGCCGAGAAGGGGCCGATTGGGAAGCTATCCGAACAAGACAACTCCTGTAGAGAAAGAGAGATGTGGTTGCTCGAAACAAGACCTATTGGTTGCAAAATTGGGGGAGTAGACTCAGACCTACGAAAGCCCCAAATCAATTTTGGGGTTCGATCGAAATCAAAAACGAATTATCGGGGCTAGGTTGAAGCGATTGTCATCCGGTGAGACACCAAGACTTTACAGTGGTGGAGCCACCGTAGCCGAGATTGCCGGAGCTGAGATGAGGGCGGTCGTGGCAGGGTTAAGGCCGGCAGAGCCGGGGTTGGGTCTCCCCCTCTCTTAAGATTTATATAGAGAGGACCAAAGCCGGGGTGAGGCCGACCGAAGCCGGAAATGGGCGGCCGAAGCCGGAGTTGAGCGGCCAAGGCCGAGACTCTCAGAAGAGAGATTTAGGCTCTCCGATGAGAGATTTGGGCTCTCCGAAAAGAGATAGAGTCGGAAGTGTTGATCGGAGCTCACCTGCGCACCGCCGTGGGAGGAGGAGGGAGTTGTATCGAAAGAGAGTGTTTTTGCAGTTCTTGTTTATAATGTTCTCTTGAAGGGTAATTTTATATCATTGTTTTGACCCAATTTATAGTTGAAAAAATGTCTCGGGATATTTTGTTACCATCTCCCTCAAATGTCAGATTATTTTTCTTACAGTTAAAATGTGGGTATATTTTGTTAACACACTTCCAAAGGTTGGATTATTTTAATTAGTTTCACCTAAAAAATATTAAAAAAATCTAAAGTTGTGATTTAAATACGATGTATTTTTTTTTATTAAAATAGTTGAGAAAAAACAAAAAATATAGAAATTAATATGTGTCGGTGCAAGAGCACAGGTAACATATACTAGTATAGAAATAAATGAAGAAGAATTTTTTTTAAAACAATATTGAAAGAAAACATTCTATAATTAAAATATACAGTAACATTTTTAATTGAAATAATTGTAAGAAATAATGATATAACAAAACAAACAAAAAGTGAAAAATTAATTAAAGTTGAGATTTGAACTCCAAACCTTTTGATTATCCTTTATTTCTTTACAATTTGAGTTAAATAACATATTTTTAAGCATCATTTAAAAATGTTATATTAACTAAAAAAATACTAACCTCTCATTTGTAAGGTAAGGAAAGATAATGGTTAAGTGTTTAACCTTCCAAATTTAGTCTATTTTTAAGTTAAAATTTATTGATCAATATTCAAATCATTACCCTTCTTCCCCTATAAGGTTACATCTTCTCCATTTTTTTCTTTCTCTTCATAATATTTTAACACCTCGTTTATTTTCTCTTTTGAATAGTTTTTCATTTTATCAACCTGTTTCTTTAAATAATTTTTCATATTTTCACTCCACACTAGTCTCTGGTCATTCTGGTCAGGTTCAGGTCGGGTCGTTTCGGGTTTCGGGTCAAACGGGTCTCGGGTCAAACGGGTCTCGGGTAAATCGGGTCGAAACAAAGTCGGGTTGAACCCGGTTTCGGGTCGATTTCGGGTCGGTTTTGACTTTCGGGTCATATAAGTCATATTCAGACCAAGCCTTGGCACTCCATCTCCTCTTTTTTGTTTCGGACGTTTCAGAATGCTCAGAAGTTTCAGAAATCCCAATCTTACTTCCCGTATCTTCCATTGGAGTTGGTAAAAGTGTAGGAGTAGTAGGAGAGACGCAATCTTCCAAATTTGCACTAGTAGGAGTAAGAGAATGACTCGAAGATGATAAAGACGCTCCTAAAAAATAACATAAGCACAAAAAACGCATAAATTAATAATATTAATAATACATTTTCAAATTTGTAATAAATTAATTATGAGACAATTAACTACCTTGATTCAAAATCTGGAGTGATGGTGAGGATGGAGATGGCATGACAGTAGAATGGAGTCCAAATCCAGCTCGAAATGGCATTGGCAACAAAAGTTCACTTGGTGTTTTTGGTGAACATTTTTTTGATGGAACTCGTGTACATGGGGGCATGTTTCCTGCACGAGGAATGTAAGATAATTGTCAGTTTCCATTTCTTGGTCCAAAGACAGTCACAGACAAAGACAAATGAGATATCTCAAAGGGGACTAAACATAAAGAGGGGATTAAACTAAGAGAATGCACTTGGAGGGGATTAAACATAAAGAGGGGATTAAACATAAGCAACTCAAAAGAAATCAATATATGTGTAATATATTATATATGTGCTCTTCTACATAAGGCCGCACTTGCTTAAATGGTGGTTGTGTTATTATTTCTCGGAGCTTCTATTCAGCAATATTTCAGTGACAAAGAAAACAAAACCTCATGTATGGAGTTAAAGGGATGTTTGCCTGTTACCATGCCATTAAAGGGCAGTGGGTTGTTTGCTTGTTACCATGCCATTTTTCATCATGTTTGTAAATTGTAATTTGCTGCCTTGTTGGTTACAGCAACATAGATTGACATATGAAATTGTGTTGAGCACTTGAACTTATAGATCTAAGGTAATATTAGTAGAATTGTCGTGTTACTATCTAAATCTTATATAAATGATGTTTGCACATCTTTTCATATATGGAACTAGATTTTCATCAAGCATCTTCATAGAAGCAGAATCAAACCTCATGTATGGATTTAACCTTGCATTATTCTACTCTTAAACAAGCCAACTGTTAGTTTACTTTTAGGTTTAGCTAAAACTAACTAGCCTACTGTTAAACAAGAGCGTTGTCATAACAAAACCTATCACAGCGCTCAACAAGCCTACTGTTAAACAAGAGCACATATATTACACATTTGCTGTCATAACAAAACAACTTGATAATGAAGTCTTTCTTTTGATTTACATTAATATATTGCTTTTTAATTCTATTGATTTTTAAGTTCTGTTAGATTCATGAATAATGCTTATAAGCGAAGTTACATTTGGAATATCATTGCAATTTCATTGAGTAATGGCCTTTTTGTTTTTATATTTGAGCTCCTTGGGTTTTATAAATTTGATACTGAAGTCTTTCTTTTGATTTACATTAGTATATTGCTTTTTAATTCTAAGGACAACTGAAGTTCTGTTAAGCATTGCTCTGTCATAACAAAACAACTTGCATTTGCTGTCACAACAAAACAATCATCATCAATACTTTATTACAAACAAAATTGAAATGGAGGAGGTGCAAGGTAGCAACCACAGAGAAAGAAAATAACTCGAAATTGAAGAACAATTCGGAATAAGACTAGGATAAGAGACGAGTACCTGAAGGCTGCAGTGGAAGACACTGAACGGGTCGCGAACGCCAAGATTGAAGGAGGCAGCGAACAGCAGGAGCGAGCAGCAGGAGCGAGACGAGCAAGACGGGCAAGGAGCGAGACGAGCGAGCAGCAGGAACGCCGAGATTGAAGGAGTAGCAGGAGCGAGACGAGCAAGGTGAGCACTGGAGGCGGTCGCGAGCAGCGGGACGAAGGAGCGATCGAGGCGTCTGATTAGGGCAAGCTACAGAGCGCTGCGCTTTGCCTGTTACAGCGTCCCTTTTCTTAATAACCACCGACCCGATCGGGTCGACCCGGACCCGGAGCCGGACCCGATTGACCCGAAAATTTATCGGATTTTCGGGTTCGGGTCGAAATAAAAACTCGGGTCTGATTTTTCGGGTTCGGGTCGGACGGGTCGGGTCACCGGGTCGGAATGTGTTTTGACAGGTCTACTCCACACCCATGAGTTGCTTTATCTCATCATTTTTTTTTCTCATTTATCTATACTCATATCACATAGTTTTTACCAATCATAATATTATTAAATAAATAAAAAAATAAAATAAATAAAGCATCAACTTTTGCATATGATTCAAATTAAACACTCTTTTACTCTCCCCACCAAGGTAACTCATTCCCTTCTTTTACTTTAATGTTTTGGCTATAATCATAGAGTCACTCGTATTGCGTTTTCTGACCAGTGGATATTTTAGCTCGAGCACCGCAGCTCAGCCAATGGACGCCACTGGACGCAGATAGGTGTGGGAGATAATGAGAATTGACATTTTGATGGCGAAACAAAACGCGAAAACGCAATACGAGTGAAGCAGATCGATGAAGGGCCATCCCTTGGATTGGCCGATAGGGGCAAATCTAACACGAAGGAGACCACCACGTACTAATCACTAATGTAGTCGGGACCAACCGCACAAATAATTTCACTAAATGATAAAGTCGTGAAAATAAAGGGACAAAATTTGCATTTATTTTTTCGCATCAATTATTGTCTGGCCGGTTGTCCCGCACGTTTTCCATTTTCTTTTTCCCGTTCCAAGATTCCCCATTTTAGCATCCAATGTTATACTGTATCAAAGTAAGCACATTTTTTGTGGTGCAACATTTCCCCTTATCCACACTGTCCATTATGACACCAGATATTTGTGGGAGCCGCGAAATACACTTATTCAATCCTTACCAAAATACACTTATTCAACGTGGGATGCAACATTCTTGTTAACGCTTGATGAGTGATGACTAACGAATAATTAAATGTATTATTGCAGGTCGAATCCGAATGTTTTTTTTGTGTGCCTTTTAAGTTTTTTTTTTATATAAAATATTTATGACAATGCTATATCCACTGATATTAGGGGGTATATGTACTTAGACGAAACGGATCTTAGATCTTGAACCTTAGTTTGACACATGTCCAGTATTAGATACCTCTGACATTAAAAAAGTAACAAATAGATTAAAAAAGTAACAAACGAATTTATGATCCGTTCATGTGCTTTTTATATAGGAAAAAAACAAGCTTAAATTTTTTGAAAAAAATAAAAATATATATAAATACACAGACGGATCAATTACCTTTTTTTTTAGGGAAAATGACTCAAAATAATACTCCCTCCAATCCAAAATACATGTCGTTTGACTTTTTAACACGTATTTTAAGGAACTAAAAACTATATAATATATTAACTTTATTATTATTATTATTTTTTACAATTTAAATTTAGTACTTATTATTACCAACAAATATTAAGATGAATTTTTTTTTAAAAAAAATTAATATTTTACATAGTTTTTACCTTCTTAAAATGCGTGTTGAAAAGTCAAACGGCAAGTATTTTGGATCGGAGGTAGTACCGACTATCACATATGAACAAAAAATAATACGAACTAAAAAAAGTCTCAAAATAATACAAACTATCCACCTATAAACAAAAAATAATACAAACTTTCAAATCAACTAAAAATAATTCAAACTATGAACTTTTAACTCAAAATAATACAAACTTTTGAAGTTGGACTATGAGAATAATAAAAATAAAACATTATTTACCAAAATTACAAAAATATGTGTATATAGTCACATTTTGTACAAATGCATCCCTTTTCTTTTTAAATACACCAAAACCACTCTTTATTTATTCAACTTTACAAAAAAACCACTTTTTATTTTGAAATTAAATAAAATAACATCCACTTTATCCATAATTATTAAAAAAAGAATCATATCCTAAAATTCATGAAATTTTCTTGTGTAATTTATAAAAATTGGGGTTGTATTATACAAAGTTAGACAACCAAATAGCGGGTTTGATAAGTAAAATTTTATAATGGGGTTGTATTATACAAAGGTGAATTTGTGCAAAGTATGATTATTTATAGATTTTTTTTATAATTTTGATAAGTAAAATTTTATTTTGAATCTTATCCTAATTTAAGTTCAAAAGTTTGTATTATTTAAAGTCAAAATTTCATTGATTGTATTATTTTTGGTTGATTTGGAAGTTTGTATTATTTTTTGTTTATAGGTGGATAGTTTGTATTATTTGAGACTTTTTAGTTTGTATTTTTTTTTTCCAGGTGTGATAGTTGGTATTATTTTGAGTCATTTTTTTTAATTGTCATACGTATTTAATATTAGATACGTGTCAAGCTGAGGTTCAAATGAATTTAAAACTCGTTCCGTCTGAGTGCCTATAACACCTAATCTTGATCTATATAGCAAAACCAATATCATAACAACGTCTGATCCGACGTTGCTAGTCCAACCAGATTCAATCACCCACTTGCTGTCTACACTACTAAAAAAACAGGATTTAGCAACGGATTGTTAGCCACGAAAGTTCGGCGACGCTATGTTTGTGGCCAATAGCGATGACATTGGCGACGACTTGTAAAGACCGGAAAATTTTATAATATAAAATAACTAAAATAATAATTTATGATGGATAAAGTTGATATTCGGGGAATTTTGAAATTTTTTGTCCTCATGTTATTTGGATTATTCTAAATCTTTCAAAGCTAGTTCCGGCATTATTTGATTGAAAAATTAGAACATGTTTTATCCCGCTTTTATATGTCGAGAAATTGAAAATAATATTCGGATTTAATTATATAACTTGGAATTGGAAATTTTAAATGAGTCGGGATAATGTCGAGAGAGCGGGTTTCAGGGATTTTATTCCGGGTATTTGAAATATCTTTTTGGGACCACTTGTTGTTTTGTTCTTCCCCATTTTCTTCCATCTGCATTTGGGCTCAGGGTGCAGCTCCTCTCTTGTCTTCTTCCTTGCAGCTGTAGCCTGTAGAATTTGTCCTTGTATGTATAGCGTTCAGCCTTTCCCCATCCACCAGCAAACACACACACCCTCTCTTGCATTCTGTCCTCGATATGCAGAAGACAAACCCACAAAAGAAACTCTCTCCCTCATCCATTCCCTGCATCTTCAATGTCCAGTGACGCCCCACCATTCTAGGCCTTCACCGAGCACCACCTCTCCCTTCGTTTCTGTCGACGGAATAGATACCCCCAGCTTCTCCTCCCATTTCTCGAGCACAACGAGTAGCCCCGGGGGCCACCGGAGCACCGTCGCCGCCGCCGTCTTCCTCCCTCCTCTGATTTTCCTGATTCTGATCGGTAAGGCCCCCTCCTTCGTTTCCTTTCACTCTCAAACCTCGTAAAGTTCGCACCTTTATGACTTCCCCCTTCGTCCAGGACGAGTAAAGAACAACCCCGACTCGTCGGCGAGCCTAATCGAAGCTCCAATCGAGCGATTTCCGGCGAATCGAACTCGGTGAGCTTCTTCCCTTCCTTCCTCTTCCTTGGCTGCGTTTTTGTGTCTTTTTCGTGTCCATGAGGTCGGGTTGGGTGGTCGAAGGAGCTGGCGTCGCCGGTGAAGCTCCTCTCATCCGTCAGATTTCCAGATTTTCGAACGCAGAGGTTGGCGAGGGAGGTGATGAATAGTGGACCGGGTTCTTCTCTTTTCTTTTTTATGAACCGGCCGGTTCGACTTATATTCCCGGTTCACTTACTCAGATCTTGGATTTTTGGGTTGGGCCTAACTTTTTCGGGTGTGGGCTCGGATCCAGGTTTTCCTTTCCGGGTTATAACAAACTGGGAGATGTGGGTCTTTTCTCTTTTGGGCTCAGTTTAGGGCCTTAAAAATTCGGGCTTGGGGTTGGGCTTAGCTTCTTTCTTTTGTGTCATGGCTGTTGAGTTATTAAAGGTGTTAATTGTTGTTTGTTTTGACTATTAGATATATATATATGTGTTATATTATATATGATTGTATTATGTGTTGTGATTTTAGATAATTATTGGTAGATTATTAGATTTTTAATTACATATTATTTCTGATTTTTGTGAATAAATATTGATTTTCTGAAATTATTATTATATAGTATAAAATGGTTTTTTTTTTAAAAGTGATATTATTTGGAATGTGTATTTATGAGGATTAAAGATGGATTTAGTTGAGGTTATTTTTGATAAATATTGTTTGAAATTTTTTAAAAGGGTTCTCAGGTTTCTGAAAATGTTCTTAAAGGGTTTGTGACTTGAAAACAAAGATGCCGGAATTATCATTATAAGATAAATTTGATAAATTGGTTTTAAGGTTTAAATGTTTAATGTCGGGATTCTTTGTCTTGGTTTGATGGGGTTGGTTTTGAAAAGGAAGTTTGGAAATAAATGGTTTTGGTTGAGGTTGATCGTATCGGAAAGGTTTTGGAAAATGGTTTACCATCGATTGGTTTTGAGGATGTTGAGAACTTGGGTTTCGTGTGGGTGAGAATGTTGGTTCAGTAGCTTATGAAAATGGATTGATGATAGGTGTGTATTGCGGTTGAATTGCGTGGACTTTCATTGGGCCCTTGCTTGTGTTATCCTGCTGTTCTGCATCTTCAGGTAAGTTCCCTAGGGGGCTTACTCAGGTTGGACATTCATGCCTGTTGTTGCATTTTATGTTAGGTGTTGCATATGCATAAAAGCATGCCATGTAGTATCATGTTTAGGTTGCACTAATTGATTGAGCATCTGTTTACTTTATGCGTTTGAAATAGAACGGCCGTTATCTGTGATAGTCCTAGAGTCTTTGCTAGGGTCATAGGGTAGCCCAGCTTCATCGGGTACCCTGAGTCAACCGAGTCATGAACTTCCTTATATTATGATATGCCCGCGGGCTTTATTGTGGAGCGGGTTAGGCATGCGTGCCCCCCGATTATGATGGCATGCATTCACGAGCTGGCCAGTCTCCACCTATCGGAAGGGGTGGAGGTAGGAGAGGGATATGCCACTTGGCATTGTCTTGGGCCTTTTACAGTATTTCTGCACATTATTATGAACTAGGAGCATGCTAGTGTGTTTGAATTTCGTACTGCATTAGAGCATCTTTATTAGGTATAGCACATACTATGTGGCCTCAGCGAGGACTGCCGGTCCCGCATGAGTGGCTCGATCTGACTCCTTTCCCCGTTCTTTTTTTAAAGGTATTCTCTGCAGATTTGAGTGCTCGATGTCTATATGACGGGGTTTCCTTTTGGCGAATCGAAGAATCTAGCTAATATCCTAATTTAGTAAAATGGTAATTACCCACTCATGATTTGGTTGACTGGCTTTGCCGTGACACTTGTATATTTACTTTGCTTCCGCTTTACTTCCATTTGAAATGGATTCCGCGACATAGTTGTAGGACAGGTTAAGGGTACCCAACGGGCCTTCGAAGTTTTTAGGGTGAAATCCCTCCTTATACTAATCTTAAAAATGAGTTTGAAACCTCGACCCGTACCTGGATTGCAAGATCCGAACAAGGGGTTTTATCCCTTGAAACGTAACCCGGAAATCATAATTCTGGGCCGTTACACGACTGTTAACAATCGTGGCTATATTCGTGGCTGGTAGGCGTCCTGGTATCCCACCTCATCAAATTCGTGGCTAATAGCAACGAGTCTGGTGTCCGTAGCTGATTTTGTGGCTGGGAAGGTGGATTGTCGTAGCAAATAGCCACGACCTTAGCCACGACCATTTGATTTGTGGCTGTATTCGAAGCTGAATTCGTGGCTATTCAGTATCGGAAATCGTTAAACATTTGTTGAGTGGGCTTGGTGGCCAATGGATTAGGCGGGCCGGATGAGATTACTATCTCTTTCAAATTTTATGTAAGTTGAATATAGTCCATTAATAGGGTATAGAGTGAAACCGGACGTGGGCCCGTCTATGAGTCCAATAGCCTATCAGTAAAGAAAGCCCAATTAGCCCATAAAATGAAAGGGTATTAATGAGCTCAATTAGCGACGACTGCATTCGTGGCTAAATCCGTGGTTGTTACGGATGGGGCCGACACGCGTCCATTCCCAACAATTTCTCTACTCAACAACGTCCAACCCGATATTGTATAACGTCTGCTTCGATGTGGGTTAACGATATATTACAATGTGAATTTGCGGTGTATATAACGACACCAATTTGTGGGGGCATCTATTTTTCTTTCTATTCTAATGTATTAAAGTAAGGTTGTTCAAAATTTGGTTCGGATCGAGACTGGACTGAAATTTTCCGTCTTGGATCAGACCAGAAATATAATGGTCCGATTCACGATCCATAAAGAAATAAAATTATGGTTTCTGGTCTAAGACCGGAACCAATCAAAATTTTCGGTTCGATTCAGTCCAAATCGGTTAGACTACACTACTTTGAATTAAAGGTAGTCATTTAGACCATGTGCAATAGAGAGTCACACGATTCTTAACACATTTAAGCCATATCAGTAACTATTTCTGCAACGTCAGCTTTCTACTAACTTTTTAGATTTTTACTTTTTTTTTTCATTCACAATAGAGAGTCGCGCGACTCTTATTTCACTTTACACTTTTATTTATTTATTAAGATAAATGTTAATTTATTTTACTTAATTTTTTAAATGATATTATTAATATTAATATTCATACATATAATTAAAATAAAAAGGCACATAATTAAATTTAGAAATATTTTTATTAAAATTTTAAATTGGGAAAACACGGAAAAAAAAAAAAATTACACAACTTAAACTTGCAAACAACATATTAAATTTAAAACAACACAACTTTTTTTTTAGTGTTTAAGTTTATGGGTATGTGTAATTTCATATTTAAGGTGTATTAGTTGGTAGTAGATTTTTATGTTTTATTTTATGTGTGTGTTTAATATTCCAGATGTAGTGGCTTCGATAAATTATGTTGAAATCTATGTATTTTTATGGTTTATGTTGAATTAATAAGTTAATGTTGTTGGTGACTATAATTTTTTAACATATGTTAAACTTATCAAAAATTTTATTTTCCCAAATATATGGAAAATGGGCGTGTCATTGGATAGAGAAAAATAAATCATATTCAAAAATAATTTTTCTTTTCTTTTTTATTTTTTTTATTAAACGAATAAAGGTGCCATGTTGCATGTTTCCATTGGCTCCCAAAAAAAACCTGAATGATCCGACGCTTCTACTTACACCTTCCCCCTCGAATCAACATTTTCTTTTTCCTCCCAAACATCAAAAGTTGACACTCCATATGATTCGGGGGAGCTCTGTTGCGGCGTTGTACATGGTCTGATAATTGGATTTTAGTTAAATGATTAAAAATATTTTTTTTTACAGTAGGTAAACAATTGAAGGGGTCTATATAAACTGTAGACCACCTCCATGATCATCCTAGAGGATGATGGTACAAAGATCCCTATTATAAGGGAGAGTAGAAATATTACAAATAGCACCATACTTAGCTATAAAATCAGCGGCCTTGTTGGCTTCCCTCTAGCAGTGATGAAATTCCACTTTCATAAAGTTACTCCTCATTAGCTTGATCTCTTCCAGCTGTCTCAATATTTCCTAATTTGCTTTGATTTCACCCCTAATGGCTTGAATCGGCACTTGATTGTCACTTTCCATGATCACTTTCCTTAGTCCTAACCTGTTGGCTTGATGCAGACCTGCACAAACAGCTGCTGCCTCTGTTTGGAGAACTGTACATTTACATATCTCCTCATGAAATAAATCAATAATACGACCATTTGAATCTCGGATGACCCCTCCCACCTGACATAAGCAAGTGGGCTTGACAGAGCCATCTATAAATTAATTTTGCAGAAGGCCCCTTTTGGTTTAGTCCACTTTGCCTTACTCCTTTTGCTAAATTTCTGCTTTACAACGTGACCTTCGTCCGAATGGTTCCAAGTGGCCTTATTCGCAATAATTTTTTGAATAATACCTATATGCATGGTTTTCTGGGTGTTTTTTTAAAGATAAGGTTGTTCCGAATTTCCCAAACTATTTGCCTTAAGAAACACAGATCGTCGAAATGAGGGTTGTTTTTCATTTTTTGAAGAGTTTCTATCATGGGAAAATCTTTTCTCAAGATAGCGAAATTCTTCTTAGTTGTTCGTTCAAAACTTGCGATCAGAGTTTTAGGGAAATTGCATCTATAGAATAGATGGGAGGCGTCTTCATCATCCGAGTTACATAGAGAGCATTGCGAAGGAACCCTGTTTATGTACTTGTTTAACCTAAGTTTGGTAGGAAGGCCGTCAATAGCTAACTTTCTGATGAGATTCTTGAGTCTTGGGGGATGTTGATTAAAAATATTATTTCACTTGATCTGACATGGTGGATATACTTATAAAAAAGATCCGCATTTTTGAACAAAAAAAAAGATCCGCAGTTTTGACCAAAAAAGAAGAAGAGAGATCATCATTCTATTTCCAAACAAGATAGATTATTTATACTATTTAGTTAATTAATATTTTGACAATTTCCTATGTTATCCCCAATCTTACCTTTAAACCACTGGAAAATTTAATCTATTCAAGCTCTATTTGACATGCAAATTAGCTTTTCGGAGCTTGTAATTTTGATATTATATAACTTTAAATGAAATAAATATAAAATTTTAGTTTAATTAGGTTTTGGATTTATAACTTTTAATTTTATCAGCTACCCACCCAAGTTTTGTCGGAGCTTATGATTTTTTATTCACAAGTTTTCATCAGTTCCCTAACAACTAGGTTTTCCACACACCATACTAGTTTATTAACCTACATTTAACACAAATAATTCACCAGTTTCAGTTACCCAATCAACTTTAGGCTTCATCTACTTTATCAATTACCTTTTTATCAAACATATATAGCCTAAACCACACAAATGGTTTAGATGAAATAATGAGATATGAAAATACTGATCTGGAGGTCATTAGTCCCGAGATTACTCAAACTGACAACTTAATGCTAACAGATCTAGTCTCGAATAAAGAGAGTAAAGAAGCTCTCTTTTTTCTATCAAACCCGATAAAGCCCTTGGGCATGATGGCATGCCTGCGGATTTTTACCAAGCGCACGTACTGGGATATAAAGTTAGAGTGTGGGACTGTCTATCATCAAGGTTGTTAAGGTCTTCTTCTTGTTTGGTAAATTGCTAAGACAGATAAATCACACCTTTTCATGCTTCTAGCCAAAAAGGGATAACCCAATTACCATAAACTATTACAAGCCGATCAGTTTGTGTTCTACAATCTACAAGGTCATTTTCCAAGATTGTGACTGCTCGACTATCCAAAGTTTCAACAAACTGATCCATCCGCTCTAGAGTGCGTTCAGTAAAGGGAGATCTATTCATGACAACATACTTATTGCTCACGAAATAAGATCTTTGAACGCAAAATGTGGCCCCATAGGCATTAAACTTGACATGGAAAAGGCATATGACAGGATTGAACGACCTTTCCTTTTCTCGACTATGGACAAATTTGGTTTCCACCCGAAGTTCACCGCCTGAATTCGGGAATGCGTGGAGTCTACGTCGTACTCATTACTTATTAATGATGAACCATAAGTCTATTCACTCATTCCAGAGCACTGTGTCAGAGTAATCCTCTGTCACCTTTTCTCTTCATTCTGAATGCTGAAGTTCTCGCAAGAACCTTACATCAAGATTTCTACATCTCAAAGGATTTAGGGATCTCTTTTGGTAGAGGAGGGTGTAAAATTCCCTTTTTAGCATTTGCCGATCGATGTCCGATGACATCATGCTATTTGGAAAAGAAAACCAGTCTACTTGCAGTAAGTTAACCACAACTATTCAAAGATTCTGTCTCATATCGGGCCAAAAGGTGATTTTGCATAAATCTAGTTTCCAGGTCTCTCCGAATACTTCGGCTTCGACCATCATTTCGGTTATGCCAAACCTTGGCATTCCGCAAACTAATAGCCTTGAGAAATATCTGGGGTGCCCTATTATCAACGATCGATAGGGTGAACCGTCACACTTTCAATGGCATTATACTTAAAACTAAACAACAACTGATAATGCATATTTTAGATAAGCATTATAGCTAGTTTTAGTTGCATTAGAGTGTTCATATTGCATGTGTTTTGTCTAATTTACATTGTTTTGCATTTGAATATTTGAGTTCGAAATCTATGCTATTTTGTGTTTATTCTGCAGTTTTACAATCCAAGCTTGAAGAAAGGCTTGAGAGACTTGGAAGAGCTGGTTTTGGAGCATAAAAGAGGCTAAGGAAAGATCATCAAGAGAGCTAAGGAGTTCAAAGACTAAGAACAATCGCAGAGCCAAAGTAGCGGCGCCTGCCGATTATGCAGTCTTCAACAAATCCGATTTTGTTCGGATCTGTTTTAATTAGTTTACTATTATTTTATTCTCTAGGGTTTTGAGTCGTCAATTTTAGGTTATAAGTCTATTGTTTTCCGCCGTTTTGGTGAGACGAACGAATTGTGGAACAATTGTGAGAGAATAGAGAGAGATACTTGTTGACTATGAGTTGCTAAACTCATAGTTTCGCATGTGATTCGAATACATGGTTGGTTGAATTATGAGGATTTGATTTCATATTGTTATTCATGAGCTATTTAATTATCCTTGTTCTTTATTTTTTATTATTTGCACATGTTCTCTCTATGACTGATCATTTAGACAAAATTAAAACAGCATCGTTGCAAACTAGTGATTCCTTTTGTGGGGTTGGTATCCATGGTAGCAAGCAATAGGTAATTGATCCCTTGCAAGAATCAATTGTGTAGAAGGATAGAATTGATGTAAAGTCCTCCTCGAGGGTTTCATTCATTGATTAATCATATATATAGGTTACAATGGATTGGGCCAAAAGGCCCAATACCCAACATAAAGCCTATGTAATCTATCAAACCCCCGTAGTAGAAAGTGGAGGGTATCGGATAGTGAGACTGGACCGAAAATCAAGGAACAACTGACGAGGTAAACCCTTGGGGAATATATCAGCGTACTGATAGGAGGACGGGACATGTAGAACATGAACATGTCCAAGAGCAACCTTGTCCCGTACGAAGTGGAGATCGAGCTCAATGTGCTTCGTGCGCTGATGCTGGGCTGGGTTGCTAGCCAGATAGAAGGCGGTGACATTGTCCATGTAGACCAGTGTGGCCTTCTGAAGAGGGCAGCGTAGCTCTAGGAGGAGATTGCGCAGCCATGAGCACTCAGAGACAACGTTGGTGACGCCCCTGTACTCAGCCTCTGCGCTAGAGCGAGACACCACAGACTGTCGCTTCGCTGACCATGACACAAGAGTGTCGTTGAGGAAGACACAGTAGCCAGATGTGGAGCGACGTGTGTCAGGACAACCACCCCAATCCGCATCAGTGTAAGCGATGAGGTCATGCCGAGAAGAAAAGGTGATCGTGGTGCCCATCTCAAGGGTACCGCTGATGTATCGGATGATCCGCTTCAAGGCCTGAAAGTGCGGTTCCCTGGGCGCATGCATAAATAGGCAGACCTGCTGAACAACGTAACTCATGTCTGGCCTAGTAAACGTAAGATACTGCAATGCACCAGCGAGGCTTCGGTACAACGTCGGATCCTCAAACAGAGGAACAGAGTGAGCACTAAGCTTGTTGGAAGTATCCATAGGGGTGACAACTGGCTTGCAGTTACTTATCTTGGCCCGAGGAACAATCTCGGCAGCATACTTACTCTGAGATAGAAATAGCCCAGACGCATGACGCTGCACGACGCCGCCCAAGAAGTAAGACAACAGAACCAGATCGGACATGGCGAACTCGGCACTCAAATGAGAAATAATCGACGTCCGAAGAGCACTAGAAGAGGCGGTGAGGATGATGTCGTCGACATATAGTAACAAAAAGGCCATGTCTGTGCCTCTGCGATAGATAAACAAAGACGTATCTGAGCAGCTGCCAAGAAAGCCCAAGCGTAGCAGATGAAAAGCGAAGCGCTGGAACCAAGCCCGCGGAGCCTGTTTCATACCATATAGAGAGCGCTTCAGGAGACAAATGTGCTTGGAACGATCAGGATCAGCGAACCCTGGCGGATGAAACATGTAAACTGTCTCATTCAGATGACCATGCAGAAAGGCGTTCTTGTCATCCAGCTGATGAATGGCCCAATGTCGCGATAACGCTAAGCTCAACACCACTCGGATAGTGGCACGCTTGACCACGGGGCTGAATGTCTCATCACAATTAATACCTGCCTGTTGAGATCGACCGTTAACCACCAGACGAGCTTTGTAGCCCTCCAACGACCCATCAGAGCGGAACTTGTGGCGGAAGAGCCACATGCAGTGAATGACATTCGCCTCAGGAGGGCGAGGAACTAGAACCCATGTATTATTCTTTGTCAGGGCCCTGTATTCGTCGAGCATAGCCGCCTGCCAATTCGGGTCGAGGAGGGTTGTTTTGTGGGAGGTTGGGATGGGGAAGAGGGAAGTCGGGTTTGAGGTAGGAGGGAGTTGGGACGTGGTTGGGGCGGGAGGAGGCATTGCGGCGGGTGTGGCAAAGGGCGGCAGCCGTGGCAAGATGGCCACGACGGGTTGATATGCAGCGGGCGCAGCATGATGTTGCGGCCGCAACATCTGGTGTGACGGGGGGAGGGTGGAACCCGGAGTTTGCAGGAGAGGGTATGGCGGGGTGAAGGTTGGCGTTCATAGAGACGATCTGACGAGGTATGAACACTCCGGAGATGCAACGGCTGTGCGATCTGGTGATAGAAGGAGGGGGTGGTGGTGGGGGCAGTGTAGGGGGAGAGGAAGGAGCACCGGTAGAGCTCTGGGGAAGGAGAAAGTGTGGGAAGGGAGACTCCACATGGAGTGGAGCGCGGGTGAAGCTTGTGTGGGGCGGTGGAGGACTGGTTTGGGAAGCACAAGCACCCGAAGGTACGAAGGTGATCATACCTAGGCAAGGTGCAATAGAGTGCCTGAGTTGGCGAGCGATGGTGTAGGGTAGTAGATGGGAGAATGTTGAGGAGATAACATGTGGTTGATAAGGCGTAAGGCCAATAGGTAAGGGGAATAGATGCGTGAAAGAGGAGAGAGTGCATCATGTTGGTTATGGTTCTAATGATTCGTTCGGCTTTGCCATTCTACTGGGAAATATAAGGGCAAGACAACCGATAGAAGATTCCATTTGTGGCGAAGAAAGAGTGAAAGGCCTTGTTGTCAAATTCACGGCCACTGTCACATTGGAAGCATTTGATGGATGTTTGAAACTGTGTTTTGATGTAGGAATGAAACTTAACAAATATAGGAAACACTTGAGACTTGAAATGCAACGGGAAGACCCATAAGAAATGAGTGTAATCATAAAAAAACAAGAGGTAGTACTTGTGACCCTCCTTGCTAGGTATAGGAGAGGTCCAAATGTCACTATGAATGATATCAAAAGGAGCAAGTGTGGAGTTCAAAGACCGTTGGAACGGTAGTCTTGCATGTTTGCCTAACTGACAGAAAGAGCATAAACTAGAGCGTAGGTCTTTATTACAGGTGATAAGACTATGAGAACGGAGGACATCTAGAACGGCAGCACTGGGATGGCCCAGGCGTGCATGCCACAGGCTGGACGACGATGCCGAGAGGGCGACCGGGCACAACTGACTGGACGTAGGAGGTGGTGTGACAGGGTAGAGCTCCCCGGTGCTGTTATGATGTGATCTAGACTCATAGATTTTTCCTTTGTTTTTTTTACCAAAAAATGTCCCACATCGGTTGTAAACACTTAAGAGGCAACAATTTTCTCCTATATATTTTGTAAGGCTTGTCATTTTCTAATACAAGTTGAATTTTTGAGTGAAAAGTTGAGCACATTTGCTTCCTTTGATTCCGGGTTAAGGATCATGTTTTTGGTGAGATGCTAAAAACAAAACCCTTTGGTGAGATGCCGAGGGAGACACCCTAGTGAGAGGCGAAGGTGTCGAAGGGTCGAGATCCTCAGAGTGCGATTCCGAGAGGATTGAGATCGAGTGTGGGAGATTCAAGGGTGAGAGGCCTGCAGATCTTGCCATACATATCCGGTTACTAGTAGGAAGTTTATCCCTTTAAATAAAGGAGGAATCTTGTCGTCGATCGTGGCGGCTCGGAGAGTTCCCGAGCACATCAAGTGTTATCAGAGCTTCTGGCTAGGGTTCCTCAATCTTTCTGTGTTGTTCTCACAAGCATCCACAACCATCCGTTGGAGTTTTGTACAGGACCAACCATTGAAGTGCATTATGCAGATCCAATGTACAGGGGCATAATGTACCATTTGGAAGGGCCTTATGGATTCGAGAGATTTTGCGAGACCAACCATCGATACCTTATGCAGATCCAACGTACAGGGGCGTATCGTATTTTTCGGAGGGCAACACAAGATTCGAGGACGAATTTTTTTCAAAGGAGGGGAGGATGATGTGATCTAGACTCATAGATTTTTCCTTTGTTTTTTTTACCAAAAAATGTCCCACATCGGTTGTAAACACTTAAGAGGCAACAATTTTCTCCTATATATATATTTTGTAAGGCTTGCCATTTTCTAATACAAGTTGAATTTTTGAGTGAAAAGTTGAGCACATTTGCTTCCTTTGATTCCGGGTTAAGGATCATGTTTTTGGTGAGATGCTAAAAACAAAACCCTTTGGTGAGATGCCGAGGGAGACACCCTAGTGAGAGGCGAATGTGTGGAAGGGTCGAGATCCTCAGAGTGCGATTCCGAGAGGATTGAGATCGAGTGTGGTAGATTCAAGGGTGAGAGGCCTTGAATCTAAAGGGATCACATCATTCGAGCTCATTGACGACTAGGATAACATCATGTTACATCTCATGCGAGTAACCCTCGTAGTAAGATCGTTCACAGAGAAACTAAAGGGATCGAATGTAAGGGAATCGTTATTGTCAGTAGTGAACCGACTGACAGAGATAAGATTTTTGACCATCTTTGGGGAAATGAGGACATTGTTAAGGTGTAGTGGGTGGGTTGGGGTCTGTAATTTGGCATGGCCAATCCCCGAAGTAGCAAGGAGACCACCATTGCTGACGATGATAGAGTGTGCAGGACCTTTAAAGGAAATAGAAGAGAGGTTACCTGAGGAGTTCGTCATATGAGAGGTGGCACAAGTGTCCATGTACCAAGAAGAGTCTGGAGATGTCGGCTGCATAGAGGAGAAGGCGTGATGTTGGTGATCGTAGAAGGCCATGGTAAGAATTTTTTTTTAATTGGCCACCTAACTTAATAAATAATTAAGTCAGGGCCAGAAACGAAAATAGGAAAACACAAGGGATGTTTATGTAATTTCTTCAAAAGAGATTAAAATTCTCTTCTTTGTTCTCGTTGGAAGCGCGTTGGAAGGGGAGGCCGGAAGGAGTCTGAGGCGGCCGGACTTGGGCTCGGTAGGGAACGGGTGGCCTCGGTGGTCGGATCCGGGGTCAAGGAGGCCGGATCTGAACAAGGGGTGCCAGATCTGGGAGCGAGGACAGAGCGGGAGTGAAAGCGGAGATACCTGTTGGCGACGTTGAAGCTGGAGAGGTGGTCGACGACGGTCTTGGCGTCGTAGATCTCCTCGTAGACGATGAAGGCGGTGTCCCTGGTGTCCTTGTTGGTGCCGATACGGATCTGCCTTATAGCGAGGACAGAGCGGGAGCGAAAGCGGCAGATCCGGGCTCGAGGATGGCGGCGCAGGCTGGCGAAGAGGATGGCGACGAGGAGGAAGGTCGGAGGAAGAAGAAGACCGGTGAGACGGGATGATCAATTTAGGGTTCCGTTAGGAAGAAAAGGCTATGATACCATGTAGAAGGATAGAATTGATGTAAAGTTCTCCTCGAGGGTTTCATTAATTGATTAATCATATATATAGGTTACAATGGATTAGGCCAAAAGGCCCAATATACAATATAAAGCCTATGTAATCTATCAAATTGACTATGCAGGATACTGAATATTGGTTTAATATTGATTTATATGGAATTGAGAGACTTGTAAACTTTTGATATTCTAATTGTATTGAGATTTGATATTGCTAATTAGCCATGCACTTTGATAAGTTATGTTGTTCTATGTTGTTGTATTTCATGGAATGTAAGTGATTGGTATCCTATTGTGGGTTGTCAATCTATCAAAACCAATGTTCTAAAAGGCGCTAGGCGGCCGCTAGGCGGTGGGTGGCCGCCTAGCGCCTAGGCGGTTAGGCGGGTGCCTAGGCGGCGCCTAGGCGGACTTAGAACAAACTTGATTATTTCCTTATATTTTGACGAATAACACTTGTCAATAATTCATATAATGTAATAATAATCCATAATATCACTCATAAATCCAAATTTGTAGTAGTTAACTAACACTAAAGTAAATAAACGCAAAAGTACATGTCTGACTAACAACTCTAAACCTCCTAAAATCCAAAACTATAAGTTCGACTGAAAAGCAAATGCATCCCGACATGGGGGATAAAAAAGCCCTAAGTCAACTAATCATATGCTTAGAAGCGCAAATTGAATAATCGTTGGACTAGGCGGTGCCTAGGCGGGCCCAAGCGACGCCTAGACGGGATCAGTCGGGCCCAGGCGATGCCTAGGCGGGACCAGGCGGTGCCTAGGCGGGACTAGGCGGTTCCTGGACGAATTTCCGCCTAGAGGTCCGCCTAGGCTTAAATTTTCCTAGGTCCCGTCCCGCCTAGCGCCTAGGCGGCGCCTAGGCGCGATTTTTAGAACACTGATCAAAACCAAGTCGAAAGAACCATTGATGTCAATTGCTTTGCACTAATTGAGAATAACAATGAAATCATTTCAATGATCATGAACCCCAACTATTGTCAAGAATTGCAGGTGAAGCGTTTTCCCCATATTATTATTACTTTGCAACCATTGCTACTTTTGTTTATTTGTTTGCTTTATTCGTTATTGTTATTTGCTCTAAATCATCATCAGAACCACAAATCAGTCTTCTCTGTGGGATGGACTCCTACTTGTCTGCTATACTAATCTTTTGTTTAGCGTGAGTTAGGATATTGTTTGCATTTGGGACCAGGAAACAACGACATTGCTCATGCGTAGTCACTAGTAACTCACAAAGTGGAAGGTATTAAGTCTCTCTGTTGAAGGCGGAAGAGTCATTATTAAAACAAATTTGAGTGCCCGACCTAATGCAAGCTTTCTTACTTCCTGCGTCCATTTTGAAGGATTTGGACAAAAACTATAGACAATTCTTTTAGAATAAAACTTTAAATATCTCACCGCTTATTAGATGGGATAAGATATGCACGGACACTCTGAATGGGGGGATTGGTCTGTATAAAGCAGAGACTATATGAACATTGCTCTACAGATGAAACTTATGTGGAAAATCTTAGCTGAGCCAGATAACATACTGCTAAGTGCCTGAAAGGCAGTCCAGATCCTCTACCACATTCCCCGCACCCCTCGGTACAACACTTAATTATTTCGACTATAAATTTACATCAAAAATTTTTTTAAAAAATATTTTTAGGTTCTATACTCTTATATTGATATGTTTATAAATTTATATCTAAAAAATTACATTTTTAAAATTTAGATAGATAAAATATCGATTATTCAAGAAAATATATTTTTTATTTTTCTAAAATTGTGATTTTTAAGATACAAATTTATAAACATATCAATATAATGGTATAGAACAGAAAAATATTTTTTTAAATTTTTTTCGATGTAAATTTATAGTCGAAATAATTAAGTGTTGCACTGAATGGTGTGCAGGGAATGTTGTAGAGGATCCGGACTGCCTGAAGGGGCACAACTAATGAATTGCACCAAGACTACTAATACTTCTTGGTCAGGGGCGGCACCAGGGTGGGGCGCGCGTACGCGGCCGCCCCACCCTTTGCCGGAGACGCACGTAGGGTACGGTATTGCCCACTGCATTTTAAAATTAATATAAATAATATAGGTAGTAAAGTGTTTATGTTGCTTTGTTAGCACAATTGGTAGACGGTTTTGAAGGGGGAGGAGTGAGGGTTGGGTTCGAATCTCATTAATGACTCCTAATTTTAAACAGCTACTGCTGGCTTGGGTTCGAATATCTCTTTCTTCCTTCATTTTTTGTCTTCTTTCTTTTTATTGTTTTTCTTTCTTTCTTTTTTTTTGGTATTTCTTTTATTGCTAGTTTTTTCATCTCATTTTTTTTTCTTTTTTACTTCTTTCTTTCTTCCTTTTTAGTCTCCCCTTTTTATCTTTCTTTTTACTTCTAATTTCTTTATGACTATCTTTCATGGGTAATTAATTCTATTGCTAATTTAAATATAGATGAAAAAATATTTTAAATTTTTAACTCAACAGGTATAGTGACAATATATAAAAAAAAATTAAAATCATTTGCAAATCCAAGCTACACGTGATTAAAATTATATGCAAAACAAGCTATAATACCCGCAAGATGGATTTACTTCCACTATTATCAAAGTGAACTTATATCATGTACTATTTAATCTTCCATAAATATTCATTTTAATTGCAGATTGAATATTTGAACTTATTTATAAATTTGTATCATTGAATGCTATTTTGTGGATGAATTGGTGATGTTACTGTTTTTGTATTGAGGACTATAAATTTACAAATGCGAAAGTATTGAGGACTATAAATTTACAACTGCGAAAATTCGCCCCACCTTTCAGAGACTTCTGCGGCCGCGACTGTTCTTGGTAGTGGACTAGGCTACTATCGATCAAACACTTATTCAAGCCAGGCTTGTGTTGATCCATTGGAAACGGCTTATCGGTTAGTTTCTGGGTGGATAACTAGGTGTTAAAAACTCCACTTGCTGAGCTGGCATTTTCTACTATTGATAACAGATCTCTTGCGTGGCGCGTTAGTAGGTTTATCACAAATGACAAACAGTAAAATTTAGCTAAATTAGATGAAGACTTGTAGGGTTTACTTGACCCTCCCAACTAAATTAGATGAAGAACTCTGTATTAAAAGCCCATCTAATTCTTGCAGGCTATACGAATATATATACTTCTTCAAGTCGATCTTACACCTTACCACTACAAAATTAAAGCTCACCAAGACAAACTAAATATGGCAACCACTCTACAATCCGCCCTATTTCTCCTCCTCCTCCTGACAGCCACCGTATCGGCCACCTTGGCCGCAGCGGCCAAAGAGAAGTGCCACCCGGAGGACAAAAAAGTCCTCTTAGGAATCCAGAAATTCTACAACAATGCCTACCTGTTATCCTCCTGGTCCGCCTCCACCGACTGCTGCACCGACTGGTACTTGGTCAGCTGCGACGAGACCACCAACCGCATCATATCCGTCACCGTCAAGAACGACAACCTACCCGGCGTCATCGCCCCTGCCCTCGGCGACCTCCCCTACCTCCAATACATCGCCTACAGCAAGCTCCCGAACATCACCGGCACTATCCCCTCCACTATCGCCAAGCTCAAATACCTCAAGTCCCTGTGGATCGAGTACACCTCCATCACCGGCCCCATCCCTGACTTCCTCCACACGCTCAAGAACCTCGACTATGTCAACCTCTCCTTCAACAAGCTCACCGGGTCCATCCCCCGCTCCCTGCCTCTCGCCCCGAGCCTCAACTACCTCCGCCTCGACTTCAACCAGCTCACCGGCACTCTCCCGGACACCCTCGGCTCCGCCCAGCTCTACGGCCTCATAGTCTCGAACAACCAGCTTACGGGCCCCATCCCGACATCCCTCGGGAAGGTGAACTACACGATCCTCTATCTGAATCACAACCGGTTTACAGGGGACGCCTCTTTCTTGTTCGGGAAGACGAAGGCGCTGAACCAGATGGACCTGTCGCGGAACCTCCTGGCGTTCGACTTGTCGAAGGTGGAGGTTCCGTCGGAGATCGGGTGGCTGCTGCTGGAGCACAACCAGATCTACGGGAGCCTGCCGCCGTCGTTGACGAAGATCACTACTATGAACAACTTCAACGTGAGCTACAACAAGCTTTGCGGGAAGATCCCCACCGGAGGGAGGTTGGGGGAGTTCGATAAGTACTCGTTCTACCACAACAAGTGCCTCTGTGGATCTCCCATGCCCGCCTGCAACTGAATATGTTTGAATCGGATCGAGTCCGATCGATAAACCACTGCTAGCTGGCGGCTGCCGCGGATGGTTTAATTTGTGTCATCTTTTTAAATAATTGCTAGCTGATCTATTATCCAATTTATTAACTGAATCTATTTTATTACTCCTCTATCCGAAAATACATGTTATTTGTCTCTTTTTTTTTTAGCAATTTTTATAATTAATGAAATAAAAATATATAAAATCTATTTTTATTAACCTAAAAAAAAATTCGATGTAAATTTATAACCAAAATAAGTAAGTAATGTATCAAGTGTAACACGGATAATTGTATTTGATCCACACTGGTTTTCATAAAACATCGTCTTGACAAGAAATTAGCAATTACATTTTGTGTGACAATTGGTGTTACACAATTTTTTTTTAGAATAAAAATTATTCATTAAAGAATTTTATATAATTATATCAATATTATAATTGATGATTTATATACATTCAAAGAAAATATTTTCAAAACCATACTTTTAATAATAACTAGTTTTATTACTCGCCCGTTGTGCGATTTTTTAAATAAATTTAATTATATAAAACATTTTTGAATTAATATAAATTCTATTGATCCATATCAAGTAAATTTATAGTTTTCAATTGTGTTATATTTTTTGAGAATGTAAACATGTTTGAATCTAGATTAATCATATAATTTGATAAATGGTTGTTGGAATATAAAGCACAAATTGACATGTTTCAACATGTTTGAATCTAGATTAATCATATACAGTACTAAATTTTATTAGATTTAACAAAACAATAAAGTAAAACATTCACTTTAATAGATAAGTTAACATCATTTTTATCTTAGTGGACAAAAACTAAGCCAAAACGTATGTGGTTAGAAACCTTTAAAGATAATTGAATAATTTTACATTCACTTTTACCTAGAAATCTTTAAAGATAATTGGATAGATTATTTGATCTAAAAAGATAACTTTTTTTTATCTAATTATATTGACTTATTAGTTGACGTGACTCAAAAAAAGAATACGACTTTAATCTAGAATATGACATATATGTAAAAATAACATCATTTTAATCCAAAAAATATCACATATACGAATCGCACCACATACCGTTTATTTTATATATATATATATTGATTAAAAAAATTGCGCGCTGTTTTGTCACTTCTATTCATATTTATTTTTTTCATAAAAATATTCTTGTGATTTTGAAAAATATTTTCCCCAAATGTATACCAAGCATCAATACATTATTACAATTTTATAATCAATAATTTTGACCTAAAAGAATTAACGGGGATCTTCACTCCATTTTGTTTAGCCGGCCAAACGTACTTAGGTATTGCATTAGTTTAACACTCTACTACTCTAGTGTTCAAACAGTACAATGGCAACAATGCACATAAAAAACGTGGGTACAAACTAATTCAAGTGTTTTTTCCCATCGGATGCGGTAGATGGGACCATACAAATTACAAAGCATGGCTCCCCCAACCCCACCTCACATGAGGGATATGCCCTTTGAATTGGACTCCTCGTCCCCTAAAGATGAAAGAAAAGAAAATAATTAAAATGTGAAAAAAAAAATTAAAAAAATAGTGAAGGGGGAAAATTGCGAGAAGGGATAGGGAAATAGAGGGAGATTTGTGACATTGGATCTCACTTCACTCCACCTGTTTATAAGTGGATATGAACGTATAGGGTATCCGATTTCATTTCACCTCTACAACCCTCTTTATAAGTTACTGCATCCGTCCTAAAATACACTGTCTTTTAGCATTTTGCACAAGTTTTAATAAAACACTTTAATTTTAAAAAAACATCATCATTACACTAACTTTTTTATAAAATTTATTATTTTTTAACACCCACTACACATTTTAACCAATCAAATTATTTTAAAAAATCAACATCACACAAACCAATACAAACCATTACAATTTCCTACCCAGAAAACATAAAGCTATTGTTGGACAAAACTTTACCTCTAAAAAATCATGTATCGTTGGACCGAGGGATTACTAAGTTAGTGTAATATAAAATTAATTAAGTTAAATATTTATTATAAAAAAAATAAAAAGTCATTATTTTAAAAAGCGACTATTTTTTTTCCCAATCGGGACTAAAATCAGTGTTATAAACTCGTTTTTGGTTATATTTTTAAATTAGTTTATTTGTTTGCCATCTTCCCAAAATTCTGTAAACAGGGACCATAACGGATGCTATATATCCAAGTCCCAACTCAACCACTTGCTTCACAGGTCGGTCGATATTACATTCTTACCAACAAACTCAACAAAAATGGCCACCACTAACAACTCCCACCACCAGCCCTCCTTCCTTCAGCTCTCCACGCTCCTAGTCCTCCTCCTCGCCGCCGTATCAACCACGGCGGCGAAAGAGAAGTGCCACCCCCAAGACAAGAAAGCCCTCCTTGCAATCAAGAAATTCTACAACAACGCCTACATCTTCTCCTCCTGGACTCCCTCCACCGACTGCTGCGACGACTGGTCCATGGTCAAGTGCGACGAGACCAACCATAACCGCATCTACGAACTCTTCGTCGACACCGACGGCCTCCCCGGCGTCCTCCCCCCCGCCGTCGTCGACCTCCCCTACCTCCAATCCCTCACTTTCAACAAGCTCCCAAACATCACCGGCCCCATCCCCAAATTCATCGCCAACCTCCACAACCTCCAATTCCTCCGCCTCGACTGGAATTCCCTCACCGGCCCCGTCCCTGACTTCCTTCACACGCTAAAGCAGCTCAACTACGTCAACCTCGCCTACAACAAGCTCTCCGGCTCCATCCCTCCCTCCATCGCCCTCATCCCGAGCCTCGACTTCCTCCGCCTCGACCGCAACCAGCTCACCGGCTCCATCCCTGACACCTTCGGATCCATCAAGAACGGCGAGATCTACGGCCTCTACCTCTCCCACAACCAACTCTCCGGCCCGATCCCGGCCTCCCTGGGGAAGATCAACATCACCGACCTTTATCTGGAGCGGAACCAGCTTACCGGAGACGCTTCCTTCTTGTTCGGGAAATCGAAGCCGCTGTTCAATGTGGATCTGTCGAGGAACTCGCTGGCGTTCGATATGTCGCACATCGAGTTCCCGAAGAGCATAGGAATGCTGCATCTGGAGCATAACAAGCTCTACGGGAGCTTGCCGAAGTCGCTGACGAAGCTCGACCACATGAACAACTTCAATGTGAGCTACAATAGGCTGTGCGGGGAGATCCCTACCGGCGGGAGGTTTGCGAATTACTTTGATAAGTACTCGTTTTTCCACAACAAGTGTCTGTGCGGATCTCCATTGCCCGCCTGCAAGTGATCGAATTATGTCTGATTAAATCTCCAGCCGATGATCAGTCGTCGTCGGAAAGTTTAATGTTTTCCAAGCCATTTAATTTATGCATCCAATGTTCCCCACCAAAAGAAATTTATGCATCCAATGAGGACCGTATTCCACAAAAAATATTTCTCCCTATGTACTATTAATTGTAAAATAAAGTCCGATCAGTATTTAATTAATTAATAAAATAATACTGTAAAAGGTATTATTGGACACATGTTTATTTATTTGTTCTTAAAAAAAAGAAAATCAGATTTTAAAAAATCTAGCTGGTAGAAGTAGGCGTAGCCACGGGTTCGACCCGTCGGGTAAAGGGTCGGAGAGGGGTGACCCGAACCCCAACCCTGGAATTTCACTGTTTGGCAGGTTCGGTTCACCTTGCGGGTACCCGACGGGTTGACCCGGCAGATAGGACCCGGGTTGGAGGGGTTTGCGCCTTTTTGGAGTTTGCGAATTACTTTGACAAGTACTCGTTTTTCCACAACAAGTGTTTGTGTGGATCTCCATTGCCCGCCAGCAAATGATCGAATTATATATGTCTGATTAAATCTCCGGTCAGTCATCAGCAGGGGCGGAGGGAGGGGGGCATGCGGTGGCTCGAGCCCCTTGGAAAAAAAAATTATATATATATGTACTCAATATATAGCACTATGCCAATTTACATCTCAGGAGACGGACGATAGTCGTCGCCTGAAATGGGTTTTTCGTCGCTAGAGGATTCAGGCGACTGTATTCCGTTGCCTGAAGTGTCGTCAGCTCAACGTCGTCCCTAGAGCAGTAAGGCGACGGTAATCATGATGTCCGTCGCTTGTTGTGTCTTGGGCGACCAAAAAATTGTTCGTCGCCTGAGAACATTGTCAGAGCTTGAGGGCTTTCCAAGCCCACCGACTAATATTCAAGCGATGGATTATGTCCGTCGCCTGAATGCTATTGTTCGTCGCCTTCAATAAAACCTGATTTTTTTTGCGATTGAAGCGACCACTTGATGTTTGCTATGTTCGTCGCCTGAGAAGAATTTGTTTTTTTTTTAATATTTTGAAAGATCTTGCTACCCCTATATTTACCACGAGATATTTATACAAAACATGCACATACAATACAAAACCTGAACACTAACACTTATCCCAACTTATCCATAGTTTACACATTCATAGTTCACAATAAAATTCACAGCCAAGAACAACCAACCACAATATGAGAGTTCACAACCTATCCACAGTTTACACATTCATAGTTCGAAGGATAGAGTTCAAGACTCAAGTAACCTGAGAGCTTTGTCAAACTTCTTCATGAGCATCTCCAATGCCGCCACACAAACCTATATATAGAAGAGAGAGATGCATAGTTAAATGAAACACAAATTATAGATACATAGAGAGAGAATTGAATGGAACGAACGCTAGTGCAAACAGATCAGGCATCAGAAAGAACTTAGATGAAAGTTTAAAGTAGAGACAAACAAAAACAGATGAAAGTTTTAAGTAGAGACAAATAGATTAAAGTTTAATTTGAGACAAACCCATAGGCATCAGCAAGAACTTAGATTATTTCTGCATATGCCTTTATTTCATCAATCCACCAAACATGTAACTCTAAAAAAAATGATACTAGGTTCTAGGTAAATTAAATCTCTCTTAAAACATTAAAAACCAGCTATGATGTTATGTTTTTATGTTTCTGATTCTCAGTTTATGAGCTGTCAGTTTGTTGATTCAAAGCCAAAGCAAATAATTTTGGTCTACATGCGTACCTTGAGAGGCTTCCATCTATAAAGAATCACAGCTCCGAACACCAAGACCAAGAGCACATAATTGAGTAATGACTGAGAAGCAGGGGCATTTACTCTTGCAATATACCGAACGAATGATTGAGAAGCTGAAAAAGGTGTGCATGATAGATTAAATTGCGACAATCATGCCATCAAGTGATAAAAAGGGCTATGGGTAGTTATGGAGGAAAAAAAACTAATTTATGATGGTTATTGTTATAATTTATACAATAAGACAGATGGTAGATGTTTCTTTCTTAATCAGGTAGATGGTTCTTATTCAATAAATATAATAAGTTTTACTCTCATTGTGTCCTATAATAAGTTCATCAAGTAGATGGTTCTTATTCAATAAATATAATAAGAATAAGACACACCTATAACCCTTGCAGACTCCTAATAAAGCATCTTTTGTCCTTTGATTGCAAAATATATTAAGCACTTTTTTCAGTTTATGAACATCCACTAAACTTGATAAACTATTGACAATTTTAAGTCTCACTGAATTAAAACATGCAAGAATAACAATAGGGAAGAACATCAATGCAATATACTACGTATGAAACAACCAGATACTTCAAATTTCTAAACAAACATTTGCCAAAATTTAGGGTAAACCATCTACATATATTAAACAAGGGCTAGTTGATATGAAAACATTCAATTTCAATAATATGTTCATTCAGAGTTGAGCATCTCGATTTCGATCTCAATCATAATGTACGTACATCTCCATCTCTATCTCATTCTCAAACGAAAATTGGATATTCACGTAATCACAAAATCTATACTATTTAACAACTATAATCTCAATATCAAACTCAATCTCAAACTCAAATAAAAATAAAAAATTTATATATAGCATCTATCAGAAAATCTATATATAACCAAATTATCGATCTCGATCTCAATCTTCATCTTGATCTAAGAAGAAAATTGGATAGTCATATAAAATATATAAATATAACATATGGTTTTATACAAATATAGAAATAGTATGGTTTTATAGATAAAAAATCACAAATATAACTATATAACATTATAAATTATGATTTCGCAGCATTATAGTAATTTACACATACAACATATATGCCTTTTGTTTTTACAAATATAGCACTAGTTAGTACGGCTTTATAAAAAAATCAACTAATTAATGTTATACTATGGTTTTAACTCTATAAAAATATTACATGTTTAATTTATAATTTATTACATTATAAGTTATGATTTTATAACAATATGACTATAACAAATTACAAATTTATTGATTATAACATTATATATTTACACGTTTATAACTTATGAGTTATTACCAATAACTCATATTATATTCATAAATCATAAAATATATGAATATAATATAAACAAATACACGAACTCGTATAAAAATATTATAAATATAGTTCTAGTTAAGTAGCTTAGCATTGTTTTATAAAAAAACATTATGAATATTACCTAACGAATATGGTTGTATAAAAACATTATAAATATAATAATATTATAAATTACATTATTTAATTAATTAATATGATACGTAGTTAGTATGGTTGTATAAAATATTACCTAATTAATGTAAGTTTATAATTTTAACATTATAAAAGCATTACATAACTAATTAAAATTAATACATTATAAATTATGGTTTAAAAATTAAAAATATAACTTATAACAATAAAATTACATAATTAATTTTTAAAAATAAAAAATATTTTTTTAGAATTTTTAAGATTTATAAATATAACTCTGGCGAGGAACATTAAAAAAATACGTCGTCACCTGAATGATTGCAATTGGTGGTTTAATTTTGTCACTCATTCAGGCGACCAACATTATAGGTTCGTCCCCTGAAGAATTTATTCAAGCGACGAAATTTCTATGTTCGTTGGCTAACAAATCATCTTGGCGACGGAAATTATATCTTCGTCGCCTGAATAAGTTATTTCTGACAACTATAATTGGCTTTCTTGTTCAGACGACCGTATTCATTTAAATATTTGTTGCTTGTATTAAGTTCGTCGCCTAAATATATTCAAGCGACGAACTTTAAAATTCGTTCGTCACCTGAAGTGAACCCATGTAACGGAAATTTAAGGGTCCGTCGCCTGAGATGCAATATGGCATAGTGTAAAAGAGGTGTAACTAGGACATGAAAACATTGTAGCTCAGTTGGTAGGCAGCGCGCAAGAGAAGGATGGGGTCTGGAGTTCGATTCCCCTGTCCAGCCCTTATTTTCATTTTTTTACCTCCTAACCGAGAGAAATATACCTGGCATTGAATGTTGTGAAAGAAGCCCTCATTTGCTCGGCAAACAGGACCTTATTTTCAAATTTTTTTTACCTCCTTCTTTTTTTAGATCCTTTCCAGTTCAAGTGGGCTTAGCCCACTCTACATCTGGATCGGGTTACTGTAGACCCATTAAGGGGTTGACCCTCCCACTCACAAGCGTCTCCATGTTTCCACGAAGATTCGAACTTCGAACCTCGAGGCATGGGATGTAGCCCCATAACCACTACACCAACTTGTGATTGATTTTTTTACCTCCTTCTAACCGAGAGAAATAGGAAGGTGTTTTCAATTTTATTATATTTTTTACCTTCGTCTAACCGAGAGAAACAGGACCTTATTTTCATTTTTTTGTTAACCCCTTCTAACTGAGATAAATAGGAAGGTGCAGTGAGACAACAAGGCTCGCCGTCCAGGTTCAGTTCGATGGCTTCAATCCATCCGAAAGTTGAGTTCCCGCCGAACAGATTTCTGGCTCCGCCCCTGGTCATCAGTCGTCGTCGTCGAAAATTCTAATGTTTTCCAATGCATTTAATTTATGCATTCAATGAGGACCGTATTTCCACAAAAAAAATATTAATCCATATGTATTTTTTTTAAATATAAATAAAGTAATTGAAAAATAAAGACCGATTGGTATTTAATTAATAAAGGTTATTATTGGACACATGTTTATTTTAATTTTTTTTTATAAAAAGAAAATCAGATAGGTAGGAGTAGTATATTTGATTTTTTTTTTTTGCATGTTTCGCTTCCATGAACAATTCATTCTTCAACTAGTCATGGAATGCATTTCGACAGCTACATTTTTAATGCTTGTAAATAGTAGTCCTACAGAATTGTTTAAATCATCTAGAGGCATTCGATAAGGAGACCTCTCACCTTTTCTCTTTATCTTGGTTGCAGAGGTCTTAGCCAGAAATTTTGCTCATGCATCAATTGATAGGAAGTTGGTTGGTTTCAAATTCGGGAAGGAAGGTTGTATCCTTTTTCTTACTTTTGCATATGACATTATCATTTTCTCCAAAGGCAGTATAACCGCTCGCCACGAAGTTAAGGAGGTGATCTCTAATTACCGCAAGATTTTTGGTCAAAAGGTGAATTTTCATAAATATGCCTTTCAGGCCAACACTAAGAAAGTTGAAATTGAAAATTGTCTAGGAATATCTAATGAACGAAACCTTGAAAAATATCTTGGTTGCCATATCATTAATGGTATGGTCAACAAAGACACATTTTAGGAACTGGTTTGCAAATCCAAAGAGCAACTATCTAAATGGCGAGCTAACTCACTGTCTCAATAGGGTCGGACAATCCTTATCAAATGAAACTTGTCAGCAAAACCCATGTTCTCGATGCAGAGCTTTATGCTTCCTGCATCGATTCATAAGGAGTTATACCAAATTAACATGACCTTTTTCTGGAATTCAAATCTCCAACATCGGTCTCTTATCGGATGGGATAAGGTCTGTAAACCATATAGTAAAGGTGGTATGGGCATTAGAAAAGCTTGTGAAATGAATTGAAGCATTATAGATGAAACTTCTCTGGAAAACACTTGTTGAACCCTTAAATGTTTGAGTCCAAGTGGTTAAGCACAAATACCTTAAGAACCAAGACATATTAAATTATAAAAAATATGGCAAAAGAAAACATTCAAGGATGGTGGTCCTAGCATATTTGTGGTTAACCACTTGGACCCAAACATTCAAGGGCTCAACGGTTTGTCCGTTAACATTTAAGGTCGTTAACATTTAGGGCAAAGCTTGAGCAAAGATGCTAGGACTACCATTGCTAACCGATGGTGGTCCTTGTACTACCGTAACCAAATATCCTTCAACAACAACAGAGATCAACCAGTCAGGGATATTCATATCCATGGAAAAAGCAGTCTCAAATAATTGGAAAAAGCTTGCTCTTTCATTAATATAAGTACTCCATATAATATCACCCCCAACGACAAACAATATATGAACAAAACACAGAGACGTGAATGTCGATGGAAAAAACCTCCAATGAGATCATTTAAATTAAACTTTGACGGCTCTTCCATTGCTGGCCAGTCTTGCTCTAGGGATTATATCATACGCGACTGGCTCGAGAGGCCGCTCAAGGTAGGGTATGAAAAACAGGGCAAGCAATCCCACTTAATGGCAGAAGCTCGAGCCTTGCTGTTATGAGGACAAAGGGTTGTGGGTCTTGGAATTGCTAATCTTAGCATTGAAGGAGATTTGCTAATTATTATCAATCACTTCCGAGACTCTACGATGTGCCCCTGAGAGATTGAACTCATTGATGCGGGACGAACGTCGTTGGCACTTTCGCCCTTTACCAAATAGTAATAAAATCCAAACTCAAACACAAAACCAATAGATTAGCAAATCAATCACTTGATAAACCAAATAACTACTAGCATAGCAATTAAGTCCGGAGTCGAACCCACAGGGAGAAGCGATTCACTATTCAATAACTTTTAACAAGAACTCTTATGACCAAACAATGATTTGTGACCAATAATCAAGATGTAAAGTAACCAACTTTATGATTGCAAAGTAAATTGATAATAAGGTAGAGAATATATTTCACCTGTAATTCTCTGACAATTGTTAAGATTCATGGTCCTAGGATTGATCTATCAATTACTCATAAACATATATCTACTTGAATAAAGTTGAGAGATCCGCGGGGATACAATCATCTTATTCAATATCATTAAAGAATAGCATTAAACATTCAAGTAATTAGACCAATTGACATATTGATTCAATGCAATTAAGACAAACCAGAACAACCCTAAATCAGCCCTAATCGACATACACTCAACATAGATCAATTGAACTCATCCACTACAAAGAAAAAAGAAATATCACTACTTCAATACCTTCATTTGTTACCAAGAATACAACAACGGATTCATAGCTAAGATGCAATTTCTAACATGGTGATCAATTATAGAAAGGAACACAAATATAATCAATAAGCACAAGATGATAAATATGCATATGAATAACTAAATAGAATCAAATCCTCACAATCTAAACAATCATGTCTTTGAATCACATGCGAAACTATGAGTTTAGCAACTCATAGGCCAAATCTCTCTCTCTCTCTCTCTCTCTCTCTCTCTCTCTCTCTCTCTCTCTCTCTCTCTAATTGTGTTCATAGTCTCACAAATCTTCTTTCTTTCTAAAAATAATGGAAATAACCTAATAAAGACTCATAAGGATTCAGCAAAACCCTAGAAATATAATAATCAAAAATAGAATCTTCGGATCTGAAATCGTAATCGCGGAAATCAGAGGGACGGCGGGCGCCGCTATCTCAGTGACGAGTTTTCCTCTTTTTTCTCGGTTGTCTTCAATGTTATGCTTCCTTGCTCCTCTCTAGCCTCTCCCCCAACCTCCAAATGCTCCAAAACATGTCTCTTAAGCTCTTCAAAGATCTCATCCAAGGTCGGAATATAACTCTGCAGAATAAACACTAAAAAGGGGTAGATTCCGAAATCGAATACTTCACAAGCAATATATGAAACTAGACTCAAACATATGCAAAACTCCTATCTAAATGCAATAAGAAATACCTATAATGCCTATATAATCCCCACACTTAACTATTGCTTTACTCAAGCAACCTGATAATGCAGATTTCATATAGGCATTATAGGTATTTCTTATTGCAATTAGGTAGTGGTTTTGCTATTGTTTGATTCTAGTTTCGTATATTGCTTGTGAAGTATTCGAGTTCGGAATCTACGCCTTTTTAGTGTTTGTTCTGCTGAATTACACTCCGATCTTGAATGGGCTTTGGAAGAGCTTAAGAGACATGTTTTGGAGCATATGGAGGCCAAGAAGGAAGCCAGAGAGGAGCAAGGAAGCATGACATTGGAGATTATTGAAGTCAATCGAGGAAAGTCAGACACTGCATAAGCGGAGCCCGCTGCCATTTTCATGGCGGCCGCCGTAGGCCATTTTCCAGCAATTGCGATTTTGGATCCGGAAATATTATTTCCTACTAGGGTTTGGCCGAATCTCTGAGAGGTTTTATTAGGTTATTTCAGTTCTATTCGCCGTGTGGTTGGTATTGTGAGACAATGAACACAATTAGAGAGAGAGAGAGAGAGAGAGAGAGAGAGAGAGAGAGAATTGGCCTATGAGTTTCTAAACTCATAGTTTCGCCTGTGATTCGAAGACATAGTTGTTTGGATTGAGAGGATTTGATTCTATTTATTTATTCATATTTATAGTTATCGTCTTGGGCTTAATTATTATATTTGTGTTCCTTTATATGATTTATCACCATGTTAGAAATTGCATCTTAGTTATGAATTCGTTGTTGTTTTCTTGATAGAAAACAAAGGTATTGAGATAGTGATGTTTCTTTGTCTTTGTAGTGGATGATTTCAATTGATCTATTTTGAGAATTTTCGATTAGGGTTGAGTTCGGTATGCGACTATTAGTCTTAATTGCGTTAAGTCAATGTGCCAATTGGTCTTGATTACTTGAGTCCTTAATTCTATTCTTTAATGATATTGAATAAGATGAGTGAATCTTTGCGAATGTCTCAACTTTAGTCAAGTAGACATATGAATATGAATAATTAGTAGATCAATCCGAGGACCATGAATTCCAACAATTTTCAGAGAATTACAGGTGAAATGTTCTTTCTACTTTGATATCAATCTAGTTACTTTTACATTTTGGTTATTTGCTACAAATCATTGCTTTCTCATAAGAGTTCTTGCTTAGAGTTATTGAATAGTAAATCGCTTCTCCCTGTGGGTTCGACACCGGACTTCATCGCTATCGGTTTTGTGTTTGAGTTCGGATATTATTACTATTTGACAAGGGGAGAAAGTGCCAACGATGTTCGCCCCGCGTCAAATTCTTGGCGCCGTTTACGGGGAGATTAAAGGAGTTTGCTTTTCTTTATCTCTTTCCATTACTCTTTACTTTGAGTCTTTTGTGTTCTTGTATGGTTCAAACTAGATCTTCTAATTCATTGCCTTTGTCTTTTAATTCTGATATTGAAAGATCTCTTAGGTTGAAAAGGAACCTCGAGTTTGAGACAAACAAGGAGATGGCAGACGAAATTGTTGATTCGCCAAGAAGGGCCCTGAGAAACCTAAAGAAACCTAATTTGAGTGCTCAACCAGTTGCAATTAGTCTTCATGATCTTCCCGAGGGTTCAAGATTTGAGTATAAGTCGCCTCAACAAACTTAGACGCCAAGGCCTTACCGATGACCAATTGATGTGAGTGTGTGCGATAGACTTAGACCCCAAGGTCTTACTGATGACCAATTGATGTTGAGAGTGTTCCCTTTTACCTTGAAAGATTCTGCAAGTGATTGGCTTTATTACCTACCCCCAGAAAGCATTATTACTTGGGTGCAATTGAAGAAAGCTTACCTGCAAAAGTACTTTCCTGCGACTCGCCTCAACAGACTTAAGAATGAGCTATCCAGTATTGAGCAATCACCTACAGAGAGTCTTTATGAGTATGTTGAGCGGTTCAAGAAGCTTAAGGGTAGTTGTCTGCAACATGGTATACCCGAGGACGATCTAGTGCTATATCTCTATGAAGGCTTGCTTGACACCGATAGGAGTTTCATCAATGCTACTAGTGGAGGACATATTTTGGATAAAACACCTCAGGAAGCAATGCAGATTTTTGAAGGGTTGACTAATGGATCGCAACAATATGGAAGACACCAAAGAGTTAGAGGAGTTTATAAGTTAGATAGTTCGAGAGATGGTCACAAGGATGACATCAATAGGCTTGTGGAGATAGTAAACAAGATGGCTATGCAAATGAATCAATCCCATCATCCTAGACCTTGTGGTGTTTGTGGAGATCCAACTCATCTGAATGATAAGTGTCCCTTGATTCAAGAGGACACCACATATGTGAATGCTATGGATAATGGACATCGCCGCAACTTTGGTAACAATTACTGTAACGGCCCGGGATTATGATTCCCGAGTTACGTTTCGAGGGATAAAACCCCTCGTTAGGACCTTGCGCCCCGAGTACAGGTTGAAGGTTTTAAAGCCTAATTTAAATGTTTTCAAAGTGGGATTTCATACCCAAATGCGAAGGGACAGTTGGAATCCCCGGGGAAGTCCCCTGTACCTGTCGTAAGTCTAAGCGTGGAAATCAGTAGTCATGCCAATAGCGAAAACAAGTGTAATACAAGAGGGTGCCACGGCAGAGCCGGGTCAAAACGGAGTCTAAAGTGTAAATCCAAAACATAATCTGAGTCTGGTGAAGTCGATAACTTCAGCGCTCACTCTCCGCCGACAAAATGACCCGCGCAATAAGCAAACAGCACCAATAGGATGAACATAAATAATACCTGAAAAAATTGATATGGGGCAGGATCAGATCGATGCCCACTTTAGCTCTGCATCCCAACCCTAAGCACACATATACGCTATACCTAACAAAGATGCTTCTAGATGCATGGCGGAATATTAACACATTAACATGCTCCTAAGATCAAGTACATAATAATAATAAGGCCTTAGCACAGAATACCAAGTGGTATATCCCTCTCCTACCTCCACCCCCTTCCGATAGGGCGAAGACTGGCCAGCTCGTGAATGCATTCCATCATAATCGGGCGGCACGCATGCCTAACCCGCTCCACAATAAAGCCCGCAGGCATCTCATAATATAAGGAAGTGCATGACTCGATTGACTCAGGACGGGACCCGATGAGACTAGGTCGTCCTATAACCCTAGCAATGACTCTAGTTGCTTCACAGATAACAGCCGTTCTGTTTACATACACATAAAGAAATAGAATGCTCAACGATCGATGCAACCTAGCATGGCACTACATGGCATGCTGATCATGAATGCAAGCACCTAGTATATCATGCACCTAAAGCAGGGAATAGCTCTATTCAATCTGAGTAAGCTCCGAAGAGACTTACCTGGCAGTGCAGAACAGCAAGGCAAGCATTACGATAGATTAAAGATCACCTAGATACATATCAAAACACATATAAGTCTACGTCTAATCGTTCAAGCAAGCAAGCATACATCATTCAACGACAATAACAAACATGTCACAATCGTCGTTCTATCAAGCACAACCATTTACCACACTGCCAAATCTCGTAAGACCTCATCATTCTCATCGTTCCATTCAGTCATATTCATATATTCGCAATAATAACAATACTACCCCAATTAAAGCATTCATCAGGTCACATCCTCAAGAGAATCCGCCTACAACTACCAACCATAACAAGACACGACCACTACTCCTTATCTTTCGCATCAAGGTCATTCTTACCTAGGTCTACCAACTCAATAGAATACTAATTATAAACCCCATTGCATCCCGCTCATATACAGACTCATCTACTAAGCATCCCAAGTCATATGCCATCAAGCCATCTAAGAACCAGCCTACTTCGACATCCCGACCTCAAATCCTACTCGACCACCTAAAACCATATCTCAGAGTTCCCGATTGCACAATTCCTTTATTCCGACAAGCCCAACAACTCGATCGACTACTAAGAATCTCTATAAAGCATACCTTCGTCCTAGGGGTTCCCTACCAGTCTCATCTTTACCATTTAAGAGAAATCTCAAGTCCTCAACTGAGCCGCTCTCACGGTCGATCTAGACACTTCTCAACAATCTCGCTGACCCTTCCTAGGCTCTCAAGTCTCCGCCTCACCATCACCTCCCAAAGAGACATCTCGAATCACTTTCTAACTTGATCATACTTCCCGCACCACTAACCACTCTCACTAACCATCCACCTCTAAGAACCCAACTCATAATAATTATCTCACACCTGATACTCCCATCATTATCCTCAGCATCACCAACACAAGCATCCTACCTTGCTAGAATCCACTCAACCGCCTACTCTCGACAACCCTAACGCAGAAAATCGTCTAGTACTAACTCATACCCACGAATAACCGAGTTCTTCATCACCCGTGTCTATCGTCAATGACCGATCACTGATTCTACCCACTTGTCCCATTCCAAATATCATGAAACCTAAACATCCACGACTCCTCAGCCGACCTATTCTAGGTCATCGTCTCAGCATATTCCCAAAATTTTCTCATTCCAAATCTTACTAAACCTTAACCATTCAAAATCCTCAAGTCGTCCTACTCTAGTTTACCATCTCTTCATATCCCTAAATTACCTCAAGCTCCTACTTCTTAACCATGATACCTTACCACCCAAGGCCTTCTTTTACCGATCATCATTTCCACAGAATTCCTATGACATCCTCATATGAATCTCCCAAGTACCGCAATCTCACCAAACTTCTAAAAGCCTTTACTCTCCAGTGTTCGCAATACCTTCCGCTTTGCCTACTGCTCAAATTCATGCTCAGCACCTTCCTAGCTTAACCTCAAGCCCACAGTCTTACTAGAAACCTCAATGACATTCTTACCTAGCTAGCAGCCTTTCCTTGAAGATTCACCTCACGTTCTCGAATACCTCAATAGCCACAATAACCTCCACTCATAAATCCCGATTCATTCCCTACGCTAAACCCCCCAACAACACATCTAGAATCCTTCACTCACGAATTCCCTAAACAACCTCATACTACTTTTCCTTAGCAATTCCTCAATCTCAACCTTTGTCCTTTGCCAAAACCGCTCTCAATCACCGCCCATGCAACCAAGTCCCAAATTCTACGAATTCTCAAACATCCCTTAGTCGATTAACCTTAGTGCTACCCCGATTCGCGCCTAGACTACTGAGACACTATCCTTAACACCCGAACCTGCCAGTTTCCAACCTGTCTTGCCGAAGAATCTCATGACTCAAGCTCAAGAGGAAAACACCACCACCTATATAACCCATAACTGATTTACTAGTAGGTCACTACTATTAAGCATAAGGGCACATCATCACAAACACAAGTTAGTCAGGCAATCATTCACTATCAGCTCAGTGCATCAGGCCTCACACCTCCATTTAGTCAGTTCCAAGCCTATCGCACGACACCGATTCCAATTCACATAGAAAAGATCACAATTCGGATGAAGAACGTCGTTCCTTGAGTTACCTAGGAGGATTACGTCTGCAACTGTCATCTTCGAAAGACGTCCTTCCCTTGGTGACGTTGATCCTAGGGTCCATGGGCCATGGGCCCACCACGCTCCCATTGCACCACTCTGATGCCGTTCGATCGCTCATTTTCTATTCTATGTCGATGTCTATCAAGGGGATCGCGAGGGGTTAGAAGTTACGGAGATAGGGAAGGGCAAGGGAGGACAACACGACTTTCTTAAGGATTCAGACACGAACCAAGACTAGGGTTGACGAGACCAAGATAGAATCCCCACCTGAGGATTACAACGATGTCCTTAGGGTACTCTATAAGGTTATAATTGTGACACACAAACACATAATACTCATGAATATCATCACATCATTCCACACTAGCATGTACCTATCTCAAGGGGTAGTGATCTATACATTCATAACATATTCACATAATCAATTTTACATACACGCGGAACAGGCTAGAACTTATCATCTCATGCACTAATCATGCTTGACATATTAAGATCATGTATGCACGAACTGACAATAGACATTGTTGAACAAAAATGCGCGATATAATTGTACAACACATTTTATTTGATTTTTAAATATTTGAGTTCGACCCCTTTTGGTTATCCTCTTGATTCGAAGTCATACCGATACCAAGATTTTGGTGGTTTTGGTGATTTGGGCTGCACCCGAAATTTAGCGGGTTGCCTACGTATCTCTTGGGAGAGAATCAAGCCTCACGTAGTTCCGAGTGGTTGGGTTTTGTGTGTTTTATCACCTTTTAAGGTTTTCATGCATCATTGGATCGTATTAGGACCCACCTTCTCGGAAGGGTAGCCCTAACATAAATCACACTATCATATGCATGAGATTCTCTCATGTATCACCCGAATAAATTGAGCACACCTTCTCGGAAGGGTTTCCCAACTCAACGGCTATCACTTACACGGAAAATCATGTGTATTTAATTTTAACCCCATTTTCATTTTAAAAGTGAATTTAGGGATTAGCGACTGTACCCGACATATTTTGAGATTTAATATCGGGTTACCTACGTAGCCGTTTTTACGGCGTCAAGTCTTTACGTAGTTCTTTTCTTTTGAAACCGTTTGATTTGGCTTAGAGGTTTGACTTAAAGGTCAATTTGGGGACAGTGGAATTTGATTTTGAATGTTGGTCGTGACCAAACTCGACGAGCGGAAGCTTTGTATCGAGTTAGAGTGGGCACTTTGATTTTGATGGAAGATTTAACATCTGGGACGACTAGAATCGACAAATGAATTTGGAAAGATTTATTTGAAGGTTTGGACGTGACTGGACTCGGTGAGAAATTGATTTAAACCGAGTTTCCTACGTATCCACTTGTTTAGTGGAATCAAGTCATCGTAGTTCTAACCGAACCAATTTGAATTTTGGATTTGGATTTGACCATGAGATCATTTGAGAGCGACGACTGAACTCGACGAGCATAAGCTTTGTATCGAGTCAGAATTGACAATTTGAATTTGTTTTTGGCGATTGAACTCGACGAGCCTTGGCTTTGTATCGAGTGTCCTACGTATCTCTTAGAAGAGAATCAAATCACCCGTAGTTCTCAAACGAACCAATTTAATTTGTTTGGTTTTGACCTCATATTCATTTAAAGGTGAATTTAGAGGTGGACGACTGTACCCGATATATTTTTAGGATTTAATATCGAGTTACCTACGTAGCCGTTTTTACGGCGTCAAGTCTTTACGTAGTTCTGCATATGACAAATTTGATCGTTTGAGGACCGTGTGATTGAACCCGATGAGCTATAGCTTTGTACCGGGTTTCCTACGTATCTCTTGGAAGAGAATCAAATCACTCGTAGTTCCTTTAGAAACCAAGTTTGATTTGGTTTTAGAAACTTGACCGTTTGAGGATCGTGATTGAACTTGACGAGCTTGTAGCTTTATGTCAAGCTTCCTACATACCCGTTTGAACGGGATCAAATCTTATGTAGTTCTTTTCGAACCAATTTGTTTGTTTCGTTTTGACCTCATATTCATTTAAAGAGAATTTAGAGGCAGACGACTGTGCCCGATATATTTTTGAGATTTAATATCGGGCTACCTACGTAACCGATTTTACGGTATCAAGTCTTTACGTAGTTCTACCTGTGACCGAGTTTATATTTGATGAAACTCGATTTGAGGTTTTGACTTCATTTTTTATTGAAGCCGGTTTGAGATTGACCCACTAGAATTAATTGGTAAAGAATGCATAACGAGTTTAATTTTATGTTTTGATCAAACTCGAATTCTTAATTTGTGCCAATTATAATTCTTATATTTAGTGGGTTGATTGTGTAATTTAAACACATTTTTTTTTATCTTTGCCGAAACATGTTCATCAATTTTGTAATACAATGAACTTTATATGTTTGAACAAGTTTAAGCACTTTGATGGGCCAACGCACAAACAAAACAAAGCCCATCTCATTCCTTTTGTTTTTAAGAAGGGAACCGAGCCCAGCTCTTCCTCAGAGTATTTGTTTGTAGGGCAACAGGTTCGTACTCCCTCCTGTTCCTCTTCCTCCAGACGATTCTAAATCGCCTTTCTACTCTTCAAGACTTCAACATCAACGAGTTTTTTTTACCCACAGCTTGGAGCTCCGGCCTGGGTCGATCGAAACGGAGGGAAGCAGGGCAAGAGCGGGCTGAGTCGACCTAGGGCGAGGCGGAGAGGGCAGAGCGAGACGAGCATTCGGCGTCCAGAGAGAACCGAAGCCAGCCCAGGTATGTTCTAGGGTTTTTTTTATTTCAGTCCTTGATTTTGTTATCCAATCTCAACTTTAGACGATTCTCGACCTAAATTTCAGATTCCCAGATGAATCCCTTTTCAATTGAGAGTTCAATTTTCACGCTCAACTGATTCCCCCTAAATTTGTGATTTTAGGGTTTTCTAATTAAGGTCGATCGATAAAGGGAGTAGGAGGACTGGAGCTCGAGAAGTCTCGATTTTGAGAAAGGCGGAGCAGCAAGGACGACTTTGGGAGCCACATCGGAAGCGACCCTTGCTTTGGGCTCCTGGCTTGGTATGTCAAGCTTAGCTTTGCCTTTTTATTTTTCCCAAATTAGGATTTCAGTTTCTGACAGACATGGTTGATCTTGACTGAAGTATTTTGATTTAGTGCTAGTTGCAATTTGGTAGCAACCAGTGAGGATTTTGGGATTTGTTTCCGTTTAGGATAATTAGTTTGCCCCTTTTAATAAATTTCGGGACTGCAAATTATATGTGCTTTGCTTGAAACAGCCGAGAGATAGGATACAGGCGCTTAGTTTCTCTGAACTGATTTGTTTTGTTCAGAACATCTGTTCTCGTTCTCTTGTCAATCTGTTTCTTAGAGTTCAATTTTGTCATTTCCATGTCTAGCTGCAATGGAATTTCTTGTTTGAGATTGCTAGTTAGCCTGTTTAGGAAAATTGGGCAGCATTTCGCCCTCTTTTAGAGCGATTTAATGATCCCGGAACCCAAACCCTTACTTAAAGCCCATGCTTTGTAAGAGGGGATTTCGAGGATCGAGTTTCTGCAACAAATCGGTTCCTTTCGGCAAAATTCAGCAGCATTTCCTCCTTAATTTATAGCTTAAATGATGATTCCGAAACCCAAACCCTTACTTAAAGCCCATGCTTTGCAAGGGGGGGGGGGTTCGAGAGCCATGAAATCTACCTTGTGTTGATGTTTCTCCTGATGTTTCTCCTGCTGCTGCTACTGAACTTTTTTTGATTTGTGTGTGTTGTATGCAGGTAACTGCTCAGGAGGAGGAAAAGCAAGGAAGGAAGAAACCAGCGGGTGAAGAAGAGCAATATAAAAAACATCCCTGAAGTAACTGCTTGTAGTATTTATATAGGGTTTGTTCTCCTTAACTGCATTTGATGTAGGTTTTTTTTTAACTGCAATCAAAGAGCTCAGATTTTGTTGGGCCTTTTGTTTGAGACATGTATTGGGCCTATTTGAAGTAGACTTGCAATAGAATTCTTTAAACCCATGTTGGATTTGTAAATCCTATCTTTAATTTAAATAGAATTTATCACACATTTTTCTTGAAATTTAATTAATGTGATGATTTGAAATCATGAATCTAAAGAAAGATAAAAATTCATGAAATTTTACCCTCCAACAGTTGCCCCCCGAACTTTGTACGTTTGAGATATCGAAAGCGTTCAAAGTTCGATTACTGTGCTTTTTCATGCACAATTTGTGTTTTAAGTGGACCTTGCTTAAAAAAGTTTTTTTTGTTTGATTTGTAGTCCGAAGAAAATTGGAACATTTATTGTTCCTGTGAAAATTGATCACAATTGTATAGCAATCCTACTTAGGATCCGCTTTAACCAGTGTGCTACAATTTTGTATGGGTATGGTCAAAAATATTTTCCTTATCGGAATTTATTTATGCATTTATGGCTTCTCAACCGGTTTGACTTTTGAGCTTTCAAACAGGTAGATCTTTAGTTTGAGTCAATTTTGGCTTTGACTTTTGGCCGATTTGATTCTTTTGGCTTTTGGTCGGAGATTTTCGACTTTAAGCTTGAATTTGGACTTGATGGTTTTCTTGTGATGGACAAGAGTTTGGATTTGACAACTTGATGTCGCAGGCTTGAACTTTTGTTTTTTGATCGATTTCAATTTGATCTTAGGTCTTAGACTAAATTTGGTTTTGACGACTTGGTGTCGTATATTTTGGACTTTGGTAATTTGTGGTTGAAGCTTTGTGATGAAAACATCATAGGGGATGATTTTGAAATTTGATACCCATACCATTGGAAGCCAAGGCATTTGGTGGCTTTTTCTTTGAGTTTTTTTTTTGAGTTTTGGAGGTTTTGAATGACCGTACATATGCAAATATTATAGGCCAATTTTCTGTTTGAGAGGGTTTTGAGAGGCTTAGACCTTTTTGGCTTTGAGAGAGAAGAAAAAAAATTGGATAATTTTTGAAGCATTTTGGTTTATTGATCCTTGGGAGGAAGATTTGATTTGAGAGACTTGAATTGACTACCACATTTGGATGTGATGACCAAATTCAGAAAATTTAGGCATGAGCCCTTTTGCTTATTTCTCTTTGTGAGAACGTCTTTGAAAGACAAAAATTTTCTCTATCGCTTTTTCTTTTTGCCTCATTTTCAATACAGGCACAAAATGTGCAAGTCTTCGGACTATATTTGCTTTTTTCTCCCTGTAGTCGAATTTGACATAGATTTTTTTTTAATGCCAAATTTCCTACGTACCCCTTGCCGGGGATCAAGTCTTAACGTAGTTCTAAGCAGAACCATTTGTTTTTCCGCCTTGGAGACTACTTGATCATTTTGACACCCTTACTTGGCTTTAGGCGTCCATGATTGGGTTGAGCTTATGGATGAGAACTTTTGACTGTCTCCTCCGGAGCTCTTGCTTTTGGTCTTTTTCATTTGGACCTTCTTGGTTTTAGACTCATCAACTTTTCCGAGCCTTTCAAGTATCGGAGCTTTAGATTTTCCACTTGTTGAGGCTATATTAAGCCTTTGAAACACCGAAGTTTTGGATTCTTCACTTGCCAAGGTCATATCAAGCCTTTGAAACACTGAAGATTTGGATGCTTCATTTGTTGAGGCTAGATTGAGTCTTTCAAATACTGAAGATTTCGGTGCGTTGCTTGTAGAGGCTGGATCAAGCCTTTTAAACACCGAAGATTTAGGAGTTTCACTTGAAGTCGTCTCGAGCCTTTCAAATGCGGACATCCTAGGCTCTATCACACTTGCAGTTAGAACACCATCTTCGTATGAGATTTGGAAATTTTTTACACAAGCTTCATCGACAAGTTTTTGTGAAGCTTTACCCTTGAAAGAGGGTTTTAGCTTTTGCACTTGAACTTTATGATTCTGGTGCATTTTTGAAGCTTTTGCGAAGCTTGATTTTCCCCCCTTTGATTTCTCTCTTGATTTTGAGAAGAGAATTTGCTTCTTGGAGTGAAGAGTAATCTTTTTAACTCCTGCTTCATTTTCGTCCATGTCATTGGTCCATGAGACCATACAACATTGAGCGATGTCTTTTTCATTCAAGGACTCTTCTTTTGAGGTGTCATCTTTTACCAATGCTTTAAAAGGAAATGAAACTGTGGGGCTGCCCCCGGCTTCAATAACCATAGCATATGTTTTTTCTGTTTGAGAAGACACTTGGAGTGAGGGAGTGGACTCTGCAACGTCTACCACTGAAATGGTATTTGCTGAAGCTGCTTGAGTTGAGGATGTTGCCCCCTCAATTTCAATTTCTCCTTTGTTAATCATCCCCTCTATAATGTCTTTGAAGACAAAGCAATCTTTGATTGGATGGCCAACGAGCTGGTGATACGAGCAATATTTTGGATCACTCGTCTTGCCAACCCGTTTTGGCCTTTTTGGCTCTGGGAGTGTTAAAAGTCTAGCACTCATCAATTCATCAAATATCCCTTGTACATCATCATCGTCAAAAGGATATTTCTTTTGCCTTCTTTCATGGCAGGTGAGTCTCTTGGATGGCTCCTTGGTTTTCTCTTTTATTTGAGCTTTAGAACCATTCTTATTAACGAGTTCTCGATCATGTTTGACGAAAGTCGCCATGGACTCATCTTCATCTTGTACCTCATCGCCATCCGTTGTGTTAGCCTCACTATCTTGAGGCCTGTTGGATCCTCGTGCTAGTTGTTTTTCAACATTACACGCTTTAGATACCAACTCATTAAATGAATGAGGTTCGGCACTTCCAACATGTACCGCTAATTCCGGTATTAAGTTGTTGGTGCACATTTGAACGCACACTTGTTCACTTAATTTCTCATGGCATTGGAGTCTTATACTCCTCCACCTAGCGATGAAGTCGTTCGCGAGCTCGTTAGGCCTTTGATAGGTGTTTGCGAGATCTAGAATGGAAACTCTCGCTTTCGAGCTCACAAACTGAGCTAGGAACTCTCTTTGTAGATCGTCCCATGTTTGAATCGACCCTGGTTGAAGTTGAGTGTACCAAGTGAATGCCGATCCTTTCAAAGATTGGACAAATTGCCTAATTAATAAGGCGTTATTTAAGGCAGTTTCACCACAAGCAGAATAAAATTGAGCTAGGTGCTCGTGGGGTGAACCGTGAAGGCCATCGAACTTTTCAAAGCTCGGTCTTTGGTAGCCCGGGGGAAATGGCATTGAATCATAGCGTGCTGGATATGGCTTTCTATATCCAAACACTTTTAGATTTTGTGATGCATAAGCTTCTTTTATCCCTTGAGCGATCATCTCTTTGATTTCTTGTGGAGTGATCGATGTGCTACCGCTTGACCCTTCACCATTTGGCCTTGATTGCTCTTGTCTATTTGCTTGAGCTTGAATATTTATTTGAGCGAGGAGTGATGCAATTTGAGCATCTTTTTCATCAAGCTTCCTTTGCAACTCTTGAAGCTGCTCTTCGATACTTGATGTGTTGGTAGTCAATACCGGCATCACATATGTTCCATCTTGTGAGATGTTTGCTTGAGATTTAACCATTGAAGCATCTGAACTCGTTAGCTTCAACCGGTCTTTCTCTCTTGCATCCACTTTGGAGACTTGGCATATTTGTTGAACCTCCTTGCCCTTCTTGGCTCTTGAAGGCTTAACCTTTGTGGCCATGGGTTCCATCTCTTCCGAATATGAGGCCATGTTGACTTGTACAACCTCTCTCGGATAAATGAACATAGACCCAACGAGGATCCGACTTGGAGAAACCACTTGTGGAATTTCTTCTGCCCCCTGCGATCTAAGAAGATCCTTTGCAAGGGTTGTACTGGCTCGCTCTAAATTTGATGAATGAGCTAGCACAAGAAGAGGTCTTGTCTTGTCGCGTTGAGATCCACACTTGCGTCCCCTTCTCTTCATGGATATGGGTGCCTTCTTGGCAATGGAGACGGTTTGTGCAGACGTTGCGATCAACCCCTCATTCTTTTTGGTAACATGAATGATGGGTTTTTGAGCGACCTCAATAGTTGGCTTTGTGCCGTTGTAACCACCCTCCTGCATTTTGAGCTTGTTGCAGATGGGTTGGTTATCAAGCTTGTTGTCACCGAGTCGAGTGATGTTGAGCTTCCTGCCCCCATGGCTTGGAAGGGTTGTAGGCTTCATGCCCCTTCCCCTTGAAAGCGTTGCAGGAGACTTCGGCACCCATTTGACGACAGTCTTGTTCTCTAGAGCTTGAAGAGCCCCAAAGATGTTGTTGACAGGGATCGTTGAAGACCTCGAATCCCGGGTGATGTCACAGTGAGCTCCATATGATCTTTTCTTGATCCAGCGGCCTCCTTTGATGATGAAGGTTGCTGGAAGCTCGTTGAAGTTGACAATCACTTGAGGTGCCATTTGTACCTTTCAAAAACATATAACCCTGTATTAGTATAAATACGACTAAGAGATGAAAAGGCAAAAAGGGTCCCACTGGGCGTGCCAAAAATATGTTGAACAAAAATGCGCGATATAATTGTACAACACATTTTATTTGATTTTTAAATATTTGAGTTCGACCCCTTTTGGTTATCCTCTTGATTCGAAGTCATACCGATACCAAGATTTTGGTGGTTTTGGTGATTTGGGCTGCACCCGAAATTTAGCGGGTTGCCTACGTATCTCTTGGGAGAGAATCAAGCCTCACGTAGTTCCGAGTGGTTGGGTTTTGTGTGTTTTATCACCTTTTAAGGTTTTCATGCATCATTGGATCGTATTAGGACCCATCTTCTCGGAAGGGTAGCCCTAACATAAATCACACTATCATATGCATGAGATTCTCTCGTGTATCACCCGAATAAATTGAGCACACCTTCCCGGAAGGGTTTCCCAACTCAACGGCTATCACTTACACGGAAAATCATGTGTATTTAATTTTAACCCCATTTTCATTTTAAAAGTGAATTTAGGGATTAGCGACTGTACCCGACATATTTTCAGATTTAATATCGAGTTACCTACGTAGCCGTTTTTACGGCGTCAAGTCTTTACGTAGTTCTTTTCTTTTGAAACCGTTTGATTTGGCTTAGAGGTTTGACTTAAAGGTCAATTTGGGGAAAGTGGAATTTGATTTTGAATGTTGGTCGTGACCAAACTCGACGAGCGGAAGCTTTGTATCGAGTTAGAGTGGGCACTTTGATTTTGATGGAAGATTTAACATCTGGGACGACTAGAATCGACAAATGAATTTGGAAAGATTTATTTGAAGGTTTGGACGTGACTGGACTGATAGCATGCATTTAGAGAGTTATAATAGGTTGCATTTAGCTTAGTTATGATGCATATCATGCATGATTTAAGTAGAATTTGCATATTTGCTTTCTATGTTGGTGGAGTCGGAATCTACACGTTTTTATTGATTATTTCAGGTAATCGTGGATCCGAGGAGGAGACATGGGTTGATAACGCATTGGATTAGAATGTCTAGTTGATCGAAGAAGCTTACATGAAGATCTCAAGAGGTCCTGAGAAGAAGAAGCGAACCTAAACGAAGAACAAGTCTGCAGAAGTTGTCGCCAGACATGCTGAACTTGTTTTGCACTTTCTGGAGGCCTCGGTTGTCCGATCGACTATTATGACCATGCGTTGGAAAGCACTTTCAGAGAGCTACAACTTTCATGTTGACGTCGAGAGCTGATTCAAGACGGAATTTCCGTGAAAGACCAATGCAGCGCCCGCCGCATGGTTTGCCGCGCCCGCCGCATGGTTTGCCGCGCCCGCCGCCAGGGGCGGTATTCATGCTGCGCCCGCCGCATGGTTTGCCGCGCCCGCCGCAACTTTGCGGCGCCCGCCGCAACTTTGCGGCGCCCGCCGCACGGGTCATCAGCGCAGCGCCGTTTTGGAAAACCCTAGTTTTTTATGTGTTCTTTTTGGAGGCCGACTTGGATCTTTTTATTAGGCCACTTTTATGTTATTTTTCATTAACTTCCATTCTATTCTTATGTTCTATCAGACAATTAGAGAGAGAGCGATGTTCGCCATGGGCGACTAAACTCTCTTCGTTCTACTTGCAATTTGAAGCTTTATTTGGATTGATTGTGAGTTTCTGAATCTTGTTTCCTAGTTTCCTATTTTTGAATGCTTCAGCTTCTTTGTGCTTGATTGATTATTGATTTGTTCTATCTCGTCTGGCCAACTAGTTAGATCAATTCAATTGCTAGGGTTTTGTAGATTCCTGATTGCGAACCTTAACCCAAGTGGCAAACTTATTCCTTTAGGGCTGATTGAACTAATTGAATGAGTAGGAAGTTGAATGTGTTGTTAAATCCTTCTTTAGGGACTGCAAATACCTTGGCTAATCTCTGAACTTAAAGCTATCAATTGGGTTAAATCCTTCTTTAGTGACTGTTCGATTGATAAGGGTTTCTAGGACTGATTGGACTAGTAACTATATTAGGTCGGGACAAGGGCATTCATAGGAAGACTAAAAGGACAAGAGGAAGTTACAATATCAATTCAAACAAATAAAGTGGATAGTTGTAGGTAGAGCGATATTCTCTAATTTGTTTTGCATTATTTGTTTTTATTTTATTTTGTTTTCTTTTCAATCTCAATCAACCAAAACCCCCCTTTCTACTAATTGGTAAATACACATTGCTGAGAAATACTTGATTCTCTATGGGATCGACCTCTTACTTGCTTGCTATACTAGTTTGTAGGTTTGAGTTTTATTTTGATACGGTTTATGCGACTGAAAACCGCTCATCATGGACTCGGTGAGAATTTGATTTAAACCGAGTTTCCTACGTATCCACTTGTTTAGTGGAATCAAGTCATCGTAGTTCTAAACGAACCAATTTGAATTTTGGATTTGACCATGAGATCATTTGAGAGTGACGACTGAACTCGACGAGCATAAGCTTTGTATCGAGTCAGAATTGACAATTTGAATTTATTTTTGGCGATTGAACTCGACGAGTGATAGGGTCTATTTTAGTCGTATAATTGCATATTAGATTAGGTCATTTTCAGGTATATTTTACATATTTTATAGTTAATTTGTTATTATTTAGTTTTCGGAGTCTACACCCGTGTTTTATTGATTTCAGGCATTTTGGAGCGAATTATACGAGAATGGGATGATGAATTATATTCATACGGAAGGTGACGGAACCGGAAGGAGACACGGCTTATCAAGAACTTATTTCATTAATCTGCCGTTATTCGTTAGAAATTAGGTTAGGTAGATTATAAAGTGATTAGATATATTATATATTATATAAATAATAAATAAGGATATAATATGGAACCTTCCGTATTAGATAGAGGATGCTACTAGTTCAATATATATATATTATTACGGAAGAACAGAGGGACCGTGTACACAATACCGGCCGACTAACTCTTCCACCGTATAACCCTAAACCTTTTGTCTTTTGTTTTTTCTTATTTTTATGGAGACCTAAACTCTTCCGTTTTGTGTATGGATTGAAGCTTTGGTTTGATAAAGTTGTGAGATTTCTATTCTTGTTCTATTTCTATTGATTCGTATTGATTCTTTTGCGATTATTGTTGATTTCTTCTAGTCCGTACAACTAGTTGAGATTATTGCTAGGATTTTGTAGATTCCTCGTAGCGAACCTTAATCCATAGTAGCAATCATGCCTTTTTAGGACTCGTAGGACTAAACTGGTGTATAGAGAATCAATTACATGTTGAATGCTGACTCGTAGCTTGGTGTTGCATGTATCCTGGTTAATCCTTAATCTTAATGCTACTATTAGATTGAATCTTGACCGTGTTAGGGTTATCTAATTAGTAAGGTTTATTAGGACTCGTAGGACTAGTAATTTACACAAGATCAGGACAGGAACAATAATAGGATGAAAAGAGAACTTGAAGAAGAATCAAGGATCAACTAGTCAAATTAAAGTGGATATTTGTAGATGAAACTATCTTCTTAATTGTTATCTCCGTTATTTGTTTATAGTTTACTTTCTTTTCTTTCTTATTCTCATCACACCAAAACCCCTATTTTCTCCTAATCGGTAAATAGACTTAACTTAGGAATAACTTGATTCTCTGTGGGATCGACTCGTGCTTACCACACTACATTAGTTAGTAAGTTCGAATTTATTTTGATACGGTTTACGCGACTAAAAACCGTCCATCAACGAGCCTTGGCTTTGTATCGAGTGTTCTACGTATCTCTTAGAAGAGAATCAAATCACCCGTAGTTCTCAAACGAACCAATTTAATTTGTTTGGTTTTGACCTCATATTCATTTAAAGGTGAATTTAGAGGTGGACGACTGTACCCGATATATTTTTAGGATTTAATATCGGGTTACCTACGTAGCCGTTTTTACGGCGTCAAGTCTTTACGTAGTTCTGCATATGACAAATTTGATCGTTTGAGGACCGTGTGATTGAACCCGATGAGCTATAGCTTTGTACCGGGTTTCCTACGTATCTCTTGGAAGAGAATCAAATCACTCGTAGTTCCTTTAGAAACCAAGTTTGATTTGGTTTTAGAAACTTGATCGTTTGAGGATCGTGATTGAACTTGACGAGCTCGTAGCTTTATGTCAAGCTTCCTACATACCCGTTTGAACGGGATCAAATCTTATGTAGTTCTTTTCGAACCAATTTGTTTGTTTTGTTTTGACCTCATATTCATTTAAAGAGAATTTAGAGGCAGACGACTGTGCCCGATATATTTTCGAGATTTAATATCGGGCTACCTACGTAACCGATTTTACGGTGTCAAGTCTTTACGTAGTTCTACCTGTGACCGAGTTTATATTTGATGAAACTCGATTTGAGGTTTTGACTTCATTTTTTATTGAAGCCGGTTTGAGATTGACCCACTAGAATTAATTGGTAAAGAATGCATAACGAGTTTAATTTTATGTTTTGATCAAACTCGAATTCTTAATTTGTGCCAATTATAATTCTTATATTTAGTGGGTTGATTGTGTAATTTAAACACATTTTTTTTTATCTTTGCCGAAACATGTTCATCAATTTTGTAATACAATGAACTTTATATGTTTGAACAAGTTTAAGCACTTTGATGGGCCAACGCACAAACAAAACAAAGCCCATCTCATTCCTTTTGTTTTTAAGAAGGGAACCGAGCCCAGCTCTTCCTCAGAGTATTTGTTTGTAGGGCAACAGGTTCGTACTCCCTCCTGTTCCTCTTCCTCCAGACGATTCTAAATCGCCTTTCTACTCTTCAAGACTTCAACATCAACGAGTTTTTTTTACCCACAGCTTGGAGCTCCGGCCTGGGTCGATCGAAACGGAGGGAAGCAGGGCAAGAGCGGGCTGAGTCGACCTAGGGCGAGGCGGAGAGGGCAGAGCGAGACGAGCATTCGGCGTCCAGAGAGAACCGAAGCCAGCCCAGGTATGTTCTAGGGTTTTTTTTATTTCAGTCCTTGATTTTGTTATCCAATCTCAACTTTAGACGATTCTCGACCTAAATTTCAGATTCCCAGATGAATCCCTTTTCAATTGAGAGTTCAATTTTCACGCTCAACTGATTCCCCCTAAATTTGTGATTTTAGGGTTTTCTAATTAAGGTCGATCGATAAAGGGAGTAGGAGGACTGGAGCTCGAGAAGTCTCGATTTTGAGAAAGGCGGAGCAGCAAGGACGACTTTGGGAGCCCCATCGGAAGCGACCCTTGCTTTGGGCTCCTGGCTTGGTATCTCAAGCTTAGCTTTGCCTTTTTATTTTTCCCAAATTAGGATTTCAGTTTCTGACAGACATGGTTGATCTTGACTGAAGTATTTTGATTTAGTGCTAGTTGCAATTTGGTAGCAACCAATGAGGATTTTGGGATTTGTTTCCGTTTAGGATAATTAGTTTGCCCCTTTTAATAAATTTCGGGACTGCAAATTATATGTGCTTTGCTTGAAACAGCCGAGAGATAGGATACAGGCGCTTAGTTTCTCTGAACTGATTTGTTTTGTTCAGAACATCTGTTCTCGTTCTCTTGTCAATCTGTTTCTTAGAGTTCAATTTTGTCATTTCCATGTCTAGCTGCAATGGAATTTCTTGTTTGAGATTGCTAGTTAGCCTGTTTAGGAAAATTGGGCAGCATTTCGCCCTCTTTTAGAGCGATTTAATGATCCCGGAACCCAAACCCTTACTTAAAGCCCATGCTTTGTAAGAGGGGATTTCGAGGATCGAGTTTCTGCAACAAATCGGTTCCTTTCGGCAAAATTCAGCAGCATTTCCTCCTTAATTTAGAGCTTAAATGATGATTCCGAAACCCAAACCCTTACTTAAAGCCTATGCTTTGCAAGGGGGGGGGTTTCGAGAGCCATGAAATCTACCTTGTGTTGATGTTTCTCCTGATGTTTCTCCTGCTGCTGCTACTGAACTTTTTTTGATTTGTGTGTGTTGTATGCAGGTAACTGCTCAGGAGGAGGAAAAGCAAGGAAGGAAGAAACCAGAGGGTGAAGCAGAGCAATAAAAAAAACATCCCTGAAGTAACTGCTTGTAGTATTTATATAGGGTAAAAATAGTGCAGTTATCCTCACCCATGTATTGTTCTCCTTAACTGCATTTGATGTAGGTTTTTTTTTAGGCCAAATTGCAGAAAACCACCCTTTAAATAGGCCGTTTTGCATGAAACCACCCCTTAAAACGAAAATTGCAGAAAACCACCCTTTAAAACTGTTTTCCTTGCAAAGTCACACCCATCACCCAATTTTTGTTAATTAAATGTTAAAGTGTGTGGAAATTTAATTATACCCCTTATTATTATTATTTTACTCATTTTAATTGATATTAGTTGATATTTAACTTTTTGACATATTTTTCAAAAGCAAAAAACACTATAAATATATAAAAAAATGTTTTTTTTAAATAATTTCATACTTACAAAAAAACTCTATAAAAAATTGATGTTTAATTTATCTTTTATACATATAAAAAAATGTGTAATACTAGAGCTACTCGAAGAAAATAATTTTTTTAAAAAATAATGTTTCATATAGTTTTTATTATTCTAAAAATGTATGTGGAATAGTGAACATATTTTTTAGAATATTAAAAAATGTGTAATACTAGAGCTACTTGAAGAGAATAATGTATTTTCTTTGAGTAACCCTTTAGTAATATATACTTTTTAAAATATATAAAACATCAATCATATTTATTTTTTTATAGAGTGGTTTTACTAATAAGTGTGAAATTATATTTAAAAATGATATTTTATTAAAAAGATTACTTTTGCAAAACATGTTAAAAGGTAAAAATTAATTAATACCGATTGGGTAAAGTAAAATAATAATAAAAATATGAGATATAATTGATTTTCATGCACTTTAACATTTTATTAACAAAAATTGGGTGATGGGTGTGACTTTGCAAGGAAAACAGTTTTAAAGGGTGGTTTTCTGCAATTTTTGTTTTAAGGGGTGGTTTCACGCAAAACAGCGTATTTAAAGGGTGGTTTTCTGCAATTTGGCCTTTTTTTTAACTGCAATCAGAGAGCTCAGATTTTGTTGGGCCTTTTGTTTGAGACATGTATTGGGCCTATTTGAAGTGGACTTGCAATAGAATTCTTTAAACCCATGTTGGATTTGTAAATCCTATCTTTAATTTAAATAGAATTTATCACACATTTTTCTTGAAATTTAATTAATGTGATTATTTGAAATCATGAATCTAAAGAAAGATAAAAATTCATGAAATTTTACCCTCCAACAGACATATGCATCATAAGTTATATATGACATAGCGAGCATTATAGGATATCACATGTATGATTCATTACTCACTTTAAGTGTACACATAAGCAGGTCAAAAACAATGTCGGTTCCAGCTAAACATGTTAAGATGCACTCTAATAATCAAGTTAGAGGATATGTTCAAGTCATTTGAGCATAACAACGATCACATCAGATACAACCATGTTCATATAACAAGACACGTATGGCACAGAATAATGCGAGGGCCTATAATTAGAAGGTATATGTACTACATAATACTAACAATACTCATTAAGCATGTACATGGCAAACAGAGTTAAATTAAATCACTTTAGCATGCTAAGAATTCATTTCATATGTTAATCATTCAACGAAGTGTACACACTATCATGGACCTAATCCAAGGGAGAGAAACAATCACGGGAATTCCTACATGCGGCACATATACTCAATTCACAATTGCAATCATGCAAGATATCAAACAAGTCATGCTGAAATATATCAATGCATTATGTCATGCAGTTAGAAGGAGGGTTACTATTATAACCGGACATAATTTTCCAAGGACAATCACCGACTCATTACCCCGTTTCCCGTGGGACACTAGTATTACTCGCTCGGTAGGACACAAGGACATTCACGATGCTCCCGAGAGGTGAGGGTAGAACTCATGTTTAGACTCTTGTGGAAAGAAGACATGGCTGACCATTACGAGGATCAAAGGGATGACTCCATGAGACAATTCACTCCCAACTCGAAACTACTTCAGTCATCACTACCACTAACATACTCAAGTAATCCTCACATCCGACATGATTTCTGAAGGTAATTAGATGACCAACCCAAATTTCCCGTGGGAGACACCAACCTCTAGTACAAGACTCGGTAGAAGCATATATGGTGGGATACCAAACAGGACTCGAAACGGGGTGAGCGGATGCTCTTTGACCCTTGCTAACATGCCTAAATATTTTGATGTGACGGATAACAAAGTTAGAATCATCAAAGGGGTTTGAATTAAGGAAGTTCCATTCCGACAAGACAGGAATTCCAATGACATAAGAACGAGGTACTCTCCTGCTATCCCGTTTGCACAATTATTCAATACATGATTCAAGTCAAGACATACTGATTAGTTCTCTATCTTAAGCAAAACAACACTCAACATGAAAGTAATCAACGGGGTTAATATGATCCTCTTTGAGGAGGGTCGCCCTCGGGCCCAGTTGGATATAATGCATATAATCACCGAGACGATCTATGCCGTCCTTCGAGGGACGACTGACCGGAGGGGCAAATACCTCACGGCCTCCTAACTCATGTCACTCCATCCTTCGGGTTCCTTGGAGTCTTCAAGTCCACCTGTAAAATAACAAGCTATATTTTGCCTACCCGTTCCCAAGTACATCCAATAGGGATGCTCTAGCGCCTTTACTACCCCATCGTTTCCCTTTGTTTGATTACCGAATTTATTGAGTCGAGTTCATATTTAGTTCATTTGAGTTAGTCATATTAAATTCATGTTGCCCTTTCTAAAACATTTTGAAAAGCCATTTGAAAACCTTGGGCTATTCTCAAAACCACTTCAACCTATCATACTCGGTTTGCACAACCTCAGCTCTGATACCCCTTTGTAACGGCCCGAGATTATGATTCCCGAGTTACGTTTCGAGGGATGAAACCCCTCGTTAGGACCTTGCGCCCCGAGTACAGGTTGAAGGTTTTAAAGCCTAATTTAAATGTTTTCAAAGTGGGATTTCATACCCAAATGCGAAGGGACCGTTGGAATCCCCGGGGAAGTCCTCTGTACCTGTCGTAAGTCTAAGCGTGGAAATCAGTAGTCATGCTAATAGCGAAAAAAGTGTAATACAAGAGGGTGCCACGGCAGAGCCGGGTCAAAACGGAGTCTAAAGTGTAAATCCAAAACATAATCTGAGTCTGTGAAGTCGATAACTTCAGTGCTCACTCTCCGCCGACAAAATGACCCGCGCAATAAGCAAACAACACACATACGCTATACCTAACAAAGATGCTTCTATATGCATGGCGGAATATTAACACACTAACATGCTCCTAAGATCAAGTACATAATAATAATAAGGCCTTAGCACAGAATACCAAGTGGTATATCCCTCTCCTACCTCTACCCCCTTCCGATAGGGCGGAGACTGGCCAGCTCGTGAATGCATTCCATCATAATCGGGCGGCACGCATGCCTAACCCGCTCCACAATAAAGCCCGCATGCATCTCATAATATAAGGAAGTGCATGACTCGATTGACTCAGGACGGGACCCGATGAGACTAGGTCGTCCTATAACCCTAGCAATGACTCTAGTTACTTCACAGATAACGGCCGTTCTGTTTACATACACATAAAGAAATAGAATGCTCAACGGTCGATGCAACCTAGCATGGTACTACATGGCATGCTCATCATGAATGCAAGAACCTAGTATATCATGCACCTAAAGCAGGGAATATCTCTATTCAATCTGAGTAAGCTCCGAAGAGACTTACCTGGCAGTGCAGAACAGCAAGACAAGCATTACGATAGATTAAAGATCACCTAGATACATATCAAAACACATATAAGTCTACGTCTAATCGTTCAAGCAAGCAAGCATACATCATCAACGAGAATAACAAACATGTCACAATCGTCGTTCTATCAAGCACAACCATTTACCACACTGCCAAATCCCGTAAGACCTCATCATTCTCATCGTTCCATTCAGTCATATTCATATATTCGCAATAATAACAATCTGCATAGTCATTTATCTCAAGGTTCATCGTATTCATCATATCTCATAAGGCATAAGACAACGATACATAACTTCAACGTCTCATCATGCTATTAGTCACTCAATCATGCTATTAGTCAACACAATTCATGGTATTAGGCAATCAATCACATCAACATGCTAATTAGTCATCGAACACATAATTCCCATGTTAGTCTCAAAACCGTTTAAAATCTTAGTCAAGCATTTAGAATTTCCGACCATTGAAAATGCTTGACAACTTCCTTTTTCGATTTAAATCCCGATAATACTTTGTTAAATCTCCAAATCTCATAATATTTTATTTGTCTTAAATCACTATAATATTATATCTTTTAAATCTCAAATAATATTATATAATATAATTCATTTATTTTAACATTTATATCAAAAATATATAAGCCTTTAGAATCTTAAAACTCATTTTATATTTTAACATATTTTACTCAAAATAGGCCCAAGGGAGAAAAGGCCCAACCCCTTTAAAATTAGGATCCACAAACCCAACCCAACTCCTTTTTGATGTGAACCAGACCAACCCTCATTTTTGTTTTAGAAAACCACTGAACCGGACCCAAAGAAATTTTTAAAACAAAACCGAACCCAGCAAAACACTATTCATCTTCTTCTACCCAAATCCGATGCCTGATTCGAAAATTGGAAAAGGAAGGGGAGAGGGGAGCTCGCCGGCGGCGGCTCTGCTCCGGATACTCAATCTGCCACCCACACACATACACGGACAGGAAGAAAAGAAGGAGGGAGGAAGGGGAAAGCGCTGACCGAGGGCGTCGACTCGCCGGATCGTCGTCGGTGCGTGACTGGGCCTCGCCGGAGACGAATCAACACTGGTTTGGCCTATAACAACGGTAATAGGTTCAAGGACGGAGCTTTATGGAGATTTCGATTGAAAGGAGGGAGAGAGCCTTACCGATCTCGAATCGAAAACAGGGTGACGGAGGACTCGGGCGGCTCGGTGGTGGGTCTCAGGCGGCCCCTGGGCTGGCTGCTGCTACGGGTCATCGGAGAAGGGAGGTAGGAGGAGCTGTGGCCGCTCGTTTTAGCTTGCAGAAACAGGGAGAAGAAACTTAGGGCTCTCGGCTCTCGCGTGAAGTGGAGGTGAGGAGGAGAGCGGCGGTGGTTGATGGGGGAAAGAAAGCAAGGTGGCCGCTGGTGGACGGCAACAAGGAGAGAGGGAGCGGTGGTGGCAATGGTGAAATCCTGAGGTGAAGGAGGAAGAAAAAGGGGGTTGTTTTACTGATTCCACTTTGAAAGAAGAGGGAATGGGTTCCTGTAATCCCTTGTTTTTGGCGTGGGTTTTGGTGTTTGACCAGGCCAAAAGAAGCAAGTGTTGGAGAGGGGAAGAGAGGGAGGGTGTGTGTTTGGGGCTACTTGGTGGGTCTTGGTAAAAAATAACCTGATTTTATGCAGATTTGTTGGGGAGTGGGGCTGAATCCGGATGAATCAAAGTAAGGGGCTTGTTTGTTTTCCAAGGAAGTGAGAATCAAAGAAAAGAGGGAGAGAAGGAGAGGATAGAATTTACCCAAAGAGGAGAAGATGAGTTGGAGGTTAGAATTGGATAAGAATGGGTGAGAAAGAGACGGAATTGTGGTCACGAAATTAGTTTCAGACGTTGAAATCCCGCTCTTTCTTTCGCGAAATTAGATTTGAAATCCGAGAATCAAGGTTGTCATGTTAGTTCTTAAAAGAATTTTATTGAGGATGGAAATCCGCTTTACGAGATCAAAAGTCCGAGCTAGCAAGTTTTTTTTTTTCCCGCTAAATTCCGCTTTAAAATTCATTTTGATTTTCTTTTTCCGAGAAATTATAATTCAAAAATCCGAGCCTTTACAATTACAATCAGGGCTATAATTCAAACTATAAAAGCGGATTCAACGGCAGAGGCCAGCAACAACAAGTTCCTTTTTAGAGAGGACAATTTGAGAATCGTCCAAGAAATACTCAACAAGAAGATAGAGATGAGACATTGAGGTTGTTATTGGACAAAACGAGTGTTCAAGAAAAGTTGCTGAGTCAGATGGCTAAGGAGATTGGTGAATTGAAAGCGAAAGATTCGGAAAAGTTACCATCGCAGGTGGTAGTGAATCTGAAGGAGAATGTTCACTACTAGAATTATGTCCATAGACATCGGATTATTAACATCGGTCAGAAAAACGCATGATGTTAAATATATATTTAACATCAGTTTGTAAATTTGTGATGTTGAAAACAAAACAGACACCGTCTTATTTTGTTGACCGATGTGAAAAGTGTTTTTTTGGAAAAAAAAAGGTAAGGCGCGAAATTGAAACTTGAACTAAGTAAATTTCCGCCCTTCTCAAATACGGGCGGGCGGATCCCAATTTTTCCACATTTAGAAAATTTCATAAAAATTTGTGATTGTTTCTTAAATTCATAAAAACAAAATCCCAATATTTTCAAAAAAAAATCGAATTGTTTGAAAAAAAAAGCAGCTAGCATATACTTAGAAAAAAAAGAAGACCGAAGACATTTCAGGCCACCACTCATCCCTTTCCTCCTCACGTCCCGACTTGGCGATTCCTTCCTGTTCACCGCAAATCCTTTCTTCTCTACTCTCTCCATCCAGGTAGGCTTTGCAGCTGGCGAACTCGAGGGTAGCTCCGGTGGCCAAATCCCTTCTTCGTGGTCGGTCCCTTCTCTTCTGGCTTTCCTCACACCGTTGAAGCCGGCAAAATCCCTCTTTTGCTGTCGTTCTCGTCTCTCCGGCTGTCGAACCAGAGCTCGGCTTTCGAAGTCCCTCAAGCTGCGAAAATCCCTACTCCCTCAGTGCCTCTCTGTAACTGGTACGGAATTTTGCCTTCAATTTTTAATATTTTCGATTTAGGGTTTATTTTTTATTAGGGTTTATGTCGCCAAATTGATTTTTAGCTTGAACCGCCTCCTTACTTCGCCGTCGCCGCAACGTACAATCACCGTTCACTGCTTTGCCTCTCACCAGTCACCAACTCGACTTCCTCCCTCAACTGTCAAGGTGCGTTACTTGTAAACTCACAACATATTTTACATAATCTTTGAACTGGTTTCTGGCATTTTAATTGCGAATTTAAGGTTCGTTTTATAGTTAGTTATCTACTTGTTGATTGAAGAACTCGAAAATTTTCCAGATTTGTTTGTTCATTTTCCCTGATTAAGTTTGTGGATTTTCACTTTTTTAGATTACGAAGTAGTGGCCTATAATTTTTTGGAGAAGAGATAATGCTATAGTGGTTGAAAGTTTAAATCTTTGCTTCTTTTATGCTGGAACCTTAAATTCCTATCAGATGTGACAACAACGTGAATAACTTGCTCCTGCCCCTACGAAATATTATGTTAGAATAGACCGCAACTTGAGGATAACGGGTCAAGTGGTTCATGGATGCCCCAGTCTCACAAAATCTCATGTTTTCTTGAAAGCTTAAACTCGCAGGGCACTACAGGCACTGGAACTTCATTCCGCTGTCCATTCTTTCGAATTAATTGATTTGTGTATTGAATGTTGACTGATTTTATCTCAATATTAGGTTATTGCCTTTTCTTAATCTTGGGTGGTGTATGTATGTACCTCCAGAGCTCAAAGAGCTTGGCCTTGTGAGAATCAATTGAATATGCATGCATGGTTTTTACTTACTTTATGTTGCAACATCATCACTGTTTGTGTTCATGGAAGGGATTTAAAGAGTAACTCTCTTTTACATATGCTCAGAACCTCTGTGAATGCACAAAAAGGAAAACCATTTGAATTTGCATTTGAATAGCCTATGATTGTTATCCTGAATGAGCTTTCAATGCAAGGTTTATAAAAGAATAAGTTGGCATGTATGTAAAAAAAACAGATCCTGCATAATCACATGACACATGACAAATATTCATTCTTTATTTGAATGTGCACTACTCATCTAGGAAATTAAATCTTGCCACATTATTAGTTGAACTTATGCTTATGACATATTCCCAATTACGTTACTAGAGATGGAAAAAAAACTACATGACTAGAATATTTGTCACTACAGGAAATTGTGCTAAAAAAACGATGCTTTGCTCTCGACGCTTTTATTAAACGTCGATCAAGGCCGTTCCATTTTCGACGCTTTAATGTGTCGGAATATTATCGACACCTATGGGTGTCGAGATTTGCTGAACTTAACAAGCACATGTAAAAGGCTTGCGACGGAGCGTCTTCATCAATATAGGGTTTCTTCTTAAACTCAGATGCCGCTTCCCCTCCCAATCTCCATTTCTTCTAAGTCACCGGCTCACCGTCTAACTCATCGGCGACCCAAACCTCCAGCCCCTAGATGTGTCCGCCTCCTGTTCTTTAGCAATGGACCTAAAAAAACTCCTCAAAATCGCCTTCGTCAATCGCTAGATACTTTTCATCCCTCTATATCGATCTCTCGCTCTCTTCTTCTATTTCAGAATTTTTGCACACTAATGAATTTCCAAGATCTCCACGAAATTTCTCCTTTCTTCTACTGTCGGAAGGGATGCAGTTCTTAGTTGTCTAGCAGTGGCCTTCTCGAAGCGGCTTGAAGCATATATTCATCCGATTTCATCGGTTTCTCTCTTGTGTAAGGTTTGTGCATCTACGATTTGTCTCCAGTTTTATCTTTTCTTACTCTTCATCACCTCCGTGGTTGCCTTATGGTGATAATATCGAAATTCGACTCGAACCTTGTGACATTTCAGCTCAAATCACCTCCAACTCATGTTTGTCTTTGATTTGTCTCCAATTGAAGTATGTGAGAGTGTTCCAGCTTCTCTGGCTCCAATTGTTCCAATTTACATCTATCATGTTTGTCTTCGGTAAGGTTTACTATAATTTCATACATTCTGACACTAGCCTCTTAATTTTTTTATTGGTTTTAATGCAACTGTGAAGGTGGAAGTGGTTGTAAACATGAAGTTGTCTGCAGTAAATCTTCTACCAAGTCTATGAGTCAATTTTTGTTAGATTTCCTTTTGTGCTATGTTTCTTAGCTTCTATGGTTGTGCAGGGATTAAGAAATTTTATTACATTGTCCTCTTTTGTCTTATAATAACGTGATCTACTTTTTCTAGTCTTGGGAAGAAATTGTCCAGCAAGCTACTTGAGTTGTCTGCAGCTGAATTTGAAGCAGTTCCTTCCGCCTAACAAGCTGTTCACTCTACGTATACTCCTTCTGACAGACCATCTGTATCTGATGACAAGGTACAAGCTGCTAATAATGCTTCAGATGAATCTATTAATAAGCCTATTGTAGAGACAATAGTTACGGCTTATCCATGATTCATTTCCTATTCATGATTATCGATGGATCAAGTTCCCTTCTCCTAGGGCCTTTATACTGTAGAGACAGCAGAGGCGCAGAGAAATAGTATTGCAAGATTCTTTGAAAGAAGCCCTATTCATCAGCTTATCCATGATTCATTTTCTTCATTGCACGTACAGTTGTTCATTATGTTATGTATGGAGCATTTGATTGACTTGTTTGCATTTTTACAATATACAAAAGGGTGGAGTATGTGACAGAGTAAGCATTAATACAGTAGTGTATTTTTGAATATGCTGAAGATGCAAAGCTTTACTCAAACAACTACATGTGGATCTTGCAGTGCTATAACTAGGGGTGGTATACGAGCCGAACGAGCCGAGCTTGACATGTTCAAGCTTGGCTCGACGGTGAAACGAGCCGAGCCGAGCTCGAGCCTAAATTTTATACGAGCTTTTTTTTATGCTCAAGCTCGGCTCGCGAGCCCGAACACATGCTCAAGCTCGGCTTGACAAGCTCGTTCGATCTGAACGAACAAGCTTAGGCTCGTTCGAGCTCGTTGTCCAAGCTCGTTCGTTCGGCTCGTTTGAGCTGTTCATTAGGCTCGTTTCTGTTCGTTCAGCTCATTTCAACTATTTGTTTACCAAGGCAACTTGTGCAATACTAATAACACCACATAATAAAACCATCTTTGAGTTATAATAAAAGTACAACACAAGTTTAAAATACAGATTTTTTTTATGTTATAACCAAAAGTTCAAAAATACATGAAACCGAATAAATTCGAAATAAAACACTAATAACTCGAAAGGAGGATCCTTGTGAAATGTACTCCAGGGAGTTTAGGCTTCAAGAATGAGCTCCTGCATATATGCACATGGAATTAGAATTAAGCACACATGGACAATTCATCTATACCTACTAAAACACACAAAAAAATGTAACCAAGGCAACAAACAAAATGTTGGATGCAACAACAAAGGAGTACTGAGTACTGAAAACATGACAGCAAGATAAGTATCCAGTGGCAACTTCATGAGAGTGACAAATCTTTGATGTGAAATATTGATCTCCATCATTCATTTTGATTCTTTCCTTTAAACTTCATGTATCTCTACAATTGAGCTAGAAACATAAATATATATAGTTAATTTCAATTTTATAAAGCAGTTAGCCAGTCACCCCTAAATGACATAACCTAGAGCTCATTGAATCTTCATTTGTTATATTATGTCAACTAAATTGCAAGAAGAGTGATGGAAACAATGGTGAATACAATACATGTAATAAATCCATAGAAATCAAGAGAATCATCATTAACATATGTATAACAAGTAGGTTTTGATGCAAAAGGACAAGTATATACTTGCATCAAAGAAGTCCTAACCTTGCTGTCAATGAGCACATACCCATGAAACCTGATGATGGCTTAGGCGCTTGGACGAATTGAAATTCGGAAGCAGATAAAAGCAACTAGTGAACTCATGACATATCAAAGTTTATTCAAAGTAAAAAATGACCGTGAAATCTATCAAAGTACTCATTCCCATTTTGATTCAAATTCGTCATAGCAGCAATGTCTTGGTATTGTTAAAATCATATGCGATTTATTGATTTTAGACATCACAAATCATTTGATAACTCGCACGGATGAAGCTATGCAAAACAATGACAATTTCGATTAGTTTTTGCATAAAGAGGCAAACCTGCAAACTTGAGATTCCGCTTCTCCTGTGAAAAACACGAGATTCGACTTCTCCTGTGGAAAACTTGAGATTCGGTTGGATGGGAGCAGCGAAGAGGGCAAAGGAAAGCGAGGCGGCCCTTCTCAGATCTGCAAGAGTGAGGCTAGATTCTCCAGCCGAGACTCGAGAGAGATCTGGGAGAGAGAGTGAAAGTTTCATACCTAATCGAGACTCGAGAGAGAGATCTGTGTGAATTGTTTGTGTAAAAGCCAGGTGAGGGTTGAGGACAAGCCAGAAACCCTTGCCCCTTCTCAGATCTGCGAGGAGGAAGACGGACCTGGAGAAAGAGGGAGAAGCGAAGCGAGATGCGGTGAGAGAGAGAGGGAGACGAACCTGGAGAAAGAGAGAGAAAGAACCAGTGAGAGAGAGAGGAAGACAAACCTGAAGAAGGACTGAACGACGGAGATCGACGCAGCAAGAGAACGAAGCAGCCAAGCGGAGAACGACGGAGAAGTGAAGCGAGAAGCAGTGTCGGCGGAGACGAAGACCTAATCCCCAATCCTCATACCTGGTCCCTTATATTACCCTAGGGGTAATTTCGTAAATCAAGACATAACGAGCTTTTAGGCTCGGCTCGGGCTCGGCTCGAGCTCGGCTCGGGCTCGGTTCGAGCTTAAAAAACTGTTCAAGCTCGGCTTGTTTTACCTTTACGAACGAGCCGAGCTCGAGCTTTTTCGAGCCGAGCCCGAGCCGAGCTCGAGCTGTTCGGCTCGTATACCACCCCTAGCTATAACATAAGGATAGCAAATGATCATCACACACATGCAAAATTTAGATTTTCTAGAAATTAAATTAGAATCAGGTCCTACATTTCCACTTATTTCATAATGACATAGTTCATATTTCCTAATCTAATTTTATTTCCTCTTAATTCTAAGCTCTTCTCTTTTCTTTTTTTTCTTTTTTTGTATAAGGGTTGCATCTACTAGTGGTGATTTGGAGGAAAGCAACCCACAAAGTAGGTCTAATTGTTGTTTTTCAACCAAGGTTTAAATTTACATTTTTTTATAATTTAATAGCTTTCACCTTTGGTTTCAAGATTTAGGAGATGCATTGGATGTTTGTTTATACTTATTTTTGTCCTCATCTCACTCTGTTGTGCCTCTTTTGTTTATTCCAGGAAAGTTGAAAACCCAAGCCTCTTTTATTTATCACTGAAGTCTCTATTATATTGGCAGAAGATTTTCATGACCTTTAATAAGTATATAATATATGTGTATTCAAGAGTTTGAATGCACATGGACTTCAACCCTGTCAGATTTGACAGTGGACTTCATTTGGCACTAAGCTTTGTGGAAATCTGGATCCCAGATTTGTAGAAGGAAACTGAATTTTTATTGAAGAGAAATTGATTACAGAGATGGAGGATCAGTCCTCTATTTATAGGCAAAGGAATATACAATTGAGATCTAGAAACTTCTAATTCTTGTTACAATTGGCGGGAAATAACAACCAAATTGAACTGATTGTAACAGCTGCCCTCCATTGATCTTCGAGCACCTTCAGAGGAGGGAAATCGTGTTTGAAGGAGGGAGACGCACTAAACGACGTCACTTTGGATAACAGCTTCTATTTGTTTGGTTGGAGTGAAAACGACACCGTTTGGTTAAATGAAATGGCCAATCTGAAATGGAACCAATACGACGTCGTTAGAGCTCGTCTTCCTCCTTTGAACGAATGCGAATGAATTCACCATCTCTCTACATCCCCCCCTCAAATTGGAGCCACCTGAAGGCCCAATTTGGAACAGAGAAACTCATGCTGAACCTGGGAGAGCCCTTTGGTGAAGACATCCGCTAATTGAAGCTTTGATGGGACAAAAGAAGTAGCCAAAAACCCGGATTGAATCCGTTCTCTGGTGAAATGACAATCGATGTCCAAATGCTTGGTACGCTCGTGAAAGCAAGGATTTGCAGCGATTTGTTGTGCAGCTTTGTTGTCACAGAATAGTGTGACCGGTAGGGATACTGGAATTCGAAGATCACAGAGGATATAAGATGCCCAAACCAATTCAGCAGTAGTAGTCGCCATACCCCTATATTCAGACTCGGCAGAGCTGCGAGAGACAGTGGCTTGCTTCTTCGTTTTCCAGGACACAAGAGAGTGCCCAAGGAAAATACAATAGCCGGTAAGGGATCGACGAGTAGTGAGACAGGACCCCCAATCAGCATCCGAAAAACCGACTAATTTGAGAGAGTGTTGAACTGGGTAAAATAATCCCAAAGAAATAGTACCACTGAGATAGCGCAAGACATATTGAGCAGCTTGCCAATGCGGTACCCGAGGTGAAGAAACGAATTGGCTTAAGTGCTGAACTGAGTAGGAGAGGTCCGGTCGTGTTAAGGTCAAGTATAGTAAGCGACCAATAAGGGTCCTATAGGACTCAGGATCTGATAGGAGATCACCTGAATCTGCAGCTAACTTCAAACCAGTAGGAAAAGGAAACCCTGAAGGTTTGGCATTAGTCATGTTGTAATCAGACAATATGTCAGTGACATATTTTCGTTGAGCAAGATGGGTGCCTTCAGCAGTCTTGAGAATCTCAATGCCCAGAAAGTAGCGGGCAAACCCGAGATCTTTGATGGTGAATTTGGAATCCAAAGCACCCTTGACAGACTCTATGTGCTCAATGTGATTGCCAGTAAGCAAAATATCATCAACATAAACCAATCCAGCAGTAAAGACATCCCCATTAGTGTACACAAATAGAGAGTAATCATGGGATGATTGCAAAAAACCCAGTGAGCAGAAGAACTTAGTGAGCTCAGTGTTCCATTGCCTGGAGGCCTGTTTGAGTCCATAGAGAGATCTCTTGAGTTTGTAAACAAGGTTGGGAGACTGGACATGATAACCATCTGGAGGCTTCATGAAGATTTCTTCATCCAAAAACCCGTGAAGGAAGGCATTGTTCACATCAACTTGGCACAAAGGCCATTGATGAGCACTAGCCATGGCAATTAGGATCCTGACAGTTGCAATTTTAGCAACTGGGGAGAACGTATGTTTGTAATCCTTGCCAAGCTTTTGGTTGTAGCCCTTGATAACCAATCTGGCTTTGTACTTGTCCACTGACCCATCAGGCTTGAATTTAACCCTGTAGACCCATTTGGAAGGCAAGGCTGTCTTGTCTGTGGGCAGTTCCATGACATCCCAAGTGTGGTTCTTGTCAAGAGCCTGAAGCTCTAAATCCATAGCAGTGCGCCAGCAATCATGTTGCACAACTTCTCTATAATGCTGAGGTTCCTTTGTGCTCAAAACATTTGCCAAGGAAACATAAAAACCAACTGAATCATCAAGCAACCCATGAGGGGTGCTCTCAGTAGTCATGACATAGTCTGTATGCCAAGCAGGAGGATGAGTGATCCTTTGAGGGCGAGAAGACTCAACTGGAGGCTGTGGATGGGAGAGAGGGGGGGTAACCATACTAGAATCTCCTATCATAGGAGAAGAGTTAGGACAAGGAGAGTTGGGAACTGATGGACTTGAGGAAGTAGGGGAAGGCAGTGAAGCAGGTGGGGATGCAGGATATATGACCAGGTCATCTGAGGGGGGTATGACAGGAGAGCTTGGAAGGGGAGAAAGAGATGGTGAAGAGGAGGATTTGTAAGGGAATGACTCCTCTCTAAAGAGCACATCTCTACTGCAAAATATCTCATTGGACTCCAAGTCAATGAGACGATATCCCTTTTGGTGAGGAGGATATCCAATGAAGGCACAACGTCTACCCTTTGCTGAGAATTTGTCAGACTTAGGACCAACAATAGCAGCATAACATAGGCATCCCACAGTTCTCAGATGATCATAGGATGGAACCTTCCCAAATAGCTTTTCATAAGGAGTTCCCCAGTTCAGTGCTTGCACAGGCATGAGGTTGATTAAGTAAGTAGCAGTAAGCACACATTCTCCCCAAAGAAAGGAGGGAAGATTGGCATATAAGGACAAAGCTCTGGCAGTATCCAACAAATGACGATGTTTCCTTTCCACCTTGCCATTTTGTTGGGGTGTATACACCATAGATCTCTGGTGAACAATACCAAGAGTACTGAGCAATGTGGAACAAGAGTTGTTGACAAACTCTGATCCATTATCAGTTCTGATGAACTTAGGTGTAGCATCAAAATGATTCTTGATGTAGGCTAAGAAAGAACTTAGACGAGTCACAACTTGATCTTTTGATTGCAACAAATAGGTCCAAGTGGCCTTGGAACCATCATCAACAATAGTAAGAAAGAATTTTTCTCCATTAAGAGTAGCAGTTCTGTAAGGCCCCCATACATCCAAATGTAACAGTTCCAGCACCTTACACTCAGAAGAACTACACTGAAATGGGAGACGATGCATCTTGGACAAGTCACAAACATCACAAGCAAAATCATGAAAGCTACAATCCTTACACACTGGCAAATGCCTTATTTTCCCAACCGAGGGATGTCCTAGACGATTATGCAGAAGAAACAAAGATTTAGACACAGTAGTAGAGCCAGCAAACTTTGATGCAACCTCCTGACCCCTTTCTTCAGACACCTTGAGGCCCAGCCTATAGATTCCATCTGCTACAGCTCCTTCAGCTAGGATTTGCTTACTCAAAAGGTCCTGTAAGCAGCAATAATCCTCAGTGAAATATGCTCCCAATTTATGAGACCTCAACAACTTGTTAACAGAGATCAAGTGATGATGAAAGTCAGGAACATATAGAACACCAGTGAGCACAATGTTGGTCCTGATCTTAATAGAGCCAGTAAATTTGACCTCTCTGCGAGAGTGATCAGGTAAGATGACAAATATAGGATGCAGTATCCTTTTGACATCAATAAGGTGAGTCATGGAGCAAGTGACATCATCTGAAGCCCCAGTATCCAAGATCCATGAGACCCCAAACTGATCAGACAAAGTAGTGCTCATAACTGTAGGTTCAGTGAGAACAATACCTGCAAAACCTGAAGAGGAAGCACCTCCTGTAGGATATCCAGCCTGATCAATTCCCTTTCCTTTGATCACCCTAAGAACCTCTTGACATACAGCCTGCACAAAGTCAGGATTCATGTGGACAGAGGTAGATGAGGAATTATCAATAGACATAGGAGTGCCAAGCATCTCCTGAGATCCAGTGGTAACTTGAGCCATCATTTTGCCTTTCTTTCCTTTCTTTCCTTTGTACCAGTCTGGAAAGCCAATGATCTCAAAGCATTGATCAATGGAATGACCATCCTCCTTGCAGTGCTCACAGTGCTTCTTCCCACCAGATTTGTCTTTCTTGCCATTGTCCTTCCTCGAGGAACCATTAGAGCCACCTCCTTGCTGAACGGTGAAGGCAGTTGGATCAGTGGTGATGTGGATCACCTGCTTCTGCCTCTCTACCTGTTGCAGGAGGTAGTAGGCCTTGTTCACTGTTGGAAACGGATCCATGGCTAGAATCTGGCTACTAACTTGATCATAGTCAGAGTTAAGATTCATCAAAAACTGCATACAACGATTTTGATTTTCCAGATCCAACACACGAGAGAGAATGGAACAAGAACATCGATCCATAACACCACAAGTACATGTGGGAGTTCCAATCAGGTTGTCCAACTCATCCCAACAACGCTTCAGTTTAGAGAAATAGGCAGCAATTGACATGTTCACTTGCGTGATTTGGCCAATTTCTTGCCTCAATTGGAAAATGAGAGGAGCGTTAGACTGTCCGTACCTCTCAGCAATCTCCAGCCATAGCTCTGCGGCTGATTTTGCGTACAGAAACGCACTTGAGAGCTCCGGCACCATGGAGTTGAGGATCCAACAGGCGACCATATAGTCGCACCTGATCCATCTCTCATAGTCGCCACTTCCTGGATCTGGCTTGATGCAAGTTCCATCAATGAAGCCGAGCTTCAGTTTAGCTCCGAGAGCCATCCTGATTTGCCTTCTCCATCCGAGGTAGTTTCTCCCATTGAACGGAACACCAGTAAGGTTCATGCCTGGGTGGTCCGAATTGGAGAGCGACATAGGATCGCTCTGCATAGCGTTGTTGATGGCGTATGCCTCCATGTTTCGCCTAGAGCTTGATCCTTCTTCGAAAACCGATTGGTTTCCAGCTCTCTGGTTGTTGGATTGGTTCCCCGGCCTCTGGTTGTTGCTCTTCGAATTCGAACCTTCTTCGAACGTCGTCTTCATGATTGATAGGTGCAGCGGATACGAATTTGCGACGGGATCTCAGATTACTCCTTGAGGAGCTCTGATACCATGTGGAAATCTGGATCCCAGATTTGTAGAAGGAAACTGAATTTTTATTGAAGAGAAATTGATTACAGAGATGGAGGATCAGTCCTCTATTTATAGGCAAAGGAATATACAATTGAGATCTAGAAACTTCTAATTCTTGTTACAATTGACGGGAAATAACAACCAAATTGAACTGATTGTAACAGCTGCCCTCCATTGATCTTCGAGCACCTTCAGAGGAGGGAAATCGTGTTTGAAGGAGGGAGACGCACTAAACGACGTCACTTTGGATAACAGCTTCTATTTGATTGGTTGGAGTGAAAACGACACCGTTTGGTTAAATGAAATGGCCAATCTGAAATGGAACCAATACGACGTCGTTAGAGCTCGTCTTCCTCCTTTGAACGAATGCGAATGAATTCACCATCTGTCTACAAGCTTACATCATTCCCGGAACTGTTAAAGCCGGTAATGCAAATTCTAATATCAGTTGCTTTCATTTACCATCATAGGTATGTATTCACTTGTAAAATTTTGGTGCCATGACCCTCGTTGCTTATGTATGTAACTTAAGAGTATCTATACCCTTGACTGCTTGAGTTATATTTTTCAATGTAGGGCCACTTTAATCTGAAGCCCCATTGTCCTCCTTCACCCGATGATATTGCAACTATATGTTACACGACTACGGGAACACCAAAGGTAAACGGAATTCCTATAACGGATTAGGAAATGTTATAAATGATTTGGAGTGAGATTTATTTCTTTGGTGAAGGGGGCTATGTTAACTCACGGAAATTTGATAGCAAATGTTGCTGGCGCGACATTTTCAGTTAAATTTTGTCCTACAGACGTGTGAGTACAAAACAACATTCTATTTTATGGCCTCTTCTATTTTTTGGATTGCCTGCTGAATTACTTTCTATATGTGGCAGCTACTTATCCTATATTCCTTTGGCACACGCCTTAGAGCGAGCTGTCCACGTTGGTTGCATACAGTATACACTATGGTGTTGCTGTTAGTTTTTACCAGGGGGATGTGATTTTGTCAATCCTCAATGCATCCAAAATTTATAGGGTGGATTTTTAGGAGATTTCTTCAAACTGCCTCATTTACTTGAACCAACTACACATATATTTACCGCTTCAGGAAATAGATGTTTTAATAGTGTATTCCACTTTTATTTCTTTTTACTTATAAAGAAATGGTTTGCGGGACAATTTGAAATTGTGTTTGAGCAGTAGTAGGCAGTAGCAAGATCGGAAAATACTTGAGGTAATACATGTTACCTTATTGTTTTCTCTCTTTCCTTCATCATGTAAGACACTTCACCAAACCCCCTCAAACTATGCAGTAAGTTACAACTATGCAGTAAATACCTAAAGCATGAGTTATACACTTCACAAACCCCCTAACTATGCAGTAAGTTACAACTTAAGTACTCTCGTGTGTCAGTTTATCGTATCATATCTTATATGTTGTCTTGATTGCATCAACTAAGGAAAATGTGATTCTATGTTTGTTGATCTAGATTGTGTAGAATGTTGAAAGAAAAGATTTTAGTTATACTTTTCGATATTAATCTATAGTAATTTCTTGACAGAGATGACACCACTATTTGCATTGTGCATCAATTAGTTGGCATTGTAATCGTATTTTAAGATTCTTTGTACTTTCGTCAAGTACAATTCATGCTCTTATTGTCATCTTGGTATGATTTTCATCTGGTTGTACTTTTGTTAAGTGTAGGTCATCATCGAAATGCAAGTTTTGGCTGGATTTTAGAAGATTTTCATCCCGTTACCGCAAAGACAAGGACTTGAAATCAAAGGGAAATAGAAAAAAGATTCTCAGATCAAGTAGATCATTTTGTATACTCATAAATAGTTTATTATTGATTTAGTTTTGAATTCATGTTGGTTTGATGGAAAGTAGATGTGTATCAGTGTATATGAGCACCTCAGTGTGTTTATTCATATATTAATTCATTTTTTTAAATAATTTAGTCTGTGTTATATTTACCAAATTTGTGTAAAAATGAAAGTTTATTAATTCATAGAAAAATCACAAAAGGGTTGAAAAGGCAGTTGTTGATTTTGTGAATGGTTGTATTTTTTGACGCAAAGAGCAATGGCATTTCTTGACACCAAGAGGTGTCACAAATGGCCCAACAGTCTAGAATTACCTTGCCAATCTCGACACCATAGTGTGTCACAAAACAGATCTGGCATTTTCAACGCTTTAGGGTGTCACAAATGACACTGCCATTTTTTACACTTTAAAGCGTCGAGAATGGAGCCATTTTCGACGCTTTAGAGTGTTGCAAATGGCAATGCCTTTTGTGACGCTGAAATTACCGACGTTATGAAAAAACGTCGAGAATGTAAATTTCAACACTTTAAAGCGTCGCTAATGGTTAAAAAAAGTGTCGAAAATGGCTACCTTTTCTAGTAGTGTGTCCAAACTTAGCTGCAAGAGTCTGAGACCTCTCAGTTTATTTGAACATTACGCTTATCACAAATGTTAAATACAAATGTTAAACTGGTTTGACTGCAATGAGTTATGGCTTATGCCCTTCCATAGATTTTAGCCCAAACCTCTATTTGCATTTCATTTATTGCTGTTTGCGAATAAATTTCTCATAATGGTTTCATGTAATATTGATAATCCATAGTATGATATATCCTTTTAATCGAGAACTTCTGTGAGCTCCCTTTTTTTGGAATAACTTTTCTGTTTTCTGATTGGTTGAACTTGATCTGTATGCAGAAACTTGATCTGTCTGGCTGTCCTCAGATACATGCAACAAACTTACTCTTTTTCTTATTTCCTGGTAACCAGAATTCTGTGCCAAGAGAGAGCCCCTTGCTAACTAATATTGATCTTAAATCTCTCGACTTAGATATGAACCCAATCTCTCAGGGTCTGTTGCAGATGTTATCATTTAAGTCTGTTGTGGAAATAGATCTTTCAAAGTGTCCGAAGCTACATCTGCCACATGTATTAGTGCTCTTGTCCAAATCATTTCCATCACTAAAGACTTTGAAGGCGGCTTATTTTTTGGATTTTAAGACCAGTTCTTTGCGAAAATTGACTGAGAATTGTTCTTCTCTTAATGCACTTGATTTGACAGTAGATATTGGTCCAGTTATACCATCACAAGTATCCATTTTATATTCTAAACCGGAAAGTGAAGGAGCACCAAGAATGTATTTGGGTGCTACACATTACCTTTTCAAGCAGCCCTTCTCTATTATGACAAAACTCATATTGAGGGGGCGAACTCATATTAATGGTGAGATTCCACATACCATTGTTTCCATTAACTAAAAGTTTTCTATTTTTCAAAAGATAGCATTGCAAATACTATTCTGCTAATTTGACACATATAAATGACATCCTGTTAAAAGAAAAAAGTGAAAGAGTAAGATGGCCTAAACTGATCAAAGAAAGGTGAATGAGACAAAACATTAATGGATGCTTGGGCTCTATTTCTCTAACCTTCTCATTTAAGTATCGCAGTTATTTCCTAATGCTAGAAATTTGAATTCATGGAAATTTCTATAGAATTGAATATTCAATAAGATTAAGGAATAAACTTGTTTACATTTGATGTGCACTAACACTTTTAAAAGTCTCTAATTGCTTTGTTTACAGATTTCATAAAAAATTGACACCCCCTCCATTAGCATCTTCTGACGTGCTAGCAGCTCTCTATTTTTCTAATTCAAATAATGTCTCTCTACCAGATTCTGATCTCCTTGGGATCACATAATATTTTGTCTTCTTATGTTACATGGGCATTAAGGGCTGCTTTTCAGTAACAGATGCTGGCATATCAAACTTCATAAGCCGTTGTGAAAGGTTGGACTTATTGATAGCTTGTGACACACTATTTGGGAAGCTTTCAACTTTAGCTCTTTGCAATAGACTTTCTTAATCTGCAGGTTTCTCTTTATCACATGTGAAGAATAAGTATGCAGAGGTTTCTAAATCTTCAGGTTTCTCTTTATCTCCCTATATTGCATCCCTTTAGTTTTATCTATACTGCATCCCTTTAATCAATAATATGAGTGTCAATCTATATTGCATCGCTTTAGTTTTATCTCCTTATTATCTCATTCTCTAATGACAATACTTCAAACTCAAGTAATTCGTTTATTTGCATTGTCTATTAAAGCAGATATATGCCCTTTGGATATATAGGTTAAAGGTGTAATCAATGAGTTCTTAAAACAACCTTTTCTCTATGTCGAGGTATGTTGAAGGCGTTAATGAACTCAATTGCTTTGTCTTTAAAGGGAAATTTTAATCAAGCTAAATGAGTACCTGCTTTCACCATATATTTTTACCAGATTTGGACTTCCCTTTTCTAGAGATGAATCCCTTCTCACCGGTGCAAGGAAAACCTTATCCTTTGGATATGAGAGGCGAGCTAGGTGACACAACTGCATTCAAGAACTTTAAGAAGTGTTCTTCTTCCTTTTATTTTTATTTTTTTGTATATTTCAGTAGTTTAATTCAATACTGTGCAGATTCTAGCTTTGTTAAAGCTAAATTATTTTCTATCATGTTCCAAATCTAAATATGTGAACATCAATTCATCCTATGTATATTTTAATTTCTTGTAGAAGGCATTAGTGTTGTTTTATTCATAACATGCCTTCAATATTCCTTACTTTGCTTTTAAAAAAAGTTTTTATTATTGTGTTACATAGTTTCCCTCTTGTAGTGAAACTGATCACTTATTGCCGTTATTATGCAACTAGTAGAGGTGGCAATCGGGCGGGTCGGATCGGGTTCGGGTTCAGTTAGTCGGGTTTCGGGTTATTCGGGTTTCAGGTCATTCGGTTTCGGGTAATGTCTAATAATTTGGTCATTTAGTTAGGTCGGGTTCGGGTTTCGGTTCATTCGGGTTTCGGTTGTCTCGGGTTTCAGTTATTTCAATATTCATTTTGAAAAATTTACTAGAATGTATCTTAAAGTTCGGGTTATATCGGGTTTCGGTTGTAACGGGTTCGGGTCTTATTGGGTTTCGGTTGAATCGGGTTCGGTTCATTCGGATTTGGGTGAGTTTCGGTTATCGTTTATTCGGATTTCGGGTCCAAAATGGGTCGGGTTGATCGGTGTTCAAAACAATCGGTTCCGGGTCGACCGGATCGGGTTTTCGGGTTCGGGTCGGGTTTTGCCAGCTCTAGCAACTAGTTACTCTAGTTTCTTTTTTAGTTTACCACTCTTTGTTTTGCTATTTTGGACATAATGTTGTTTTCTATTTGCTCTTGTTTTGCTATTTTCGACATAATGGTTTCTCATTGCCCTAGCACTATAAATTTATCTTTTGCAGGCTATGGAGTTTGGGCTCATAGATGGGATGCTGGAAATAGAATACTAGCTGATGTATACATATGGATGTGATAATTGCCAACTCGGATGATCATATCTTTGGTGTTTCCATTATCTTCACCGTTGAGGTCTGAGTGCATGCATTTTACCTTTTGTAGCGTACCAATTGTGGTAAATGTATCTTGAATGATGTATTGAATATGGTCAATGTATGTTGATGGGTGATATTTTAGCTGCAAGTGTATCAATGTATGACATAGCTATCTAAATACGTCTAATAACCAAAAAACATCGGAGATCCGAGCAAAAAAAAAAAGCGATGTCTATTTTTGTACATTTGTCGACCGTGAAGATACAATATGATTTATGAAGCCACGAAAAATATCGAAATTGAAATGTTACCCGATGTCAATAGGAAATACTTACATCATTACACCAATATAAAACGATGTTTTACAACATAATAACATCGTTTTTTAATTGAAAAATGATTTGAAAATATACTAATAACATCGACTCTAAAATACTCAATATGACACATTATATTTATATAAATTAATATCATAAAATGATAAATGAATAGAGAGTGCACACAAAATGAATAATGTATAACCGATGTGTATATCAATTTAAAACATCTCTTATTAAAAAATATAGCGATATTAATGTCAAAATTTGTATTGCTCTATATTGTTTCAAACGTCTAGAAATGCAAAATAACAATGGTTGAACATTAGGTTCATTAACCAAAACGTAATTATAGCAAAGTATTTAAATCATTATCAAACATAAAAACGCTGTTATAAATTGTTATAGACATTGGTTAAAAACCGATGTGGTAAAGTTGGGATCTTTAACACCACCCACTAACACGTTGAATTTTTTTTTTTGTTTAACATCGGTTTTTAACCGATGTCTATGAACAGAATTCTAGTAGTGGTTAGTGCCATGATCCTTAAAGGAGGTAAACAAGTGAATGTGCCCACTAGGAATGTTGAAGAGAGGCCTAGGGAAGAAGTTGATTTGAGAAAAGAGGACGAGACAGAATTGGAGACATATTGCATAGACAGGGCCCGCCGCCCCTCACCACGGCGCCCGCCGCCGCCTCCAATTACAGATCCGATGAAACACAAGCAAAGGATGCGAAAGAAAGAAAAGGTAAGTTTAAGTGAGAATGTTTCTACTTTAGTTCAGAAAAGATTACCTGAAAAGTGCGGAGATCTAGATATGTTTATTATCCCATGTGCAATAGGTAATGCTAGCTTCACCAAAGCTATGTTAGACGTAGGTGCTTCAATCAATGTTATGTCTTATAACTTGTACATGTTTTTGGGTCTCAATGCATTATCTGAAACTGGTGTGACTATACAACTCGTTGATCATTCTAGTATTAAGCCTAGAGGAGTTGTTCAGGATGTTTTGGTTAAGGTAAATGATTTGATATTTCCGGCTGATTTCTTCATTCTAGATATGGAACAAGGTACGCCTGAAACCCCAATTATCTTGGGAAGGCCAGTCTTTTGAACGGCCATGACTAAGATTGATTGTTTTGAAGGTTCACTAACTATGGAGTTCGATTGTAGAAAGATTGAGTTTTCTATATTTGAGCCTATTATTTCTTCTGCCAATGATTCTGTAGATGTTCTTGACTCTATTGAAAGTAATCACGGGAATGAATCAAAGGGTTTCTTAGATGCTTCTGTTAAAACTGAATCTATGAATCTTGAGTTTTCTAACAAAGATGAAATTGGATTAGGGAAAGATGACATCTAGAGGAAAATTGAGAATTTGTTTAATTCACATGACAATGTGTCTAATTCGAATGATTCTATTGCTATTCCCAATGAGAAATCGATTCCTAACAATGTTGAGGTCTTTGCAATTGCAGAACAACCTCCAGGAGTAACTCATTTCAAGAAGGACTCGATGGATGCAATTGATGGATATGTTGGAGAAATTTCTAAAGTTCCCCCTCTTATCTTGAAAAGGACAAGTGTGGAGGATCTTGATGGAATAACTTAATCAAGAAATGCATCACATCGAGCCAAAGACGTGAAACAAAGGCGCTTCTTGGGAGGCAACCCAAGGTAGTTAGATAGTATTATTTCTATTTTGCAATTAGTTTTCAATTCAATAAAGTATGATCAATCGTGTCGCTGAATTTTGGAAGTGATGGTAAGTTAAAACTTGTATCGGAGTTGAGTTTTGTTTGATTTGGAGTACGGATGCACGTTCTGTGGACACGGCGCCCGCCGCCCATCACACGGCGCTCACCACCCCTGTTCGCCTGACAAATCCGAATTTTGGTAAACTTGGAAGAGAAGTTTTCTATCTTTTTATTTTTGGTTATTTTCATTTTAGGTTAGTTTATCTTTTTTTCTATATTATTAGGATTAGATTTATTTTCTTTTTATTTTGTTTTAGGTTTAGATTATTTTCTATCTATTTTTAGGGTTAGATTATTTCTGTCTATCTTAGGTTATTTTATTTTATCTTTTATCTATTTCCATCTATCTTAGGATTAGATTATTTTTCTTTCTAGGTTAGTTTCCTTGTTTCTAGGATTATATTTTCTATCTTTTTCTATTTTCTATCTATCTGGTTCTAATTTTTTTTTTATAGATATTCTCTCTTCAACTCACCGGATATTTCCATCCCCTATTTTGAATCAACCAAGCTTGCTCAAGAAATCTACAAAATCCAAAAGCTTACTTGAATCCATTCCAAAAACCTAAAGCCTTTTGTTTCAATTGATTATGTCCACCAAAACACTTTCCACCATTACCCTACATCTAAAAAATTCAACCTTTCCCATACCATTCCCCTAACTATCACCTAAGAACCCTTTGAAACCAAGTTGTTCGTGAAAGTTTCAAGTTTGGAGGGGTGTGGACGTCGGTTATCGCCACACAGGTTCAAGGTTCTGAGTACACGGCACTCGCCGCCCCATACACGGCGCCTGCCGTCCCTGTAGAGAGCCCGTCTTTTTGTTGTTTTCGTGATTTTCTTCGGTACTGCCCTATTATGAAGATGCCCCATTTGCTATCTTGGGAAGAGAAGGATCATTGACTCAAGCTTGAAAAGAGGGGGTAATAATCCACCATATTCTTTCATCCCCAGACGTTGAAGAAATTGGAACTATTTGAGGAGGTCCATTGACTCCTTAGAGAAAGGGGGATTGAGTAATTTCTTGGATGTGGCTGATTTTACCTATCCGGCATTAGAGAGAGAGAGAGAGAGAGAGAGAGAGAGAGTTATTGGCTACCCTGGATTATCATTTTAATGTGGAGATTCATTTTCAGGTGAGGAAATCGGAAGTTCGTGGTAATTAAAGATCTCATTGCACAAGCTTTTGGTGTTACCAAAACGCTTGGTGATGATAAATTTGGGGACGAGTTGGCTGCTTCAAATCCTCTTGACATATGGAAGAAGGCTACATATCAGTTCTTTGAGACGAGTCGACAACACTGTGCATCCACGATTACTCATCCTGCATTAAGGCTATGTTATTTGGTACTTTGTAACTCTTTCTTGGGTGTGGAGAATTCTGCCATACTCACTATGAGAGCCCGGAGCTATATTTGTTGCTTGACACCGGAGGGGGTGCATATCCCTGACTGGGTTGAGCTATTTTTGGGAAACTGTATGGAGGTGACTAGAGCTACTCATATTAGGCCTGAACGCCTTATGCATTTTGGAGGTTTGATTTCGTTGATTGCTCGTCGAGTGGGCATTTGTCTTGATGATCTGCACCCTCTCGATGGAAAGAAAGTTTAGAATCTTGCTAGCCTGGACTGGTGTGGCATGACTTAGTGGGCCCAATGTTCGGATGGAACATGGTGTTTCAAATGGAAGTCGGGACCAGCTGAGGAGCATCATAATTATCTACCTGCGGAACTACCACATTGCCTGAGGATGTCTGATTTTAGTCTCTGTCACAACAAGTTTCCATTGGATCCAGATGAGCATAGTTATTTCCATTATATTATTTATTTTATGTTATAGAAATTGTGAAAAATAATTATTTTTTTGAAAAATGTCGAAAAATTAAAGAAAAAAAAGTGAGTCTTGTTTTGTTGTTTTGCATATTGTGTTATCAAAGATTTCCATCTAATTTGAGTTTGTCCTATTCTGACTTTATATTGGCATGATCTTATAAATCCCATGGAATTCTGCAATGATTTGACCTCATCCTGAAAATTGGTTTTTATGTGAAATATGATCAGGCATATGTAATTGAGCATGTATGATCTAAGTTTGAGAGTATGCTTGAAATTCGACAAAAGTTTGTCCCAGTGAGATATTTTTGGCCTTATAAGGGATACATCTATATTCCTTTTGCTTTTCTTGTGTGATTTACTCTTCCTATGCATTTATCATTGAATATTGCCATGGTTATCCATTTTCAAGGCCAATTATATACATGTTCATTGCTTGATAAGTTCAAATGATAGAGGCAACCTTTTAGCCACATATTTATCCATGTCTACCTTTTGTTATATCTTGCTTTGAAGTCAATTTGAGCCTTTAGCATTTTTATTGATAGCTCCACCAAATTATTATTTCTAGACTATGATGAGCCTTACCCTTATTCCGGGGGAATTGAGATTTTGAGTGGGTTATGTAATCTTTTTTAGAGATTGAGGAGAATGAAGCTAAAGTGTGATGTTATGGTTTATGGTTTTGAGAAGATGTAATGTTATGTGCTTATTTATTCCCTCATTTTTATGCATTTGGTTTACATGTATTTTGGCTCAAGAAAAAGAAATGAAAAGCTTGGACCTAGGGAGGATAAAATTCACCTAGATTTAAAAGTAAGTTAAAAAAAATGTCCGAAAAAAAGAGAACAAAAAAAGAAGAATAAATAGCCAATTTATTTTATTTTTGCATAATGAGGAAGAATTGGATTTATGTCGGTTAGAAGTTACATTGGTTGGGTGTTGAGATTTCATGATGTGTGAGATGATTAGATTTTGAGATATTTTGAGATGTGATGAGTTATGAGATGATTTTTTTAGTTTTTATGATGATATTGAGAAGATGTTGTGCATTTGTGAGCTTGATGTTTTTTAGTTGATTTGTGTTATGTTGGGAGTTGTTGGAATCTTATTTTCCCGGAATTAATAGAGCACCACATGACCAAACACAATTCCTTCCCCTTTTTGTTTCTACCAAGCCCCATTTCAACCCCACCGAATGGAATCTTCTATGAAGGTTTCCATTGAGCGAAAGTCCTCTTGATATCCTTATTTTTTCATTGACGTATCTGGTGGAGATTTTGTGATATAAATCTCAATATTTGAGTTGATGCTTGTATATGGAATTGAGGTGAGTATATGCTTAAAGCCTAAACACATGAGAGTGAGAGATACACATTTTATCCTTGGTAAGGTTGGATTTTTGAGCATGCAAGCAACTGGATCCCATATATACATGTTATGAAGTTTATATGCTTTGATTATATTTGCACTATTGATGATGTTGCTTTTAATGAGTAAAGTTATGAAAGAATTTCATGTGGGATGCGTAGATGATGTTTTGTTTTATGGTTGCTTGAGGACAAGCAAGAGTTAAGTGTTGTGGGATTTGATAATGCATATTTCATATAGGCATTATAGGTATTTCTTATTACAATTAGGTAGTGGTTTTGCTATTGTTTGAGTGTAGTTTCGTATATTGCTTGTGAAGTATTCAGGTTTGGAATCTACGCATTTTTAGTGTTTATTTTGCAGAATTACATTCCGATCTTGAATGGGCTTTGGAAGAGCTTAAGAGACCTGTTTTGGAGCATATGGAGGCTAAGGAGGAAGCTAGAGAGGAGCAAGGAAGCACGACATTAGAGATTATTGAATTCAGTCGAGGAAAGTCAGACACTGGATAGGCGTGTCCGCCGCCATTTGCACGGCGCCCACCGTGGGCCGTTTTCCAACAATTGCGATTTTGGATCCGGAAATATTATTTCCTATTATTTTATTCTTATTCCTGCTATACTAGTGTTTGGCCGACTCTTTGAGAGGCTTTATTAGGTTATTTCAGTTCTATTCGTTGTGTGGTTGGTATTGTGAGACTATGAACACAATTAGAGAGAGAGAGAGAGAGAGAGAGAGAGAGAGAGAGAGAGAGAGAGAGAGAGAGAGAGAGAGAGAGAGAGAGAGTTGGCCTACGAGTTGCTAAACTCATAGTTTCGCATGTGATTCGAAGACATGGTTGTTTGGATTGTGAGGATTTGATTCTATTTAGTTATTCATATTTTTAGTTATCATCTTGTGCTTAATTATTATATTTGTATTCATTTCTATGATTGATCACCGTGTTTGGAATTGCATCTTAGCTATGAATTCGTTGTTGTTTTCTTGATAGCAAACAAAGGTATTGAGATAGTGATGTTTCTTTGTCTTTGTAGTGGATGATTTCAATTGATCTATGTTGAGGATATTCGATTAGGGCCGAATTCGGTATGCGCCTATTAGTCTTAATTGCGTTGAGTCAATTTGCCAATTGGTCTTGATTACTTGAGTCCTTAATGTTATTCTTTAGTGATATTGAATAAGATGAGTGAATCTATGCGGATCTCTCAACTTTAGTCAAGTAGACCTATGAATATGAATAATTAGTAGATCAATTTGAGGACCATGAATTTCAACCATTGTCAGAGAATTACAGGTGAAATGTTCTTTCTACTTTGGTATCAATCTACTTTGCAATCATAAATCTAGTTACTTTTACATTCTGGTTATTTTCTACAAATCATTGCTTTGTCATAAGAGTTCATGCTTAGAGTGATTGAATAGGAAATCGCTTCTCTCTGTGGGTTCGACATCGGACTTCATCGTTATACTAGTAGTTATTTGTTTTATCAAGTGATTGATTGCCCAATCTATCTGTTTTGTGTTTGAGTTTGGATATTATTACTATTTGACAAAGCAGCGAAAGTGCCAACGACGTTCGTCACACGTCATAACCATAAGACAAAAAGATCAGCTCACTAGTAGAAAATAGGCTTTTTAGCCCGTGCGTTTTGAATAATAGAGCCCGGATATATAGGAAATGGGGTCCGGGCATCAGCTTAATGTGACAATAGGTAAAGAGCCCGAACCCAAAAAGTACACGCCCGGGCTATTAGAGTGCAGTCCGAACCTGGTTAAAAAATCTCACAGATTTTATAGCCCGGATTGTATTTTAATATCCGGGTTATTTGGGGTGTCAAATATCCCGGATATTTGTACTCTGGGTTATTTTCCCTATCAACAAGACCCACGTATTGGAAGTTATATAGCCCGGACATTGGTAGATCCGGGCTATTTGGTACATAAATTTTGCAGCAGCTTATATTTCCCGGATTTAATAGTCCGGGCTCTTTTATATACATATTTTTTTTAATTACCATTTTTAATAGGCCCTATTCCACCTGTACGTTTTTACATTGTTCCTATTCACCTGTTTTACATATATATTCCACACATACAAACACCAACACAGTGCAAGATTGATTATAAACAAAAGAGTAAACATGTTCTCATTAACATAAGCAAAAAACTAGTCAAATCCAAATCGATGTCCATGAACATGCTTAGTACAAGATCTTGTCTCTCCTTTGCATAGTAGAACCAATAGTCTGCTAATAGCTAAAACAAAACATAACTAGAGTGCATATGCCAAAAGACACAAATGATATGCTAGAATTGACCGGCAATCTCGGTGAGTTCTTGGTCTGACATGAAGCGCAAAAATCAGCAGCAATAAGCACAACAAAAAAAGCTACATAAAACCCAACTAAGGCGCGTTTGAATCATCTTTCGTTTGTACCAATCAATATCAATTCGGCCTTGAAAAATCTACACTGAAATTGTTCGATTGTCTTTTCCAAAAGAGGCAGCAGTCATCATGGGGAGGGGGAGATCAAAGCTAACTAGGATCAAATTACTAGGATCAAGTTCATAAAATTGCACTTCAATGAGGGATTCTTCATTGGGTAAATTGCACAAACACAGCAAGGATCAATTCCAAAATGAAAGTGTTTAAAAAATACATACCATTTTGTACTCTACTTGTACATGCAATAAACAGGCCGACTTTAGGTCCTGCATTTTTTTTTACCAACAATCAACAAACGCTCACAATGATGATTGATAAAATAATACATTACCAATAATATTAAAATGAAATCTTACTTACATGATCAAAGTAAATAACTTGTCTAACCACTCCCTTTGGATTTCAACAATATCTCGGGTTTTATAAGTATCCTCGCCACCGAACCACTAACAAATAAGAAAACCATGTAAGACAATAGTACATAAAGGTGAGAAGTTTAGCCGGCCTCCAAATATGAATATATTTCCTAAGGATATTTGTGTACACTTCGTATGAGTCTTAATATATGCATGCAACTACCAAGAACTTCAAACGCAGCTTGTTGGAGATCAAAAGACCAAAATCAGTGGGTATTAAAACAATCAAACACAGCTTAAAGCTTAAGGAGCACAAAAGAATTGAATCTGAAAGGATTTGGACAATGATCAACTTGGGAATTCAGGGTTGAAATGCATAACAGTCCGAAACTATTAACTGTAAAGAGATATAGCCAGAAAATGTGATATGGTGATAGAAAACAAAAATGCATTCGCCTGGAATATTCAAGCCCATGAGATATATCTCATCATGTTTACATTACCCAAATTAACATCAGTAATCTCTTCTTGGCTTTCTAAATAAAGTTTAAGTAATGAAAACAAACATATAAGAAGAAATTAGAAAACCAAACCTTGAGCGGAATAATAGAAGACCCTCGACGTATTATATCACGCATAAACTTCAGGACATAATATCCACAATCAGTGGGGGTAGATGAACGGGGACACTACAAGTGATACAATGCATACATCAGATTTTTAGCCCCCAAACATACAATGGAAATATTATGTGATGGAAACAAATAGTTTAACCTTGACAACATGCCATCGAGTATCTTTTCGAGGTGTTTTCATGCCCAATTTGAAAAACTTCAATTTATAGCTCCTGGAAAAAAAAATTCACATAAATAAATTCTCATGCATTAAAACTTCAATTTATATCTTTTCGAGGTGTTCTCATGCATTTAAAAAAATTCACATAAATAAATTCTCATGTATACTAGTAATCCTTAAAGAAGAACCTTTATACAGATCCCATTATCTTAGATAATGTGAAGTGGAATTGACTAAGTGCCTTTCACCCAATGTTTTCATGTGGTTTTGTTCTCTATAAATTTTTCAGTTTAGGTTTCTCAGTTTCTGTCATAGGGTTGTACTTTTACTTATTTGTTGTTGCAGATTTCATTTCAGCTTCAGCTCTTATTTTCAATTTCTCGATCAATTTCTGTAAACAGACATTTTCGGTCATTAGGGAGAACCTTTATGTAGTTTCTGTCATAGGTTTCTCAGTATCTTTTCAGTTTAGGCATTTTCTCAGTTTCTATAAAGAATCATTTTCAGCTTCAACTCTTATTTTCAGTTTCTCATTTTCTGTCATAAATAGTGCAATATTACTCAACTTTAATTTTATAATGGCAGAATACTTACATTGCAACTAATTTGTCAACAGCTGGATGTCGATTTTGGCCTTGTGGATCAATCCAATAAGCGGAACCCAGATGCGAAATCATTATGATCAACGCCCACTGATGACTACAAATAATTATAATTATCTTTATGTGTATGTATACATTATAATATGTGTTAAATAAACTGTACTACTAATATGGTGTGCCAAGAATAGTTAAAATGAATAGCATGAGATTTCTTACTTAAAATGGTATGGTGCCAAGAATAGTTTCCCCTTGACATCGCCTTCCATGGCATTCGCAACATAAGCAGCCCTCTGCTCGAGGCTCCGATCATGTGGTGAAATTTGATTCGGACAAAGAAATTTGAACTTGTCTTCATCTCCTTCAAGAGTGTCATATAAATGTCTACATATACACCCAAATATGCATTCGCTCAATTCAAAATATGAAGTGAAAATGACATTAAAGAATGTAAGCACCATGTACATACTCACCTTATGTATATCAAAATATGACAAGGTTTCATCTCTTTCTTATCAAACCATCCCTCAATATCACCCCTCCCAATGTCTACACCGGGATGATCACACTTGAAAATTTCCTTTGGAATCACGAGATGTCGCACTTGGTTTTCAGCGAATTCTTCAAATATCCAATTGTATGCCGCCAAATCACGTGACATTGAATCGCTATCACTTTGCCTAATTCCAGACTCAATTGTCAATGTCTTTTCCCCAATTTTTTTCTTTGATGAGTCGTGTTCATATTCTTTTGAGACCTTATCAATTCCCTATAAATATATAAAACACAACGGACTCACATGAGATCACAAGATAATATGAATAAACTACATTAATGATGACAACTTACCTCGCATAAGATCACAAGATTAAGAGGTAAAGTGACAAATGTCAATAAGAGGACTAGTTGTCTCATAAGGAAAAAATGCGCATGTCACGGATAAGTTTACCTTGAACTCTTGAGAGTGGCGTATCCGGACAAATTCTGTCCACTGCTCTTGAGTGATGTAGGAATCATATATGGCTGGTGGTTCTGTGACAATGTCTCCCGTTTCCTTGTCATGCATATGAAGTCGCCCCAAGTCCTTTTTGAATGCCCTCCATAGGTCGTTTGCCTTTTTTATGACCCATTTCTTCATCTCAGGTGGAAGTATAAAGCCTCCCTACAAAAGAAAACAAATGAATCAGTTACGACATCACATCATTTAAAGCCTATCAGTAGTTCGGACCATGCCACCACAAAACAGTCTAAATGGAACCGGTGATATAATATATGTTATCTCTAACCAACATACTTAAACATATTCTGGCTCACAAGTTAACCAACCTACTGACCTATTTCCCTTCGGTAGATTTGGGGCCAAGAAGTGTACATGAAAAAAGGAGAAAAAGATTGAAGTCATGTATAAAATGTATAATCAAAGTAATTTCAGTTTGTACTGGCATTCAACCATTTTCCCAGGTCTTCTTCTCATCACACTCATCCATAAACCACCCTGGGTCTCATCTATGAACCTTTCAACACTGCCTGCACCCCGAATTCTTTCCACATGGCACTGGTTTTCCTTTATTCTGCATATTAGGGAGGATTTCTTTATTGGAAGCTGAACATTGCAGTCAATATTAAGAAAGACCCATCAATAAGGGGGGCTGAAGTGTGTCTTGGGGCTGATTTTGTTAGAATTCCACAACCTTGAATAGCCAATAGACAGAACAAATGTAGATTGGGAGGGAAATGAGGATGCCTTAGCAAGATTTCCACAATAACACAATCAGATAAAAGCAATCCAAAAAACCAGTAGGTATAATTGCTTTCGGTAAAATGTACACAATCAGATCAAAGCAACAAAATAAAAATAAGGGACTAACCACAATATCTTCCCAGATAGCATCCTTTTCCTCCTCGGAAACATCTCCCCAATTATCAACGGTGATTGGCACCCACTTTTTCACGGTGGTGCCTATGAAGGTTGACAACTTCGCTTTATTTTTCCCAATAGGTTGCCCTCTACTATTTAGATCGACAGGTAATCGTTCGCCGGTGGCTATGCCCTTTGCAATGCTCTTCATTAACGAAGCCCCTCGTGTCTTAGGTTTCTTCACTGGTGGATCCTTCTGCAGACCCTCACGCAGCTCATCAGTTTGGTTATCAGACACAGTCTTAGGCCTTTTTTTAGGCGGCATCTGCACAAGTAAAACGAATTAATTGAGTATTCTCATGATTATGTTCAAATCAAAAGAGACGGTGGAAGATTGTAAATCACAAGTACAACAGGCCATGTGCTATGTGTACTACTTAGAGTGCCGTAAGGACACATCCCATCTGTAGACAGAGCAAGGCGAAGGTTCCTATCTTCATTTCCAAATTGAGGATACAACTCATCAATTTTTTTCCATTGTAGAGAATCTGCTGGATGTCGAATCTTACCATCTTTTTCTCTACCATTTGCATGCCAAATTAAAATTTTAGCATCTTCAAGGTTACCAAAAAGACGACGAAACCTTGTTCTTATTGGGAAATACCACACCACCTTAGCAGGAGCTCCATTCTCTTTGTAGCGTGGTTCACAACAATCAGGATTTGGGCAACTCTCCAAGAATTCATTTTCCTTCCGGTACAGAACACAGTCGTTTGGACAAGCATGTATCTTCACGTAATCCATACCCACGGAGCGTATAAGCTTCTTCGCCTCGTAAGTACTATTGGGAAGGGAATTCTCATCCGGAAGCATTTCTGTCAAAAGCTCAAGCAATGCAGTGAAGCTCTTATCGGTCCATCCATTGCCCACTTTTAAGTTATACAACTTTAACACCGCAGACAATCTGGTAAACTTCTTACACTCGGGGTACAAGGGCCTTTGGGCATCATTAACAAAATTGTCAAACATCTCTGAACGATCAATCTGAATTTGCTCATTGTCATGAATCATATCTTCTACTCGATCCCCTTCATCGGTGTCAAACTTGTTGAAAGTTGATGTCTCGCAACTACCAGAATTAGCAGGTGCTTTCTCTCCATGAAATATCCATATCTTGTAATCGGGATTTATTCCATTACAGATCAGATGATCCATTATGTCGCTTGTCATATATGTCCTAGAAAAATCACAACCTTTGCAAGGACAAATAATTTTCATTGGATCCACGCCATGATCGAGTGCAAAGTTGATAAACTCTTTAATCCCTTCCACGTATTCCTCCGACATTCGACTAGCTAACATCCATGACTTATCAATCATTCTACAATATACAAAAAATAAATAAAGAGTGATATTCAAATCATCCCAATGATTTGATAGATATAATAAAGTACAATCATGTACACTTGTTAATATTCAAGAATTTAGACCCTATATGTCTAAATTCCAACACTATAAGTTCAAGTTATAAGAAAATACAAACATGCTTAAGTAAAAAAAAAAGGTTTGCATTCAAGTCTACACATAAAGTCTATGCTAGAATAGGAAAAGGGTTTCTTCAAAGTGTCTCCATCTCTGTACTTTTGGAGGCAGAAAAAAGGTTTGCATTCAAGTCTTCGTTTCGCCATATTTGGTTTTCATATCTTAATCTTTAGATGTAAGTTGACAGCTAACAATCTTGTTCTTTTACCTTTTTTTGGCTTTTATAATTGTTAAAGTAAAATCTTCAAAAGTAGGTTTGTGTTCAGTAAGTAGTACATCAAATTCTCAACTATAAGTAAGCTGTAGAAAGTTTGCAATGACCATTGATCAGTAACAGGAGGTACAGTTAGTATATGGAATGCAAATACTCTTTAAGAAATGTCTTTGCCTAATAACCTCCCTTTTATTCAGCCCTCATTCGTAGGGATAAAAGAAGGGGAAAATTATACAGAATGTGATACCCCCAATGTGTCCATTTTTGTATCCCAATCAATCATCTTCATCTTCATAAAGGAATAACCCAAAAAACTCCAATAATTAAGCATATTTTTATTATCTTAGCAAGTAAGACCACTATATACTCCACAAAAAAAGCAGCTAGCAGCACAAATAACATGCAAGCATACAAAAATCGAACGAATTAGAAATCTGAAATTGGGCAAAATTGCTCAAAATTATCTCACAGAACAATCGAAGGCAGTAAGCACAACTTAGAAATCAAACAACAGAAACAAACCCCATTAGGGATAAAGAAATCTGAAAACAATCGAACAAAATAGCCAACAGACTTGATAATCTGAAAACAATCGACAGAACAGCCAAGCAACTTAGAAATCTGAAAACCAGATTAGCATCTCAAGCCAAGAAACTTAGAAATATAAAAACAATCGATCAGAACAGCCAACAAACTTGGAAATCTGAAATCTCATACAGCCAACAGCAATTGAAGTTATTGAACGAATTGGAAATCTGAAATCTCATACAACCAACAGCAACAGCAATTGGAAATCTAAAATCTCATAACAGAAATCGCAGAAAGCATACAGATACAGCAACAAGAAATTGAACAGAACAGGCAAGCATACAGCCAACAACAATTGAAGTTATTGAAGGAATTAGGGAGACAAAATCGAACGAATTAGGGAGAGAGAAGACGTGAGAAGAAGGCAGATTCTGGCAGCGGTTTAGGAAGAGAGAAGGAGAGAGGAAGAGACAATGCGAGAGAGCAATTACCTCGCTGAGACAACCAGAGGCGAAGATGCCGACGTTTCTGGAGGGTGAACAGCGAAGACAGCAGACGACGGGCCTATGCGGCGAGAATTAGGGCAAGCTCCCTCCTATGAGCAACTGAGCTTTGGCGGCGGGCGAGGACAAAGGTGGTCGGCGAAGTTGGTGAAGACGGAGAGAGTTAGGGCGCCGAGGACAGAGCTCACTTCGTGATTTCCCTTCGGCGGCAGGCGAGGACGAAGCTCCCTTCGGCGGCAGGCGAGGACGAAGTTGGTGAAGACGGGAATTGAATTCCAAGCCAATTAATTTTTCAGATTTTGCGCTTTTTTTTTTCACTTTCGCGCCCCTATTTTATGTCCCGGATGATCATCCCGGGCTTTTTTTTAAGATTGGTTACTTATTGCCCGGACCTAGAGGATTCAGGACACGCCCGGGTCATTAGAACATCATAATAACCCGGATATTTATGATCCGGGTTATTTGATTTAGGTTGTGGGAAATTCACCATGACATTTTAACCCGGGCGTGTCATATATCCAGGCTATATACTCTATAATTTTTTTAAAAAAAAAAAGATAAAAGATTGGATGCATATTATAGCCCGGATTTTTCACATCCGGCTTCTTATGTAGCATGCTATATTCACATTTTTCTACTAGTGGCTATGCATCCCACGGGAGATTCTTTCACAATTTTACTCATCAAAAGCGACATCATCAATAGTGCAAATATAATCAAGGCATATAAACGCCATAACATGTATATATGGGATCAAGTTGCTTGCATGCTCAAAAATCCAACCTTACCAAGGATAATGTGTATCTCTTACTCTCGTGTATTTAGGCTTTAAGCATACACTCACATCAATTCCATATACAAGCATCAACTCAAATATTGACATTTATATCACAAAATCTCCACCGGATACGTCAATGCAAAAATAAGGACATCAAGAGGACTTTTACTCAATGAAAACCTTCATAGAAGATTCCATTCGGCGGGGTTGTAATGGGGCTTGGTAAAGAAACATAAGGGCAAGGAATTGTATTTGGTCATGTGGTGTTATAAATTCCATTAAAATAAGATTCCAACAACTCCATACATAACACAAACCAACTCAATTATACTCAAGCTCACATACACACACCATCTCTCAAAACATAATAAAACTCCAAAAATCCTCCATACACATAACTCTCAAAATATATCAATAAACTCATACTCATATCATCATTTAGCTCTGACATGCTCTTCAACCCTAGCTCTCCGAGCTCCTTTGGTTTGGTTATCTCGCTCCAGGCAATCTTGTGGATCCTCCGATGTTCCGGCGAGGACCCCCAAATGAACCCTCTGCATATCTTTTCCATCTCGCCGCACGTGCCTTCCGGTATGGCAATAGTGGACATGTAATACACCGGAAGAGCCGTCAACACAACCCTCGATGGAGTTATCCTTCCCGCAAAGCTCAGGAGGGAGGTCTTCCATCCTGCAAGTTTTGAAGCAAAATTTTCAAGAATAGGAGTGAACATACCTTTGCGAACCCGTTTATGTAGTATGGGGATACCAAGATAATTGCCCAGATCCCTCGTAGCCTCAATCCCGCTCTTCATTTGGATCCTTGCCCGGAGCTCGGAGCTCACGTTGTTGGAAACAAACACCTTCGACTTATGAAGGTTCACCTTCTGCCCAGATCCTTTGCAAAATGCTTCCAAATAGCCTCGAATCACCTTAGTTTGAGCCACTGACCCCTCCGCAAATAGGAGAATGTCGTCTGCAAAAAATAGGTGCGAGATGGTTGAACCACTGCGTGTGACTTTGATAGGCTTTCAAACTTCTCCTTCAACAGCTTCGTTGATTAGATGACTCAATCTCTCTATACATAAAATAAATATGTATGGAGAAATTAGGTCACCCTAACGAACATCCCTGGAGGGTGTGAATTGGGACGTGACTTCCCCATTCCCAAGCACTTGCATCCGGGGTGTTCTTATGCACTCCATGATCCAATCGCACCAAATCCTTGGGAGACCAACCATGTTGATCGTGTCCTCTATAAACGGCCAACTCAGTCTATCATAGGCCTTCTCAAGGTCGAGTTTAAGACACGTCCAGCCTCTCCCGCCCCACTTCCTCTTCATCGAATGAAAAACTTCTTGAGCCACTATGATATTGTCCGAAATGAAATGGCCCGGGAAGAAACTTCCCTTAGTCGGACCTACCAATTTGCTCATCAAAGGTTTCAGTCGAACAGTAAGGATCTTTGTAATCGCCTTATAGATGACATTGTAGAGGTTTATAGACATGAACTCGCGAATGAACCCCACAACCGATGGCCCGACAGTACCCCACAAGTCACAATGCAAAAGTGCAAAAGGTTTATCAACATGAGATGTGCTAGAAGTGAAACTGATTTTGGTATGCTTAGCCAGTGGACAGACAGAGCATAAGAATAATGAGATTTGTCTTTATTCATATCTACCGCAACATAAGGTATGTTTAACAACTTTTCATGAGGAGCATGACCAAGCCTTAGATTCCACAAAGTTGTGGGGCTGGTGTGCTCAAAAGGTAAAAACATAGGTCGTACAGAATTGATGGCACAATGAGGTCGGGGTGGGTGTAGGGACTAACTGGGACATACACTGAGCTAACTAATCCAGAATTCCTTTATATGCTTGGCTTCAAGGACCACATATTATAGGCCTCACAACTCTTTACCAATTACAGTCGGCATCTTCTTTGCAAGGTCTTGAATGACACATATCTTTGAGAAAAATAGAACAAAACAGCCAAGGTCATGAATCAGTTTACTTATTGAGACAATATTAAATTTGAAATGAGGGACATAAAGTGTTTTGGATAGATGAAGTTTGGGTGTAAGATTGACATCACCCGTAAGATCAATTCTACTTGTAGAATCATCAGGAAGATGAATGGAGGTAGAGTTTTGTGCATAACTCGGTTTCAAAAGAAATTTAGGATCACAAGTAATGTGATTTGTGGCTCCACTATCAAGAATCAACAACCCTGTGAAGTTGATCTCAACCAACTTATCTTTGTGTTGCTCCATCATAATGATCCAGGAGTATATCATCTTTTGTTGATCAGCGGTGAGAGTAGCGATACAAGAGAATCTGAAGAGAAAGCATCACTGTTTGTGGATGATCTTTTTGAAGATGAAGCTTTGGAATATGACCCCATTTTGGACATATGAGGCTTGAATTTACTCTTGTGGTGCCAATCAGGATAGCCAAACATCTCCCAACATCTATATGCTTTGTGATTTCCATTGCAGTGGCTGCACTTTTCCTTCTTGGGCTTGTCTTTGGACAAGTTTGATCCACCTTGCTTAGCCATGAGACCAGTGGAGTTAGTTTCCACATATTTAGACCAAGAGAGCTTGAAACTGATGGAGTCTTGCAACAAGAGAGCATGAGTTGTACTCGTAGAGGGTAGAGGAGTGCTTAGCAACAACTGACGACAAGTTGTCGAGTAATCCTCATTTAAACCCATGAGGAATTACATGAGTTTGTTTTCTCGGTCTTGAGTTTCAACTTGAGCCTGAATGTTGCATTCATATCGTCCACAATTGCAATGAATTGATGAAACCAAACCATATAGATGTTGCCAGGGCCCCTTCAATCGTGTGAAGTATTCATTGATTGGAGCACCACCTTGACTGCAATCTTGAATGTCTTTCTTGAGAGAAAAGATCAGAGGACCATTTCATTAACTCTCTTCAAGATCCAACCACATCTCTTGTGAAATATAAAATTCATTCATTGTTGCATATATCTCATTCGAAACTATATTCAGAATCCACAAACATACCATATTGTTGTAGCGATTCCACATTGCAACATTTTCGGCGATTCAATTAGCGTACCTTCAACAACAATTTTTTCTTGGCAGAAAGAGATTTGGTGATAGCCTTCCTCCATCGCATGTAGCTATCACTAGTGACTTCAATCGTTGATAGAACCATCCCAGAGTTCACGGAAGGATGAATGAATAACGGATTCTGAAAATCAGTGGCCGTGATGAGATCCTGGTGATGACTATTATGATCAGCAGAACGATCCTCGTTGTTGGCCATGAGAACCAGATTTCAGATCTAGAGATAAAAAGAAGCCTAGGTCTTAATGTAAATTAGAATGAGAGGAAAAGAGATGAGCTCATTGAATTCCATTTTTCTGAATGAATTGATGAGTACTACAACATTTGGCTATTTATAATGTTCTCATAACAACCTCTACCAACCCTCTTAACCACTCGGTCCACTCTTAACCAAAGTACTAACACTTATTCTCAACTTTCTGGCCTCCCCAAAACCACCTTCAGACCATATATCCTCACTTAGCTTCAAGTCTTCAACCACCACAAAACCGCCTTCCTGTCATCCTAATTTGGCTTTGGCCACCACAAAATCCCCAACGAGCAGCTTATCTATGGCTTCCGCTATGAAAATTCATTTTTGGCCAAACAAAATTTTGGCTTATACCAAATCCAACCTCTACTAGCTTGGTCCGAACTCTACATCGGCTTGATCCGAACTAAACTTTAGCTTTTGCCATTGCTGACAAGCATCGTCGCTTCTCGCACCTACTTCCCAACTTCTGCATCACCGCTACTCTTCCACCATGCTTAGCAACAGTAGTATAACTCACCACAACCGCTTGCATTGCCGAATCGGCCACTCTTCTTCAGCTTTCATCGCCCACACATATCGTTGCGTATCTTGTTGATAGAGGAAAATATATCTTTGGAGCTTGAACGATCGCCAACTCCTCTGAAGTAAGGCCAAAAATAATGATATAAATTACGAAAATTTTGCGAGGTACCCCTGGGGTATTGCAATTTTCGCGAGTTATACAACTCTTTTACATATTTCGCGTGGTATCCTTGTTCAAGTTAGTGGTATTCTCGGGACCGGTTCTCCCCTCTTGAGGCCCCACAAAGTAGGAAAACCGAACCGCGTAAACAAATCCTCGTATTCTTTGCATTTAAGCTTTGTTTTTCTTGATTCGAACTCGATTAGGTTGTTAGCGCGTTAGGGTTTTACAATATTTGTGGTACTACGAAGGTACATCTTGCCAGCTTGGGATCGCGTAAGTGATCCGATTCCGTGATTTATCCTATCCATTACGGAGTATGTTTTTGGGCAACGTACATATCGATTTGACAAAGTCGGGAGTGATAGAAAAGGTGAAGTGGACACACATGAACAACAAATAGAACAAATACTGTGATGATTTTCTGCCCTCACTTATTGTGAAATGGACACAGCTGAACGAGTACTTTGTTGATTTTTTTATCACACTTATTGTGCATTTATTTGTGGTTGTCCCTGTGAGGCGTGTATTGATTATTACTCCGTATTGGACAAACAAATGTGCTACCACATCATTTCTCTTCAGACTTCAGCCGCTACTGTTGTTTTATACGCTAGGGACAAATTAACATCTAAAGGTTATATACTGACACAGGGAAAACTAATTAAAATACCCTACTTGTGGAGTATGATAAAAATATATCCTTAATTTTTAAATGTAATGAAAATAACTCGACCTTTGAAGGTAGTTATAATATATTACCACGGGTTTTTTCACGGGTCAAAAATATTGATAAATCAGTCTACATGAATTTTTTTGACAAGCTATAGGCAACCTGTGTGGAAGTCTTTTTACAAATTAGCACTGTGTTTTCTTGAACGGTTTCCTTATGAAAAAAAAACGAAAACAATATTAAACCCGAAAAACGAAATTGATTCAACCAAGCAACTAATTCGGTCAAAATTATCTCAAATTAACACAACTCGACTATTCTTAACAACAAACTGACAACAAAACTAAACCAACAACAACAACAATGAAGAGGGGAAAACAAAACTTACTCAACCAAGTCCGTAAACGAATCAAATAGTAGGAAGAAGATGTGAGAGAAACTGCTCAAGATAGGCGACCACGAGGGAGGAAGACTGTCACTGAAGAGTAACCATGAGCTGCCTGACAGTTTAAGAGGCGACCACGAAAGAAACTAGAAGGGAGAAAAAGGCGTTGGGTATGAACCCGGTCTAACTATTTTTTTTCCTAAGGAAACCGTTCAATAAAACCATTGTCAAAAAAATTTCACGTAGGTTGTCTTGTAAACATTTTTGACCTGTGAGAAAACTCGTGGTAATTAATATATTATCACTACCCTCAAAAGTCGAAGTATTTTTATTCCATTTGAAAGTTGAAAATATATTTTTACAATATATTTTTATTACCAGTGACTAGCTATCCAATTAAAGAAAACTAGTGTAATACCCGCGCCATGGCGCGGTTGCAATGGAAAAAAAAAAGAATATATAATATTTATTATAAGGAATGACCAAATAAAATATAAACAAATGTTTGAAAAGTATAAAACAACAAAATTATTATTGAACGACATATGTGTTTAGAAAAGGCACATATTGAGTTGGTGATGTAGGCATGAATTATGAACCGCATGAGCATAAAAACAACCAAGTGTTAAATCAATGTAGGACTTAAAGCATTCTAGTCATGGCAGAGAAGAAGAAATCAATACATCACGCCTAGAGAAACACGGAAAATACAAACTGACAATTCAACAAAGTTACATAAGGCGGACCCTAAATTTCCATTAAAAAGAACAGGAGAGATGATGAAAATAAAAGAAAAGGATTTGGGGCTTACGGTTTGCCATTGGCACGGGAACATCCTGGATGCTGAACTACAACCGTCGAGGGTCAAGAGCAGGAAGGAGAGGGAATTCGTGGCTGTCAAGTGTCAACCGACTTCCAATCGTTGGCGTGGCCATTGAAGGTGATGATTCTTGGTCTGACCTCGGCAACAATCCGGGCGTCTGAGTTAGAGTTGCAGATCCAGTCGCTCGATTGGGTGTGCGATTGGACAAAGACGGCGAGCGAAATCAGCGAAAAGGCGAAGAAGATGAGGGAACCGGCAGAGGCAAGATCAAACTTCGATTTAGGAGAAGAGGAGGCGTCTGGGAGAGAGGAGGTAGAAAGAAGGGGAGAAGAGGCGTGCGGGAGAAGGAGGGAACCGGCGGAGGCAAGGCGTAGGAGAGAAATCAACCCTAATCATTCTTTAGTGCAAATTGTGGGAAAGAAAAACGAAAATTGAAACTCAGTGAGGAAGATGGTGACGGCCGGAGGCGGTCTAACCTCGGCGAAGGAATAAGACGGAGTTCTGAGGCGGGATATCTTCAACAGAGGAGGAAAACAAAGGCATGAGGTGCGAAGGATGCCACGATCGAAGTCGGCGGAGGAGAGCTTAATCCTAACAAAGCGTTCTTTCCCAATTGTGAAGAGGGGGAAGAAAATTGAAAGCAAATTAAAAAAAAAAGAAAAAAAAAAAGAAAGAATGTGATTGGTCAGAAGGGAGTGAAATAAGGAGAGCGTGCCACGTCACTGGAAAGTATACGAAATTAAGTAGTTATATAGATTTGACTGTGTCAATAACACGACCCTTATTAAAAATAGAAAAATGTACGTGAATGAAGAGATTTTAACTCTAAATCTCTATAAACTTAAGTTTTATCGGGGTTATTCCTTAAACTCATATTTTTGTATATTTTTTTTAACGCACACATATATAACATATATTTTTAATGCCACGTCAAAAATGGGCTTTGAGCGGTCGAATATTCTCTCCCCTCTTTAGGGTTGTTATAAACAGCTCAAGCTCGGCTACAAAAAGCTCGATTCGAGCTCGCTCACTTATTTAAATAAGTCGGGCTTGAACAAAATTTTAAGTTCGGTTGAAAGCTCGGCTCGTTCGAATAAAGCTCGAATAACTCGAATTCTATGGAATTACTAAAAAATTATTTAAGTTAACATGATGTTATAATCAAGTAGAACTAGTTAAAGCTTGAAAAAAGCTCGGTTCGAGCTTGCTCATTTCATAAACAAGCCAGGCTTGAACAAAATAAAAAGCTCGTTTAAAAATTAGGCTCAACTCGTTTAACAAACGAACCAAGCTTGAACATGTCAAACTCGATTCGTTCGGCTCGAATAACACTTATACCCCTCTTAGGTCGGATCTGATTTATTCGCATTATTTGTATAGTTTTTTTAATATAAAAAAAATTCAGCTTTTTTTTTTATGACGAGGAACCCATCTTTGACGGTAAACCCCGAGCACGTGACCTAGCCGGCAAGAGCAAATGTAAGCCTAGTTTTCTATAATCCACTGCTAAGTTGAAAATTGTAGCTTAGGTAAAGGAGTTTATTCAAGGCCAATATCTTAGTACACACTAGAAAATTTCGCCCCACCTTTCGGAGGATCCTGCGGCTGCCACTGAGTAGAACTAGTTAAAGCTTGAAAAAAACTCGGTTCGAGCTTGCTGATTTCATAAACAAGCCATGCTTGAACAAAATAAAAAGCTCGTTTAAAAATTAGGCTTGGCTCGTTTAACAAACGAACCAAGCTTGAACATGCCAAACTCGATTCGTTCGGCTCGAATAACACTCCTATCCCTCTTGGGTTGGCTCTGATTTATTCGCATTATTTGTATGGTTTTTTTAATATAAAAAATTCAGCTCTTTTTTTTTATGACGAGGAACCCATCTTTGACGGTAAACCCCGAACACGTGACCCAGCCGGCAAGAGCGAGCAATGTAAACCTTGGATGGAAATCCCAATGAAAGGGGCCTGGCAGGGATCGAATCTGGGACCTCCTTCCCACCACACTTGCTCTCACCAGTCACCACTAAGCCAAACCGACTAAGGAAAAAAAATTAAAAAATAATCAGCTTTTCAAATAAGTTTAGAGTAACAGAGAGGTTGAGCATGCCATAATAAACATTCGATAAGTAAAAATAAAAACGCAAAACTAATAAAAAGGAAAACAACCCATAACCTGAGAGGGCCAGCCCATAGCCATCAACATCCCACTAACCCCAAAACCTTCCATTAGCCTAGGGCCCAACCTAAACAATCCAACATCGGAATAAAATTATATCATTCTTTCAATATTTAAAAAAAAAGTATTTATCACAAGTACCACTCATATAAAAAAATATTCAATTAATTCTTATTGTACGAATTGTTTCTACTATAAATTTACGTCATATTAAATCAATATTGATGATTTTCTTTCAATGTTTTTTTTTTAAATTCTTCAATATATATCGAAAAATTTCTCCAATCCAAGGATTTCGCCACCCTCTATGAAATCCTGCGACTATCAATGGACTGAGTTAATGGTCCAAAGATTGTCACCTTCTATCACCGGAAATTCCTCCATCTTGTGTGTAATAGGTCATGCTTTAGAGTGATTTCCTTTTTCCATAAGTGCAGGCAAAGCAATATACCACAACCAGCTGCACATGCAGCTGGTTGTGCGTGAGTATCAGTGCAGCCTGCACTGATACTCACGGTCAACCCGTTGTGGACCTTAATGATAAAAACTTGCTAAGGTCTCACTCCAACATAGTTGTTGAAATTAAGTTTCAAGAAACACGGTTAAAGCCACCACCACTGCAATAATTTTTTTTTAACTACTGAATTTTGATACTTCAGTTTTTTGTTTTCGCTTTTCTCTAACTTTTGTTTGAAACTGTTCTTCCTACGTACATTTTCTTGTCAAATTCAGAAATGGCTCACTTCGCGCAAATTAAATCTTAGAAAAGGACAAATTATTATTTCCTTCGATCTAAAATAGATGATCGTAAAGTGGTTAAATTTTGATCACTAATCGCTTGGATTTTATAAGCTCTTCTTGACTTGGTCCTGCATGTCCGTAACCGGCTAAGTGGGCGGATCCATGATCCATCCCGCCATCAATCCACATTTAACAGCCCAAACTGGCATGGACAGCCCCGACGGCCCATTTTCATTGTTTTCTCTCCATCTCCCACGCATATGTGTAAGGCCTCGTTTGCTATTGATATCTAGATATCAGATATCGGATATCACCCCCCGTTGTCTAATATCTAGCGTTTGGTATGGTTAGATATCGATATTACTTAAAGTAATTAATATCGATATCTAGTGTTTGGTGTCTCAAAGATATCACCTGATATCAAGTGATATCTGATATCTGTGTTTGGTATTCTCATATATCAAATTTGACCTATTTTGATATACTAATTTTCAGGGAGGTATGACTTGATATCGCTATCTTGATATCTAGACATTAATATCAAACGGGACCTAAGAGTTTTTAACAAGTTGAACACATCGGAATGATTGTACTCGTCCCTACAAAAGCCCGTCGAACAAACAGATTGAATCCTTTGTAAATTGTAAGAATTGTGCTACACGGTCACATGCATAAATTTATAGTCATGTGTGGCAGCGTATAGTTGATGGTAGGAAAAAAAAAATTCTCACCCAAAATAATTATTAAAAATAATACTGAAAATAAGGAGTCATATAAGAGGTAAATCCATGGTGTGACCGTGTGAGACAAAACCCATCCCATGAAAGGCCAGGGGAACCTAGAGGGGGTCAGTTAAACCCATTCCATTTTTTTTTATCTAATTTTTTAAATAAAAAATAGAGTATATATATTACTTGTTTGTCTATTTGTAATTTTTTTTTATTTGTCCGCTAATTTTTACTATTTACACCGCAAATCCACCGCATAGGGATGCGGTGGATTAATAACATTTTAGCCCGACATACCGCATGTCCATGCGGTATGTATGTTGACCGTATAAAAACACCGCATGTATGTGCGGTGGGTTAGGTTTAAACGGAGTCCGTAATACAATAACCCGGTTGGGGCGTAGTTATCCGATACATACCGCATTGGCATACGGTGTTGTAAAAATACCGCTTACCCATGCGGTATGTTGTGAAATTTGGGTAAAACGAATACCGCATCTCCATGCGGTATACGTTTTACCCTTGGGGTCCCATTATAAATAGGTGTGGGGGGCCCAGTTTTCCGACACACCGAATCTTCTCCGATCTCTTTCATTCCGAAGCCGACTCGAATCTTCTCCCATTGTTTGATTCTGAGCCCGACTTTTGGATCCATCCATTCCCCGTCCCCATATCTACCACCACTCTATACCCGGATTTTAAGATGGTGAAGGACAACCGTGGAAAAGCCGTAGCTGATGATGTCGGTCATGTTCGGAGGCATCCGTTACAGGTAACATTTAATGTTTATAATAATCAATTTGCTTTATTTGTTAATTTGACAGAAATAGTGTTAACATTTCATTGTTATATATAATGTAGCCGGAGCCCACTATACAGAGGAGGAGGACGACAGATGTACCGCCACCGCTAGAGACACAGCCTGACCCTACGGTATTGTTACTAGGTGTAGGGAAATTGATATCGAATAAGTATATATTTATGTTTTCTTAGGAATTGATAGTATGAGGTTGAAATCATTTATAAACCTTTGGAAAATCTTGCAACATTTAGCCAGTCATACGATATAGTATCTTATTCGACCCATAGGATGTTGACAAATAATAGGTGTAGGGAAATTGAAATCGAATAAGTATATATTTATGTTTTATTATGAATTGTTAGTATTAAGATGATATCATTAATAAACCTTACGAAAATGTTGTCACATTTAGACAATCATACGATATAGTATTGTAATTGAATGTTAGCATTCTGACATATATATTTTAAACTACACAGTCTTTGTTGTCGAGAAATTTGAGAGAGAGGGTAGTATTACAATCTGCTAGGAGAGCTGCCATTAGGGAGAGGCAGACGTTGCAGGGTGCATCCGTTCCGATGGAGACGGATATCGACGCGGTAGATGATGATACCGCGGCTGCCGTCAAGGAGACCCAGATGTTGGAGGATGTAGTGGATCCTCCGGAGAGTGACACTGAGACGGTAGGAGCTGATACTGGGCACACGTCCCAGTCATCTATAGAGACATTTCATAGTCTGATGCAGATTGAGGTGCACACGATGTCTGGCCACACGGATGACCCAGTGGTGCGGTCGACTGGAGAGTCTGGTCAAGGCGACCAGGGTATTGAGATGCTGGAGGAGTACCTACGAGGGGACCGAGCACGTCATACGGGTGAGCACTTGCAGACTGGAGCTGAGAGAGTGGTAGAGGAGGTCTAGACTTATCCCGACAGTTATCGGGACTACTTTGGGACTCAGTTTGCGAGCGAACAATTGAACTCGTATGACGACACAACACCTATGCTCGGAGATGTGGGTGCCGGGACGAGTGATGCTCGAGGTGGTGACCAGGAGCCATGGGCCGTTGCGCAGATAGATTTTGCGTCGTTCACCCCGGTTGGTTCTACGGGTGTAGGGAGGACGCCTGGGAGGCAGCATGCGGCGCCATCGTTGACGCCGAGGATCGCCGAGCCTGAGCCGATCATTGAGCTTCAGCTTGCGACGCCGAGGACTGCCGAGCCTGAGTCGATCATTGGGCTTCAGCTTGCGACGCCGCCGATTGCCGGGGGGCATGAGTCAGCTGGACCTTCGAGGCATGTGTTGCTGGATATTGGAGGAGACGAGCAACATGATCCGATGTATGGGGCATCTGACGATGTTCGTCAGGATATGGGAGGAGATCAGGCGGCACAGCCCCCTGTCCGTGCAGTGGAGAGGAGGCGGAGACAGCGTGGAGAGAGCAGTAGTGCAGAAGGTGATGGGCAGCATGGCGAGGCTAGCAGGACAGGGGCCACTCGGGCTGCTAAGTGGGTTCTGGACGGGGGGCCACATTTAGTTTCCCTTCTGAGAGACTACGAGACGCACATTGCACAGGCCATTTGGAGACGGGAGGACGAAGCCTTGCGTAGGGGTGTGCGTGCGCAGAGACGAGGGCAGTCGATGGGCCGTGTAGAGGCGTTGTTGGAGGTCGATGGACGGGAGTCCTGGTTTCCCGCAGTGCGGGAGATTGGGTTCTGGGACCTCAGAGATTTCGATTGGGATCATGTGGATCACACTCTGATCGGGGCATTTGTTGAGCACTAACACCCCGAGACGAACAGTTTTCACTTCGCATGGGGAGAGATCACCATCACACTGCACGATGTGCTCTTCATACTTGGGCTTGGTTTGGACGGAGAGGAGTGTATTCAGTTGGATGATGTTCTCGGCTGGAGGGAAGTAGTTGGGGAGTATTACGGCTTGACCGAGAACGAGCGGCAGAGCGCTTGGGCCCATGGAGGACCTACTGTTCAGCTCCTCCTTCAGAAGATAGCACTGATGCGACAGCGGTTTCGAGATGGCGCCCCACTTGAGCATGATATGGAGTGCATCTTGGGCGTTGTGCTGGGGATGATTGCGACTGCGACCTTGTTCATCGACAAGTCGGGCGGGAGATTGCGACCGGAGGTGATCCGTAGGTTTATGGATGCAGCGGAGGTGTCGCATCTTTCTCTAGCTACAGGGGTCTTGTCGTGCTTGTACAGGGGATTGGGCGAGGCGACTCGGGAGTTGGCCAAAGACATGGACGGTTGTACAAAACTATTGGAGGTAAGGCATTCGTTCTGTGATTATTTATTTTAGAAGTTCCGTAACTAGCTTATAATGGCTGTGTTGCTGATAGTATTGTTCCTTTGTAGGTGTGGATATGGTTGCATTTTCCGGTGTTCAAGCCCGGAATGACGCTCGATCGGAGGCTAGCTCGGGACCCGCGACGCGGGGTGAGGTACGTCTTGGGGGCGACACCATTTTCCAGTACGGTCACCCGGGATGATAGGCCTCGCATCGAGCGACTGGATGTTCTGCGGCGGAGGCTGGATGAGATGATAGTCGACGAGGTACGAACACAATTTATATCCGCACTTACATTTGTCATACTATATACCAGATTGTAGTCGTAATAACAATTTCTATTTCCATTGCAGATCGAGTTCATGCCATTTGGTAGACACTTGGATTTTGATGGAGATCTGCGTCTTTCGAGATATAGGGGCACCATTCGGTGGTTGTTCGAGGAGGAGCCGTATATGCCGGACCGTGTGCTGCGACAGTTTGGTCGGGTTCAGCACATTCCCGCTGATCCAATCAGGCCTGCCGTAGTGCTCAGACCGAAGTCCGGCAAGTGCAAGAAGGAGGCGACCTTCCACCCAGCTGACAACCACTGGGCGCACAGGTTCGATCATCTTTTCCCCATGGAGGAGTTGACACGGACCTCTGAAGAGTACCCATATGGCGTGGCCGATGACTATCTGGAGTGGTTTCACCGCCACAGTCATCCATACCTACTTCCTGACACTCCTCGACACCAGCCCATCATCCCACCGCCGCCACCCCCGGCGTCGCCACCCTCGCCGACCATTATTGAGAAGCGCCATAATGCGGCTGGGTTGGAGATTCTGCGACTCAGGCAGCTTGGAGTTGAGTTGACTCCGGCACACCTCACTCGCATCTATGAGCAATTTTAGGGGCCTGCCCCACCTTGACGGTGCGATCTGGGATGATGTATGTGGTTGTTCTGTTTGCGGTAGGATGACCATTTGTGTAGTAGTTGGTAGTTTGGATTTGTTCTGTGCAGTAGTTTGGATTGTTTTTTGTGGAGTAGTTGATTATTCGATTTCGAATTACGTAGGTCATGTTTTTGTGTGGATTTGATGGTTTGTTACCGTTGCAGATCGTTGTCAAATTTGAACAGTATTTCCGTACCCAACGTTCAATATCATGATTCGAAACGAACTTTATAAAATTACAAGCAACGAAATACAAATGACCCTAATACTCAAGTGTTACGCATAGTAGCTTGATCTAGCTTCATTACAAGAGCTTTTTTTTCCTCTTCCAGAACTGCAACTTGACTTTCCAGGATATCAATCCGCCAACGTGCTTGTTGGTTTTCGACTAGGAGCGACCGATTTTCATCACGTAGTCTCTTTATCATCGTCTCCACCGTCTTTGACCGCGGACTACCAGTGTATAGAACCGCCTCAAACTCTTCCATCGTGACTTGACGTATTATGTCGTTGCTTGAGCTTTCTCCGCTATTGTCCGACATGTTGAGGTGTGTGGATAGTGGCCATAGACCCCGGATTATATAGGTATCAGGCACCGCTTTTACATGCGGTATACGATACCGCATGTACAGGCGGTGTGCAATACCGCATGTACATGCGGTATACAATAATACCGCCTGTACAGGCGGTACACAATACCGCATGTACATGCGGTGTACAATAATACCGCATGTCAATAAGCAGTGTGACCGAGTCTATAAATAGCATACCCGGCGCCGGAAACACACCACCGCCGGAGACACCCCCCGACAATGTCGTCCGAACAAAGGCCAATTCCCCGTGAAGACATGTTCACCAGGCACTACAAGAAGGAGCCGCTTGGAGGCATCGCTTTCACTGCAACGTGCCGTCACTGTGGCCATCGCTACACCGTAACCAACAACCTGCAGCACGGTCATCTTAAGAGGCACATCAACAACAAGCATGCCGACGAGATCTAGGGTTTATGTGTTTATCCGACTGATGTGTGGTCGTTCGTTATTGTCGTGTCATGAAGTTGTTGTTATTGTTTGTTGTGTAGTAGTTTGTTTGTCGTCTAGTTGTAACAATGTTGTTTGAATAATCAGTCGGATCGTACGCTAGTTGTGACATTGGTTTCCTATTTTCAACATAAATCCTACTTTCTTTGGCACGTGTGAAGTAATATGTCATCTAAATCACCGATCGGGATTCAAAACAGAATTTTATTAAACGGGTGAACTGATTAGGAATGAAATTACAACAGATTCTTAGGAAATAAAGTTAGATGCACATTACACTACATACTTGGTAATGCATGTCTAGTCACTACCTTCTTTTGATGACCTCTCATTAATGGAAATGAAAATATCCATTTGGTTGAACGCGTAGTGTCTTTCGCCTGCGTTGAATGATCGCAGTTTCCGTATAACATGCTCATATAGGTCATCAGCCTCGAGCATGTAAACATCGTACAGACAATATCTTCTAATGTGATTCGCAATAAGCGCCTCTGCATCTAAGTAATACGATTCGGGAAATCCCCTATCGTCATAACAATGCGAACAAGAAAACTCGATCGAATATGGTACGTCAGTGTCTGTCTGGAATTGACACTGTAGGATTACGCACGAATATCCCGGAATATATGCTGGATGCCTGCAGTTGCATTCCTCCGGCCACCATGGCGACGTGCAACGAATTAATGTAACATTGTACTTGAGATAACCTATCGTTCGCCGATATGTGTCTAAAGTGTTTACCATATTGGGATTAGACGGACAGCCGTGGTGGTTCCTGACGCACTTGGGTGGACGCCATGATTTATAGCCGGTTGGGACGTGATGCAGATGCACCGCATGCACACGAGGTGGGTATCACCGCATGCATAGGCGGTGCGTATCACCGCCTGGCCTTGCGGTGGGTATCACCGCATGGCCATACGGTGTCCCAATAGCTATAAAAAGCGGTGAACTTCAATCCTTTTTGTGTAGATCATCTGCAGATTCAATGTCTAGATAGAGCATTCTGAAGTTTAATCTGTTGTATGCAAAACGAACATTGTTGAAATGAAATTCTGCACAATGTTCGTTTTGCATACAAGAGAGTGAACTTCAGAGTGAGCCTTCCGGAGGCAACGCTTTTACTGCAGCATGCCGTCACCGTGTCAGTCTGCTTAACTTGTTGTTATTGTGCGCCGTGTAGTCGTTTGTTTGTGGTAGTGTTATGAAGGTGTTGTTATTATTGGTTGTGAAGTAGTTTATTTACTGAAACGGTTTAACAGCTTACACATGAAAATACAACGCATACGCATATCTACTTACTATCTTCCTCCGATGACCTCTCATTAATGGAAATGAAAATATTCATTTGGTTGTACGCGTAATACCTTTCCCCTGCGTTAAACGCTCGAAGTTTGCGGATAACATGATCACATAGGCCCTCAGCCCCGATGTCGTAAACGTCGTAATGACAATATCTTCTAATGTGATTCGCGATTTGCGCCTCAACATCCAAGTAATACGATTCGGGAAATCCTCTGTCGTCATAACAATGCGCACAACAGAATTCGAGCGGATATGCAATGGCGGTGTCCGACTCGATATGGCACTGAAATATAACGCACGAACTTCCTGGAAGGTATGCTGGATGCTTGCAGGTGCATTCCTCCGGCCACCGGGGCTCCGTGCAACGAAGTAATGTGACTTTGTACTCCAGATAACCTGCCGTCCGCCGGTATAAATCCGTGGTGGTCACCATTTTGTGATTCGGTCGACACTCGGTGTGGTGGTTTCTGTGGCGGATGGCTTGATTTATAGGGCATTCACCGCATGGACATGCGGTATCTTACTACCGCATGGACATGCGGTACATTGTAACCGGTCCGGTCCGGTCCGGTCCGTTGACGGGTGCCACATTTACATTTTGGGACATAGAGCAGAACCACCGCATGTACATGCGGTGGTGACACCGCATACACATGCGGTGGTGACACCGCATACACATGCGGTGGTGACACCGCATACACATGCGGTGGTCTCGTGTAGGGTATAAAAGGCGTGGTTTGGTACCGCATCTCATTCGAATCAAAACAATCTAATCATGGTTAGAATATCTGAGTTTGAAGGTGAGACAGAGATGGGTGTGTCATACAAAATAATACGCGATAAGTTTTCGAGGCCATACGAAGATTATTTGTGCAATTGTCAGCACAACCGGTGGTGCCAAATGTTCGCTTGTTGTCTTGCTCAAGTTGTTTGCTACAAAGGCGTTGAAGGTGATAAATACGCTTTCTCGGAGCCAGTTGAACTGGCGTGTCTGAGAGGTCACCAATTACACGTTGAGGACCCCGAGTCATACTACCGCGAGGCGGTTGAGGCAATCAAATGCGCAATCAGCGACCTATTCAGCGATGTCAGGCTACACTGCGCACTTGAGATCGCAAGGTTCACTGTCGACAACGCCGTCCGTCCAGCGAATGACAGAGTGAAGAAGTACGCATTCAACCGCATTGAGATCCAGATTAGCCCGCGTATTCTCGAGGAGTCAGTAGGTAGCCCTTTGCAAGGATATCCATCAGTAGAGTAGGAACCAAGTTTGTGTAAAATCATTATGTAGAATCCGTTTAATAGGCTATGTATCACCGCATGTGTAATGCAAATGATTTATCAGCGAAATATAATTACTGGATTAACTCGTGACCGGATACATTCACTATAAATGATACACAACAATTTAGGACACGACAACATTTTACCTATGGTACATAACAACTACCAACCGACTCCTCTACATTGCTCGGCAAAATGTGAATATGTATTCGGTGAAATGCGTACTTTCGAAGCTTTGTGTTTGCACGCCGCACGACTTTTTCCACGGTGTATCTTGCCACCTGCGTTGCATTGGTCAATCCGAAGTTGGAGAAGAAGTCGCTAACAAGCTCCGTAATTGCCTCCGTCGCGTGAATATAATATGCTGCAGGGTTATCCCTATACGAGTACGGCCTTGTCATGCGGACATCCTCGTAAGTCACTCCTTCAACGCACTCGAGGTCCACTGAATCAGAAACTCTTGCTGTATCGCATTCTTCGCATACAACTTGGCAAAGGCAGCACGGCCATCCTGTCGAGCTTCTGTGCTGACAGTTGCACAATATATCGTCTGGTGGCGTTCGAAAAGTTTCGACTGTAAGTCTAAACCTGCTGCCGGATCTTGTCTCCGCTTCATACACTTTGGTAGTTGCCATAGTGGTTATGGTATACTGAAAGTCTCAAACAACCGCTTTTTTTATAGGTGTATTATGAAACCACCGCCTGACCTTGCGGTATACATATACCGCCTGCGAAGCCGGTGTATGCATACCGCATGGTATTGCGGTATATGTATACCGCATGGTCATGCGGTATACATGTATCCATGCGGTATACATGTATACCGCATGACGTCATCTTCCCAGCACGTGGATAACGCATTATGCAACGTACCAGCACGACGACACCATTGAATGGTATGAATTTTGATAATTTCAAAGAATAACAAATTACATGAAAACGGATAAAGTGCCTCATTTTTCATATTACTTAAAGAGATAACATTGCAGCAAAATTGCAGCAAAAGTAACTCAGTCACACATCAAAGGAAATCATCAATTACATTCTCCGGCGGCACTACGACTACCATAAACCGAGAGTTGCCTAAGTAGCTAAACATCAACCCAGCCCCTACACGCACGTCACGGGATCTCGCGAAATTATTCCATCCTTGTGCGAGCCAGAGCGCCCCGGATCTGTTGCGCTCAACCCGGATGCTAGTGCCTCTCCTCCGTGCACCATTAGTCAGCGTTATTCTTTCGACACCGGCCAGCCCGTATTCTTCCTCGAAGTTGGAAGGCAGAGGCTGCAATTTTTAAGATGTACTTGGTGACTTGGGAACAGTGTGATTTATATGACAGACGACAGAATGGGGCTTACCAATATTTGTGTCAGCGAGACGTCTTCTACCCACCAGAAAAAATCCCTCGGTCCGCTACCTGAGACTGAGTAGAAAGGTCTTGGAGTGTTACCAGCGGCCATGTTGTAATAATCACCACATCGCACGGGGGTCATTTATAGGGGGAAAACATGTCCCGTTGTATTGCGAGACGTATACCGCATATACATGCGGTATACATTACCGCATGTATATGCGTGAAGTCTACCGCATATCTATGCGGTCTATATTACCGCATGTGTAGGCGGTGGGTCACCGCATATCAATGCGGTGTTCAAAAAAGTCCGGAAACGTAAAGGCCCGGGTACACCGTCATCTTCTTCCGCCATCGGAGTTGGTCGTCCAAATTCCTTCGGTCGAAGAAGAGCGAGCCTCTTATAAAAGTGCGAAACTGATAGATTCCGTCGTGAGTTCCGACGAAAGTTCCCAGCTTCGTCCTCTTGTAAGAGGTTCATTCTCCCTTGACAGATTTAATTTAGACGCCCACTCCCATGACGAACGAAGATGACGGTGTACCCGTACCTGTACGTTTCCGAAGCATTTACAATTTTGTTTGGATGATCAATAGTCATCCACAGGATAATGTTAAAGACATCATGGGCGTACATATATACTATCACAACGTCTTTCACAATATCCTCCGGATACCTATTGCATTTTATTAGATTGAAGCGATATAACCTGAGCAACATGCCAGCGGCCAGCGATTTCAATCGAAAGACACAAATCGCCGGCCGTGGCATGTTGCCTAGGCTATCATCGCTGTTGAGCCATGAAAAAAGCATAAATTTTATTTAATTTAAAAGACGAAGCGATATAACCCGTGGAAACTAGTCAATGGTCAAAAATTTCGTTCCGACGACACAATCTTTGGCCATGACTAGTTCGCACAGAGTATCATCGCTTTTCCGCCACGACATATGACACGAACCGGTCATGGGGTTTATATAGAGTCATCCCGTTTACCTAGGCGGTGATGTACCGCATACATATACGGTATACATATACCGCCTGAGACGGCGGTGTACACCGCATGACCGTGCGGTATACATATACCGCCTGAGAAGGCGGTATATGTATATGTATACCGCATACATATACGGTATCAATGCACCGTTCACCTATGCGGTGGGCCCACATATTCAAATAATTCAACCCCAACGGTCATTTGGAAACACCGTAGAGGCATGCGGTGTTACTGTATAAGAAGTCACCCGATCTCCGTTGGAATGCATCCAATCCCATCACCCCCCAATCAACGGTCATTTTCTAATATGGTTAACGACGACACCAGTCGACGACCTTCAAGCCCGGGGGAGGAAGCACCTACCGCGATACCAATGGCCGATAACTCACCACCACCTCGTCTTCCGGTATGTGATTAATGTTTATCATTTGGAATGTCGTTGTAGGTAGAATATAGGTAGTGGAATCATATGGAATGGAAACCAAGATATAGGTACCGGTTTTTAAATGTAGGGGAATAAATTAGGTTCTGAAGTAGAGCAGACAGAAACCATGAATGGTTTGCGTAATATATATGCATTGTTTGCATGCTGGCAGCTACCACTGGAGGAGCATGCTGATCCGATGCCGGAAGACGGTCAGGACGATGAGGCCCGTAACCAGGAGTACCGCGATTACACTGCCGAATTTGCTACATCCGAGACGTGGACCAATCGCGACGATCTCCTACAACATTGTCGTGGCACAACATTAAAGCTTAATATGGTTTTGACAATCAAGCGTTCTTGGGCGAGCACTCCTACAAGGCGTGGGAGTCTATTGCTCGCATGTGAGAAGTACGGCCAGTACACTCCCCGTAAGAGACAACGAGTAGCCGGAGATGATGCAAGCGGGAACACGCGCAGAGCTGTGTCGAAGATAGAGGGGTGTCCGTTTGCATTGTCTGGCGTGGAGTTCAAACGGGGCGAATGGGGCCTGGACGTTATTCATGCCAAGCACAACCATCTACTCCCCGGTGCATTGGACGGTCACCCGTACGTCAGACGGATGGATGCAGATGAAAGAGACACTACGTTGGCCCTTACCGTCGCTGGTACCCCACCAAAACCGATTTTAGCTACATTGAAGATGACAGCTGACGCACGACAGAAGCTGAACTTCACATCGCGGCGCCAAGTGTACAATGCGAGAGCAAAGTTTAAAGCTGAAGCGAGAGGAGATCGAACAGTCTCCCAGGAAGCACTCCGCATTTTGCGGGATAAGGGTTACTACTATTGTACGAGGAGATCCCCTGACGATCCCAACAGGCTTCAAGATCTATTCATCGCCCATACAGACGCTCGCCATCTTCTAGCCATGTTTCCATACGTCGTCCTCGTCGATAGTACATACCGGACGAATGCGTAAGTTTCTATATACACTTATTCTTTTACCCATTCCCACCACGGCATGCGAACTCAAATATTTCATTGTGCAGGTACGGGATCCCTTTGTGTGAGTTCGTTGGATTTACTTGCACAAACAAGAACTTCGTCATCGGGTTCTGCTTCATGTCGCACGAGAACACAAATACGTACATTTGGGCGTTGGGGCAGCTCGTTTACCTCATGCGAGGTAATCTTCCTAACGTTATTGTCACTGATCGAGAGCTGGGGTTGATTGCGGCGCTACGAGAAGTTCTTCCCAACGTCAGGCACATGTTGTGCACAGTGCACGTCCTCCGACGATGCGAAGAACCTGCTTTTTAGAAGTCAAAGAATCTTGATGTTGCTAGGCGTTTCAAGAACGCATGTGTTGGCCTGTTCCAATCCAGATCGGTTGAAACTTTTGCCGCTAGAAGGAGGGTATGCATGCAGAGTGGGGGCATATTGAAGGGCTTATGCCGTATTTGGAGGCGACGTGGTTACGAGATTACTCGGAGCAGCTAGTTCGTGCATGGACAGACGCAATCCAGCATTTTGGTACGACCACGACGAACAGGTGCGCCTACATTTTCAATATAAAATTCATTATACACGTAATTTGTTTAGGTATAACGATTTCCAACTGCGATTCACACTTATCTTTGAGGGTTGAGGCTGCTCATTCTGTGTTGAAAAAGACCTTAAACTCTGCAGTCCGTGATTTCACTCACGTGATAAACACAATCGATCTCATGATGTCGGATCAAATTTGGGAGGTGAAGAATACATTAGGGAGAGCGAACAACACCTGGCCTACAGACTCCCACGACCTATGGATTTTCGATCGAATTCGGAATATTGTGTCGAAGGAATGTTTCAACTTGTTGTTCGAAATCTACACAAAGATGGAAGCCGAGCCACCGTCGCAACCATGCAGAGATGCCTATTGGAGGGACGTCTACGGTCTTCCATGCACACATGACATGCAAGCTTGTCGAGACACGCAGATACCAATCAGACCATCCCAGATACATAATTTTTGGAAGCAATTGGATTTCAAGAGGCCTCATGTGGACAACGTCCAGGATAACACTCCACTCAGCAGAGCTGATGTGGACATGTCGCGCATGATCAGTTTGTTCCAGAGCGGAGCTATGGACGAGGATACTCGTTGGAGAATCGCTTCGGCATTCAACAACGGGGATCGTCCGTCCCAGACACCGTTGACCACCCCTGACCCGGAGGACCGTAGACCGCCCGGGAGACCAAGGACTCGCCACCCCTGTCAGACGAACACTCTACCTTGGGAACGTGAGCGTGCTCGGGCTCAACGCTAGGCAGATAGACAGGCGACCATTGGATCCGCACGAGGGCGAGGCCGAGGTCGGGGTCAACCGGCATCAAACGAACCAGATGACGTGGAAGGTACTGAGGAGGCCACTGGGTCCAACGACATTGCCATCGACGACCCTCCTAGGGGCCGAGGAGTAGGCAGAGGCCGAGGACGGGGTCGTGGAAGGGGACGTGGACGAGGTCGATCGGCGTCGGAGCCAGCTCCGGAGATTGTAAGTGACATTCCAACATCTGCACCTACGACGCTTCCACCACAGAATCTACCTCGAGTAGAACTCAATTGGGGCACTGGCAACGTCGACGAATTCATGATTACTTTCGTACGAGCCGTCACAAATGTTGCAGGTGATGGTCACTGTGGGTATAGGTCTTTAGCTTGTCTTCTCAACTTGGGACAAGACGCATGGCCTCGAGTTCGACGAGAGCTGGCCGTTGAGTTGCAGGTGCATTCAGATCGGTACCATTACTATCCGGCCTTACAGGAGCTCATCATGAGGGTCAACTATTTCGGCACGTGTCATGATGCTACGTATTGGATGGAGATTCCGATCATGGGCGAGGTGTTTGCCACGCTTCACCAGCGTTCTTTGGTGATTTTGTCACAGATGATGCCTATGTTGTGCCTACCTCTGTACGCCACCGGTGGCCCGTCAGTACCGGCCTACGAGGAGCTAGATGGAATAGCTTTAGTTGGCAACAGCAACCATTTCGTTCCGGTACGTTTCGTATTTCGTATTCATTAATTTGTTACTGTTTTGTTTCTCTTTTCTAACATCAATATTAACCTTGTATTCACAGATTTGGTTGTTGCCTGGTTCACCTCTTCCTCCAGTGTACGTCACATGGACACGGCATCACGATCGCACTGTCGACGGTTGGGATGACCAGTTTGCAACGAGGATTGCACGATATAGAGCTTACCGCCGTCGTGATGGTGGACGTCCCCTACCGTATTAGCATTTCCCACTCTTTGATGTCATTTTTCGAACTTCGTATGTTCAATTGGGTTGTATCTTTCTCTATTCCATTTCACATCCGAACATCCGAACTCCATATTTCAATTCAATATATGATTTTTTTCAGATCACGGCGTTTATTAAAAGTTAATTTCCAGTATAGTAGGATATACCATTGCAATGTCCATGGAATATACGATCAAGTCGTTGTGTGGACGAATACCGCAAGCCTAAGCGGTGTATGTCGGTTCTAATCGGTCCCCACAGCTCTTCCAAATAGTTAAGCGCAAATCGGGTTATCTGATACCCACCGCATGGGTATGCGGTGGGGTTCAAACGGAACGGGATGTTCACCGCATCAAGATGCGGTATGTCTCTATATGGTTGCTATCACCGTATATACATGCGGTAGGTCGTTGACCGTCATTAACTCGGTCATTAACGCACCGCATAGTTATGCGGTGATTAGCGGTGGAAATAGTAAAAATTAGCGGTGTAGATATCGTTTCCGTTAAAAAATATATGAGGGGGTAAATTTATGAATGTGGGAAAAACTTAAAGGAAGGGGTAGACGTATTGAAATATGAGGTGTCGAAATATTACGAAGAGAGATAAAAAAGGGTAAATTACACATAACCACCCATAAATTAGGCCGGTTTTCACATAACCACTCATAAAATTATAAATTACAGAAAACCACCCATAAATTTGGTTTGTTTTCAAAAGACGACCCATTTGCACTACTGGAAAAGCAGGTGTTTTTCGACCTTTTGTTTTCGACGGTTTTCAATAACGTCGGTAATTTTCGACACTGTATGTTGTCGAAAAATTTCGACGTTTTTAAACGTCGAGATTGACACATTCTCGACACCATTGGGCGTCGAGAATGGTTTGAGTAAATTATTAAAACACCGCACCAGCTTCTCCCGAGACCCAACTCGAACACCGTCTCTTGCGTACAGAATTCGAAACCCCGTAGATTGAAGGTCCTCCCGACTCAAACACCTGGAGATTTGATTTCTCACCATGTGGTTGGAGGCGAATTCGAGATACGAGGCTCAAATCTGGGTGGAGGCGAATCGAATTCTCAAATCAGGAGGTCCAAATCAGCAGGTTGAAGGCAAATTCGAGGTCCACATCCGTCGTTCCTCTCGGTTCGTCTCATAAGTATGTTCCTCTCCCTCACCTCCCTTACCTACGGTAATCTCTTTTTGTCTTCAGATCTCGTAGTATTCAGGAACCCTAAAGTTATTGCGTTGTGTTTAGAAACCCTCACTTGCGATTTCTCTTGGTAATCGCATATGAAATGCCAAAAAATCCACTAGAATCAAGAATGTTGTGTTCAATAGCCGGATCGATGCTTATAAGATGGAGTTGTCTCCCAATTTTCAAAGAGCTTTTGTACCTTCTGGATATTACTAACCTGTTTCTTATTGTATTTGCCTAGATTATTTTCATCTAGTGATCAGAAATTCGTTTGCTTCATATTGATTCTCACTAATTTAGTAATTGCTAAAGGAATTCAACAAAGTGATTCTATCTGACATCCTGTGTATTTTCATCCGGTTATCAGAAACTTGTTTGCTTCATAGTGGTGCTGGAAATTCTTAAAATAATTATGAGATTCCTGCCTTATTGTTTGCTTATACTATATGTTTACATTCAACTTGTGATCGGTGCTGGAAATTCTTTAAATATGTTTCTTATTACATGTACTTCTATTTTACTGTCATAATTCTATTTTTATTTATACCTTAAACGTGTAGAAAATGATGTTTACAGATTTCTGCTATAGAATCTTGAGTAAGGTCATCACATATACGAGTAGGAAGCTAGGGTTCTTTGCTCTAGTCTTGTGTCTTGTGATGGATCAAGCGTTCTAACTTCACATTTGTTAACATGTAGAAGAAAATAATACAATGCTGGATTGCTGGTACAGATTCGCAGAAGATGCATGCAGCTTCTATGTCATGAACTAATGCTACACCTGGAACCTTTGAAGGTTCTATTGCTCAACCAAACAATTTTCGACCCTGATTTGTGGAAATCCTTATCATCCGTTGAATATTTTTAGGTACATTTAAACTACTTGCTCCTTTAGTAACTTCCTGTGAACATACGGTCATGTACTCATGTATCTGATTCTTACATGCTTCATTGTCAGGGAAAATATTTGGAATTGACAAGAGGAGCCGCAAACAACTATCACAAGTCCCGATGGAAAAGGCATGGAGTTGCCCTTGAAGGTGAAATTGTTGTTGTCTGCCACAAGCATGGGAAGTTTGGCGTAGCTGCTAGGTTATATGAGAAAGTATGTGCTCTCTATGCAGGTGAAGGATGGCAAGATTTGTTGGTTGAAGTTCTTCCAAATTTAGCGGAGTGCCAGAAAATACTCAATGATGGAGGTTGATATTTACAATCTTGCGTACAAAATTTTCTAGCAATGGGATCCCCTAACCCATTTAATCTTGTGATGCGGCTACTATGAGCGGAAAACAGGGGGATTTGGGAGGAATGGATGAAGGCGATGATCAAGCTGCTCTGCTTAAGCCTGGACATAAGCCCGTGACAGAAATTGTTCAGGATAGAACGATTCATTTAGAGAGTTCAACTTTCGGCAATATCTATTTGCATGTCAAGCAAAGGTGTGCAAAATCATCATCTGGTCTCCTTTATGGTTGTATGATATAGATTTACTGAGTGGCCACCAAAGCACCGAATTTACATAAGGAACTTCTGTCCATTTTGTGTTTCTATTCATTTTATATATAATGTTCCATTTTGTGCTTCTAAATGTTCTTACATATTTACTTCTCTTGCCAACTTGTTAATCAGGGTTTTGAGAGGCATATGTTGGACGACTCCTCCTTCATACTGCGTTTTTCGGAGTAGTTTCTGAAGGGCAGGTAAGACGGAATGTGTGCTTCTATATCCAGTAAATTGCCAGTTGCTGGATCTTCATTGAAGGTTTTAGACTTTTATTTGCTTCACATGTGATGATGCTAAACAACCATTTCTTGGGCAGGTCATCTTTTGTGGGCTCTTGCTCATAATGATAGCAGTTGGCAACTTCACAAATACCGTGCAGACGCTTATGGCCAACCGTAATATATTTAAACTTGTATTTTTTTTAATATACTTTTTCCATCTTTCTTGTAGGATGATAGAGAAGTTAAGATTAAGAGACGAAAGCAATCGAAGGAATTTAAGCAGCATGTTGAAGATAATAAACTGCTCAAGGTACCTAAAACCTAATTAAATTAAGCTCATAAGTTCTGTCTTTGTTTTAGTTTCAATTTTCAACTTGAAAATGTTTAAGAGATCAATTTTTCCAGGGTTGATGATTTTGGGCATAAATCTTCATCTAGGTCTCTGTATTTGTCTTTTTCTTTCCATTTTCTGCCTTCTCTCTTTTCTTTGTCTCCCAACATTCCTAACAAAAAGACATTTACATCTATTGCTCGAATCTTTTTTCATGCAGTGTGGCTCATCAAGCCCTTCCATTATTAATATGAGAGAAGAACCTCTACTTAGATGCTTTTGCTTATTTCCCTTTTAGCTGTTATAACTTTGCCCAGGTACACATCATATGATTTTAATTGGTCATAAACTTGCAATATATATTGAATGTTTTTTTTTTTTGGAATATCTCCTATAATCTTTCTACCCAAGAATAGTGAATCTATTTTGATATGCAAGTGATTCGGACACGAGAATAGTTTGCAAGCAATAACATTCTCTTAGTTGTTCTGTAATTGATCTATCTTTAGCTATATATATTAACGATCTAACAACCACCTGTAAGTGTATAGTTTTTCTGAAAGCATCTTGGATTCTTTAATGTGTACTGTATTTTATTATATAGTACTCTTTTTCATCCGGGTATTTAAACTTTGCCTCCTTTTACTGGGTTTGTTGTTTTTCTTATGCTGAATTTGTCTTCTCATGTTTTTATTTTCAGGTTGTGCTCTATTCCTTTCCCAGATCCTTTGTTCTGCCCAGTTCTTAGAGATTGGTGGTTCACCAGAAGAATGGAGGACCCAATGACCAATCGTGAAGTGTTATAACCATACAACATTCAGCTCTATTTATTTTATTAATTAGTGTAATACAATGATGGATTAATTTCTTTGTTTGTTGAACTTCTCTCATTGTTTGTAAGGCAATAAATTATAATGTAAATTTATTGTTATAAATATACAACATTCAGCTCTCTCTATTAATTTTACGGAGAATATTACAGTAATTAGTTTGCATAATAAAGCCTAATTATATATTTAAACAGGGGATGAAAAAAATATTTAAACTAGAAGTACTTTATTAGGTTAATTTGAGGTGTCAATTTCGACACCCAAGGGTGTCAAAAACAGAACACTAGTGGGGCCTTGAAATTGAAAATTTTGACAGCTAAAGCTGTCAGAAAAAGGAGGTCATTTCCGACGGATTTAAGCGTCGAGAATGGCAGTTGCCTTTCGTGACGGAAGAAATACCGACGCTTTTTTAAAGCGTTGAAATTGATTTTTTCGACGTTTTAAGGCGTCGAGAATGACTATTAAAAGCGTCGTGAATGGCTTGCTTTTCTTGTAGTGTTGTTAAATGTCCATTTGTTTCATTTGTAAAGATGAAAATGCCCCCATATTTTAGTTTTTAAAAGTTATAATTTAGGGTTTTTTTAAGTACTCCATTTGTTGGGTAAAACATGTCGTTTACTATTTACACACGTTTTTTTTAAGATGATTAAAACAATATAAAATATTCATTTTTAATAAATTTTTTATAATAATTTTATACTAGTTTATTCCCCGTGCTATGCAGGGATTTAATATAAAAATATTATTAAATTATAATAATTATTTTCAAATAATAAATTTAAGGGTTTTTGAAATTATTTTTGTAATATTCCGTCTCATATATGGGTATAAAAAAACCATTTTTATAAAACTTGAGACTCCCTTTTAAAACAATTCCTAACTCTATCATTGTTGTACAGGCTCACAATTGTTATCATCTTTTATGTTTTTTTAAGCAACAATTGAGGAAGACCTCAGGTGAAAATCCTTTATGTTAAATAATTGAGGTATCACATATTTTCATGGATTTTCGCTATTTAACTACCCCCTCCGCCTCGATATTCAACAATATGACGTGTGATGTGTCTAGACCTGTCAAAACACAACCCGATCCGACCGCCCGGAAAATTTTCGACCCGAACCCGGAAATTTTGACCCGGAAATTTTTTTCGACCCGAACCCGAAAAACCGGAAATTTTCCGGGTCATCTGGGTTTCGACCCGGTGACCTGATTAACCCGGTAATTTTGACCCGATTTTACCCGATCGACCCGGTGATCCGGTTGACCCGATCTATTTTTAATTAAATATAATTAATTTTTTTATATATAATTAAAATTTATTGCAAAATTATCAAATCATGATTTTTTTTAATTTAAAAAGGAAAAATTTGACAAATCCGAAATCGACCCGAAATGACCCGAAACCCGGTCAAACCCGGGTTCTAGTCAACCCGAAAATATCCGGGACCCGTTTTACCCGGGACCCGAAGTGACCCGACCCGAATGACCCGTTTGACAAGTCTAGATGTGTCCCTTTATTTAGTCGATTGAATTTTTTACTTAACTCATAAGCATCATGGATCACTCATTATGGCTTGTGGTTCACCCCTTTGATAAGTATGAAATTGTTATTGATAAGTATGAAATTTTTAAAAATATATTAAAAAGTGGATATTTTATATAATTTTTATCATCCTAAAAAACGTATAAATAGTAATTAAACAAAATATTTTTCCGAATAGATGGAGTAATAATCTGGATTTATTTTATAGCTTATTCACATCTTATTCAACATTGTAAATATGATGCATATATATTGGTTAAGACATTTATATATTATTACAATACTTAATTTCCTTACTCTTTTCAAGGTGAAATGTCAAATTAAAGTAAAATATATACAATTGTTTTACATTTAAAAAAGTTTGAGTTATGGGTATTTTAAGCTTTTCAAACAAAACAAATTGAGGTTTAATGGATGAGTGGTCATATTAAAATAAATCTAATATACAGGTGATTTTCTGTAATTTTTAAATTTATGGGTGGTTATGTGAAAATTAGAATAATTTATGGAATTTACTCTAGAAAAGAATAGAGATGGGTTTACCCCATGTGGGACAAGTGACAACTGACAAGTGATCCAAACTATAGGCCGGACGGGGTTTTGGGACAGAAAATTTGCCCAGGAATGAAGCAGCCCTTGTCGTGAGTGAAGTCGGAGCCGTGAGAGTTGACTGATCCCAATTCATAAACCAACTTATCCTCCACCCAAATCTATGGATTTTCAATTCACCCTAACTGCCCATATGATCGATCACCTTTGGTCAGTGGCTGAATCAAGGGAAAAAATTACAAGGAGTTTAAATATGTTTTCAGAGATTTTTTTTAGATGCATATATTAAAATATTTTTTTAAATATATTTGAAAAATCTTAAAATTTTAATTTAAATAGTCATTTTTAATATAAAAATTAAGAAAAATAAAAATTATTAAAAAATGAGAATTTTTTTATAGGTTTATATTAAAAAGAATGTTTTTGTTTAACTATATTGAACAAAACATTAAATTTGTTATTTAATTAAGCAATTTTTAGTAAAAAATTTGTATAATATTAACTTTTTAAATTAATATTTTATATATTTTTATTTTCTTAAAAAACGCACTGTATTAAAAAGTTAAATAATATATGTTTAGAGATGGGAAAGTAATAATACATTTCAAAATCCAATTTAATATATAAACAATATAGTCCGGCCTATAAATGTCCAATTATACTTTATACTATATCATATAACACTCTCGAATCATACAAACAATATATAAAAAATAGATATGAGAGTCACTCAATCTTTCCTCTATTTTCCGACCCTCGTCGTCCTCCTCCTCCTCTCGGCGGCCGCAGCTGCGACGGCGAAGGAGCTGTGCAACCCACAAGAGAAAAAGACCCTCCTAGAAATCAAGAAAAACCACAACTTCCCCCTCACCGTCGACTACTGGAACGCCTCCACCGACTGCTGCACCGATTGGTTCGGCGTCTCATGCGACCCCACCACCAACCGCATCAACTCCTTCACCGCCTTCGATAACTTCTTCCTCACCTCCATCCCCTCCGCCCTCGCCGACCTCCCCTACCTCTCCTCCGTCGACTTCCACAAGCTCACCAACCTCACCGGCCCCATCCCGCGCTCCCTCTCCCGCCTCCACCACCTCGAGTTTCTCCGCCTCGACTGGTGCTCCCTCACCGGCCCCGTCCCTGACTTCTTCCACACTCTCCGCAACCTATCCTACATCAACCTCTCCTTCAACCAGCTCTCCGGCACCATCCCTCCCTCCATCGCCCTCGCCCCCAGCCTCGACTTCCTCCGCCTCGACCGCAACCACCTCACCGGCCCCATCCCCGACACCTTCGGCTCCATCCACGGCGGCTCGATCTCCACCCTCGACCTCACCCACAACAGCCTCTCCGGCCAGATCCCGGCGTCTATGGGGAAGATGAACTTCAGCACCCTCAATCTGGCGAGGAACAATCTTACAGGGGACGCTTCGTTCCTGTTCGGGGAGTCCAAGTCGGTGATGTTTCTGGACCTGTCGAGGAACTCGCTGTCGTTCGACATGTCGAAGATCAAGGTTCCTTCGAATATGGAGTGGCTGCTTCTGGAGCACAACAAGATCTATGGGAGCTTGCCGCCATTGGCGGGGCTCCAGAATCTGAACCACTTAAACGTGAGCTACAACAGGCTGTGCGGGAAGATCCCCACCGGAGGGAGATTGGGGCAGTTTAATCAGTACTCGTTTTTCCATAACAAGTGCCTATGTGGATCTCCGTTGCCCGCTTGCACTTGATCGACCTTTTTAATTTCGGTATGGTGTATTTTGTCTCAATTCCATGTTGTCCTGTTTGCTGTGCTCTTTTGACACCCTCTGTTTGTCTTTAATACTAAAAAAAAACTATGGTCGTAATCGTAGAACTGACAAGTCTGATGGATATGGGATCCAAAGTGGATAAGGAGAATGTGAATTGCGAGAGTAGATATAGGGACCAGGAAGGACGAGTTCAGTTAGGGTATTATATGAGCCGAGTAACTCTGATTTGGCTCTTGTCCGAATCGATAAAAGCTCGACTTGAACTTGTTCATTTTCTAAACAAGTTGAATCTGAGCACATTTTTGTGTTCGGTTTCAAAGCTCGGTTCCCTCATTTTAAGTTCGAATAACTAGAATTTTGTGAGTTTTTTAAAATTTCCTTTAAATTACTATATTTTGAGAAAATAGAGCTGCTTATAATGCTCGAAAAAAGCTCGGTTCGGGATCGTTCATTTCATAAACGAGCCAAGTATGAACATATTTTCAAGTTCGATTCCAAATTTAGGCTTGCCTCGAGCTCGACTCGTTTCTAAATGAACTGAATATGAACAAGTCATACTCGGTTAATTAAAATAAAATCTCGTATATATTTTATTTACAAATATATAATATCAAAATAAAAATATCCAATAAACTAGATGATGAAACAATTTGCTTCTGACAAATACATGAATCATTGGCCTTTGCTTTAGTTAAAGAAATTATTAAATATTCCCTACGTTAATAAAATTTACTTTCTAAAATGATAAGTTTTAATTAACGGAGGGGAAAAGAAAAGTGATAAATCCGAAATTGAGGGAGTAAAAAAATGAAAAAATTATAATAAAATGTTTAATTTGAAATGATAAATGATGAAGCGACATGATAAATAATGAACCAGAGTAATATCCCCACTCTTGTTGTGCTCATGTGACTACTTGCAAGCCTCTAGCTTAACATTAGTTTTTTTTATAACTGTTATGTACTTTGATAGGATAGCGAAAGAAGGGAGATTAGGGTTAAGAGAGAGTAAAGGGAGAAAGAGATAAGGGCAGGGAATTAGAGATTTGATTATTCAATTGGATGCGATCCATACATGCAACAATCAAATAATTGAAGTATCTAAGTGAAATAAAGTCCAAGAAAAAAATCACAGTTGATTGGAGGAGTTTCCTAAAGGCCGGTTGCTGAAAAGGGTGTCTAACCAAATTTAGATATAGAAAAACTCTGCCCATACAACTGTAATCCAAGAGCAGCTTATATTTTATTTAGATGGAAAAGAAAATGCTAAATAACTTTGATAGATTAAATAGGTCTTATATTGTATAGTGAGTTCAAAGACCCAAAAGGTTCAATACTTTTGTAATATATATATATATATATATATATATATATATATATATATATATATATATATATATATAGAGTTGGGTTTCAGGTGCAAAGGTCACCAAAAATGAGAAGGAAATAAGCAATTTGATTGGTCCACGTATATTGACCCGTTCTCGCGCTAAAATGATGTTCCAGATGGGAATTGATCCCAGATCCTTTGCGTTTAATTACGCTTCAAGAACCACCGTGCCATTTGAACCTTTTTTAACTACTAATGCATCCATTTATATTTATTGCTTTTGGTTTCACAGTGAATTACATATCCTTTTAATGCATCCATTTGTATTTATTGTTTTTTGTCTCACATTTAATTACCACCTAATATACACATTTTTAATTATAATTAAAATATTTTTGACATTTTCACTTGTCAAAAAAATATAAAAAATATATTTTTGGTTGTAATTTAATTTTATCTACACATAGACACCCACTTTGTATATGTTTTGTTGAAAAAAAAATTGTCAAGAAGTGGTTCAGCAATTTATTCACAGTGGTTCAACAATGTTCTTCACAGTGGTTCAACAATTTTTTTCACAGTGGTTCAGCAATTTTCTTCACAGTGGTTCAGCAATTTTATTCGAAGTGGTTCAGCAATTTTATTCACAGGGGTTCGGCAATTTTATTCAGAGTGGTTCGGCAAATTTATTCACAGTGGTTCAACAATTTTATTAACAGTGGTTCAACAAATTTTTTCACAGTGGTTCAGCAATTTTCTTCACAGTGGTTCAGCAATTTTAATCAAAGTGGTTCAACAATTTTATTCACATTGGTTCAGCAATTTTATTCACAGTGGTTCAACAAATTTTTTCACAGTGGTTCATCAATTTTCTTCACAATGGTTCAAAAATTTTATTCACAGTGGTTCGTCAATTTTATTCACATTGGTTCGGCAATTTTATTCACAGTGGTTCAACAATTTTATTAACAGTGGTTCACCACTTGGTATTAAAAACTTTGAACCACTTGATTTAAAACTCTGAACCACTTGGTGTAAAATCCTGAACCACTTGGTATAAAAGCCCTGAACCACTTGGTATCACACTTTCACTTCAAGTCTCTACTATTTATTTCATGAACCACTACTATTTATTTATTTAAAATTTTCTTTTATTTTCTTTTAGTGTTTATTTTTTAATTATTTATTTATTTTATAAAATGGTTGATGAACCAATACTATTTATTTCATGAACCATATATTTACTTCGTGAACCACTTCTATTTATATGCGTTGAACCACTTGGTAATAAAAACCTTTAACCACTTGGTTAAAAACCCTGAGCCACTTGGTATAAAAACTCTGAACCACTTGGTATTACAACTCTGAACCACTTGGTATAAAACCCCCAAACCACCTAGTTAAAAACCCCATGAACTACTTGATTTAAAACACTGAACCCCTTGATATTAACCCACTGAATCAGTTAGTATAAAAAGCTCAAACCACTTAGTTAAAAAACCCCTGAACTACTTGATTTAAAACACTGAACCACTTGATATTAACCGACTGAATCACTTAGTATAAAAACCTGAATCAATACTCTTTATTTCATTAATCAATTGAGTAAACCAGTACAACTCACCACCCAAATTCTAATTAAAGATTCAAGCTAAACTCTACACGAAATTGAAGGATGGATTTGTTGAGCCCCAACACTGCCGAGAATGTTGCCATTAATGAATTAAATCAGAAGGGAAGTATAAATCACCTCAGTTCAAATTCGGTCAAGCCCCAATTCAAGCCAAGTATAAATCAAGCCTTAATAAGTTCAAATTCGGTCAAGCCCCAAATCTATCAACATCATTTGATTCCATATTTGAAATCAGAAGGGAAACATCCCTAATTTTAAGCAATCGATCAACAAATGTAATTGATCAGTTGGGATTGAGGCGAGCGTCGTAATTCGGATCGGAGGAGCACTCGGGGTCGCCCTGCTTGGCCTTGGGGGCGAAGGAGGGTGAGGAGCGCATAACTCGGTCGAGGCGTGCTTGTCGTCGTCGTGACTGATCTGGTCGGAGGGGTTGGAGGAATTGGAGTCGCCGAAGGCAGAGGCGGTGGCGGCGAGGTCGTCGGAGAACATGGACATGAGTTGGTCGTTGTCGAAGCGCTCGAAGGCGGGGCGGGGACAGTCGACGTCGGAGGGGTCGAGGAAGGCGATGGAGTCGAGGAACTCGCCGACCGCGGGTTGGAATTGGCTGTGAGGGGAGCATCTCCAGATTTGAAGTGGATCTGATAGGGGAGGCATGTTGAGGGCAGACGAGGAAGAATGGGAGGCGGAAGGCGCGTGGGGCTCTTTTGTATATAATAAAAAAAATCTGTTTCCATCAATAGGAGGGCTTCCTTCCTTCTCACCGGAAGAAATACTTCTCACTTGAACCCTACCCTATATATATATATATATATATATATATATATATATATATATATGATTATCAATGAATGGAAACCCTCGAGGAGGACATTACATCAACTCTAGAATCCAACATGGTATCACAACCTTTTTCTTCCTAACGGAAACCTAAATTGATCCTCCCGTCTCACCGGTCTTCTTCCTCCGACCTCCCCCTCGCCGCCCACCTCCGGCGACCACAAGCCCAGATCTTCCCTTCTCCCTCGTCGTTTCCCTCTCTCTGTCCTCCCCTCTCGCCGAGTCCCGCTGTCCGACCTTCTCTCTCGCCCGACCTCGCCGAAATTGTACACCGCCGACGGGATTCGAGCACCTCTGGCCACCAGCCCTCGGATCAACCTAAATTAAAAAAATGCAATAAGATGACATTCATTTGATGGAAGAAAATATAACATTTAAACATCAATAAAAGGAATGAAATCACCTGTCCCCAAAATTGTCCTTCCTCCAATCCCTCCAGCCCCTTCCCCTCACAATTCCTAATTAAAAAAAACTAAAATAAAATAAATAAATAAAAATAGATTAAAAAGGAAAAAGAAAATGAGTTTTTGTGAAGGGGACATGGGAAGGGGACATAAACGGGGACAGAGGATTTCATTCCCTCCATCCATCCATAAAAATGTCAATCTCTTGTCGTTAAGAGCAGTCAGTGAACTTGGTGCAATTTCACTCATACCAGTTTCATTCAATTTACTCTCACTTGACAAGGACGCATAATAAGAGATCTTCCTATCAATGGAGCTACCATTGTCAGTTTCAGAATTCAGAGAAGCTAAAACATTTCTTTTCATCTATTAAACTCCTTTCATTGTTGATCTCCCAAAAAATGGAGCAAATGCAGGTTGGAAAAATTAGGGCAAGATGAAGAAACTACGATCGATAGTTGCAACTTGCAAGAGAAGGTAAAACATTCCAAAATTGCTAATTTGGGCAAAGAAGGAACAATTAATCAATGTAGAGTTTGGAGGGCGAAGAACTTACGGGCCAAATACGCAGCGAGTCACCTGGTTGCCCTTGTCAATGCACTTCTCAGGGTTTCCGATCCGTCCTTCTTGCACTTAAGAAACTCCACGTTCTCGCATGGCATCGCTCTCCGATGTGCCTCCACGACGCCGTTAGCCATTTCCCACAATCTGAGGCAAACAATTCACGGTTCTAAGACCATCTCCCACAATAGGCTATAATTGTTATTTTAGCCTATTTTTTCTTCCACCCTAGGCCAATTTCTATTTTGGCCAAAATTTTGGCAGGCTATTTTAAATCAAAGGCCAAATTTGGCTTGGAATTTTGGAAGGCCAAATGTGGATTCTACCTATTTTATTTTTATTTTAAATTATTTAACATGTATATAATTTTATAAACATTATAATTATATATATATTCATTGTGATTATAATTAAAATAAAAGTCATAACATTGTCAAATATTATCGAATTCTTCAATATTACTATAATATTTTACAAGTCGATTATTTTTGAATCAATAATATTTTAAGAAATTAAAATAATTTTTTTTATTATAACATCATTAAAATTATACATTGGGTCGAAATAAATACTAGTCTATGATCATTCTTACATTTTAAAGTATAAAACCTAAGAAATAACAAGTATAAAATGAAACTACAAACTACTCAAACACATTAAAACATAAAATTATGTAATATTTTAAAGATCCACATCCTCTCTCTTTATAAACATTCCTTGTTCCGAAGACACCACTTAGATTGACTTTAAGTACAAATTTATTGTGGTTTGTTCTAAAGTTACTACCTAAAAATTGTGAATTTAAAATTTTCATAATCTGTATAACTTATAATCTACTATAGAACTAATTAACATTACATTATCAATCAGGATAAATGGTAATGTGACTATAGGAAGTCCCTTCTCCGTTTTAATTGAGCAATATCTTCTTCATATGTGGTAAATTAATAAAATTGTTATTTGCATACCATTAAAGTAACAAATCTTGATGGATTCATTGTAGTATTAAAATTGAAAGATAATCATATACGGGCAAGTCAGAAATATGAGTTATATAATCAATCAATTGTAATATATGCATTGATTTATATGGAATTTTCATATTTTAGCCTAAGATATTTGGCTTACGGAAGAAATCACAATTTTTCATGATAAGCCGTTTAAGAATATTATATAGAATATTCTATTGTGGTAAGCTATTTTTCATAGCTATTATAGCATATGGGGGAAGATGCTCTAAATCCACTTGAATTGATCATACAAAAGGCATCTGTTTGCTCAATCAACTCCTTAGACCCGAATTCCTTGCAATCCTCGCACTCTCCTCTTCCTGAATCGAAACACCTGCTGCCTTAACCCTAACCCTTTCAAAGATTCCCGTAGATATACTCAGGAGCGAACCCATCGTCCTCATCAAAACAGCATGATGTGACCATACCACTCCAAAATGCGGTTATCCGATCCAGTCTCCTCGTGGAAGCCAACGTAGATGTGGTGTTCGTCGATCGAGACGGGCTGGCTGGAATTAGGTTTTCGATCCATATCTTCCCGCTTAGAATACTTGATTAGAATAACCTCCTAGTATCTGAACTTTCGACACCAGCAGAAGTGGTGTTCGCCACTGTCGCCGCACCATTGCCTCCTCTCCGTCCACCGCCACCACTCACAATAGATTTCGTCCGTGACGCCGCCGACAAGGCCGCTCCGCCCTTGCATCCTCCGATCGGTCAGACATCGAACTCGGACTCGCCATTGGTCTTCCTTCTTTCTAATGGGAGTTTGGGACCAATCTTTCTCTTCAAATTACTCTTCCTCCTCCTGCTTCCGTTATCAATGGCGTCAAACACAATCTTCAGCGGCTTCTTCCGTTGTCGGATCTGCTCGATCCCGTCCCTGATTGCGTTGCAAAGGGAAAGAGAGAGATCATGGGAGAGAGACGACCAAGAGGAAAGAGAAGAAAAAAAAAACAAAAAAAAAGGAAATGAAAAAAATTTAGAGATCCACGTGGATAGCGTAGCTATTCTAAGGACTCAGCTTTAAGATATGGGATGATGGAATGAGGGTGAACATTTACCAAATAGGTTTATCAAAATGGATATTGGGCCAAATATCTTCATTCAAATATGAAGGTTCGATATTATAAAAACAATGTAATAAGAAATACTCTAGAAGGGGGGTTGAATAGAGTATGCCCGTTTTTCGCAGAAAGTCTCAAGACTTTTGGAGCTTGTACCAAAACCTTTGAGATTAAACCTGAATCACAAAGTTAGACAATCGAACCAAGTGCGGAAATAAGGTAAAGCAAATAAGTAAAGAACACGAGTAATTGTTTACGAGGTTCAGCACAACTTGGCCTACGTCCCCGCCTAGGGTTCTTCCACAACCCTAGGATTCAAAGGCTTTATTGATTCGCTTAGCTTAGGATCCTAATAGCTCACCGAGAATCCTCTCTCCTATACAATTGCAATCTAGTCAACTCATGTCCCCTTGGAGTCCTAGACCAATCTAGAAGAGCCCCACCTCTCTCAGCTATCTAGTACAATCCTCTTACTCTCACAAATCAATAGCCTAGTGCAACTTCCCGAGTTATAAACTCTCGAGTAACACTATAAATGAATATATCCTATAAGCTCACAGTGACTCTCAAAGGCTTTGAAATAAACAACAAACTCTTGAGCGCTTAGCAGAGAGACACTTTGGAAGACAGATCTTGCTTGAATGAAAGCTCGTGTATATCACTTGTTATTTCTGTCTTCTCCTTCCTTTCCTTTATATAAGAGCATGGAGCGTGAGGATCTTCAACACCAGATCTCCAACGGATCCTTCGAATCAGGTTTGATCTTTGGATCTTCTATTTGTGGATCCTCCAAACCCATAATCCATTTTGAAAAAGATCCCCTCAATATATACTTAAAGGAAGGATATAATCTTCGAATATACTTCCTGAAAAGGTTAGGCGCGCGCGCGCGCACACACACACACACACACACACACACACACACACACACACACACACACACACACACACACACACACACACACAATATAACGGAAGTATATAATAAGATAAAATAATATACGGACAAATAAGATAGGTTTTGTATTTCATCAACTGTTAACGCTCCAAGGCCTTTGACACAAAACATCATGTCAAAGCCCTTGAAACATTTATTCCAATTTCCATCAAGGGAGGGAGTTATCAATCTCCCCCTTGATGAAAGACAAAACCTGTGCATCCCTGCAACTTAGTCAAGCATAGATAAAAAAATAGAAATCAGACTAAGTACCTGCAAGGGTTAGACAAATGTTGGATCAAAAATTTTAAAGCATGTAAAAAACCATCCAACCGAAAACCATAAATAAAAAACCAAGGTCTTCCAAGACCTTTAAGCAGAGGTTTTCAAAGTCTAAGCACCAAAGGTCATCTCCCCCCTTTTGTCTTTCAACAAAGGGAGGAGGTAAAAACAGTCACCAAAAAATCACCAAAAGTTTTGAAAAAGTTTCCAACAAACCAGCAATATATCAAGTTCTCAGGGGTGGGATAGGGTAGGGTAGGGTTTAGTCATCCGGAGCATCATCAGTGAGCCTCGTCCACAGTCCTTCCAGCATCTTTGAAATCCCGCTCATCTCCGTCAAAATCTCCTTCTGCAACTCCTTAATATCCAGGCGAACCTCCTCCAAGCCCAACTCTAGGTTGTCCATGCGTTCATCGAAAGCTGGAGCAGTGGCAAAGGCTTTAGAAGGAGTGGCAAGACTCAAGGTCCCTTGGGGAGACCGAGTGATGCCAATCTTTTCAAGGCCTTTAGAGTCGAACTTACCCGTATGACGCAACTGTTCTTCATTTTTGACTTCAATTCCAGAAGCTTTGAAGATAGGGGTCAAAAGGGTAGCAAAGGGGAGGGGAGAGCCTTTTCGAGCTTTTCTGGCATGAGCCATGGTTCCAAGGATAGTATTGGCCAGATCAAGGTCAAGGCCATTTAAGATGCAGTAAAGCAGGACCATGGCATTGTCAGTCAGGAGTGAGCCAGAGTTAAGACGGGGTAAGAGGCATCGAACAATGATGTTGAAAATTATTTTTGCCTCAAGGGTTAGGGATGAGTGGGTGAGTTGCTTTGAGGTGCTGTTGGATGCTTCGGGTAGGAGATACTTGGCTCGGGCAAGGATGATGCAATTTTCTTTTGAGGGGTGGATTTCAGAGGGTGGAACAGGGGTAGGTAAGCCTAGGAAATCTGCAAAATCATTGGGGTTGAGACAGATTCTAACCCCTTTGACAACAGTCTCCAAAGACCAACCATTGGTGTCGTTTTTGGCTTTTAGGTTAATGTAGAAAAGGCGGGTAAGCTGGGGGTAATAGACAGTTTAACGGTTAAGAAGAGTCCAGGCTGGGGAATTTTTGAGGAGCTCAATGTAAGGTAGCTTCAAAGCTTCAAAGAACTCAAAATCTAAAAAATCTGAACAACTAAGCTTACGAGTTCGAAACTCGTCTACCCACTTACCAGCAGTCTCAGCATCTTGAAACCAAGAGGAGGGCAAGGATTGATTTACCTGGATATAGGCCGGGGGTTCTGCATTCTTCCTGCGAGAAACTGTCGGAGCATCTCTTTTGACAGGCGCTACAAGGCTCTTGACAGTGCCCTTCCTGGTACGCTTGGGGGATGGAGGCTTGACAGCAGCAGGGGCTTTCTGCTTCTTCGGAGACGGGGGAGGAGGAGGAGAAGGAGAGGGAGATTCTTCCTCCTCTTCCTCAGACCCCGAGTCCTCACCGGACCCCGCGTCATCTCCTTCAGGTTCCTCGTCCTCTCCAGATCCTTCTTGCTCTTCTTCTTCTTCTTCCTCGGGTTCCTCCTCGGACGGAACCTCCTCGGCTTCAGCTTCCTTCCGAATACGCTCATCTTCTTCCTCGGCCAATTTCTTAGCAATCTCGGTCTCCTCGTCAACCTTTTTCTTCCTCAAGGCCTCCTCTTCGGCTTCCTTGGCAGCATCTCTTTCCAGGAGAGCGTCTAGGTCATCTTCCTCCTCATCCTCATCCGGGTCCTCAGCCAAGATCTTCCTCTTCCCTTTCTGTTTAGCACTGATCGGCTTCTTAGCAGAGCGCTTTTGAGAGCTGATGGGAACAATGGCCGTGCTCACATCAATGGTGCTCTGGACGACAGTTGGGACGATAGCTTGAGGAGCGGGTTCAGGTGTGGTAGAAGTAGCAGTGGCCTGACGTCCTTTGGAGGTGGCGCCAAGTCTTTTGGTTGTGACAACTTTCTTGGTTTTAGGTGCCATGGAGGAAATCGGTTAGGGTTTTCTTAGAACAGATAAGAGGTTGAAGAGGGAGAAGGTGAAGGGGTTTGGCTTAGATCTGAGTGTGGGTTGTAATCGGGTACAGAATTGGGTTTAAGAAGAGGGAGTGATGGGACGGGTTTAGGGTTCCAAGGAAAGAAACCATCACATTGCCAATTTGAAAAGATTCCAATTCAAAATTCAAATTTTCCATTGAAATCGGACAAGATAACCAAAAAATCTATTTCCAAAAATAAAATATCTTTAACAGTTTAAGAAAATTACTAAATGGGCAATTTTTGAAATCCGATTAAAACAAATATAATTGATTAAATATCTAAAAAGATATTAACCAAAAATATATGATCCAATATATGTACTCCACCATTTAGTTCACACACCTTGACATGGTTCTCAAGGGTCTTGACACTAAGTAGAATTTATCTTTCGTAAAGGGAATGCTCCCCCTACGAAAGTGCATCCTTGTTAAGCATCCCAATCTCTCGTCTAATGAAGGTGAACCTGTCCTCTGCCAAAGGCTTAGTAAAAATGTCAGCCCATTGATAATCAGTAGAAATAAAAGATATGGACACATCACCTTTTGCAACACGATCTCTAATGAAATGATGCCTCACATCAATATGTTTGGTCCTTGAATGCTGAACATGATTCTTAGTGATGGATATGGCACTTGTATTGTCACACTTAATTGGGATACCTTTGAGGTTAATGCCAAGATCTTGCATTTGTTGAGCTATCCAAAGGATTTGGGAGCAACAGGCTCCAGCTGCAATGTATTCGGATTCTGCAGTGGATAGAGCAACTGAGTTTTGCTTCTTTGAGTGCCAACTAATCAAAGATGCTCCTAAGAATTGGCAACATCTGGATGTGCTCTTCCTATCCACCTTATAGCCTGCAAAATCTGCATCAGAATATCCAATTAAAGTGAAATCCTTTTGCTTTGGGTACCATAGTCCAAGTTCCTTAGTGCCATTGAGATATCGAAAGATCCTCTTCACAGCCACGAGGTGAGATTCTTTTGGATTAGCTTGAAACCTAGCACACATGCAAACACTAAACATGATGTCAGGTCTACTAGCCGTGAGTTATAATAAAGAACCAATCATTCCTCGATACTCTTTTTGATTGACACTTACTCCAGTCTTGTCTTGATCTAGAGACAATGTTGAGCTCATGGGAGTCTTGGCAGCTTTGGATTGATCCATCTTGAACTTATTCAAGAGATCCTTAGTGTACTTGCTTTGGTTGACAAAGATCCCTTTCCTAGATTGATGAACTTGTAATCCCAAAAAGAAGTTGAGTTCACCCATCAAGCTCATCTCAAATTCACTGCACATGATGTCAGAAAATTCCTTGCACAAAGATGTGTTAGTAGCACCAAATAATATATCATCAACATAAATTTGAATAACCAAAATGTCCTTTCCTTTGGTCTTGATAAAAAGAGTCTTGTCGATGAACCCCCTTTTAAAATCATTTTCTAAAAGATATTTAGACAAGCGCTCGTACCAAGCTCTTGGGGCTTGTTTCAAACCATAAAGCGCTTTGTCAAGTTTATAAACATGATTGGGAAATTTTGAGCTTTCAAAACCTGGGGGTTGAGCCACATAAACTTCTTACTCTAAGAAACCATTAAGAAAAGCACATTTAACATCCATTTGATATAACTTTATGCTCATAGAAGATGCAAATGCTAATAAAATGCGAATGGCTTCAAGCCTGGCTACGGGAGCAAAGGTCTCCTCATAGTCAATACCTTCCTCTTGATTGTAGCCTTGAGCAACAAGCCTTGCCTTGTTCCTCACAACCTTACCATTTTCATCTAGCTTGTTTCGAAACACCCATCGAGTGCCAATGACTGATTGATGCTTTGGCCTAGGCTTCAAGGTCCAGACTTTGTTCCTTTCAAATTCATTAAGCTCACTTTGCATAGCAATGATCCAGTCTGACTCCTGAAGTGCCTCATCTGCCTTCTTTGGCTCAATAAGAGAAACAAACGCGTGAAAAGCACAAAGATCTTTAAGTTTAGAACGAGTTTGAACACTAGAAGTAGGGTCAGAAATGATATCCTTTAAAGAGTGTGATGAGGAGTATTTGAATTTCCTTTTGCTAGTCTCAGCTCCATGATTCGTCACACTTGTAGGATTGACTTGTGGTACATCTGACTCCGTGGTCCTGTTAGATTCAATTACAGCAGTTTCTGACGTCTCAACACCGTTAGATTGGACACCAAGGGCTTTGGAAGAATCTTTAACACCTTGGGCCAATTCTTCAGTGTTGAGAATCGGTTCCTATATGTTCCTCTTCTCTGTGTTCTTGGTAGCAGCATCATCACCTTCCTCGTTCTCTTCATGGATGTTAAGATCTATATCTGCAACACTATCACTCAAAGCACCGTCATTACATTCATAAAAAATAACATGTATACTTTCTTCAACTACCTAGGTCCTTTTATTGAAGATTCTATAAGCTTTGCTACTCGTGGAATAGCCAAGAAATATACCTTCATCACTACGCGCATCAAATTTCCCAAGGTTATCTTTTCCATTGTTATGAACAAAACAAGTACAGCCAAAGGGTTTAAAATAAGATATAAGTGGTTTGCGGCCTTTGAAAAGTTCATAAGGAGTTTTCTTTAAGATAGAACGAATAAGACAACGATTTAAAATGTAGTTAGTTGTGTTAACAGCTTCAACCCAATAGGTTTTAGGTAATGCATTTTCTAAAAGCATAGTCCTGGCCATATCCTCTAAGGTGCGGTTCTTGCGTTCCACAACCCCGTTTTGTTGAGGTGTCCTAGGAGCAGAAAAGTTATAGGAGATGCCATATTTAGCACAAAACAAATCAAATTGAAGTTGATCAAACTCCCTACCATGATCACTCCGAATAGACACTATGGGCTCATTTCTTAAAGTTTGCAACTCCTTACAAAGTTTTGAAAACTCAAATAAGGCCTCTGATTTTTCTTTCAAAAATGCAACCCAAGTATATCTAGAAAAATCATCAACGACAACTAGCATGTACTTTTTACCATTGGGAGATTTGACTCGCATAGGACCACATAAATCCATATGTAAAAGTTCAAGGGGTCTAGAAGAACTTACAACCTTTTTGGGTTTGAAAGAGCTACGTGTTTGTTTACCTCGTGTGCACGCATTGCACATGTCAATACCTTTGAAGTTCATCTCAGGTAGCCCTCTTACAAGCCCTTTGGACACAAGCTTCTGTAGCGTATGTGGACTCACATGACCGAGTCTCCTGTGCCAGAGCTTTGGATCGTCCGTCAAAGCCTTTAGACAGGTTAAGCTTCCTTGTGCCACTTGATCAGCATTTACGGCGTATATATTGTTGTAACGCTATGCAGTCAGAATAACTTCACTTGTATCTTCTCTGCACACTATACATCTTTTCTTGTTAAATCTGACATTGTTACCAATATCACATAATTGAGAAACACTAAGCAGATTATACTTTAAACCATTAACAAGATATACATTTTTAATACTATGGCTGGAATCACTTCCAACACTACCAATACCAACGATGTCGCATTTCCCTTTGTCACCAAGAGTGATTGTTCCCGTGGATTTCTCTTTTAGATCATGAAAGAGAGAACTCTTCCCACTCATATGCCTCGAACATCCACTATCAATAATCCATTTGTGTTCTTTCACCTTGGTGATCTCCTGCAAGACAAACATCAACCTTTGTGGCTAGACCAATAAGCAAATTTGGATCCATTGTTGGGGTAAACCATATTTGGTAAAATAGTGCCTTTTGGGACCCAAACTTGTGTTATCCGTTCTTTTCTCAAATGAATAGGAAATGTATTACGAATAATATATGGATCCTTTCTTCTATAAGGGCAGGTCTCTTTTACATGTCCCTTTCTAGCATAATGGTGACATATAGGAGAGGTTCTGCTTCCTTTTGCCTTTACAAAAGTGGTAATGTGTTGCTTCTTTAAAAACTTTGGATTGTAACCAATACCACTTTTGTTTAGAGAGCTTTGTTGCTCACCCAACATCTTATCGAGAGTGCCTTTTGATTTGGTAAAACTTATGAGGGCTGTCTGTTGGTCTAGAATCTTATTATTCAGGGAGATCTTCTCGTTCTCTAAGTCATGATGCTCATTTCTTAGAGAGGAGAGATCTTGCTTGAGTTCAGATTTCTCCGAGTCAAGCGTCTTGACTTTAATGTCAAGACCTGAATAAGAAGCTTCAAGATCTTTGACCCTCATAGACAGATCCTCAATAGTTCTTTCCTGGTCCACAGTTCTCTTAATAAGAATGTTAGTTCGGGCAATAAGCTTCTCTTTATTGGCAATCATATTGGAAAGGAATTCCGATAATACCTCTTTTGGACTTTTCATAAGTTCTCTTACAGTAGCTTCAAGCTTTTCATCGTGGGATTCATCTTCTGAGGCCATAAGACAAATGTTGGCCTTCTCATCGTCGGAGTCAGAGTCGGAATCACTCCAAGTAGCCACCATGGCTTTCTTCTTCCATTTATCACCTGTCTTGGGCTGGCTCCTTGTCTTTTGAGGGCAGTCCTTTACAAGATGATATGCTTTACCACATTCCAAACAAGACAACGGTTTAGTCTTCTTTTCATACTTGTTGTATTGAGGCTTACCTCGAAATTTTGAAGACTCTGATCCATCCTTGTTGTTGAATTGCTTCTTCATTTTGAGAATTCTAGCAAGGCCTCTTGTGATAAGAGCAAAAGGATCATCCTCATCGTCATCCTCATCTTCGGAATCAGATCCATCCTTGGGCTCATCCTTCTTAGACTTGAGTGCCAATTTCTTAGTGCTAGCTGGAAGTTCTCCATCGTCTTCATTAAGGATCATCTCATGCGTGATCAGCTTTCCAAGAAGGTCATCAAGGGGTAGAGTGGTGAGGTCCTGGGCTTCCTCTATAGCTGTTACTTTTGGACCCCATTTCTCCTTTGGAAGGCACCTCAGTATCTTCCTTACTTTCTCAACGTTGGTAAAGCTCTTGCCGAGAGAGTCAAGGTTGTTGGTGATTTCTGTGAATCGTGTGAACATGGCCTTGATTGACTCATCAGACTTCATTTTAAAGAGCTCATACTTTCGAAGGAAGATGTTGATCTTGGTGTCTTTCACTTGGCTCGTTCCTTCATAGGTGACGACCAACTTGTCCCAGATCTCTTTAGCTGACCTACAAGATGAAATACGGTTAAACTCATCAGTGCTAAGACCACAATAAAGTAAGTTAATAGCCCTGTAGTTTTTGGAGATGGTTTCAAGATCTGCTTGGTTGTATTCAAACTTCTTTTTTGCAACTTTGGTGTCATTTGGTCCATCTTTTTCTGGAATCTTTGGACCATTCTCTATAATGTTCCAAAGCTCTAGATCTTGGTCTATGATGAACATCTTCATCAAAGATCACCAGTCGACAAAGTTGTTTCCTACAAAGAGTGACGGTCTGCTTGTGGACCTTCCCTGTGCAAATCCTCCGCTTGCTTCACCAGACATGATCGAAAACTCACAAGATTGTTAGATCAAAAACAGTGAGTAAAGCTCTAATACCAATTGAAGGTTCGATAATATAAAAACAATGTAATAAGAAATAATCTAGAAGGGGGGTTGAATAGAGTATGCCCGTTTTTCGCAGAAAGTCTCAAGACTTTTGGAGCTTGTACCAAAACCTTTGAGATTAAACCTGAATCACAAAGTTAGACAATCGAACCAAATGCGGAAATAAGGTAAAGCAAATAAGTAAAGAACACGAGTAATTGTTTACGAGGTTCAACACAACTTGGCCTACGTCCCCGCCTAGGGTTCTTCCACAACCCTAGGATTCAAAGGCTTTATTGATTCGCTTAGCTTAGGATCCTAATAGCTCACCGAGAAGCCTCTCTCCTATACAATTGTAATCTAGTCAACTCACGTTCCCTTGGAGTCCTAGACCAATCTAGAAGAGCCCCACCTCTATCAGCTATCTAGTACAATCCTCTTACTCTCACAAATCAATAGCCTAGTGCAACTTCCCGAGTTAGGCTTGATCTTTGAATCTTCTATTTATGGATACTCCAAATCCATAATCCATTTTGAAAAAGATCTCCTCAATATGTACTTAAAGGAAGGATATAATCTTCGAATATACTTTCTGAAAAGGTTAGGCATATATATATATATATATATATATATATATATATATATATATATATATATATATATATATATATATATATATATATATAATATAACGGAAGTATATAATAAGATAAAATAATATACGGACAAATAAGATAGGTTTTGTATTTCATCAACTGTTAACGCTCCAAGGCCTTTGACACAAAACATCCTGTCAAAGCCCTTGAAACATTTATTCCAATTTCCATCAAGGGAGGGAGTTATAAAAATATAACATTTATCGAGTGATTTTAGGAATGAAGGGTACACCCACTACTAGAAATTTGTTATTTAACATCGGGCAATAGCCGATGTCTTTAAAAAAAAAAAAGCGATGTCTATGTGGGGGATGTAAAAAGTCAAAAGTTTTTCACATCGGCCAGAACCCGATGTCTTTGTATGTTATAACATCGTTTATATTTTTAAAGCCGATGTCTTTGTTGTCCTATAACATCGATTATAAAATATAACCGATGTTATAACATACAAAGACATCGGCTATTACCCGATGTTAAAAAGTTTTTACTTTTTATATCCCCCACATAGACATCGATTTTTTTTGAAAGACATCGGCTATTACCCGATGTGAAATGACATATTTGCTGTTTTTTTTTTATCTTCGTAGCCTATGCGGGATTTGAACCTGTATCTTTGTGTTTGAACACAATGCTCTACCATTTGAGCTAATAGGCTTTAAATTAGATAGAATGTTCTTACATAATAGCAAAAAGAGCATGTTAAACTTAAGAATGACATTTATTAAACCTTTCGAGTAGAGTCAAATATCATTTTTCCTTATCTGCAGACAACAAAGTCATTCTCTATAACAAGTACTGAAAACAGCAGTTGAAAAAAATCCATACATTTATTCTTGACAAACTTTAGTCTAATAGATATGTCAATGGTGATTGGGGAGTTCACATTCAGGTCACCATCTTCTGTAACAACAGCACTATGCTCCTCAGTGCCAGTTGCAACGATTTTGATAGATATTCTCTAGTAGATATTCCCTAACAAAGAAAAGTTGTATGTAAAGCTCAAAAGGTCTGTGATGGTACAATTCATTCCAGACTTAACTGGAGGAGAAAAATAGATTAATTAAACACTAAAGAAAGGACTGAGAATTGAAGAGATGAGTTCACATTCAAAGTTGTGATGTGGAGATTACCTGAAAGGCATCAATTTTTTGAGGTGCATGGCAGTCTTCAGTTGTGCCAAGGCCAAGCTGACCATTTTGACTCTGCCCCCAACTTAAATAGATTACAAACACAGAGAAGGTAATTGATTGACCACATCAAAAGTAAATTTTGACTTTTATTTATAGACACTTTTGCATAGCTGAACTGAATGGCCACAGTTACAAGCACCCATTAATCCTCATAGTATTATGAAGTAGTACATGGAAGTACATAGACGATAATATTCTCAGTTTTAAAAGCACATATAGTCAATAAGGGATGAATGAACTACCAACCTGGTAACCTGTCCTGTGGTAATTGCTAAGCAATGGCTGTCACCACAAGCAATTTGCTTAATTTTCACTCTTGCTCTAAAGCCTGACCCAATTCTTCAGAGGCCATAACATATCTGTATCTTCAGGGCATTCACTCATTAAAGCTTTCAGACTATCTATTTCCTACACAAAATAGGATACACTTCACATTATCCCTTTCTTTTCTACAAACAAGAATAAACAAGGCATGACTTTGGACCTTTTGCAATCTCAAGTTTATACAGAGTATAATAAATTATCCAAATAAGAGTGGTATATGTAGTATATATACATTATATAAAAAAAGAGGCATATACCATGTCCTATACAATGTCTCTATGCTTAACAACCAAGTGACTAAGGTCATGACATATGATTATAATGGAATGACCTTCAATGTGGATTTTATCAATACGGAGTTGTTGAACATGTTGGATTCCCAAATTAAGAGCAAGAGCTTCCACTCTCAGAGGGCTTTGTTTACCGAGTTTTTGATATCATATGTGTATCGGGTGTCCTTTCCAGTCCCGGATTGTGGCTCCAGCCGAGCTGTCATTATTTGCAATTGTGGCTCCAACCGAGTTGTCCTTCCCAATCCCGAGTAACCTTACCATGCTTATTTTTCTTCCTCGGGTGGTTGAAGTTTCGTGTGTGTAGGGGGGAATTCTCTCATCTAGACTACACTCAAAGCGAGATGCTTTACTCCAATTCTCCTCATGGGTTTTAATAATGCATAATGAACAGTCTCTACGAGGGATGGAGACTTGCCTAAACACATGTTGGTTTCAAATGTACCAGGTCGTCCACCAAGAAAAAGCAAGCTCCACCTTGCCCATAATGGTAAGGTTGTTTCCAATAAAAAAAATGACAAGTTTAATATCTCATGATTGATTTGTCATATAGGATATTGTTGAGTTTATGTGTGCAGGGAGAAGAAAGAGACAACGCACGTGTTGACATTCTAATAATAGATGAACATCATCTTCTATCGTGCAGTTGCACAAGCTACAAGTAGAAAGTACAGAAACCCTACATTGAACAAGCCTAGAGACGGTTGAAAGACCATCCGACAAACTTTCCATAAAAAATCTTTCTCACAATTTTTGTTTTGTACTGTAAAAATTATAAGGGAAATTTTATCGGCCCATTTACTGTGGAGGATACTAGGAGTTTTAACGTTATAAAATTGAAACAGTGGAAAATGGGATACTACACCGATGCTTCAGTAGTATCGATACCAAGAGAAATTGCTTCAACCCATGTGTTGCACCAGACTTCTTGCAAGTGAAGAGGAGGACACGTGTCGGCTACTGATTAGGTTGCAGGAGAGGCACCCGGATGGAGGACACTTGTCTTGGGACGGATGACCGAGATGGAAGCTGAAAAACACAAGTTTTACCCATTAAAATCAAGTTTTCGATAAAAAAAAAAGTAAAAAAAAATTACCACAATACTAGATTTATTTTTATCTACGTGTAGACATTAATTTTGAGTATATTTAAAACAAAAAAAATCTCTTTGATTACAAATATGCAAAATAAAATCCGAAAAATTGAAATCTAATTTTGGAATAATTTGAAATAATAAATAATGCGAGATATAAAATAAATATTTATTTAAAAAAATATTTTTTTACATGTGGAAGTTGATATGATTGTTGTGAAGGGGTATATACTATATAATAATAAAATCGAGAATGAAAATAATTGTTGGGAAAAGGTATATTTGTAAATTGAGTGTGTATGAAAAGATGAGTTTTGTGATACTAGGGATGCTATTGATAAAGTGAGAAAAATGAGAATAAGATGTTAAGATGATGTTGCGGAGAGAGAAGAATAAAATACTCCTAGTAGTATAATTTGATAAACTTAACGAACAATAATTACAGTATTTTTAAAAAAATTACTATAAGAACTAAGAAAAAAAGATGTGGGGTGGGTCCGGTGGGATAGATGGTGACGGGTGAAACTTGAGAGGGTACAGGGGAGGGATCAGGGATGGGGAATTGTTTTTTTTTTTTTTTTGGGGGTGGGAAGGAACAGGTGAGATCAATTGTCCCAAAAAATACTGCCCCTGCCTGTACCTCCCCACCCCCCAATTTAAAAAAAAAATTAAAAACAATTAAAATTAAAATAATAAATTAAAAAATTTAAAATTAAAGAGATTAAGAGAGAGAGACGGAGGACAATGTGATTGGGGACAGCAGATCCCCACCCGGGAAGGAATGGGGAATTGTGTAGTAAATATCTCCTACAACATCCAATGTGACCTTTGAAGTAATACAAAAATAGTTTAGGTATTTTTTATTGATAAAAAAAATTATAAAAATTATATTTAGATTGTACATCTTTAATAACATATATTTGTATATTTTTTTTTAATAAAAATGATAAGTTAGTAAGTCTTATAATTAATATTCTAAAATAACTACTCTTTTATTTTTAATATTTTTTAAAATATCATTTTATTAAAAAAGTATATAAATATATGTTATTAAAGATATACTGTACAATCTAAATATAATTTTTTTTATCCCTAAAATATGCCTTAACTATTTTTGTGTTAAATCCCGATCATATTGGGTATTGTAGGAGATATTTACTCGGAATTGTGTGACAACTGACAAGTGATCCAAATTGTTGGCTGGACAAATGAAGCAGCCCTTGTCGTGAGGGAAGTAGGAGCCGTCGGAGTTGACTCATCCCAATTCCCACACCACATATCCTCCACCCAAATCTCTGGATTTCAATTCTCACCCAAACTGGCCGTAAATATATTCCCTCCGTCTCAAAATATATGTCTTTTTAAAAAAATTTCAAAAATACCTGTTTTTTTGTATTTAATCATTACATCTAATCTAGTTTTACATCGAATCATTACCCTAATTTTTACATCACTCCTACTCTTCTCCTCACAATTTTTTTTTTTAAAAAGAAACAAATATTCTAATACCAAAGTCTAATCATTACACTTACTCTATTTTTTACATCTAATCATTACACTTAACCTATTCCTTAATTCCCGTGCTACGTCCTAAAAAGACATGTATTTCAAGACGTATGGAGTATTAATATAGGTTGAGATCACCTAAGTCAATTATTAGGATTCATTATATAGTTGATATCGCTTTAACTATTTTTCTAAATAAATAGAATAATTTTATAATTGTCTTCAATCAATAAAATAAGACGGACTATAAAAGAGACTATAATAACAGCTCCTCGCCGTATTAATGTATACAATCATAGTAGGAATATGGCCAGTCTCGGTTTCAGAAAATTGTTTAAATAAAGTGGCAAAATATTTTTTTAGAGAATTATTTTTGGATATATATATTAAAATTAATTTTCTGTTTAAATATATTAGAAAAAAAAATAAATTTCTAATTTATATAGTCATTTTTAGTATAAAAAAATTAAGAAAAAAAAATTATCCAAAAAATGAGAACTCAGTTTTATAGGTATATATATTAAAAAAAATTGTTTAAATATATTAAAGAAAACATTAAATTTGTTATTTAATGAAACTTTTTTAGTAGAATAATATGTACTACCTCCATTCAGAAATAGATATTATTTGACTTTTTGACATGTTTTTTAAAAAGCTAAAAATTATATAAAATATCAATTTTTTTAGTAATTTTTTTAATATAATATAAATGTTATTAATAATAAGTGTCATATTATTAAAAAAATATTGTTTAAAAAGTTAATATTTTATATAGTTTTTAGCTTCTTAAAAAACGTTCCAAAAAGTCAAACGGCGTCTATTTTTGAACGGAGGTAGTATAACATTAAATTTTTAAAATTTATTTATAATATTATTTCAAAAAATAATTTAAAAAAGTTAATAGTTTATATATATTTTTTTCTTTAAAATCGTAATATAAAGTCAAATAATATACTAAATCCGTTCAGAAATAGATGTCGTTTGACTTTTTAGCACGTTTTTTAGGACATAAAAACTATAAAAATAAGGGTCATATTACCTATAAATTTTTTTAATATAGTATACTTATTAATAATAAGTGTCATATTTTTTATTTTATTTTTGAATACAAGGAAAGACTTAGAATGGGAGACCACAGACGGTCTAACCCAATCCTAGAGCGTCCTTACGGACGAGAACATGCAGTTCTTCATTAGCCTCCAGATCTTCGTCGGCAGGGATACAGTAAGCCAGATGCGCAATCCAATCTGCAACCGTATTAGCTTCCCTGAAAATATGACGAATTGAAATAGAATTAAAATTACACAATAGTAGCCTAATCTCCGTTACCAGGATCTCGATAATCCAAGGGCAACTCCATTCACCCAAAAGAACTTTAACTATTGTGAGGTTATCCCCTTCTATAAGGATATTATCCAAACGCATAGAGTCAGCCCTTAGCAAGCCATTTCGGAGGCCAAGAGCTTCTGCATAGATAGGAGGCATACCACCACATAACCCCCCACTAAGGGAGATGACAGACGCATCCGTGTTGCGGATAACAAAACCAAAGGATGCCTTTCCACACTGCAGACTAGAACCATCAAAATTTAGTTTTACATAATTAAGGGGGGGTTTATCCCATATCACCTGTCTTTTCTGGTGTTTAGATTTATAATGAATAGAGCGTTTATGACGTGGAGGGCTCCTCGTAGGGTTATCATCCCAATCGTCCGTTTTTAAATTGAAATAGGATGCTTGAATCCAAGTTTGTTGTGTCGTTAGGAGAAAAGCCTTAATATGATTTAGATTTGGAGTTTCTGTAGGGTTAAAAACGAGGTGGTTCCTGTGAGTCCAAAGAGCCCACCAGCAGAAAGCAAGGTTCGGCATTAGCTTGGGACCAATATGGTCATAAATGCTTTGCAGAGCTATATCATTCCTTTGGTTAGTAAAGTTGTAACTTAGATTACATGGTAAGTAAATATCAAGAATAGCTAGAGCCTGTTTTGTCATCGTGCAATCTAGTAGAATATGATTGGTCGTTTCCAAAGTGCAGTCCCCGAACATACATGCCGTAGGGACTGAGATATGCGAACGTTGTAGTCGTTCCTTAGATGGTAATCCATCTCGAGCAATCTTCCAAAGGAAGTGCTTAATCTTGGGGGGGACATCAAGCTTCCAAATCCAAGGACAGTGGAAGTTATGCAGCTGGGCGCCATTCGGGATCATTGTCGAAGCCGACTTGGTCGTAAACCACCCAGATGGGCTAGGACCCCAATATAGTCTATCAGTGATGTGGAGAACCGGCAGTTGAACCGTCATAATCTCATCGATAACACGTTGAGGAAGAACATCCATAAGATCCCTTCTTATTGCAGAAACATCCCAACAATTTGAGTTCGTAAGAAAACGGCTAACCTTCCAAGATAATTGATCAGCCGAAACAGGAAGCACCAGATGATCAAGTAGCAAGCCTTTTGAGGCCCAAGAGTCTGACCAAAAGTTAATCGTATGACCATCGCCAACGACCCATCGAAGTCCTTTCGCAAAAATTTTCCGGATAGACATTAGTTTTGACCATTGCCAAGAGGTTCCACCCTTTTGTTGATAAGAAAGTAAGTCAGTACCTTTAAGATATTTTTCTTTGATTACCTGAACCCAGACATTAGTCGGTTCAGCAATGATTTTCCAGAGGAGTTTCATTTGCAATGCAGTGTTCATAGTTTCGGCTTTGTATATCCCTAAACCACCAGCCAAGGTGTCCGAACAGATTTTATCCCAACTAATAAGAGGAGTCGACGACAACTGTTTATTCCAGAAAAATTGTCGGTAGACCTTATCCAGTTCATCAAGGATAGAAACGGGAAGCATAAAAGATTGCATCAGAAAAGTCGGTTGTGCACTAAGATTAGATTTGATTAGGACCTTCCGGCCTTCTGATGATAGTGAGGAAGCTTTCCATTTGGAAAGTTGAGCCTTAGTTTTTAGAACGACTTGATTGAAAGTTTCTTTATTAGCCCGTCCATTAATAATAGGGCATCCAAGATATTTTTCAATTGTTGTGGAGTGTAGAATTCCTAATCTCGAAGAGATGGAAGAAATAGTCGCTCGTCCAATGTTAGGGGATATCTGAAAACTCGATTTATGAAAGTTTACTTTCTGGCCCGATATCAAGCAATACCGTTGAACCATCGTTGCAACTTTGAGAGCAGCTGAGTCTGTAGCCTTAGCGAAGATAATGATATCATCCGCAAAAGCTAAAAAAGGGATTTTAGTGCCATTTTTTGAGAAACTCAAACCCAAATCCTTATCGATGGTAGATGCTGTATGAAGCGAACGAGCAAGAAGTTCAGAAGCAAGAATAAACAGAAATGGAGAGAGCGGATCTTCCTGTCTGAGGCCCTTTTGTGGGAAGAATCGATTTGTGGGACCATCGTTAACCAGTACAGAGAAAGAAACCGTAGAAACGCATTCCTTAATCCATGCCACAAATTTTGGATGGAATCCAAACTTCTGTAAAATCCTGTATAAAAAGGACCATTCAATTCTGTCATAAGCTTGTTCCATGTTTAGCTTAATAGCCATCAATCCACTCTTACCCTTCTTTTTGCGAAAGGAATGGAATGCTTCGTGTGCAATTAGGATGTTGTCGTGAATAGAACGACCTTTTGCAAAGGCACCCTGTAATGGGTGAACAAGACTATCCACAATCGGAGCTAGCCGTGAGGCAATAATTTTTGCAATAATCTTATAAACTGTTGAACACAGGCTGATCGACCTATACTGGTTAACAGTAGTCGGATCATCCGTCTTAGGAATAAGCGTAATAAATGTGTGATTAACTTGTTTTAAAAGCTTGACTGTATAAGTGTCATATTTGAATAGAGGTAGCATATTTTTAGATGGGGAAGTAATTCTGATTAAAAAAAAAAGATGGGGAAGTAATAATACATTTTAAAATCCAAAACAACCTATCAAATTATTCCGGTATAGTCCGGCCTATAAATATCCAATTATACTTTATCCTATATCATATAACTCTCGAATCATATATAAAAAATAGATATGAGAGTCACTCAATCTTTCCTCTATTTTCCGACCCTCGTCCTCCTCCTCCTCTCGGCGGCCGCAGCTGCGACGGCGAGGGAGCTGTGCAACCCACAAGATAAAAAGACCCTCCTAGAAATCAAGAAAAACCACAACTTCCCCCTCACCTACGGCTACTGGAACGCCTCCACTGACTGCTGCACCGACTGGCTCGGCGTCACATGCGACCTCACCACCAACCGCATCAACTCCTTCACCGATAACTCCTTCCTCACCTCCATCCCCTCCGCCCTCGCCGACCTCCCCTACCTCATCAACGTCGACATCCGCAAGCTCCCCAACCTCACCGGCCCCATCCCGCGCTCCCTCTCCCGCCTCCACCACCTCCACCACCTCAGCCTCGATTGGAACTCCCTCACCGGCCCCGTCCCTGACTTCTTCCACACCCTCCGCAACCTCTCCTACATCAACCTCTCCTTCAACCAGCTCTCCGGCACCATCCCTCCCTCCATCGCCCTCGCCCCCAGCCTCGACATCCTCCGCCTCGACCGCAACCGCCTCACCGGCCCCATCCCCGACACCTTCGGCTCCATCCACGGCGGCTCGATCTTCACCCTCGACCTCACCCGCAACAGTCTCTCCGGCCAGATCCCGGCGTCTATGGGGAACATGAACTTCACCTTCCTCAATCTGGGGAGGAACAATCTTACCGGGGACGCTTCCTTCCTGTTCGGGGAGTCCAAGTCGGTGCGGTTTCTGGACCTGTCGAGGAACTCGCTTTCGTTCGACATGTCGAAGATCAAGGTTTCTTCGGTTATGGACGGGCTGCATCTGGAGCACAACAAGATCTATGGGAGCTTGCAGCCGTTCGCGGGGCACCCGAATATGAACGACTTAAACGTGAGCTACAACAGGCTGTGCGGGAAGATCCCCCCAATAGGGAGTTTGGGGGATTTGGATCAGTACTCGTTTTTCCACAACAAGTGCCTCTGTGGATCTCCGTTGCCCGCTTGCACTTGATCGGCCTTTTTAATTTCGGTATGGTGTATTTTGTCTCAATTCCATGTTGTCCTGTTTGCTGTACTCTTTTGACACCCTTTTTTTTGTATTTTAATAAATAAAAAATGTTGTCCTAATTGTAGAACTGATCGATAAGTCCATGACCGCTCGTTCATTTTCTAAACAAGTCAAATGTGAGCACATTTTTAAGTTCAGTTTCAAAGCTCAGCTAACTCAATTTAAGTTTAAATAACTCGAATTTTGTGAGTTTTCTAAAATTTCCTTTAAATTACTATATTGTGAGAAAATATGGCTGCTTATAATGCTCGAAAAAAGCTCGGCTCGAGATCGTTCATTTCATAAACGAGCCAAGTATGAACATATTTTCAAGTTGGATTCCAAATTTAGGCTTGTCTCGAGATCGACTAAATATTTATAAATGAACTGAATATGAACATGCAATACTGATCGGTTTGTTCGAATCGAATAAAAGCTTTAAGGACGAGCATATATAGCAATGGGGTTCAAGGAGACTCCCGGCCAGTTTGGATACAATGGGGTAAAAAAGATAAAGGCTCCGTTTGGCAAAATACTAGCTGATGGGGTAGTCAAAGCTAACCATTCCGGAATGGCTCACCGGAAAGGACTCGTGGGTAGTACCCATAGGTCCCCGGTTCGAACCCCCATGGCCGCTCTTTATTTACTTATTCAAGGGGTAGCCAAAGCTGATGAATTATATATTTGTGTTAATTATATGTTTGAAAGAACTAACGGTTTGAGTGGCCGATAAAAACTTGAGAATAGAAAATCATAAGCTCCGAAATGCTTCGGGAAATAGATGTTGAAATACTTCCCTTCCAAAACTTAATTAAAATAAAATCTTGTATTTATTTTATTTACAAATATATAATATCAAAATAAAAATATCCAATAAACTAGCTGATGAAATAATTTTTTTTTGGGTGATTTTGGTAGAGGGCCTTTTTTGAATATTCAATTAGTCACCTAGCCCATTAATTAATTTAATTAGTTTTGCCCTAGCCCCTTCCCAATTGGGTGGGTTGGTCAATGGTCAACCGTTTGACCATTGACCGGTCAACGTTGACCAACCAATTTTGATGTCAGTTTTTTTTTTTTTTGATGCCAACTTTTTTTTTTTTTTTTTTTTGATGCCAACTTTTTTTTTAGTGATGCCATATTTTACCGTTTTGATGCCAAAATTTTACTATATTTTATTTTCACTTTGATGCCACTTTTTTATGTCAATTTTTTGATAATATTTTTTTTTACCGTGATGCCATATTTTTGATGATATTTTTTCAAAGTAGTATTTTTTGATGACATTTTTTTCTTTAATGTGATACAAATTTTTCAAAATGGCATCAATGGTCAACGTGACATTAGAGTAAACAAAAAATGTCATCAAAGTTTAAAAAAAGTGTCATCCAATAATTTAATTAGAAAAGTGGCATCAGAGTGAAAATAAAATGTAATAAAATTTTGGCATCAAAACGGTAAAATATGACATCACAAAAAATGTCATCAATGTTTTAAAAAAGTGGCATTAAAAAAAAAGTCATCCAATCATTTCATTAGAAAAGTGACAATAAGGTAACAATATTTTGATTCCACGTTTTAAGCTCTTATGCCATCAATTATATAAAATTGTCACCACAAAATGTTGGCATCAAAACGGTAAAATATGGCATCACTAAAAAAAAAAAAAAGTTGGCATCAAAAAAAAAAAAAGTTGGCATCAAAATGGGTTGACCGTTGACCGGTCAAGAGGGCTAAGCAAGCTAAAAAAACAATTAATGGGCTAAGCATGCTAAAAAAACAATTAATGGGCCTATCTAGGTAACCAAATATGCTTAAAGGGCTTTTTCACCAAATTCCATCTTTTTTTTTCTGCCAAATAATGAATCATTGGCCTTTGGCCCTTTACTTTAGTTAAAGAAATTATTTAATACTCCATCCAAACGTTAATTAAAACTTGTCATTTTAGAAATCTATACACTTATTAAAAAACAAATAAAAATATACTTATACTCCTAATTATTGTTCTACTTTTTTACTTTATCAAAAATTACAACTAACAATTATCTATTTATTACAAGAGCAATTTTGTAAAGTAGATGACAAAATACCTAAAATAAGAGGTTTTTTTTAAATAAAATTTATTTTCTAAAATGACAAGTTTTAATTAACGGAGGAAAAAAAATTAAGTTATAAATCCGAAATTGAGGGAGTAAAAAAATGAAAACTTTATAATAAAATGTTTAAATTGACACGATAAGTGATGAAGTGACATGATAAAGTGATGAACCAGAGTAATATCCGCACTCTTGTTGGCTCATGTGACTACTTGGAAGCCTCTAGCTTAACATTAGTTTTGGATAATGATCAAACGAGTAAGACTCTCTTGGATTAGAGCTGCCATTTTAACACACCTAAAAATTGTGTTGCACACATAGCTCTGCATTTCCTTCTAAGTTCTAACAAATCACCAAAAACCAAGTTCACGATAAGGAATGATGCAAATATAAGACATTAAACCTGTCAATGCAGAGTCATTCCTCATGTAGCGTATCATAACTATATGTGATGAATCCAATACACCTCTTTGTGGTCCACAAGATTCAATGCTCAATTCACCGCCAAGATAGAAGGTGCATAAGATCTGAGCCAACAACTCATTGTTAGATCATGCCCTATTTTGTTTGAAACAAATATCAAGCAAGAAAATGGAATAAACATATGGGGCTTATGGCATTATGTCCATCAGATGGAAACACTACCTTCCATCAAGAGACAATTCAACCGTTTGATTCATCCCAAGCTAAATGATGAATAAATAATTGTCTATTATTTTTCATATATCTACTATGAATGTGATACAATACTTGTGCCTTTTTTGTTATTTGCACGGTGCTATATCGCCACAGGCACGGTGCCGGTGCCGCACTCCCAATGTTGCATCCAATGCCCGAGGTAAGTTCGAAAGCCTATATAAAGAAGCGATGCCCTGGTTCAACTACAATGTTTTCGATTCAAAATCCATATTCTAACATCGGAGGAAATGGCGTTACCGGAAGAAGATGGCGGAGGCGGTTTACCGTTCGACATTTTTAGCTATTGCGATCCGGAGGAGCTCGTGAAGAATCTCGGGGTAAGTTAATGTTGTTACAGCGGATCGTTTATATATAGCGGAACCTTTATATAATTATGTATGAATAGAATCATATTATAGCGGAACGTTTATATAGAGGGAACCTTTACATTATTAAGTTTGAATGGATATGTTGTTTGAATCGAAACATAATATAACATAGTTTTGTAAAACGAAACCATCATATAATATAACATTTTTGATAATATTTTGCGAAAAAGTTCTTAGTACATAAGTGACATTATGCAGGAACAAAACCAACCTCTAGATGTGGGTACAGAATATGGTTCGATGTTTACAATCGATGGTTATTGGGCTGATCAAGTAAACATGAAGGCATGAGCTAGATACGTAGGGAAGATTAAGAAAATGGTACTTGTGATCACTCAGTCATGGAAGAACCAAATGAGTGGATTGGGTACCTTTTGTCTAGTGTGTGATAAGTACGGAGGGGGTAGAGATATTCCAGATGTCGGCAAGGATTTTCCGCCCGGAGTGAGTAGATGAGGGAAAACGAGGAAGATCGGATGCTTGTTTGAGCTGGAGGGTCGTCAAAATGATGCTGACAATTGGATAATGAAGGTTATATGCGGTGTGCATAACCACAAGCTAAACGATGTGATGTTAGGAGATCCCTATGCCGGTAGATTAACTCCAGATCAACATCGGCAGGTTCGACGTGATACAGTGATTGGGATCAAACCGGGGGATATGCTGCGCGTGATACAGTGATTGGGATACGACCCACCTCATCATCTACAATATAAAATTCCATATCCATTATGTTAACATATATTCCATATCTAAATTTCATAAATCTACATTATCTAATTTCATAAGTGCACATAAATCTACATTATCTAATTTCATATTTGCCCATAAATCATATTTATTCACTACATTATGTTAACATAAATTCCTTGTAAATAATAATTTTTTCTACATTCCACATAAATCTACATTATCTACTTTCATAATTGCATTACAAATTCTCTATCTACATTTTCATTCAATAAATATTCCATAGGTAATTTTCATGTATTAAGAATTTCATATCTAATTTTCATGCATTATTAATTCCATATCTATATCTAATTCCATATCTATATCTAATTTTCATTTAAATGTTGACAAATAATAACATAAAATCTCTACTTACCTCGGCGGCGGCTTGCGCTCTAGGATCATTCGGCGGGGGTTGTATTGGCTCACGCTCATCGGGAGGCGGGGTCCCTGATGAAGAGAATCGCGGACTTCGCCTAAACCGGTCTAACAAACCCCCGAACTTCGGCATTTCTCCTTATTAGGTATTCCGGACTATCGAACGCTCCAACAAGCACCCTAGAAAATCTGCGACGTAAGAGGAAGGAGAGTGGTGTGTTTGTGTGTAAATATAACATTTACACATCAATAAAAGGAATGAAATCACCTATCTCCAAAATTTTCCTTCCTCCAGTCCCTCCAACCCTTTCCCCTCACAATTCCTAATTAAAAAAAAACTAAAATAAAATAAATAAATAAAAATAGATTAAAAAGGAAAAAGAAAATGAGTTTTTGTGAAGGGGACATGGGAAGGAGACATAACCGGAGACAGAGGATTTCATTCCCTCTATCCATCCATAAAAATGTCAATCTCTTGTCTTTAAGAGCAGTCAGTGAACTTGGTGCAATTTCACTCATACCAGTTTCATTCAATTTACTCTCACTTGACAAGGACGCATAATAAGAGATCTTCCTATCAATGGAGCTACCATTGTCAGTTTCAGAATTCAGAGAAGCTAAAACATTTCTTTTCATCTATTAAACTCCTTTCATTATTGATCTCCCAAAAAAAGGAGCAAATGCAGGTTGGAAAAATTAGGGCAAGATGAAGAAACTACGATCGACAGTTGCAACTTGCAAGAGAAGGTAAAACATTCCAAAATTGCTAATTTGGGCAAAGAAGGAACAATTAATCAATGTAGAGTTTGGAGGACGAAGAACTTACAGGCCAAATACGCAGCGAGTCACCTGGTTGCTCTTGTCAATGCACTTCTCAGGGTTTCCGATCCGTCCTTCTTGCACTTAAGAAACTCCACGTTCTCGCATGGCATCGCTCTTCGATGTGCCTCCACGACGCCGTTAGCCATTTCCCACAATCTGAGGCAAACAATTCACGGTTCTAAGATCATCTCCCACCATAGGCTATAATTGTTATTTTAGCCTATTTTGTCTTCCACCCTAGGCCAATTTCTATTTTGGCCAAAATTTTGGCAGGCTATTTTAAATCAAAGGCCAAATTTGGCTTGGAATTTTGGAAGGCCAAATGTGGATTCTACTTAATTATTTTATTTTTATTTTAAATTATTTAACATGTATATAATTTTATAAACATTATAATTATATATATTCATTGTGATTATAATTAAAATAAAAGTCATAACATTGTCAAATATTATCGAATTCTTCAATATTACTATAATATTTTACAATTCGATTATTTTTGTATCAATAATATTTTAAGAAATTAATATTTTTTTTTATTATAACATCATTAAAATTATACATTGGGTCGAAATAAATACTAGTCTATGATCATTCTTACATTTTAAAGTATAAAACCTAAGAAATAACAAGTATAAAATGAAACTACAAACTACTCAAACACATTAAAACATAAAATTATGTAATATTTTAAAGATCCACATCCTCTCTCTTTATAAACATTCCTTGTTCCGAAGACACCGCTTAGATTGACTTTAAGTACAAATTTATTGTGGTTTGTTCTAAAGTTACTGCCTAAAAATTGCGAATTTAAAATTTTCATAATCTGTATAACTTATAATCTACTATAGAATTAATTAACATTACATTATCAATCAGGATAAATGGTAATGTGACTATAGGAACTCCCTTCTCCGTTTTAATTGAGCAACATCTTCTTCATATGTGGTAAATTAAAAATGTTATTTGCATACCATTAAAGTAACAATGGTAATATATGCATTGATTTATAGGGAATTTTCATATTTTAGCCTAAGATATTTGGCTTACGGGAGAAATCACAATTTTTCATGATAAGCCATTTAAGAATATTCTATTGTGGTAGGCTATTTTCCTTAGCTATTATAGCATACGGGGGAAGATGCTCTAAATCCACTTAAATTGATCATACAAAAGGCATCCGTTTGCTCAATCAACTCATTAGACCCGAATTCCCTGCAATCCTCGCATTCTCCTCCTCCTGAATTGAAACACCTGCTGCCTTAACCCTAACCCTTTCAAAGATTCGCGTAGATATACTCAAGAGCGAACCCATCATCCTCATCAAAACAACACGATATGACCATACCACTCCAAAATGCGGTTATCCGATCCAGTCTCCTCGTGGAAGCCGACGTAGATGTGGTGTTCATCGATCGAGACGGGCTGGCCGGAATTAGGTTTTCGATCCATATCTTCCCGCTTAGAATACTTGATTAGAATAACCTCCTAGTATCTGAACTTTCGACATCAGCAGATGTGGTGTTCGCCGCTGTCGCCGCACCATTGCCTCCTCTCCGTCCACCGCTACCACTCACAACAGATTTCGTCCGTGGCGCCTGACGGGATTAAAATCGTTGATTCCCAATCAAGTAGTTCCCACTCTCACAAATTAGTATAATTGGCAAGAAAGGGGTCGAATCCTCTGGAGATTTAAGATTTCACAATGCAATTTGATCACCAACAAGTAACAAAAGTGGGAAAAGATGCGACTTAAGAACAAGTAAAATAAAGTAAAGACGGAATTTTGTTGTAAAATCAAGAGTAGAGAACGGTTCCACCTACGAGTTCTTTGACATTGGTTGGTTTATCGATCATTGAATTCTTTTCAAGTTATTAACTTTCCTACAAATTCCTCTCGTCTTGGTTTATATGGATTAAAAGTCCTACGAGTCCAATTAATCCCTTACACCTCAATGCAATCATAACACGGTTAAGATTTAACAAAGAGATAGCTCAATATCCCAAGAACTTGAGCACATAAATAACACCAATTAAACACGGTAAATTGATGTTTAAGATATATGTCAACTTCCTACATAGTCATGCTTCAAACACGGAATCCACAATCTTATGCATGCTACTATAGAAATAACGCAAATACGAAAGCATTAGATCTTGGCACGAAATCAATATTATCAAGTCGGCCAAGCAAGATAACATTAATAACATAACAATAAGCACAAGGAAGTTGAAGGAATTAACATAGAGGAAAGATAACTTGAATTAAAAACTCACAATTCACCAACCAAGTCTCCGAAAACGTAGGCGAAACACTAGGAAAATTAGCCGCTCATGGCTTACCTAAGCTCTCTTCTCTTCTATGGTGATTGCTCCAATTGAAATCTAATTAAACTAACCCTAGAACATCCTATTTATAAGCCTAATGTCTTCCATAAAAGATAGATAATAGATAAAAACTTCCTAAACAAACTAGATAAAAGATAGAACTTTCCTAAATTAATTCAGCGTCGGATTCCGCTGGCAGCGAATGGCCTTGATTGAGCTCCTGTTGGATTTCCGGTACCACATAACAATAAGCAAGATAACATTAATAACATAACAATAAGCACAAGGAAGTTGAAGGAATTAACATAGAGGAAAGATAACTTGAATTAAAAACTCATAATTCACCAACCAAGTCTCCGAAAACGTAGGCGAAACACTAGGAAAATTAGCCGCTCATGGCTTACCTAAGCTCTCTTCTCTTCTATGGTGATTGCTCCAATTGAAATCTAATTAAACTAACCCTAGAACATCCTATTTATAAGCCTAATGTCTTCCATAAAAGATAGATAAATGATAAAAACTTCTTAAACAAACTAGATAAAATATAGAACTTTCCTAAATTAATTCAGCGTCGGATTCCGCTAGCAGCGAGAAATTTCCGCTGGCAGCGAATGGCCTTGATTGAGCTCCTGTTGGATTTCCGGTACCACACTCGCTACCATACTCGCTACCAGCGAATCCTCATGCCTTAGAATTTTCTCAAGCCTCCATGGTCCCTTCCTTCCGCTTCCGCGAGACACTGAACTCGCTGCCGCGAGCTGGGCCTTCCGCTGCCGCGAGAGCTCAAACTCGATGGGGCGAGTTCTTCCTTCCGCAACCGCGAGTAGCCGAGGCTTTGTCGTCCTGGTGATTCTCGCTGGCAGTGGATTTTTCCGCGGCAGCGGACGTCTGGCTGCAGCGAAATTAGTCGCTAGCAGCGGATGCTGCTTGCCCTTCCTCTCTCGCTGGCTCCTCCTCTCACTGGCTCTCTCTTCCCGCGGGCTCTCTTTCGCTGGCTCCTCCTTTCGCTGGCTTCAGGCTTCTGGTTCCACTCGCTGGCAGCGAATGAAATCCCAATGGCAGCGAAATCTGTCCAGAGACTTGATTCTTCGTTGTTCTTCCCTCGTTCTTTCTTTCCTCCTTTCTTTTTCTTCTTAGCTTGATTTCTTGACTTCACTTGGCCATGTTTAACAGCTTTCCCTTGCTTTCCACCATGTCGGATCTACGATTCTGCACAATTCAACCGAAATAGCGTAGATTCCGAACTTTGCCACAAAAAGAGTTTAATCTAATTTAACACTAAAACATGCATCTTCTACAATGTAAATGCAACTAAACTACCCTATAATGCCCATTAGAAATGTGCATTATCAAACTCCCCCACACTTAACCTTTTGCTTGTCCTCAAGCAATGCAAAATAAAGAGGAACAAAACCAATATCCCACACAAATGATCTTCAAGCACTAAACTCGTCAAAAGCAACATCAAAGTGGAAGAGCCACGAACATGAAAGCTAACATCCTAGCAAGTATATGAACGATTTAAAATAAAGCACATCTCATCCAACCTCACCAGGATTATGTGTTTACTCTCACTCTCATTGTGTTTAGGCTTAACAATATATCTCTCGACTCAATCCAAAATACACAAAGCTACATAAAAATTGACACATATATCACATATTCTCCACCGCAGATGCCATTACTCACAAGCAACATCAAGAGGTCTTTTATCAAGGTTGTAATGGGGCTTGGTAACTTTCTCAACAACAATCTTTTTTTCACTCAACCAAATCAATCATTCACCAATTCTAATCCTAATTCCCGGATAGGGTAAGGCTCATCATCGACTAGGATAAATTTTGTGGAGTTTCAAAGAAAAGGCTAAGGCTCAAATTTGCTACAAGCAAAGGACACATATGTAGGGTGGATATGGATAATAATATGGCTAAGAAAATCATGCCTCTATCATTTGAAACTCATAAGCAATAGACATATAAATTCGGCCTCAAATATAGATAACAATGTCAATCTCAAGAGGTAATTGCATAAGGAGAGTATAATGTCACACAAGAAAGCAAAAGGGAATAAAAATATGAAAATCCCTTATAAGGCCAAAATTTCTCACTAGGACAAGTTTTTGTTGGATTTCAATAATGCCAATAAGAATCATACTTGCTCAATTAAACCAACAAGTCATGCTCCAATAAAAATCAACACAAGTAGGTGACAAGTTTAGCCAATTCAAACATATCATGGGATTTATAGGTCAAGCTCAAAAACTCAAATAAAATAGAGGGCAAGTGAGGCAAGATGGCCAGATGGGTAATACATGAATGCAATGCATGATATTGTTGGGTTTTTGAATTTTTTCAAATTTTTTTCTTTTTCTAATGCAATATAAATGCTAGAATTAAACATGATATGCATATGAAAATTGTAAATATGACCTAACTAATGCAATATGTACACTAAACCCCTCTCCCACACTTGAATATTTCATTGTCCCTAATGAAATAAAGACAACAAAAATTAAATAATGGAAATAGGTGAGGGAGAAGGAAACTCACGAGATCAATGTGGTGGTGGAAATTGGGTTTGCCACCCAAAGGGTGCCCAAGCGGTGAATTGGGCCATGATCTCCTCATGATTCTTTTGTTGTTGCTCCATGAGAATGGCATGGTTCTCCTCAACTCGTCGGTCCGTGGCATCTTGACGCTCGGTGATTTGACAGAAGGCACTCTCAAAATAGCCATGAGAGGGAAAGCCATCATAAGACTCGCTATGGTGCCCTCCATGTGAAGAACTAGCTCCCCCGCCATAATACACTCGTGGATGGAATGTCTCCACTTGCATTGTCGGCTCATACTCCATCTCCGTAGGTTCTTCATAAGGCTCCTCATAAGCATCCTCTTTGTTGGGGTTCGGAGGTGGCCCCAATGGTAGTGCGTCGGATGGAATATATAAATCGGCGGGGGAGGGACCGGTGGGGAGTGGGCTAGGGAGGACCAAAGTGTGGGACTTATTGACTCCGACATACCAAATGAAGTTCCCCCCATAATCATTCTCCCTTACTATGTTAGCCTTCTTTAGCGAAGCCAAATTAAGCCTATAGTTGTCCCCACAAGGGACATAGGCATTCAAATCGATGTCAAGCTCCAATGCAAGCAAAGTAATTAAGCCACCAAAACCAATCTTCACCTCTTCCTTCCTTGAATGCTTCTTAGTAGCCTCGCCACACGCGGCAAAGAAAAGCTCTACCCAATTCGGAGGCTCATGTGATTCTGGCAATAAGCAAGTCATCCACGCCCAACTTCCCTTGGAAACCTTGTTGATCTCGGCATGCCCGAAAAAAGTGTTGTTCAAAACCTTGTGGCAAAGTCTAAGGGAAGGGTGGACGATGCTATAATTGTAGTCATTGCCGGAGGTCATGGCCTTTTGTGTGACTTGCAACCATCATTGTTGAGGGATGGAGCTACGAGGCAATTGAGACCAATGGGCGAAGGGATTGCTTGTGATCCCAAACACATTCTTCAAAAGTCATAGCTTGATTTGTCCCACCCAAACGAAAAGTAAAACCATCCTCACTAGCCATTGCAAAGGTTGCCAAAAATTCCCTAACCAAATCCGGATAAGTGCAGACACACTTGGCTACCAAACCATCAATATCTCCAAAGCCCATAAACGTCCGCACACTCTCCTCAAGTCCCAACAATCTCAATGTGGGGATATCAAAAAAATTCATCGAAATATACCGACGAGCATCAAGATCATCCCACATATTCCTTTGAGCTCTAGTCAATCCCCTAGGCCTAACCATTGGTGGAGAAGCCATAAAAAATGATAATCAAAGGATGGAGATCGAGAACTCACAAAGAAAGCGACTCACTGGAGGATTTTCGCTGGCAGCGACTGGGATTCCGCTGGCAGCGACTCGAGTCAAGCCGAGGGCTCTGCGCGCGAAGGTGAGGTGACTCACTGGCAGCGAAGGGGCTCGCTGCAGCGACTGGGTACACCGATGAGCTCCGGACTGGCTGCGTGATGGGCGATACTCGCTGGCAGCGAGTGGGATTTCGCTGCAGCGATTCGGATCAGTTGTTGGGCTCGGCGGCTCTGCAGTGTCGCTGGTGGCGGTTGTGGTGGCGGCTTCTATTCCGTTGGAGCGAGTCGGAGCTTCCGAGACTCCGGCGTCGTTGTTCGGACGTCGGATTCCCAAAATTTCTTCACGAAAGTTTCCCAACTCGGCCCGATCTACGCAATGATGGATAAAAGAAAGGGATTTGGGTGATTTTGTGGTGATGAGGTGGTTGAAGGGTGGTCGGAATGTGATGAATATGGTGTGGTTGCGTAGATCGGCTCACCGGGAGCCGGAATCCGGTGCCGGAATTTGGTTTCGGGGTGGCGGAGGTGACTATGTAGCTATGGAGGTGTGAAGCTTGGAGCTGCTCCAATGGAGGTTTAATGGGGTTTTGTAGAGAGGAGGAAGAAGATGGTAAAATTGGAAGGTGGGGGGTGATGAAATATGGATAATGGGTAAAAAGGAAAGTGGTTAAAATGGTAAGTGGGTAAAAATGGGTAAAAGAGATTCTCAAATATATATATTTTTTTTGAAAATTCGGATGGGGTTTCCAGGGTCTGGTTCCGGAGAATCGGGTTCGCTGGCAGCGGATCCGGTTCGCTGGCAGCAACTCGGGCTACTTTGGCTCGGCTCATCCTGGGTCTCTGATGGCTGCTCTCGCTGGTAGCGGATCCAGTTCGCTGGCAGCAACTACAGCCCAGCGCTCCCCTTTTTCCGACTTCTTCTCTTAACCCTGCAATGTTAGCTCCACACTTTCCCGAAAAGAAATCTATCTAATAAAATAAGGAAACTTCTAACTTAATTAGATAAATAAACTAAAACTAATTAACTTTATGAAAGTGAAATTGCAAGACGAAAAACTTACCTCGGGTTGCCTCTCGAGAAGCGCCCTTGTTTTATGTCGTAGGCTCGACGATATAACCCCTTAATGGGTCTCCTTGGTGGGCTCTTGGAGGTTCATCTCCTCCATGATCTTGTCGGAGAAGCCATCATAGTAGCGTTTTAGTCGGTGGTCATTTACCTTGAACACGTGTGCATTTTCCTCATCCTTGATTTCTACCGCTCCATGTGGATATATGTGCATAATGGTGTAGGGACCTCTCCATCTTGAGCGTAGCTTTCCCGGAAAAAGATTAAGGCGAGATTGATAGAGAAGTACCTTGTCACCTACCTTAAAGTCCTTTCTCAAGATGTGATTGTCATGCCACGCTTTGGTGTTTTCTTTGTAAGTGATGGCATTGTCATATGCATCCCAACGAATCTCCTCTAATTCTTGAACTTGGAACTTGCGGAATTCGCCAACCTCATCTATTCTCATGTTGCACTCTTTCACCGCCCAATAAGCCTTGTGTTGGAGTTCTACCGGAAGATGACATGATTTTCCATAAACTAAGCGGTAAGGAGACATACCTATTGGGGTTTTGTAGGCCGTGCGATATGCCCAAAGAGCATCATCTAACCGTTGGCTACAATCTTTTCGGTTTGGTGCAACGGTCTTCTCCAAGATTCTCTTGATCTCCCTATTTGACACTTCGGCTTGCCCATTGGTTTGAGGGTGATAGGCGGTGGATACCCTATGTGTGACATGATATTTCTTCAAGAGGGCGGTCACCGTCTTGTTGCAAAAGTGGGTACCTCGATCACTAATTAATGCACGTGGAATACCAAATCTAGTAAACAAATCCTTAAGAAATCATGAAACCACTTTAGAATCGTCAGTTTTGGTGGCCTTCGCCTCCACCCATTTGGAGACGTAGTCCACCGCAAGTAAGATATAAAGATTCCCAAAGGAACTAGGAAAAGGTCCCATGAAATCAATCCCCCAAACATCAAAAATTTCACATAACATCATCCTAGTTTGAGGCATCTCATTCCTAGTTGCAATATTCCCCATGCGTTGGCACCGATCACAAGATTTACAAAAAGCGTATGTATCACGGAAAATCGTGAGCCAATAGAATCCCGAATCAAGTACCTTTTTAGCCGTTTTGTTTGGTCTAAAGTGTCCTCCAGCAGCGAGTAAAGGAACGTTGGCTGCCATCAAAGATAAAAGAGTAAAGGAGTCCAGACATACCTTCTGGGCAGAATCCGCTAGCAGCGAGTTGGGTTCGCTGGCAGCGAATGGAGTCAGAATGTGAGCTGGTGCCGGCAATTGGAGAGCCTCGTTGGTGACTTGACTCGCTGGCAGCGGACTGGGTTCCCTGGCAGCGAGTTGGGTCCGCTGGCTTACAGGAGTGTTCGCTGGCAGCGAATCTTCAGCACAACTTGAAACGAAGTGTAGAGTTTCTTCCGGAAATTCTCCAAGTGCTTGTAGCTTCTCCCCCACACTATTCGGGTGCACAATGCGGCTAAGGTGATCGGCCACATAGTTTTCCGCTCCCTTCTTGTCTTTGATTTCGATGTCGAACTCGCTCAAAAGCAAGATCCACCGAATAAGCCTTGGTCTGACATCCTTTTTCTTCATGAGGTACCTAAGGGCTGCATGATCGGAGTAAATTAATACCTTTGCGCCTAGCAAGTATGAGCGAAACTTGTCCAAGGCGAACACCACGGCCAATAACTCCTTCTCCGTGGTTGTGTAGTTTCGTTGGGCTCCATTTAACATCATTGAAGCATAATAGATGACGTGTGAAGCTTTGTCAATTCTTTGTCCAAGAACTGCTCCGACGGCGTAGTCGCTAGCATCAAACATTAGCTCGAATGGGAGAGTCCACACCGGGGCTTGAATGATTGGTGTGGTGACAAGACGACTTCTCAACTCGTGGAAAGCCTCCTTACACTTCTCATCGAACTCAAATGTGGTGTCTTTCTTGAGGATTTCACAAAGAGGTGCGGCGATCTTGGAGAAATCCTTGATGAATCGGCGATAAAATCCTGCATGACCAAGGAAAGAGCGAACTTCGCGCACATTAGTAGGGCAAGGCAAAGATTGAATGATGTCAATCTTTGCCTTGTCAACCTCAATTCCCTTTCGGGAGACGATGTGACCTAAAACAATCCCTTGCTCAACCATAAAGTGGCATTTTTCGGAATTCAAAACCAAATTTGTTTCAACACATCTTTTTAGAACCAATGCCAAGTGGTCTAAGCAAGAGTTGAAGTCATCGCCATGAACGGTAAAATCATCCATAAGAACTTCAATGAATTTTTCAATATACTCGGAGAAAATACTTACCATACACCTTTGGAATATACCCGGAGCATTGCATAGCCAAAAAGGCATTCGGCGATATGCAAAAGTGCCAAAAGGACATGTGAATGTTGTTTTCTCTTGGTCCTCCGGTGCGATGGCAATTTGAAAGTAGCCCGAGTAGCCATCCAAGAAATAATAGTAAGCTCTTCCGGCGAGGCGCTTCACCATTTGGTCAATAAATGGGAGAGGGAAGTGGTCCTTGCGAGTCTCCGCGTTCAATTTGCGATAGTCGATGCAAACTCTCCATCCAGTTTGGACTCGCGTGGGCACTAGCTCTCCTTCTTTGTTTTCTACGACCGTGATGCCTCCTTTCTTTGGAACCACCTGCGTAGGACTAAACCATTTACTATCGGAGATAGGATAGATCATACCGGCTTGTAATAGTTTTAGAACTTCCTTCTTTACAACCTCCATCATTGGTGGGTTGAGTCTCCTTTGGGGTTGTCTTGATGGTTTGGCTCCTTCCTCCAAGAGTATGTGATGCATGCACATGGTTGGACTTATTCCTTTGATGTCCGCAATTGTCCATACAAGGGCCGTCTTATGTTCCTTAAGCACCACTATCAACCTCTCTTCTTGCTCAAGAGTGAGCTTATTTGATATGATGACCAGCAAGGTATCTTCATCATCCAAGAAGGCATACTTGAGGTGATCCGGCAATGGTTTAAGCTCTATCACGGGTGCCTGAACAATAGAAGGTAAAAGCCTCTCGCTTGGGAGGGTTAGTGTTAAGGCATTATTTCTTTGGTGACTATGTTGTGCCTCTAATGCTCCCAAAACTTCATTCAAGTAAGGTGAAATAGAATATTCCAATGAAAGCTCATATTGATACGTTTGGGATACCCGATCATTCGCCTGTGGGCTCAAGATCAAGAACCACGCCGTATATTTGCTTAGATCTTGCAATGCTCTTTGATATCTCCTGATTGAAACAAATTAAACAAGTAATTAAAATTCTGAAATAGCGACAGTTCTATACTTGATCAAATTCAGCAAAGTAAAAGCTACAGATTTAGCGACAGAAAGAGAGAAGCAAGGGACTGGGCTCGCGGGTAGCGCTGGGCACACAGGCGCTTAGGCCTCAGGGTGTGCGAGCAGGTGAGCGAGGAACTCCTCTCGCTAGAAGCGAGTGTGATGGTGAGCGAGAGCGCGCGGGAGTCCTGGCGCTGGTGACGCGGAGCGAGGCAGCGATAGCGAGGCGCGGGAGCAGGCGCCTGGGAGTGCGGGAGCAGGAGCGAAGGCGCCAGGGAGCGTCTGCACTCGCTGGGAGCGGGATGCTCGCGGATGACGCCAAGGCCTGATCTTCCTCTTTTGCGACAGATTCAAGGGTTAGGGTTGTGTTTGGTTTCTTGATGCCGAGTGTGATCAAGAACAATGGTGATGATTAGGGTTGCCGAATGAAACATAGACACAAGAGCTTTTTGGGATTGATAATCGAGAACCCTTTAATCCTATAAAGGGGTTTCTCAATTCTAATTCAATCTCATTTAATCAAAGAGAACTACAATGTTTAAATAGAAAACTAACAACCAATTCTAATCGTGCAAGATAGAATTTAGGTTGATAAAAATAACCTAAAGATAAATAAATCTAACTAAGATAGAATTTAAATATTTAGTGGACAAGAATTACATCTAGAGAAGATATAATTAATTCCACCTTATTAAACTAAATTGTGTAAAATAACAACTAATTGATTAAGTGAACTGGCCCACACATCTAAGCTACTCGACATGGGCCCCAAGAGCACGCGGCATGGGCCAAGGCCCACTCGACATGCATCTTGAATATTCTTCCACGATGTCGCCTTCTTCTTCCTCTTGAGGGCAAGACTCTTTGCCATCAATGGCCCTCGAATCGGTCTTGAGAGCTCGCCTGGATCAAGGTCATTGTTGGACCCACAGAAGGTCATCTTGATCCGCATCATTCTCCCCTTCTTATCTTCGATTCGTCCTCGAATCGAGTCATTGAAGAACAGTAGGGATGGAGCAACCACCAAAAAGTAACTTCCTTGACAATCAACTTGAGATGGTGCCAGCAGAATTTGAGGAAAATGAACCTAAAAAACAACACCTGTCATAGGGATCATCGAGCAATCAAAAGGAACAAAATTAAAAGGCTCAATAACCCTATGAAATCCAGAATTCTCAACATTAGGAACATTCTCAAGAGGTACAATAGCTAAGTCAGGAGAAGTGTCCCCAATGTCCTCATCGTTGTCGTCAGAAGTACCCAACACATCATGTGCAGCACTGCAGTCTACTTGCAGAGCAGTTTCGGTTGCCTTAACGGAGAATTCCTGCAGTGTGTGACCCACCGTTGAAAGGCTCGTCGAGTAAGCTTCGCAACAAGACCGAGTTGACTCAATTCCGAGGTCGGAGTCAACAGGAATCTGTGAAACAAGTTCGACGCGCTGTGTTGAATCTGGGGCCACGATTTTGATTTCATCCTGGGCTGCGGGCGTGACTGAATCAGGGGTGCCGGATGGTATGGCCGCGGGTGCAGCCTGATTGGTGTCTGTGCCGCAGTGCGCTTCCCGTCTTACCGCAGCCTCCTTCTCGGCTTTGTATATAGGCGTTGTCGTACCTGGTTCTTCAAAACAGCTTGAGGAGATAAGGGTAGGAGGGTGAATCTCCTCCCAGCAAACTTAAAAGCAAAGGTATTTAAGCGACCATTATAAATAACTTTCCGAACATGTACCCAAGGTTGGCCTAAAAGAATATGACAACAATCCATTTTAACGACATCACACAACACTTGATCACAATAATTACCCATTTGAAACGAAACCAAGCATTGTCTAGGAACAAGAGGGTCAGAGTTACTGTCCGTGATACCGTTATAACTCTCGTGTTGTAGTGGAGGTGCAGTTGCTAGATGGAGGTACTCGACCACCTTTTCGTTGATCAAGTTACAAGAGCTCTGTTCATCGACGATGACTGAGAGTGTGGATGTCTGAACCACACACTTGGTGTGAAAGGTGTGCTCGATTTGATCAGCCGTCAGCGCTTCTTGAAGTGGAAGTACACGTCGTTTGGTTTTGTTGAACATGGCCGTGAAATCAGCACATTCTTGCGCCATTACGATGGCTCGACGATTTTCAGCATCTGCCAGCTCCTTGCGCATAGCCAGGGTAGAGGCTTGGACGACAGAGTTAATAATATACTGCATATCAGAAGCAGAAATGCAGTAGGTGGGGTAGGGGAAGGGTTGGGGTTATTGTCGTTTGACATGTTCCTACAATATCAGAAGAGAAACAAGTAAACGGAGCATAGACAAGAAACCAAGTAATGCAAGCCCTATTGATTCCTAAGAGTGATTCAGTTTTCGAAATCAAAGAGGCGAGAAAAACAAGGCACTATATTCAAGCAATTCCCCTGGACACAGAATTTTGCAATATTGAAGACAGCAAGTAAGAATCAAAATTGCAAATTAAATCAGCCACAAGTCGGATATCAAGGATAGCAAGTATAAACAAGCGGCTTAATGTGGAAGAATAAGATCTACAATGTGATGCTTGAATAATAAGAATGTGTAATAATCGACAATAGCAATCACAAGGGCAATCAAGTGCACACACTCCGTCAACTATTATCTGACGGGTGCAACACGGTTCAGAGAAAGAGGGGTGTGACCAAGGCTCCAGTGTCGGCACAACACAAAATCACACAAGTAGGGTTCTTTTGTAATGCTTAAAACCGATTAGATCATCTAACATGTAGCAAGCAAAGAACTAACAAGGAAGAGTTACTAACTCAACAATGTAAGATGAAAGAATGCTTTTTTTTTTATATATGCTCTCGGCTTTTTCTGATTATTTTTTTGTTTTTTTTACTAATAAAGGCTGCTGCAAATATGCAGTAACCGAAAAAAAAGAGAAAAAAAAAAAAAAAAAACAAGCTACGATGATCTAAAAGTAAGCAAAAATAACAAAAATAGGGAAAATAGGCTAGAAACTGGAGAAATTAGGGTTCTTTAGTGGTGCAAGTTCATATAATGCTTTTAATCCAAGAATCACAGTCATAGGCATGATATATAGCAACTAGGAATAAAAGATCACAACTTGCAGTCAAGAACTCAATATCTTCGAAATTAAAGATCCAAACAAAGAATTAACAAAAATAAAGTGCCAATTTTGATGGGTGAATAATAAAGATTCAACTTTTATGCGGCTGCTATGGTGAAAAATAGGCACGAAAAATAAATCACTCAAATAAGAAATGAAGAGAGTAAAGAACTTGCATTAACCTGAAATCCGATACCACTTGATACGTTTGGGATACTCGATCCTTCGCCTGTGGGTTCAGGATCAAGAACCACGCCGTATATTTGCCCGATCTTACAATGCTCTTTCGATATCTCCGGATTGACAGTTGAATTAAACTAATTAAACAACAAATCTTAACTTAACAAATTGCAACTAATTAAACTAACTAAACTTAACGTAAACAACATTAAACGAACTAAGTGATACTAACTAAAATCAACATGTTTTATAACTTAAGAAAATTAAACTATCAACAGCAAGTAAACTTAATTAAATGGAACTAATTAACAAGTAACAGTAAATGATAAACAAGGAAAGTAAAGAAAGTGAATGCGCGCGAGAGGCAAGATAGCGAGAGAGCGAAGACTGGTGCGAGCGCGCGCGAGCGGGAGCCGGGGTTCGCGGAACTGGATGCGCGGACTGGGGCTTCGCTTGGAAACAGGATTGAGCACACATGAGCAGGGCTGCTCAGGGTGTGCGGAAGCTAAGCCTCGGCGACGATCGCGGGTGGCGAGGGCGAAAGCAAGCGCGATCGAGAGCGCGGAGCACGGCGCTGGTTTGCGAGAGCGAAGACTAGCGAGCGAGAGCCAAGGGCGCTCCTGGCGCCAAGCGCCGAAGCCGGGGACGCCGTACCCAGGGACCAACGCCGGTGTTCTCTTCCTGGGTTGCGTTTGAACTCTTGGCCAGGCTGTGTTTGGGGTTACCGAATGTAAAGGTTGAAGATGGTGATGATTGTGAAGTGCCGTAGAACACAAGAACATGAAAGTAACGATAGTGGTTGGGATTGATAATCGAGAACCCTTTAATCCATAAAGGGGTTTCTCAATTCTATTCAATCTCATTTAATCAAAGAGAACTACAATGTTTAAATAGAAAACTAACAACCAATTCTAATCGTGCAAGATAGAATTTCGGTTGATAAAAATAACCTAAAGATAAATAAATCTAACTAAGATAGAATTTAAATATTTAGTGGACAAGAATTACATCTAGAGAAGATATAATTAATTCCACCTTATTAAACTAAATTGTATAAAATAACAACTAATTAATTAAGTGAACTGGCCCACACATCTAAGCTACTCGACATGGGCCTCAAGAGCACTCAGCATGGGCCAAGGCCCACTCGACATGCATCTTGAATCTTCTTCCACGGTGGCGCCTTCTTCTTCCTCTTGAGGGCAAGACTCTTTGCCATCAATGGCCCTCGAATCGGTCTTGAGAGCTCGCCTGGATCAAGGTCATTGTTGGACCCACAGAAGGTCATCTTGATCCGCATCACATATAGAGGGGTTTCTAAAGCTACTTGCAATTCATCTTTCCCATTAAGCTCAAAAACATCTTCTACACAAGGTTTAATAGTATCAATAGCAAATAGAGAGTGTTCATCATTAGGATACTTCATTGCATCAAATATGCAATACTCTACCTTTTCTCCATCAAACTCCATAGTGAGTGAACCGGCATAGACATCAATCTTTGTTCGGGCGGTCCTTAGGAAGGGTCTACCCAAGAGGATAGGCGCCTCCGCTACTCCATGCTCCATGTCCAAAACAAAGAAATCTGCGGGAAAGATTAGCTTGTCCACCATAACTAAAACATCTTCTACAAACCCCCTACGATAGATTTGAGAACGATTTGCCAATTGGATCACAACTCTTGTTTCTTGCAAAGCACCAAGACCAAGCGATTTATAGAGGGAGTATGAGATAACATTAATGGATGCTCCTAAATCTAGCAAAGCATGATTAAATTTAGTATCTTCAATTGTGCAAGGAATAGTAAACATACCCGGATCGCTACACTTTTCGGGCATACTCCTTTCTAACATAGCGGAGACATGTTCACTTACTTGAACTTTTTGCTTCCCCTTCAACTTTTGATTCCTCTTGACCGTGCATAATTCCTTCAAAAATTTTCCATAACGAGGAATCGCTTTAACTAGGTTGAGTAGGGGGATGTTTACCTCACACTTGGCGAATGTTTCGAAGAGTTCGGTGTCGCTCTCCGGCATCCTTGGATTCCTCAAAGCTTCCGGAAAGGGTGCCACCGGCTTAAAATCGTCAAGGAAGGGTTTGGAATCGGCAACAGCGTGTCCGGACTTGGGGACGTCAGTTTTCTGGGCAGAATCCGCTGTCAGCGAATCGTTTTTCGCTGGTGGCGAATCAGGTTCGCTGGCAGCGAGACGAGTTCCGCTGTCAGCGACTGGGATCGTACCTGGTTCAGCAGATGCATTCACCCCATTCGCTGCCAGCGAGTCTGGTTTCGCTGTCAGCGGAATTTGCCCAGAACTTTTCTCCTCCTTGTTTTCTTCGTAGCCTTCTTCCATGATCTCTTCTAAGGCTTCTTTCTCACCGTTAGGTGCGACAAATAGTTCCTTACCGCTCCTTAGGGTGATGGCGCTCACGTTCTCCCTTGGGTTGACCACCACTTGTGGTGGTAGCTTGCCCGAGTCCTTTGCTTGTAATTCTCCAATTGCTTGAGCCATTTGGCCCATCATCTTCTCTTGTGCATTCATCTTCTCCGTTTGAGCTTTGAGGGTCTCTAGAATGAGCTTGTATGGATCCTCGCCTTGTTGATTAGCTTGAGGAGCCCCCTTTTGACGATTATCATAGGGCTCTCTATATTGGGGTCCTCCTTGTTGATAGGGAGGTTGTTGTTTTTTATTGAACCGGCCACAATAACCCTGTTGTTGAAAATTAGAATTATAGAGATTATTACCACAGTTGCGGCGTGGACCGTAGTCTCCCATAACATTGACCTCCATGGCTCCATCTTGTTCGTCGGGACATTGATCCATAGGATGGGATGGGTCGCCACACAACCCACATGCTTTGAGTTGTTGTTGACCTCTTTGCAAAGATAGATTCTTCAGAGCCTCTCTAATCTCTTTAAGCTCGTTTTGCATGCTTGATGTTGGGGAGTCCAAGTGCAAGACTCCTCTAGCTCTATTAGACCGTCGATATTGTTGAGAAGCATTAGCAAGCTCTTCAAATATCTCCATAGCTTCCTCTGGTGTTTTGTTGAGGATGTTCCCTCCACTAGCCGAGTTAACCATCCCAGGATCATGATCGAGTAGCCCCTCATAAAGATATAGGACAAAATCGTCATCCGAAAAGCCATGATAGGGCAACTTGCTTTTAGCTTCTTGAATCTCTCCAAATATTCGTAGAGAGTCTCCGTGGCCGATTGCTCAATGCTTGATATCTCTTTCTTCAAAATATTGTGTCTAGTGGCGGAGAAGTATTTGCGCAAGAAGGCCTTTTTCATCTCCATCCATGTAGTAATGCTCTCCATGGGTAAATAATAGAGCCAATCGTTTGCCGCATCCTTCAAGGTGAATGGGAAGGCCCTTAGCATCATTTGATCCTCCGTGATGCCTTGAGGTCTCAAACGATCGCATATTTCGTGAAACTCCGCAAGGTGCTTGTTTGGGTCCTCTCCACTCATGCCATGAAACATTGGCAAACGATGGACCCATGGTGACTTGAATTCAAACTTCGTGCCCTCTGGAAGTGGTGGGAGCCTAATAGCCAATGGTTGTGTTTGTAAATTTGGCTCCTTTAGCTCCTTCAAAGTGCATCATTTTGGGCCTATGATCACATTGCCGCCATTTGGCGGTCGTTGATTGTTGTTTTGGTTGTTGTCGTCCATCTCTTCTTCATTTTCCGGGTTGGATGAGTGCTCTCTTCGCAACCTAGAAGTCGTTCTTTCAATTTCTGGATCAAAAGGTAAGAGATTGGAATTAGTAGAACGGGTGTGGACCATGCGAGTGGTCCACACAAAAGTTGATGATTAAACTACACAAAGAAATCAAATTAAATCTCCCCGGCAACGGCGCCAAAAACTTGACGGGATTAAAATCGTTGATTCCCAATCAAGTAGTTCCCACTCTCACAAATTAGTATAATTGGCAAGAAAGGGGTCGAATCCTCGGGAGATTTAAGATTTCACAATGCAATTTGATCACCAACAAGTAACAAAAGTGGGAAAAGATGCGACTTAAGAACAAGTAAAATAAAGTAAAGACGGAATTTTGTTGTAAAATCAAGAGTAGAGAACGGTTCCACCTACGAGTTCTTTGACATTGGTTGGCTTATCGATAATTGAATTCTTTTCAAGCTATTAACTTTCCTACAAATTCCTCTCGTCTTGTTTTATATGGATTAAAAGTCCTACGAGTCCAATTAATCCCTTACACCTCAATGCAATCAAAACACGGTTAAGATTTATCAAAGAGATAACACAATATCCCAAAAACTTGAGCACATAAATAACACCAATTAAACACGGTAAATCGATGTTTAAGATATATGTCAACTTCCTACATAGTCATGCTTCAAACACGGAATCCACAATCTTATGCATGCTACTATAGAAATAACGCAAATACGAAAGCATTAGATCTTAGCACGAAATCATTATTATCAAGTCGGCCAACCAAGATAACATTAATAACATAACAATAAGCACAAGGAAGTTGAAGGAATTAACATAGAGGAAAGATAACTTGAATTAAAAAACTCACAATTCACCAACCAAGTCTCCGAAAACGTAGGCGAAACACTAGGAAAATTAGCCGCTCATGGCTTACCTAAGCTCTCTTCTCTTCTATGGTGATTGCTCCAATTGAAATCTAATTAAACAAGCCCTAGAACATCCTATTTATAAGCCTAATGTCTTCCATAAAAGATAGATAAAAGATAAAAACTTCCTAAACAAACTAGATAAAAGATAGAACTTTCCTAAATTAATTCAGCATCGGATTCCGCTGGCAGCGAGAAATTTCCGCTGGCAGCGAATGGCCTTGATTGAGCTTCTGTTGGATTTCCGCTACCACACTCGCTACCATACTCGCTACCAGCGAATCCTCATGCCTTAGAACTCCCTCAAGCCTCCATGGTCCCTTCCTTCCGCTTCCGCGAGACACTGAACCCGCTGCCGCGAGCTGGGCCTTCCGCTGACGCGAGAGCTCAAACTTGTTGGGGCGAGTTCTTCCTTCTGCAGCCGCGAGTAGCCGAGGCTTCGTCGTCCTGGTGATTCTCGCTGGCAACGGATTTTTCCGCGGCAGTGGACGTCTCGCTGCAGCGAAATTAGTCGCTAGCAGCGGACGCTGCTTGCTCTTCCTCTCTCGCTGGCTCCTCCTCTCGCTGGCTTTCTCTTCCCGTAGGCTCTCTTTCGCAGGCTCCTCCTTTCGCTGGCTTCAGGCTTCTGGTTCCACTCGCTGGCAGCGAATGAAATCCCGCTGGCAGCGAAATCTGCCCAGAGACTTGATTCTTCGTTGTTTTTCCCTCGTTCTTTCTGTCCTCCTTTCTTTTTCTTCTTAGCTTGATTTCTTGACTTCACTTGGCCATGTTTAACAGCTTTCCCTTGCTTTCCACCATGTCGGATCTACGATTCTGCACAATTCAACCAAAATAGCGTAGATTCCGAACTTTGCCACAAAAAGAGTTTAATCTAATTTAACACTAAAACATGCATATTCTACAATGTAAATGCAACTAAACTACCCTATAATGCCCATTAGAAATGTGCATTATCAGCTCCGCCGACAAGGCCGCTCCGCCCTTGCATCATCCGATCGGTCAGACTTCGAACTCGGGCTCGCCATTGACCTTCCTTCTTTCTAATGAGAGTTTGGGACCAATCTTTCCCTTCAAATTACTCTTCCTCCTGCTGCTTCCGTTATCAATGGCGTCAAACACAATCTCCAGCAACATCTTCCATTGCCGGATCTGCTCTATCCCATCCCTAATTGCGTTGCAAAGGGAAAGAGAGAGATCGTGGGAGAGAGACGACCAATTCAACCAAAATAGCGTAGATTCCGAACTTTGCCACAAAAAGAGTTTAATCTAATTTAACACTAAAACATGCATATTCTACAATGTAAATGCAACTAAACTACCCTATAATGCCCATTAGAAATGTGCATTATCAGCCCCGCCGACAAGGCCGCTCCGCCCTTGCATCATCCGATCGGTCAGACTTCGAACTCGGGCTCGCCATTGACCTTCCTTCTTTCTAATGAGAGTTTGGGACCAATCTTTCCCTTCAAATTACTCTTCCTCCTGCTGCTTCCGTTATCAATGGCGTCAAACACAATCTCCAGCAACATCTTCCATTGCCGGATCTGCTCTATCCCATCCCTGATTGCGTTGCAAAGGGAAAGAGAGAGATCGTGGGAGAGAGACGACCAAAGGGAAAGAGAAGAAAAAAAAAACAAAAAAAAAGGAAATGAAATAAATTTAGAGATCCACGTGGATAGCGTAGCTATTCTAAGGACTCCACTTTAAGATATGGGATGATGGAATGAGGGTGAACATTTACCAAATAGGTTTATAAAAATGGATATTGGGCCAAAATTCTTCATTCAAAAATAACATTTATCGAATGATTTTAGGAATGAAGGGTACACCCACTACTAGAAATTTGTTATTTAACATCGGGCAATAGCCGATGTCTTTTAAAAAAAATCGATGTCTATGTGGAGGATGTAAAAAGTAAAAAGTTTTTCACATCGGCCAGAACCCGATGTCTTTGTATGTTATAACATCGATTATATAAAAGTTTTTACTTTTTACATCCCCCACATAAACATCGATTTTTTTAAAGACATCGGCTATTACCCGATGTGAAATGACATATTTTCTATTTTTTTAATCATCGTAGCCTATGCGGGATTTGAACCTGTATCTTTGTGTTTGAACACAATGCTCTACCATTTGAGCTAATAGGCTTTAAATTAGATAGAATGTTCTTACATAATAGCAAAAAGAGCATGTTAAACTTAAGAATGACATTGATTAAACCTTTCGAGTAGATTCAAATATCATTTTGCCTTATCTGCAGACAACAAAGTCATTCTCTATAACAAGTACTAAAAACAACAGTTAAAAAAAAATCCATACATTTATTCTGGACAAACTTCACTCTAATAGATATGTCAATGGTGATTGGTGAGTTCACATTCAGGTTGCCATCTTCTGTAACAGCAACATTATGCTGCTCAGTGCCAGTTGCAACCCTTTTGATAGATATTCCCTAGTAGATATTCCCTAACAAAGAAAAGTTGTATGTAAAGCTCAAAAGGTCTGGGATGGTACAATTTGTACAATTTATTTCAGACTTAACTGGAGGAGGAAAATAGATTAATTAAACACTAAATAAAGGACTGAGAATTGAAGAGATGAGTTCACATTCAATGCTGTGATGTGGAGATTACCTGAAAGGCATCAATATTTTGAGGTACAGGGCAGTCTTCAGTTGTGCCAAGGCCAAGCTGACCATTTTGATTCCGCCCCCAACTTAAATAGATTACAAACACAGAGAAGGTAATCGATTGACCACATTGTTGATAGGAGGAAATCGAGTATGCAAAATTAAATATAAATAAATCACAGCAAACCAGATTTCGTGCCTTACAAATAATTACAAGACCTCCTCCTGATGTAGCAGGGGGAAGTCAGGATCGATCCACGAGGAAGCGTGTCTGCGGATCCTAGGCAGCGGAGAAATCTCACAGAAGTCGACAACAGGGGTCCTAGATCTCGAGTACAGCAACTCGACAAAAGATCGGACAGTCGAACAGCGTAGCAGTCACACGCACAGGGCTAGTCAATCTCGACAAGGGCCTACTCGAGATCGAGTAGAGTCTTGGTCGACGTCGGCTTGGTTCTTGTCGAGCACCTGCACACAGAAGCTACAGCGACCTGGGTCGAAGATCAGTACTCGAGATCGACGAGTGCTATTCGATATCGAGGAGACAGAGAATAAAACGAAAGGAAATAAAAACAATTGCTTTGGGGTTTCGACTTAAACTGTATGTAAAAGAACTTCCAAGATTGGGGTTTGCAACAACAATAACCAAGCATGCGTAAGGCAGAAATAAAACAGATAATCATGTGAATCGCATCAAAGGACAAGCTTTCGCCTTTTCCAACAATTAGACAACTCTTTCAAGAAACCCTAATTGTCTCTACTGATTTTATGTTTACAATCCAAGTTGTTAGCATGGACCTCCATTAAATGGGTAATAAACACATAACAAGTAGTAGATGCTCAAAACATGATAAAGGTCGGATCTTTACCTCAGGCACGCAGGGCTATCGTCGGGCTCGCCCCAACCCTAGAAGTGGGTGGACTACTCGCGCTTCATCGCAACCTCAGACATCTTTGATTGAAAGGAAATAACAACTTGCATTAAACTAAATTCAAATACTTTACAATCCCGGCGATCCAACTCTCGTTGAATGCCAAAACCCTAAAACCTTCGAACTCCTAAAACTTCTCCTTGGAACTACTTGTCTCTGACTGGAATTGAATTAATAGAAATCAGCCCCAAGAGCTTTATTTATAGGCTTCTAAAACTTGCTACTCAAGGATAGAAACATCTATCTATATCTAAAATTATATCTAAAAGGCTTAATGATAAATAATAGCAACAAAGAAATTAAATCTACACAGGAAATAATATCTAAAGTGTCTCAAGTGGATAGAACTCTCTTCTTCATGATAGATCTTGATAATTCGACTATCCTCGGCTATCCTCAGCTACCCTTGCTACTCAAGGATAGATGTTGATAATATCTAAAGTGACTCGACTATCCTCGGCTCCAAGGACTCCAACTCCGAGTAGGACTACGTCACGCGGCTTCTGGAACCTTCGTCGATATCGAGTAAAGCTTACTCGATCTCGAGTTGGAGTGTTGTCAACTGGGGCTGGCTGGACGTCTTGGGTAGCTCTGCTCGATGTGGCTCGGTCATGGCTCCTCGATCTCGAGTAGGGGTGGATCATCGACTTGGCCGGCTTGGTGCATCGGGTAGCCTCTTGTCGACATGCTCAGACACAGGTTCCTAGGGTTCCTCGATCTCGATGATAGTCTTGTCGATCTCGAGTAGGGTGTCCGGCTTCCTAGTCAGGTCGGGTAACTTCTCTTCGACTCCGGGTGGGTCTTCAGGGCGTTGTCGACATCGAGTAGGGCCTACTCAATCTCGAGGACGGTGTGGGAGTCGGGTTGCTCTGCTCCTCGGCTTCTCGACATAGTGTCTGATCAGGGGGTGTCCGGGCATGATTCGTCGATATCGACTAAGGCTCTCTCGATGTCGAGTAACTTGCTGCTTCCGTCTTTGCTTCTTCATTTTCTCCCGAAATGTTTCCATATTCTGCAATATTAAACAGAAACTTATGTAGATCTCCATTTTTGACAAATAAGCATATACTACATAATTCCGACATATTCCCAACCCGAAATATGCAAAATGTAAAGAATATGGAACTAAAATATGCATAAAGACATGGCTACTTTGGAGACATCAAATCACCCCATACTTAGACTTGCTTGTCCTCAAGAAATAACCAAACAATATTCAAGACCTACAACACATCCTTCAAGTCTTTGCCTTTGTCAAAAGCAACATCTCAAGTAGTAGCAATGTAAGACAAGTGAATTTAACGTCATCACACATATATGAGCGATCCATAGGCATAGGTAGTATAAATCCAACCTCACAGGGATAATCTGTTTACACTCAACTCTCATTGTGTTTAGGCTATGAGGACCAACTCTCAACTCGATTTCATATACAATCTCATAAACATTGTAATTTAAATATGAATCCACTTCGCAACCAATTATGAAAATACAACAAGAATTATCAGGAGGACTTCGCTCAATAGAAGTCTTCAAAGAAGATTCTATTCGGCGGGGTTGTAATGGGGTTTGGTAAGAAATAATAAGGAATGGAATTATTTGGCCATGTGGTGCTTAATAAAATTCGGGAATCAAGACTCCTAAATCTCCAACACAACCAAACCATAACTTCTCAATCATATGCATCCACCAAACTCTCCAATTTATCTCAATGAAGTATGTAACCTTTCAAACTTTCTAAATCTCTCCAAAATATGTATCTTGCAAATAATGAAAGAAATAAGGTAAATTTGGCTCATGCACTTTATTCACAATTGCAAACTATATATTTTTTTTCTTTTGCTTTTCTCTTTTTTTCGATTTTTTTTGAAACGAAAATAAATTAAATAATACTCGTGCATTTATAGGGTGAGCCAAAAATCCTTTTACATAATGTGCATAGTAAAACCAACCCATATTTCAGTAATTTCAACAATCCTTTCTACTTGAAATGCAACATAAGCTCATTCTTTCCACAAATCATCATTTCAACCAACTCTAAGTCTTAATTCCCAAATGGGGGTCAGGCTCAATTTGGCTAAGGATAATTTTGTGGAGTTTATAATAAAAGTCTCAGGCTAATGTTCTGGCTTCAAGCAGGGATAACGCAGGGTAGGTAAAGAGATGATAAAATTGGCTTAAAGGTGCCTCCATCATTTAATCCTCATCAACATAAACATATAAATGCATTGGCTTTGAATAACTATTACAGCATTTAGAGATGCATAGGAAGAGTAAATACACTCAAGAAAGCAGAGGGATTTTTAATGTTCTCCCTATAAGGCCAAAATTCTCACTGGGACAATTTTTGTTGGATTTTAACCTTTAGCTTAGGATCATATGTGCTCAATTTCATCATAAGTTCACATTCCACATAAAAACAATTTCGAGGACTTAGGCTAAACCTTCCAAACATGCCATAGGATTTATATAATCAAGTCAGTCATTATTTATCATCATAGGACATCTAAGTTAGGGTATAAAAACCAAAACAATGCAAAAAATTTAAACATGCATGTTTTTTTTTTTTGACATTTTCTATTTTTTTTCTTTATGCAAAAAAAACAAGACTAAAGTATGACAAAAGATTAAAAGGCATAAAATTTAAACATGAATGCATATAAAAATTAAAATTTCACCATGTAAAACCAAAAGCAAGACTAAAACATAATAATGATAATGAGCCTTTCCCCCACCCCATACTTAAAATTTACAGTGTCCTCACTGTATAAAATCAAATAAAAACAAGAGTAAATGAAGGAACTCACAGGATAACACATCGAGGAGGGCGAATCAGTGCATGTCGAGTAAGTTCCTTGTCGATATCGAGTACAGTGTACTCGATATCGAGGAGCTTCGTCTGCATGCAGTGGTTTTCTGAAGTCGAGGAGCGTCTGGGCTTGTCGATATCGAGTTGGCCTACTCGACATCGATGAGTGTCTGGGCTGCTCCTCCTTGTCGTCGTCGACTTGGCCTTCGTCGATTAGGACTGTTTTCAGTGACTTCTTTATCCCACTTTTCGCGATCCTTATATGCTTGCCGACCAAAAAGTGTTAGATTGCACACTGTTGTGAGCGGAATCTGCCATGTTTTACAGTAACTTTTATATCGATTTATGTATACATTGCATTTATTTGGGTTTAAATAGTACAGAATCTATGTAGTTTATGCTTATTTGTCAAATTATGGAATCTACACCAGTTTCTGTTTAAATCGCAGAAATCGAGGCGTTTACAGCAATTCTACAGAAGGTCGGAAAAGCTCGGAAAAACACTACAGAAGTCCAAGGTCAAAGCAGCAGAACAAGTCTAAGAGACGAGGCTACTCGATCTCGAGTAGGCCCTACTCGATCTCGAGTAGGCCCTACTCGACATAGACCACCATGTCCGAGCACCAGCTTGGTCGACCAGGCCTGATCGAGAGCCAGACAAACCGAGCTCCGGACCCTACTCGACCTCGAGGAGCACTTGTCGAGGTCGACGAAGCCCAGACGCCCACGTCCGGAGTCGACGAGGAGAAGCTGTCCGAGGACGAAGCCGAGAAGACCCAACTCGATCTCGACGAACTCTTGTCGAGATCGACGAAGACCTTGAGACATGTCCGAGCATGTCCGAGCCAGTCTACTAGACCTACCCGAGAAGACCTAGTCGATAGAGCCACTCAACTCGAGATCGAATAGGGTAACTCGACATCGACGAGCACCAGTGAGCCAACTCCGAGCCTAGGGGTGGTATCTGAGCCGAACAGCTCGAGCTCGGCTCGTTCATAGAAGGTAAACAAGCCGAGCTTGAACCTACTTTTGGGCTCGAACCGAGCCCGAGCCGAACTCGAGCCGAGCCCGAGCCGAGCTCGGAAACTCAAACCCTAAAATTACCAAATTGCCCCTAGGTTATGTGAGGAGGGATTTTAGGGTTTGGCGGCCGTCACTCTCGTCTCTCGCTCACTTTCTCCTCTTCGGACCTCTTGTGTGCATTCGGCCGTCTACTCTCGGCGCTCTCAGGCGGCTCTGAGTAGATCCTTCTCCTCGGATTCTCCTGCGCAGGTCGTCTACATTCCGAGCTCGACTCAGGCGGCGGCGCGGCAACGGTGAACAGGTAGTCATCTTCTACTGTCTTCATTCCTTCTTCTTCTACTGTCTTCATTCCTTCAATCCTTCTTCTTCGACTGTGAACAGGTCATCAATTCGTCATCTTCAATCCTTCTTCTATTGTCTTCGAGGTTCGAGTGATCGACACAGGTCGTCTACTGTCTTCGAGGTTCGAGTGATTGACACAGGTTCGAGTAATCTTGTATTCTTGTTATACTGTCTTGAATCCTTCTTCAATCCTTCTTCAATCCTTCTTCTACTCTCTTCAATCCTTCTACTGTCTACTGTCTTCGAGGTTCGAGTGATCGACACAATCACACAGGTGACAGGTCTTCTTCTACCGTCTACTGTCTACTGTCTTTGAATGCGAAATCTTTTTTGAATGCCGATGTAATTTTTTGCAGTTTAGTATCTTTGTTCTTGTTCTTAAAATGGCGTAATAAGCCAGTATTCTACTGTCAATGTATTTGTGAAATGGCGTAATCCTTCTATTTGTGAATGTATTTGTGAAATGGCGTAATAAGCCAGTTTAGTATCTTGTTCTTTTTTAATCCTTCTATTTGTGAATGTATTTGTGAAATGGCGTAATAAGCGAGTATTCTACTGTCAATACTACTGTAAGATCTCTCTTATGTGTAAGATCTCTACTAAATGAACTCTCTTGTTGTGTTAATTTGTTCATTGTTTAACTTTAATTAATCTCTCAACAGTGTTGAGTGGTTCCTGCCTGAACTGTGACTACTGTAGTGAAGTTTTTTCTGTTTTATTGGACAACTGCTTACTTTTGAATTTTGATCAATTCAGTCATGTTTCAGTTTTAGTGAGGCCTAGGCCAGTTCTTTGGTTTCGGTTCATTGTTTGCAGTGTGAGGATTCTAGGAACATCGTTGTTTTCATAATCTCACAGCGCCTGAGCAAACTAACTATTCATTCTAATTGTGTTCATTCATGTTTTCCATGTTATTTACTTGTTTCATTTAGCTGTTGTAGACTAGTAGTATATCTATTAAAAGTATCTTTTGCGTGTTGCAAGCTGTTTGATTGCATAGATAAGGTTCTCTTGCATAGATAAGGTTCTCTTGAATGCGAGCTGTTTGAATGTATTAAAAGTATGTTGGAAAAAGGTTCTCTTGAATGCGAGCTGTTGTTTGCACACACAAGGTAGTCATTTGTTAAAACGAAAAAAGGGTGTCTAATCAAAGAAGCAACTCAGTACAATCAAGGTCTAACAACAATGATCACTGTAAACAAACAATAAAAGATATAGATGCCTGAATTTTACATCTTCAGCCTTTTTGCTTATTTTGATGAAAAAAGAACTCCATATCATGGTATAAAGATGTGTGATACATGGCAGATACCTGCATTGCCTAAACAAGTAAATATTCAACAACTCAGTCATCCATAAAACCGCAACTCCAGTTACAATTGGATCTTGTTCAAATTCCTGCCAGATCTCTACTAAATGAACTCTCTTGTTGTGTTAATTTCTATTCCGATAACCACTGTACCTTCTGAGTCAGCGTTCAGTGCCGGCCGTAGAGTTATTGGGGATGATCGTTGTTCATTGGGTGATGACACGGTTGAAGGACTTCTTTGTGCATCAAATTGGTTCCGAGTTGAGTACAAAGATTTGATCAAAGATATGGACCCTATGGTCATTGATTGATGTAAGTATATTAATATACTATCTTCAATGTTTGTATACATTTTAATTTTATACCACAACCTCATTTGAACTCATTTTATATTTCTATCTAGGTTGTGGAGGAAGCAAGGCAAGAAGCAATTCAACTACGAGAAGCTTCGACTTTTATTTTTCTATTTGTAGTGTACTGTACTTGTGGTTTGCTTATTTCGAAGTTGTTGTGGACCTTGAGACATTGAACTTGGGTTTGTATTAAGTATTTGGTCATGAACTATTGAACTTATGTTGTATTCGGAGTCAAGCTTGGGACATTGAACCTCATTTGAACTCGTTTTTATGCTTGCACAGCTACTGTATACACTTGCAATTTCATTTTAGCTCAGCTCTGAACGAGCTTGAACGAGCCGAACGAGCCCATACCACGAGCTCGAACGAGCCTGAGCTCGTTCGTTCGGCTTGACCGAGCCTTGACAAGCCGAGCTCGAACTAACCCTTGGGCTCGCGAGCCGAGCTTGAACCCAAAAAAAGGCTCAAATAGATTTTAGGCTCGGCTCGGGCTCGGCTCGTATACCATTCGAGCCAAGCTTGAACAAGAGAAGCTCGGCTCGTTCGGCTCGTATACCACCCCTATCCGAGCCACATCGAGCAGAGTCAAGCCAAGCCGAGGAACCCTACTCGAGGTCGAGGAACCCAACTCGAAGTCGACTAGACCGCGTTCCAGAATCTTCTCGACGTGGCCTTGTCCGAGTAGAATTGGAGTTCCTTGGGCGCGAAGGCGGAAGATTCTATCCGATTTGATCAAGTTCTATCTATGGAAGGCGATCTATCAACATGAAGACATACTACCCTATTTAGAATTATCTTTTTCCTAGTTGATTTAATTCCATTATGTTATTTATTTATCTTTTAAGCCTTTTAGATATAGATAGATATCTTCTTTCCTAGATTAGCTAGGGAATTAAGCCTATAAATAAGGCCCTAGGGGCTCAGTTTTATTCATTCAACATCTAATTCCATCACAATTCAATTTCAGAGGAAGATAAGTAGTTCCACATAGAAGTTTAGAGAGTTCTAAGGGTTTTAGGGTTTTGGCTTTCTGCGAAAGTTGATTGCCAAGATTGTAAAGGCTTTGAATTTAGTTTATGCAATTCAGTTTCTTTCATCAATCAATGTCTTTTGTTGCGATGAGGCGTGAGTAGTCCACCCACTTCTGGGGCTGGGGTGAGCCCGACGGTGGCCATGTGAGGCGATGCGATAAAGGTCAGATCTTTTGTGTAATTCATCTTCTATCCCTATGAGCATGATTCTTTTGCAAGAGTTGAAGGTGATCCTTGTTTGTGTTATTGAAGCGAAAGTGATCTTAATGCAACTTGGATTAATTATGTGAAAAAGGGTTAGTAACAATTAGGGTTTATGCGAAAGCCTCTATATGCCTATTTGTTAATAACGAAAGTTATTTGATGGAAAGCATGATCTTTTATGCCTTTATGTGTTACTTTGCATGGTTATCGTTGTGGTGTTGAAACCCTGGCCTTGGAGGTCTTTTAGCATATTGAGTTAATTTCTGTCAAATTTCTGAATTCTGTCGAAAATCTGCGATTTTGTGTTTTCTGTTCTTGTCGACATAGACGAAGCCTTTGTCGATCTCGAGTACACCTTTGTCGAGGTCGAGGAGGGGTGGTCTTAGTGGAGTTGTCTTTTCTTCTGTCTTTGTCGATTTTAATTTCTGTCTTTACTTTTCTACTCGAGATCGAGTTGATCTTGTCGAGGCCAAGGAGAGTTTTTCGTCGAGTTGTTTGTTTTCGTTTTCTGAGTTACTGTTGTCGACCACCTTTGTCTATCTCGAGTTGCTGTCGTCGAGATCGACCAGTCCTTTGCCTTTGCTTTTCGTTTCTGCTTTGCTTCTGTTTTGCTTTGTTCTTTACTTCCTTTGCTTTATTTTCTGTCTTTAGTTTGTTCTTTGCTTTTTTTTTAGTTGCCCTTGCCGAGTTATTTGTTTCTTTCTTTCTGTTTCTGCGATTCTGTCTTTCTGCTGCTGTTGTGAGAATATACAGCTACCTGAGAACTGCTGACGTGCTTCCTCGTGGATTCGATCCTGACTTTTCTCTTACTACAACGGGAGGAAGTCTTGTATTTATTTGCTGAGACAGGGAAGTCAATCTGATCTATATTTCATATTTATTTCAATACTCGACATACTCCTGCCTAGACAACAAATTGGCGCCGTTGCCGGGGAAGCGATCAATCGCGCCTTAGGTAGTCAGTTCTCACTGTTTCTTTGAGTTAGTTTGCAGGTGTATGCGTCGTTCTGGTCAAACAGCTGAGTTTGACAGCTTAGACGAACCGGAGCGCTACCTACACATCCACTCCAAACTCAAAAGGATCATGGCGGCTGCAGAGACACAAGAACAGCTGATCTCTAGGCTTACCAGGGAACTAGCCGCAAGGGATGCCGCTATCAACGCTAAAGATGCTGCTATCGCCGCTGAGAGAGCAGCAAGGGAACAAGCACAGGCTGAGCTTGCCCAGTATCCAACCACGGCAGAGGACTACATGCACCCAACTCTCGTCGTGCCTGAATCGACGATTCTAATCCCTGAAAACTCTTTTGAAATTCGCACTCAATTTCTTATAGAGCTTAAAAATAATGTCTTTTACGGCAGATTTAATGAGTGTCCTCTTGAACATATTACTAATTTTCATGATATGTGTCGTACTCTTGCAGAAGGTACAACTCTGGAATATGTCAAGATGAAAGCTTTCCGTTGGTCGCTCGCTGGACCTGCACTGAAATGGCTGGAAGGGCTGAAAGCAAAATCACTCACAACCTGGCCCCAAGTAGAGCAAGAGTTTCTGAACAAATTCTTCCCACCTGCCAAAACAGCACATCTCCGCCAGAAAATCACCGCCTTTAAACAGCAGAAAGGGGAACCGCTGGCAAGGGCATGGGAGCGCTACAAGGAACTACTTCGATCTTGCCCTACTCATGGACATCCACCCTACATCATACAGCAGATCTTCTTCAACTCTCTTGATCAAGTCACTAAGGACAGAATCAACAATTATACTCGCTATGAGTAGGCGTGGCCACGGGTCAGACCCGGCGGGTCGACGGGTTCGACCCGCCGGGTCAAGGGTCGGGGGAGGGCGACCCGAACCCTAACCCGGGATTTCCACGGGTTGGCGGGTTCGGGTCACCCGGCGGGTCACCGGGTCGACGGGTTGACCCGCCGGGTCAGACCCGACGAGTTGTAGCCCGGGTTGGACGGGTTTGCGTTTGTTTCGGACTTTGGAATTTGATTTGTCGGATCTGATTTGTCGAGAAAGAGAACTGGAATTGAACGCCTATCAGTGTTTGACAAATATCCTTTCGTGTTCATAAATAATAACTTGACGCTTTAGTTTTACAATATGTAACATCTTCGAATTTTCAAAACTAAAAAGTCTAAGACTTATAACTCATTAAGTTTAACAAATTACAAAGAAGTTGTACAATTTTTGTATTAGGGAGTGTTGGAAAGGGGGGGGGGGGGGGGGGGGAAGGAAGAAGAAGGGCTAGAATCGGTTTCCCGACTGCCTACGTATTCTCCCGGGGGTGAGGAATCAAAGCCCACGTAGTTCTTTTACCTGTATGTCTGAACCCCGGCCCGGTTACTTCCTCTTCTATTCTTCTTGATCGTCGGATCCTCCTCCACCTCCTGAGCCATCTGTGACCGCGCCGTCAATGGAGCTCCCAACGGACTCTGTCTCTATTCCGTCATCATCCTCGAAATCAGTCCCCAAGTTGTTCTTCTGCAGTCGCATCTCCGCCCTCTTCCAATCTGCAAGGCAAACTTGGGCTTCGAGGTTCTCGGGAAGCAACCTTGATCTCTTCTCCGAAAGAATCTGACCTCCGCGACTAAAAAGCTGCTCGACGGCTACGGTGGAGCAAGGTGCCCCAAGTATTTGTCGGGCGATTACCTGCAACATCGGGAATCTTTGGCTTTCGGGACGGCTCCACCACTCAAGGACATCGAAATCTTCCTCTTCATCGCTGAAAAAATCAAAGTTAGTGGACAAATATTCATCGAGCTCCGAGTGGGGGCTCGACGAAGATCTCGACCTCTTTGACCCAAAGATATCTCGGGCAAGTGCCTTAGTTCTAGCGGTGATGCTGGTTCGTGACCCGCTTGAACTAGAAGGCACGGGAGGACGACCGGAGGGCGCTCTATCGCCCGTCGAATATTCAGTATATAATTGTTCTAACAATCCTCTAACTCTAGCAACAATAATTGTAACATTGCAATCAGGATCATCCACAATTCCTAAAGTCGGATAATAGTTTTCTAAAAACAGTTGAACTCCGTTTAATTTATATCTAGGGTCGAAACAACACGCTACGAGGAAAATATCGGGTATAAATTTGTAATACGCTATCCATTTCTCCCGCATCTCCCTAGTCGCTTCAGAAATGGAAGGCGTGTTAATCCCGTCTTGAAGGGCTAATGCTACGTTCATTGCAATAAAACAAAAAACGTTTGATGTAGGCATGTAAACGTGGGAAAACGTCCGAGTTGCGTCGTAAAAAACTTTGAAAACCTCTACAACGTCCCAGGCCTGAGTCCACACATCGGCAAATATGTATGAGTCCGGGATGTGTAGTGTTGCAAAACCGGAAAGAAGTTCCTTGTAAGCGATTGAATCGTAAATCATTGTGTAAGTGGAGTTCCACCGAGTGCAAACGTCCTTGGGGAACGTCTTTGGGCGGGTTTGGTGAGCACGACAATAAGCGCTCCATTGCTGGCGAAGCTGTTTGCTTCGCCAAAGTGCCCGCAAAACAAATCGAATTGGTTCAACAACACCTTGTAAATATCTTAAACCATCTTGAACACATAAGTTTAAAATGTGAGGGGCGCAACGGATGTGGAAAAACTTCCCGCCTATCGCGGGCTGACAGTTTTGGATTAAATCGGGGATAGATGCGGTGTTGGCAGAAGCGTTGTCAAAACCAATACTAAAAACTCTTTTAGTTAATCTATATTCTTGTAAAACCGTTAAAAGGACACTTGCTATGTTTCGTGCCGTGTGTGCTTCGTCAAAAACTCGAAAAGCTAAAACACGTTTGTGAAATTGAAAACGTTGATCAACCCAATGGCAAGTAACACCCATGTATGAGTGATGTTGCCAATGGTCGGTCCAAATGTCACTACAAATCGAAACGTGTAAATCATGGTTTTTTTGAAAATATTCGATTAATTCATTTTTACGGGCGTTATACCGTCTATTGATTTTCCTCTTAACCGTGTTTCGATTAATACCTTGCCATGCAGGTTGAACATTTTGCGTAATAAAATCATTGAAACATAAACGTTGTGAAAAACTGTAAGCTAAACCCTCGGCAGCTATCATTTCCGCATATTGATCATGACAACTACGATAATCATAAGACCATAAACCAGGGGGTTGAGAGGAAGAAGATGCCTACCCGGTTAGTTGAGTTTGCCCTTTGGCGAGGCCGAGCTTCTCGGGATGCTTCGAGCGGATATGACGACCGTAGTTCCCATATCCGCCTCCCTTCTTGTGCTTGTAGACCGTGGAGCAAAAGTTGCACTTGGCGGCGACACTCGTTTCCTCCCAAGCCGGCTCCCTAGGACCCTTCGTGAACCAATACTTGAAAGTAGTGGCTCGAACTTCCGCCGTAGTAATAGGGTCGCCATCGACCGGAGTTCCCTGGCCACCGTCGCCGGGGAACCCGGACTCTTGGGTCGGGATCGTCGGAGTGCCTCCTTGGGGGGTGTCATCGGCCTCGAGCTCGGCCTCCTCCTCCTCCTCCTCCTCCTCGATCTCGTCGACGGGGTCGGCGAGTAGAGCATCATCTCGACGACGTCGGGATCCGCTCGCCGCCGAGACCGATGCGCTTCGACGAAGGCTTGGAGCCGCCCCTCCTCCGACACTCGGGGTGGATGAAGATGGGGCTCCACTAACACTCTTCCGACCCCTAGTAACTCGGGCCGCAACTCGGTTGATCAAACCCGACATTTTGAATTGAAGAGACTTAGGAGATGACGAGAGACAAGATCGAGCGATTAGAGAGCGATTAGAGAGATTAAGATGAGAGTAGAGAAGATGAGTAAGGTGTGAGTTGGAATTGGGAGGGAAATGGTCTATTTATAGAGCCAAAGTGAGCCAAACCGAGCCCTTTCCCTCCATTGTAGCCGTTGGGCAACGGTCAACCCGCCGGGTCCAACGGTCGACCCGGCGGGTCGACCGTTGAAATCTGACCGTTGCCACACCCGATTCAATTTTTTTTTTTTTTTTTTAATTTGGAATTGGGTGGTGTTTGGCTACTAGTTAACAACAACACTTTGAAATAAATTTATATGTTAAGTTTCCAATATATTTTATTTACATTTTTAACTTGTGAACATTTTAAATGTAATATATATTATATAATGTTGAGGTAATTAGTCATATGTTGTTAGGTAATTAGTAAAAATATTATCTTATAAAACAATATTCTTTGAATAATCCAAACACAAGTTTATTGTAAATCGAAAGACGAATACACATACACGTTTCCAAATCACGACTCACATTCACGGATTCATCGATTCACATAACGTCATAAGTCATAACATAACATAATAACATAAAAACGTAAAACATAAGACTTATGACATAGGAATAATAGACTAGTTTTTAGTTTTTACCACCACTCGAGCCCGAAGCGCCATCGTTCTTGATCTTCTCGGGGTGCTTGTTGTTGATGTGATTCTTCAAATTACCATATCCAAGGCTATTTTTCATCTTGTACATTTTATCACAATGACGACAAACGGCTACGAATGATCGATTGGCTTGCACATCCACCTTCTCGTAATGATCTCGAAACAACGCCTCTTTGAGGTTGTCACCGGACATGATTACAACTTACGAGCTTATTAAAAATCAAATTGAGAGGTGATTGATGAATTGGATGTGATTTGTGATAGGAGGAGTCGGGTATTTATAGCCCCGAGTGTGCCTACTAGCCGTTACAACAGCTACATTTTTAAAAACAAAACAGCTCCAACAGGTGGGCCCCACAGCAACAGATATTTTTTTAAAAATAGGCCGACCCGGCGGGTCGACCCGGCGGGTCAACCCGGCGGGTCACGGGTCACCTACCTCCCGACCCTAACCCTAACCCGCTACCCGCCCCCACCCGGCCACCCGGCGACCCGGACCCGCCGGGTCTTACGGGTCAACGACAGAGATCACTACTTACGACAACAAGTATGGGTCTACTGCAACTTATGAAGAGAACCAATACGCCAGGCCAGCACCATCCATGCCCCTCTATGAGCCATCAAAGGAGATTGATCCAGATGTCAGGGAGCAATACTACAGAGATCAGAACAGGAAGCTCATCAAGCAAGTAAAGTATCTCTCTGTCAACCAGCCTTGCATAGAATGCGGATCGCAAAGGCACACCACTCCTGAGTGTCCACACACAGAACAAGTCAGGATGGCAGAGCACCATGAGGATGCAGCTTACGCAGGGGGTCCCAATCGCTACATGGGGGACCAAAGGTTTCAGCAACCACAATGGAACCAAGGAGTCCCTAGGAACCCCCCGCCCTACAGAGCTCCAGGACATCCAGAAAGGGACTAGAAAAAGGATGATATACAGCTGGTCCTGGAGGAAATACGGAGAAACCACACAGAAACTAGGCAGTCCTTGAACTCCGTCTATACTCAGATGCAAGGTGTCAACTCTAGTCTTGGGGAAATGGATATATGGCGGAAAACAGTTGATACACAGATTGGTCAGCTAGCCGCAGGAATCCCCAGACAGTCAGGCACACTCCCTGGATCTTCAAAACCAAATCCTAAGGGAAAGACTGGACACATCGCCGCTGTGAAACTCAGAAGCGGCCATCAACTACAAGAGCCAGAGGTCGGAAAGCAGCAAGACAGCGAGGAACAGCAAGTCGAGGTCGACAAATCTCTAGTCGATCTCGACCAGATCCCAGTCGATCTCGAGGAAAGCTTACTCGACCTCGACAAGAATCTTCAGAAACCTTCGTCTGTGCCAAACAGCAACTCGACTGCACCCAACTTGGTCGAGGTCCACAAAGGCCTTGTCGATGTCGACGAGCCCCTGGTCGAGAAATCTGCAGCAACTCCGACGTCTGTTCTGGCTCCAAATCAGAAAAAGAAGCTGCCTTTCCCCACAAAATCTCTAAAGGATCCAGCGGAGAAAAAGTTTCAGCGCTTCATCAAGATGCTTCAGAAGCTGAACGTCACCATCCCCTTCACAGAAGCTCTCAATGAAATGCCATCCTATGTCAAGTTCCTAAAGGAGATTCTGAGCAAAAAGCGATCGATGGCTGAAATCACAGAGGAATGCAGCCATCTGGACATATTGGAGAAGAGGCCGGATCCAGGTAAGTTTGCTATAACTATTGGATTTGGTCCATACAAAATTAATGCCCTATGTGATCTTGGAGCTAGTGTTAGTATTATGCCTTTAACGATTTGGTCCAAGATTAAGATAGGTGCCATGGAGCCTGTGGATGCTAGACTTTATATGGCCAACAACACGGTGGTCATTCCAACAGGCATGGTGGAAAATGTCCCGGTACAAGTAGGTAAATTCTTCGTCCCTGCTGATTTCTTAATTATTGATATGCAAGAAGATCCTGCTTGTCCGATTATTTTAGAAAGACCATTTTTGGCGACGGTGGATGCCAATATAAGCGTAAGGAAAGGAGTGCTCACCTTCAACATCAGTGATGAGGTCATTGAGTATTCCTTTAACAAAACTGAAAGGCATACGGGTCCAATGGAAGAGTTCAAATCTATCTCAGCTGGCTACATCACCTGCGGGGAACCTAAGGTCAGAAATATGACCCCTGAGGAAATAGAAAAGAGGGACATGGAGGCCCAGGTGGAGGAGATCATGGCAATCCTTAAGGAAAACACTGAAAATCCAATCAACACAGATCAAGGTAAGTCGTTGTGGATTAATTATTTTTCGGATGCCTTGACAGGGACTAAGTATAGGGTCAAGATCGACCAGGGCTCCTCGACATCGAGTAGAACCCTAGTCGATCTCGACCAGACCAAGGCGACTCCACCCGCACCGGCATCGTCGAGCAGCAAACCAGTCGACGAGTCATCCTACTCGACCTCGAGTAAACTTGTCGAGGTCGACCAGGATCCTGCTTCCTCGACACTGACGACTCCAGCACCAGAGCTCTTGTCGATCTCGAGGAGCTTACTCGATGCCGACCAACATCAAGCCTCCTCGACTCCAGCAATCTCATCCAGTCCACCTCCAGTCAAGCAAAACTTGTCGATCTCGACCAGTCTCGTCGAGGTCGACCACCAGTCGGCGCCACCAGACCCAGTTTTCTCGAGGAGCAAGCCACCAGAGCCAGAGCCCTACTCGACCTCGAGTAGGCTACTCGATGTCGACAAGCCCCCTTCCTCGACTTCCGCCTCTTCGACCAGGACACCACCAGAGCCTGCAGTCTCGTCGATCTCGAGGAGACCTAGTCTAGATCGACCAAACACCGTGGTGCCCGATTCCGTTTCCGCGAAGGTGAGCTAAGGTATGGATCTTTCTTCTCCTATTTCCATTAAAGATTTATCTATACATGGGAGAGGTCTGCCTTGGTATGTGCGATTGTGCAGGATTTTCAACGATGAGCCTAAGGAGTATGAAGTTGGAGACAAACTATATGTCTCCAAATCAAAGGATCATTGGTTTCCCAACAAATTCAACAAGAAGCAGATGGGACCTTTCGTGGTAAACAAGATCCATTCTGGAGGATTACAGCTGATGGACAAGAATGGAGTCTTATTTGAGGCCCAAGCTACATAGGCTCTGCAGATTCCACCTTGAGCTAAATGGAAAGTCGGCCTAGAGACTATAAAATCTAGAGCATGTACATAGACTTTTTAGGACATTTGAGACTTTGTTGTTTGTTTTTGGTTTTGAACACTTTTTAGTTTTGCTATTGTGGGTATATGTCTTCTACTTTTCAGGACAATGGATAGAACCAAGCTACATTAATACTCGGACAAGGAGGTGCTCCATTCGAAATTTTGCGGCTCTGCACACATGTCTTGTGAGTTTCTTTCTTTAACCTTTTACATTGTTTTTTATATAGTGAGGACACTGTAAATTTTAAGTATGGGGTGGGGAAAGGGCTTACTTTGTGCATATTTGCCATATTTGACATTATTTGTGCATTATCTCTTAGAATTGCTACATGGCTATTTTGGAATGCATTATTGACTTATGTGCTTATATGCATGTTTTCCAAAAATTTGAGAAAAATGACCCCCATTGAAATTTTTTAATAATGTCATGGAAGTTTAAATTGAACTCGACGATGCAAAATTAGATTCATTAGAGATATAGCATGAAATTGCCTAGTAAAGGGAAGTCACAATGAAGTGCATATTTTCATGAAAACCATAAATGGAGGTAAAATTTGATGTTGCTTTTGACATGTTGCATGATAAGATGATAGGGGACTTTATATTTCCAGATAATGCTCATATTGTTAAATCCTAGCCTTACCTATGCTTATGCATCACAAAAGCCATAATATGCCTTATTTCAAATATTGCTCCACATGATCTAAATATTGCCCATTCTTTACCTTATCCAGGGATTATGTTGAGAATGATGTTACATTATGGAGATGTTATATGGTTGTTGTGATAATTATCATATTTGGAGTTTGGAAGGAAATTGTTTGAAATATATGGAAAATTTAATGAGTGAAAGAAAATCCAATCACCTCAGGAGATAAAGGTAGATTGACCCTGCTCTCTGAAATAATAGTTTGGAGAGATGGGACACATTGTGAGGAGTCCAAAGCACTAAGTATCCGGGGCCATTCATGACACCCATGTTTGTGACTCGCGAGAAGGCAGTGCTGAGGTCAGAGAGGTAAAAGCATTATTATTGAAAAAAGCAATATGAAAGGTGATGAATCAAAGGGAGAAAGAATGTGGAATGAAACTCAAAGTTTCAAAGTGATCCATTTCCCCGGATCAAAAACACCACATTGCCAAAAATTGCCCACCTTTTAGCCTTTTACCAATCTACTCCTTCATGAGCTTAAATTAAAGTCTTCTTGATTATCAATGCTTTGTCACATAAAGATTGTTTGTACATAACCTTCCTTTTGTGAGTAGATGTTGCTTTTACATATTTGCACATGAATGAATCTGTGACACTAGTACCTTTTCAAGGATGGTAATTGATTGCAGGGTTATATAAGAATGAATCTAAGATGTTGAGAGTATTGATTTCTTCCCCTGAATGACAAATAAAAGTATTGCTTGAGGACAAGCAAGCTTAAGTATGGGGTGTTTGTTGTGAGCGGAATCTGCCATGTTTTACAGTAACTTTTATATCGATTTATGTATACATTGCATTTATTTGGGTTTAAATAGTACAGAATCTATGTAGTTTATGCTTATTTGTCAAAATATGGAATCTACACCAGTTTTTGTTTAAATCGCAGAAATCGAGGCATTTACAGCAATTCTACAGAAGGTCGGAAAAGCTCGGAAAAACACTACAGAAGTCCAAGGTCAAAGCAGTAGAACAAGTCTAAGAGACGAGGCTACTCGATCTCGAGTAGGCCCTACTCGACATAGACCACCATGTCCGAGCACCAGCTTGGTCGACCAGGCCTGATCGAGAGCCAGACAACCCGAGCTCCGGACCCTACTCGACCTCGATGAGCACTTGTCGAGGTCGACGAAGCCCAGACGCCCACGTCCGGAGTCGACGAGGAGAAGCTGTCCGAGGACGAAGCCGAGAAGACCCAACTCGATCTCGACGAACTCTTGTCGAGATCGACGAAGACCTTGAGACATGTCCGAGCATGTCCGAGCCAGTCTACTAGACCTACCCGAGAAGACCTAGTCGATAGAGCCACTCAACTCGAGATCGAGTAGGGTAACTCGACATCGACGAGCACCAATGAGCCAACTCCGAGCCACATCGAGCAGAGTCAGGCCAAGCTGAGGAACCCTGCTCGAGGTCGAGGAACCCAACTCGAAGTCGACTAGACCGCGTTCCAGAATCTTCTCGACGTGGCCTTGTCCGAGTAGAATTGGAGTTCCTTGGGCGCGAAGGCGGAAGATTTTATCCGATTTGATCAAGTTCTATCTATGGAAGGCGATCTATCAACATTAAGACATACTACCTTATTTAGAATTATCTTTTTCCTAGTTGATTTAATTCCATTATGTTATTTATTTATCTTTTAAGCCTTTTAGATATAGATAGATATCTTCTTTCCTAGATTAGCTAGAGAATGAAGCCTATAAATAAGGCCCTAGGGGGCTCAGTTTTATTCATTCAACATCTAATTCCATCACAATTCAATTTCATAGGAAGATAAGTAGTTCCACAGAGAAGTTTAGGGAGTTCTAAGGTTTTTAGGGTTTTGGCTTTCTGCGAAAGTTGATTGCCAAGATTGTAAAGGCTTTGAATTTAGTTTATGCAATTCAGTTTCTTTCATCAATAAATGTCTTTTGTTGCGATGAGGCGTGAGTAGTCCACCCACTTCTGGGGCTGGGGTGAGCCCGACGGTGGCCATGTGAGGCGATGCGATAAAGGTCAGATCTTTTGTGTAATTCATCTTCTATCCCTATGAGCATGATTCTTTTGCAAGAGTTGAAGGTGATCCTTGTTTGTGTTATTGAAGCGAAAGTGATCTTAATGCAACTTGGATTAATTATGTGAAAAAGGGTTAGTAACAATTAGGGTTTATGCGAAAGCCTCTATATGCCTATTTGTTAATAACGAAAGTTATTTGATGGAAAGCATGATCTTTTATGCCTTTATGTGTTAATTTGCATGGTTATCGTTGTGGTGTTGAAACCCTGGCCTTGGAGGTCTTTTAGCATATTAAGTTAATTTCTGTCAAATTTCTGAATTCTGTCGAAAATCTGCGATTTTGTGTTTTCTGTTCTTGTCGACATAGACGAAGCCTTTGTCGATCTCGAGTACACCTTTGTCGAGGTCGAGGAGGGGTGGTCTTAGTGGAGTTGTCTTTTCTTCTGTCTTTGTCGATTTTAATTTCTGTCTTTACTTTTCTACTCGAGATCGAGTTGATCTTGTCGAGGTCGAGGAGAGTTTTTCGTCGAGTTGTTTGTTTTCGTTTTCTGAGTTACTATTGTCGACCACCTTTGTCTATCTCGAGTTGCTGTCGTCGAGATCGACCAGTCCTTTGCCTCTGCTTTTCGTTTCTGCTTTGCTTATGTTTTGCTTTGTTCTTTACTTCCTTTGCTTTATTTTCTGTCTTTAGTTTGTTCTTTGCTTTTGTTTTAGTTGCCCTTGCCGGGTTATTTGTTTCTTTCTTTCTGTTTCTGCGATTCTGTCTTTCTGCTGCTGTTGTGAGAATATACAGCTGCCTGAGAACTGTTGACGTGCTTCCTCGTGGATTCGATCCTGACTTTTCTCTTACTACAACGGGAGGAAGTCTTGTATTTATTTGCTGAGACGGGGAAGTCAATCTGATCTATATTTCATATTTATTTCAATACTCGACATACTCCTGCCTAGTCAACACACACAAAAACAAGACTATCCACATGAAGTATTTTAAAAGACATAAAACCCAAACCAAAACCAAAAAACCAAAAAAAAAACCTCAAAAATCCCAAAATTCATAAAGTTTATATACATGCTCTAGATTTTAGAGTCGCTAGGCCAACTTCTCTGTTTGCGCTCAAGGACCATTAGTGTGGGGCCCGCTCATGCTTGGCCCTTCTCCTGGATCATCTAAGTCCTGATGGTAGTATGCAAGCTCAGCTGATAGGGGGTTGCTTGCATCATCTTCCTTCTCTTTCTTCTTCTTCCTTCCAACTCTTAGTTTCTGCAGATTCTCTCTCCACGGGGCCTTGCCTCCCCTTAAATTATTGAAAATTTTCTTTATTGACTGAGGGGGAGTAGAATTCATACCTGAACTTACCTTATCGGACCCAAAACAGAAATCTTTGGGCTTGGGGCTAGTCGATGTCGAGTACGGCTGGTCGAGATCGAGTACAGGGACCCCATACTTAGGTTCTTGGCAAGTCAGTGGCTCAGCAGAGGTTATCGACATCGACAAATCTTGGTCGAGATCGAGGAACTCCCTTGTCGATCTTGAGTTGTCCTTGTCGATCTCGACTACAGTGTGTTCCTCCGTTGATTGCTTGGTCCCGTGGTTGCTAATGCTTTTCACCTCCAGCCATGAAATTTCCTCCTTTGCAGGGCCAAAAGAGAAATCTAAAACCTCATCGCATATGGTGAAGGTGAGCGATCGATTCTTGACACTAATTCTGGCATCTGCAGTAGCTAAGAATGGTCTACCAAGAATAATAGGGCTAGTAGGATCTTCAGCACAGTCTATAATAAGGAAATCTGCTGGAACAAAGAATTTACCAACCTGGACGGGGACATTTTCAACTATACCTGTAGGGATGACCACTGTATTATTTGTCATGTATAGTTTGGCATCCACAGGCTCTATGCATCCTATCTTGACCTTCCGCCAGATCGATAAGGGCATGATGCTCACACTTGCTCCTAAATCACACATAGACTCATATTTATATTGCCCAAAACCCACAGTAACAGACAACTTACCTGGGTCAGGTCTCTTTTCAAGGAAGTGGAGTACTTTGCATTCTCCTGCGATCTCTGAGATGGATCGCTTCTTGCTCAGGATTTCCTTCAGAAATTTGACATATCCAGGCATCTCTTGCAGGGCTTCTGTAAAAGGAATAGAAACATTCAGTTCTTGCAGCATATTAACAAATCTGGTAAACCTACCTACAGTGGGATCTTTCTGTGCTTTAGAAGGAAAAGGCAGTGGCTTATTCTGCTTCGGAGCCAGATCAGAAGTCGAAGGCGTTGCAGAGTCGTCGACCCCAGCTTGCTGTTCCTCGATCTCGACCAGTGGCTCCTCGAGATCGACTAGGGTAGTCGACCTCGACTTGCTGGGTTGCGCTGTGGAGTCCGAGCTCATCTTCTTGTCGAGATCGAGTACGCTCTCTTCGAGATCGAGTTGAGTCTGCTCTGTCTCGAGTTGCTGCTCTGCCTTGCCTTGTTGTTTCTCGACCTCTGGCTCGTGTAATTGATGCCCACTTCTGAGTTTGATAGCTGCGACGTGTCCAGTCTTCCCCTTAGGATTTGGTTCTGTTTTCCCAAGGAGCTGTCCGAACGGTCGTGGGATCTGTGCAGCGATTTGACCCATCTGGGTCTCTATTCCCCTTTTCCAGATGTCCAGTTCTCCAAATTTTGTAGTAATGTTCTGGAACTGGTTGTTGATGGTGCCCTGATTCCGACGCATCTCCTCAAGGATCAGCTGCAGATCATCCTTCTTTTGATCCCTTTCCGGATGTCCTGGAGCTCTGTAGGGTGGGGGGTTCCTAGGAGGACCTTGGTTCCACTGTGGTTGATAGAACCTTTGATCTCCCATGTAGCGATTTGGACCCCCTGTGTAGGCTGCCTTCTCATGTGTTTCTGCCATCCTGACTTGCTCAGTGTGTGGGCACTCAGTAGTGGTGTGCCGCTGTGATCCGCATTCTATGCAAGGTCGGTTGACAGATAAGTATTTGACTTGCTTGAGGAGCTTGCGATTCTGGTCTCTGTAGAACTGCTCCTTGACATCTGGGTCAATCTCCTTTGCTGGCTCATAGAGTGGCATAGAAGGTGCTGACCTAGCATAGGAGTTCTCCTCATAGTTTGCAGTAGACCCATATTTATTGTCGTAGTTGGTGAGCTTGTCTAGCACACCCCAGGCGTCGATTGGTGGCATCGTCAGATACTCGTAGCGAGTGTACTGATTGATCCTATCCTTAGTGACTTGATCAAGAGAGTTGAAGAAGATCTCCTGAATGACGTAGGGTGGATGTCCATGAGTAGGACAAGATCGCAGCAATTCTTTGTATCGTTCCCATGCCTTTGCCAACGGTTCCCCAGTCTTCTGTTTGAAGGCGGTGATTTTTTGGCGGATGAGTGCTGTCTTGGTAGGTGGGAAGAATTTATTCAGAAACTCTTGCTCTACTTGGGCCCATGTTGTGAGTGATCTTGGTTTCAGCCCTTCAAGCCACTTCAGTGCAGGCCCAGTGAGAGACCAGCGAAAAGCTTTCATCTTGACATATTCCAAAGTTGTACCTTCAGCAAGAGTACGTCACATGTCAGAAAAATTGGTAATATGTTCAAGAGGACACTCATTAAATTTGCCATAAAAAGCATTATTTTTAAGCTCTATAAGAAATTGAGTGCGAATTTCAAAAGAGTTTTCAGGGATAAGAATCGCCGATTCTGGCACGACGAGAGTTGAATGCATATAATCCTCAGCAGTGGTTGGATATTGGGTAAGCTCAGCTTATGCTTGCCTTGCGCGCTCAGCTTCTTGTTCCCTCGCTGCCCTTTCAGCGGCGATAGTAGTATCATTTGCGGCTAGCTCCCTTGTAAGCCTTGCAATCAGCTGTTCTTGTGTTTTAGCGGCCGCCATGATCCTTTTGAGTTTAGAGTGGATGTGTAAGAAACGCTCCGGCTCGTCTAGGCTGTCAAACTCAGGTGGTAGACCAGAACGACGCATACACCTGCAAAGTAACTCAAAGAAAACGTGAGATTTTAACTACCTAAGGCGCGAATGATAGCTTCCCCGGCAACGGCGCCAATTTGTTGATAGGAGGAAATCGAGTATGCAAAATTAAATATAAATAAATCACAGCAAACCAGATTCCGTCCCTTACAAATAATTACAAGACCTCCTCCTGATGTAGCAGCGGGAAGTCAGGATCGATCCACGAGGAAGGGTGTCAGCGGATCCTAGGCAGCAGAGAAATCTCACAGAAGTCGACAACAGGGGTCCTAGATCTCGAGTACAGCAACTCGACAGAAGATCGGACAGTCGAACAGCGTAGCAGTCACACGCACAGGGCTAGTCGATCTCGACAAGGGCCTACTCGAGATCGAGTAGAGTCTTGGTCGAGGTCGGCTTGGTTCTTGTCGAGCACCTGCACACAGAAGCTACAGCGACCTGGGTCGAAGATCAGTACTCGAGATCGACGAGTGCTATTCGATATCGAGGAGACAGAGAATAAAACGAAAGGAAATAAAAACAATTGCTTTGGGGTTTCGACTTAAACTGTATGTAAAAGAACTTCCAAGATTGGGGTTTGCAACAACAATAACCAAGCACGCGTAAGGCAGAAATAAAACAGATAATCATATGAATCGTATCAAAGGACAAGCTTTCGCCTTTTCCAACAATTAGATAACTCTTTCAAGAAACCCTAATTGTCTCTACTGATTTTATGTTTACAATCCAAGTTGTTAGCATGGACCTCCATTGAATGGGTAATAAACACATAAAAAGTAGTAGATGCTCAAAACATGATAAAGGTCGGATCTTTACCTCAAGCACGCAGGGCTATCGTCGGGCTCGCCCCAACCCTAGAAGTGGGTGGACTACTCGCGCTTCATCGCAACCTCAGACATCTTTGATTGAAAGGAAATAAAAACTTGCATTAAACTAAATTCAAAGACTTTACAATCCCGGCGATCCAACTCTCGTTGAATGCCAAAACTCTAAAACCTTCGAACTCCTAAAACTTCTCCTTGGAACTACTTGTCTCTGACTGGAATTGAATTAATAGAAATCAACCCCAAGGGCTTTATTTATAGGCTTCTAAACCTTGCTACTCAAGGATAGAAACATCTATATATATCTAAAATTATATCTAAAGTGTCTCAAGTGGATAGAACTCTCTTCTTTATGATAGATGTTGATAATTCGGATAGACTCGACTATCCTCGGCTCCAAGGACTCCAACTCCGAGTAGGACTGCATCACGCGGCTTCTGGAACCTTCGTCGATCTCGAGTAAAGCTTACTCGATCTCGAGTAGGAGTGTTGTCGACTAGGGCTGGCTGGACGTCTTGGGTAGCTCTGCTCGATGTGGCACGGTCATGGCTCCTGGCGTTCGTCGATCTCGAGGAGAGCTCCTCGATCTCGAGTAGGGGTGGATCATCAACTTGGCCGGCTTGGTACATCGGGTAGCCTCTTGTCGACATGCTCGGACACAGGTTTCTAGGGTTCCTCGATCTCGACGACAGTCTTGTCGATCTCGAGTAGGGTGTCCGGCTTCCTGGTCAGGTCGGGTAACTTCTCTTCGACTCCGGGTGGGTCTTCAGGGCGTTGTCGACATCGAGTGGGGCCTACTCGATCTCGAGGACGGTGTGGGAGTCGGGATGCTCTGCTCCTCGACTTCTCGACATAGTGTCTGATCAGGGAGTGTCCGGGCATGATTCATCGATATCGACTAAGGCTCTCTCGATGTCGAGTAACTTGCTGCTTCCATCTTTGCTTCTTGATTTTCTCCCGAAATGTTTCCATATTCTGCAATATTAAACAGAAACTTATGTAGATCTCCATTTCTGACAAATAAGCATATACTACATAATTCCGACATATTCCCAACCCGAAATATGCAAAATGTAAAGAATATGGAACTAAAATATGCATAAAGACATGGCTACTTTGGAGACATCACACATCAAAAGTAAATTTTGGCTTTTATTTATAGACACTGTTTGCATAGCCGATCTAAATGACCACAGTTACAAGCACCCATTAATCATCATAGTATTATGAAGTAGTACAGGGAAGTACATAGACGATAATATTCTCAGTTGTAAAAACACATATAGTCAATAAGGGATGAATGAGCTACCAACGTGGTAACCTGTCCTGTGGTAATTGTTAAGCAATGGCTGTCACCACAAGTAATTTGCTTAATTTTCACTCTTGCTCTAAAGCCTAACCCAATTCTTCAAAGGCCATAACCTATCTCTATCTTCAGGGCATTCACTCATTAAAGCTTTCAGACTATCTATTTCCTACACAAAATAGGATACACTTCACATTATCCCTTTCTCTTCTACAAACAAGAATAAACAAGGCATGACTTTGGACCTTTTGCAATCTCAAGTTTATATAGAGTACAATAAATTATCCAAATAAGAGTGGTATATGTAGTATATATACATAATATAAAAAAAGGCAAAAAAGAGGCACCCAATCAAAATAAGGAGACAATGTCCAAATCATGATAGATGCAAAAACTAGTAGTGAGGAGATATTTTACAGTAAAATAATTATAATCAATTCCTAGATGGTATCGTGGTAATGAAACGCTCGGACTTCATAGGTTATATAACCATTACCCCTAAAGAACATGCAACGATAACCTGAATCAACTAATTTTTGTTTAGCATGAACAAAAGAGGAAAAAAGAGACCAAAAAATCATGAATGAGGGGAATTTCATCATGTAAATTCTCACACTAGCATAGAAAGCTGGATAAAAAAATCACAAAAGAAATAATAAAGTTAGCCAATTCCTGGATCATATAAAGACAAGGCAAAATTTGGCATTCCAGCTTCATGCCCTCATAGGTCATACTAATCCAAACCGCTAGGCACAAAATCAAAACTGCGTTACCGATGGCACCTCCGAAATTCGGAACCGTTCATCCACATTCCACATCCAGCTTCATTCCAGCTTCTTGCCCGTGTGGTTCCTAATCCACCACCCAGTCTACGGAGTCGCCAATTCGGAACCGTTCATCCACATTCCACATCCACAAGAACCCTCCTCCCATCAATCTTCCTTCCATCAGCCTGCTTATATGCAACTGTTTGGATGAAATAACACAGTAAGTTTCAAGATGAAAATCAATTAGGTTAGAGAAGAGCAAGTAAGAGGTTCACAGTTTGGGCATAAAGCAAACAAACCTTTCATATCCCAAGTATGAGCAAACTCTATGAAAGCATAACCTTTTGCTTTTGATTTTTGAGCATATGCCATTTTAACCTGCAATACCCAAACATAAAATGCGTATAGTTACAGGTAAAAATTCTGGAATAGAAATACTTTTGATTTCCCCAGGCACTTAGCAAACATTTTTTATGGAAAATCCTAAAATATCTTATATATAGCATGGCAGACAGGCACAACGCCTCACCATCCACACTCACCTTTTTTTGAACAAACCTCCTCATATGAGATCCACCACCACCACTGACAGAGACGTAGAAATACCGATGATCGTGGCATATTAAGAGTGTTGAACAGAACACCACCCCTTACCAGGGTAATTTTATGTATGAGAATGAAGTTCTCCTTACCAGTGAATTTTTACTTGTAATAAAGAGCTATAGATGTATAGAAACTACCAGGATCCTTTTTCAACAGCTCATAGGCTTTTGATGGCTTTTACAAGAAAAGTAAAGCTCAGTAAGATATAGCTAAAAGTTTAACACTCGTACGTCGAATTCGAGATTTTAGACAGCAAAGGGTTGAGTTTTTTTTGGGCATTTTAAGACCTGAATTTAAGACTGAAACAAATCGAATTCATTAGAGTACACTCGAGTTCAAGTGAAACAACAAATTTTAAAACCAAACAACTAAATTCCAGTTCATTAGACTCGGAATGAAGAGTCAAAACTTTTTCGCTTACTAGTTTAAGAACTTAAGAATTAAGTTATTAGCATATGACTACACATATGAATAAGAGTATTCACAAATAAAACTCAAATTCCTCATAAATTTGGAGTTATTCACAAATAAAACTCAAACAGTTTAACCAAAAATAACAAATAAAACTCAAATTCCTCTCAAATTTGGAGTTATTCACAAATAAAACTCAAATTCCTCTAGAGTTATTCACATTTCACAAATAAAACTCAAACAGCTTAAACAAAAATCTGAAACTGAAACACCACACTGAAACATCAATTACACCATCCAATTACTCACGAATTTGGAGTTATTCACAAATAAACAAACAATTTCAACATAGTGCTTTGAAAGGCTGAATTATTTTTACCTGTTGATGACTATGGAGATTGAGTCGGGGTGAGCACAGTGCGCGGTGTACAAGGAACGACAAACATGCTACAATATCACAATAATAGTGTGCATTAGCATAACAAATCCACAACTTCATAAATTGAATGATGATAATGAAAATATTAAAATTCCTTCTAAGTTTTCAGATCCGGTAAAGAAGTTTAAGAAAATAGACAATCATAAAGTGAGTAACGCTAACAGATCTAGTTACGACTGCTAATAGTAAATTCGGATCTAAACGAATCCATTCTAAATTCAAACAAGTCAGATCTAACACAAAGAAGACGAAATTACCTTGCAGAGAGAGAGAGGGATGCTCGCGAGCCACCCAATCCACCTGTGGGGAGTTTAAACTCAAAAAGAGGGGAAAGTTCAAATAAGGGGGTTAGGGTTCCTGGATGTTTCTGAAATTGAAAAGAGGGAGATGGGAAGGGACTTACATGAAGAAATTCGGCAACAGAGATAGGCGGCTGAATTCCGATTAGGTCATCAAGCGAAACCCTAGATCTGTGAAAGGTAACGGCTAAGCACGAGTTGGGAGAGAAAAACAAAGGCAGAAGTACTTGGAATGGGAGAGGGAGTTGGCAACGAAAAAGCCCTGTGGTGCTAGCGTGGAACAACAAGGCGATGGTGGTGGCTCCTCCCACTGTGGTGCTAGCGCTGACAGTGCTCCTCCCATCGAGCAAAGGAAGAATAGAGAAAGAAGAAAGAAGCGACTCTAAAATAGTTCACATATTTGTTTGAGCGGGTGTTTAAATGAATTGGGATTTAGTTCCACGCCTTCAATTTTTTATAAAACACATATTTAACCTCTGTCAAACAAATGGGACGATGTCTATATTTTTATTTACATCGCAAATTTAGAAACCGATGTTAAAAAACTATTTAACATGATAGGTTTTTCTAACTGATGTTAATGAACCGATGTTAAATAACAAAATTCTAGTAGTGACCCAATGCAAATGGTGAGTGCACCCTTGCGTGTGCATCATAAAATTAATTAACATATACATGTGATATAAAAAATTCTTGAAATTATATTTAGGTTGTATATGTAATCTTTTCATTTTTTCATTTTAAAAAATCATATTTTAAAAATTACTCCCTTCGTTAATTAAAACTTGACGTTTTATTATTCATTCATACTTTTTTAGGTGTTAAAATTTGAGGGAAATACACAAAGTAACCCAAAAAACCGGTTTATTTGCAAGGGTAACCCAATCCGGTTTGAAATTGGGCAAAACCGGATATGGGGGTAAAGGGGTCCGCCGGTAGTAGGTAAGGGAGAAGAGTTTGGGGTTCCACTACTTGACAGTTAGACAAAGTCAGACAGAGAGACAGAGAGAAAGCAAGAGAAAGTTTGTAGATGAGAGAGAGGACAGGAGATAGAGATGACGAACCTCGAACTAAAAAAGGTCTCTATCTTTAGTGGGACCCGGGAATAGACCCAGCGGGGTCCTTCATATTCCCAACGGGCTTACCTGACCCGAACCGAAATAGTCGGTACGGCACAACATGTGCCGCGGGAATAAACTATATCGCAACGACATTATCCCCTAATCGAGGATTCATCAACAAAAATGGGAATCAATCATTTACCTGTCATCGTTCGCTGGTTTAGAGTAGATAGTTACAAACTCTTGACTCTTACTTTAGACTCCTAAATAGCAAGAAAGAGTCCAAATGGTTGTCCGCGGATGAGTTCAACCCTTATTCGCGGAGCGGCTCCTTATCCCGATGAATATCCTTGAACATTTCACAGTCTGCTTCTTCTATCACTCTTTCTCTCTGAATCTTATTCTTTTCAGGATATTGTGTTAGGTCCGCTCATTCGTTCCCTCTCTCGATGTCCAAAAGTCCCTTTCTTTTGTTTCTTCTTTCCTTTTTATAGGTGACGAGTGATCTCCAGGTAGTCTCCACGTGGGGTTTCCTGACCGACACGTGTCCAACTCGTGGGATGAGGGCATGTTGGGCACGCACCCCCTTCTTCTGCCCGCGGATGCTATGACTTTGTAGATGGAGATTTTGATTCTATCCGCGGTTGCTTCTGTGGTGACTTTATTTTCCCTTTTGTTTTCTTTTTTTATATTTATTCAGATGTTTTTATTGTTGGTTTCGTCACAACTCCTCGGGCTGGGTTGATTCCCAACGGGATTGACGCGGGCCGATTATCTTAGCATGGAAAACATCTGACTTCTTGTGAACGTCTCATCTTTGCATCAGCTTATCGATAATGGGCTTTTTTGCTTTCTTGTGTCAGCCCATTAAGGACCCCGTTCCGTTCCTTTTTACCTCACATTTGTCATCTTCTGATTTTTTTAAAAATATTGTTATTATCTACTCTTTGGTTTTCCGGTGGTGGTCTCAGGTTTCCGATTGTAGCCCGGTTGAAGTTTCCGGAGGCGTTCTTCCAAGGATTCAAGGTATTTCTTCTCATTTCAAGTCGTTTTAAGAATTTTTCTCTTTTCAACTTCTTAATTTTCCTGATGTGTAGATCGGAAACTAGGCAGGAATTTTGCTTCTGAATCTGTTTTTCCTTTGAGCGAGATTTTGTTCCGCGTATGTAAATCTTCATACGATTTTCTTTAGTTTCTTTGGAAATGGCTAACCTCAGCGGAGAGCACGATGTATTGGATGATTTTGAAAGAGGAGAAGGGTGGAGAGGTGATGTTGCTTCGTCTTCTCGTCCGCGTCAATCTCAGGAGATTTCCTCCTCTTCTTCCGAGAGTTCTTCTTCTAGCTCCAATTGCACCTCGTCAGAGTCATCTTCTTCTAGATCCGCATCAACTTCGAATCGGGTTGGTCCTACAGGCAGCCCTATTAAGGTGAGAAGGCGCCGGAAGCGTTCTGACCCCGATTACTATTCTTCTCCTTACACAGTTTCTTCTTCTTCGAAGGGATGCGTGGGAGATGAAAATTCTGAAGATGTGGGTGAATCGGGAATTTTTTCTTCTGAGGACGCGGGCCTTTCCTCTACCTCTCATCCTGCGGACATTGGTTAAGAGACTGAAACGATTTGGATTCCTTATGAGGCTTCTCCTATTGGTGTGGTGGAAACGCCAAAAAGGATTCGTTCTAAAGAAAACCTGACTGATCTGGACACTCCGATGTATGACTTAAAAGATTTGGACACTTGTCTTTTCCGTGGAGACTTTACGCCTCAGTCGTCTCCTTCCACTCGTCCTCTGATAGTAGCTGAAAGAGTCCACCCGTGGCGATCTCATGTTGAAGAACTTAGGGGTTGCACTACCTTGCTTGGATTGGCCAATCTTGATGCTATTTCTCAAGTTTTTCCATGGCCTGCTGATCTTGAATTTTGCCTTCTCGAGGAGGGAGGAGGTTGTCTCGATGCATATGAAGATTACCTAGTTGTCTACGCGGCTAGCTTATCTCAGGGTTTTCGACTTCACTTACACCCCTTTTTCGCGGAATTTTTGGGTGAATATAACTTAAGCCCTGCTCAATTCGTCCCCAATGGTTGGATGTTTTTTACTAGCTTTATCATGAGGTGCAAGGAGATTTGGGTCACTCCTACCCTAAAGTTGATGTTTAGTATCTTTTCCTTAAAAAAGGGAACTTAGGACTCCATATTTTATGAGTGCAATTCTAGTTGTGGTTACATGGAGAGGCTTTCTAGCAAACCTAATTGGAAACATAAGTGGTTCCTGGTCCGCGACAAATCCGGGAATGGTTTTAATTGTCGGACTGTTCCAGGGCGATTTTGTCCTGTGAAAAAACCAATAGTTTCTGATCTTCTCGAGTTTAAACAATCGTTCGCCCATAAAACTAGGTTCCATTGGCCTGAGATGATCTCTGCATTCCATCTTGAGATGGTTGGTTTAAGTCTTCCTCATCCGCGACTAGGTGTCTTCTTTATTTTCATTATTTCTTTGAGAGTTAATATTTGTGTCTCATGCTTCATTCGTTTTAATGGATTACTTATCCTTAAATGTTCTTGTAAACAGATTCAATGGATTTGGACTCCCTCTTGAAGCGCCATAAAGCGAAATCCGGGAAGAAGAAGAAAAGTTCGGACGTCCGTGACCTTCCTCCAGTCTCTGAGACAACTCCGATTATCGACGACACCTTAGGGGAAGAACCTGGTGTTCTTGTGGAGTCTTCCTCATTGGTTCATGTTCCCCGGGAAAAACGTGCTCATTCATCTACCCATATAGCTTCCAAGAAGAAGAGGAAGGTCAGCAAGACTGTTAAGGTATCCGACGCGGCTGAAAAGGGGTTTTTTGTTCAGGGAGAAGCGAATCTTCCTGAGTACCCGATTCCTGGTTTTGGGATGGCTGATCTGGCGAGCCTTGCTTTCCCTACTAAAAAGCTTTGCTCTAATGAGAAGGGTTATATTAAGCGGTTGGATGCTGTCAAACTTTCAACGAATTTTGATCGTCTTAACCAGTGGGTAAGTTATCCCTATTTTTTAGCAACCTTTTGTTCTACTTTCTCTTAGAAAGAAACCATGTGGTTTGATTTAACCCCCTTTTTTTATTCGTTTGGTTGCCTTTGGTTTTAGCTGAGCATGATCCAAAATGACGTTGAAAGACGTCTTGTGTGCGATGAGGAGGATCTTGTTAAGAAGGACACAGAGATTAAAAAATTGTCGCACCGGTTGCGGGTTCTTGGGAATACAGTTGGTGACCCGGTTTCAGTTGAGAAGTTTTAAAAGAGGTTCGTGGAACTCCACGAAAAACTTCAGGTGACAAAAAGGACTATGGAGGGTTTGAAGAAAGAGCGTGACGACATAAAAGCTTCAATTGATGTTATTAGCTCGCGGGTAAAGAACTCAAGGTTTCAAAGAAGCGTTCGCGGGAGTTTCTTCAAATAAAACTGGCTAGTATTGATAAGCTGGAGGAGGATTTCTTGATTCTCCGTGAGGAGCAATCCATTACTAAACAGGAGCTTGACAATATTAAAGATCGCTCAGACCAAGATGTGGCTCTTCAATGGCTTCAACGCCTCGAGGGTTTGGCATACCTGTCTTCCGAATGGCTTAAAACTGAAGCTGGCGCATCCTTTTTGTCTTCCGTAGCCAAGGCTTGTCTCCAGACTCCAAAGGGAACAGGTATTTTAAAGGACAGGTGCTTTAGCTATTTTCGGAAGGGGATGGTCGCGAGAATTAATCAGAGTGTGTCACGTTCGGCAACTCCTCCTGGAGTTCCCTTGGAGAAATTTGAGCCAAGCATGACCAGTGTAGATTGGGGGCTTTCAAAGGAAGAAATGGCCGAGGAGGATTCGGAAACTGAGGATGAAGATGCTGAAGATGTGGGCAACGAAAACAAAATAATGACCACCACTGCTTGATTCTCAGTGCTTTAATCTTAGTTTGTAGCTTGAAACTGAAACATTTCCTGGCTTGGGTGCCTGTGATGGATTTTTTGGTGTTTTCATGGGATGCTCGTTCTCTGTGAGGCTGGGCTTGAGACTTTTAGATGAAACACTGTGCTTTTGTATATTTTTTGCATGCTGATGCCCTGTCGTTTCTCCAAGTGTTAAGAGGGTTAGTCCGAATGTACAAAGCTTTCCCTCCATTTGTATCTAAACCTTAAGATGCGATGTTTTCCCTTTTTAAGAACCAAATCTTCGTGCGATGGCTGCTACTTCTCATGCTTTGGCGATTAATTACGTTATCATACGCATCATGTCTTCGGGAGGTTTTAACCCTTGGGCTTTTTTCCAGAAGATCGAAATTGTGGACCAACTTTCTCGACTTGTTAGCTTCCTTTTCGTCTTCTCTTAGAAAGTTCAGGCCAATTTTCCGAATTATTTTTCTTGATCGTGTGCAGGTTTTACCACCTCAATTTGAAGCTGAATATGGGCCGCTGCCACCTGAATGGGCTTTCCTTTCGTCATATCTTGTTCGGGACTTCCCAGTGGTGGTTTCTTGGAGCAAGAACGACCTTTTTCAACTCGAACGCGGATGGGATGAATTCCTTATCCTTCACCATCTCGGGATAGGTAGAGCTATGATGTTTTTTCATAGGGGCAATGTTTCTTTTAAAGTTTATCCGCGTCGTGAGATCGGGAATGATGATGAGGCTAATCTTAGTTTCGCTTCCTCTTCGTGTGGTTCATGTTGAACCTCTCTAATAATATATTCTGAGAGTTTGTAATTTATTCATGGATTACGCTCCACGTGCGGCTCGGAGGGAAAACATGACTTTATTTTGCTATTCATCTCATTTCGCAATTTTTGTCAGGCTTAAAGGGGGATCTTTTATTTTTCATAATAAAAAGGTAACAAGTTTGGACTTCAGAAAGCTTGATCCATTTAAACCTAATACACCATACTAGGGACGATAATGCGGCACATGGCATGAAAAATTAAGGCTACCCTACCTCTCTGTTCTCCTCGCTGTCAGGGCTGATGACATCGACTTCAAAGATGGAATCTCCCATGCAGGTGAAGATCAGAGCCAATCCTACATTGACTCGGTTCGCTCGAGTAAACTCGCGCCACCCTTGTCTTAACCAGAAAAGGCCGTCTCTGTCTCTTTCCACATTCAATTCATGTTACTGGTTGGAACGAGACCAAAGCATGGCTTGGGTGTGTGCATCTTCATCGATGAAGACATACATTAACTGAAGTCGAAGTGTTTGGAGTTGTTCCACCCTCATGATGACCCTATAGAAAGCTCTTGGTGGCAATCCTGGATCCATTTTCTCATAGAGTGTTTATCATATCTGTCCTCCTTGTATGTTTTATACTTGTTGAGTGAGGTTCTTTGGCTTTTCTTTTATCGCCCCTTGTTAAGAGATAGTCTATTTATTATTTATTTTTTGAGCTATTTTTGGTCACTTAGGGACTTCTTTGAAAAGATTGATGGGTTCCAGCGAGATGGCCAATAGTTCGGTGATAAAATAAATCCTTGTTTTAGAAAAAAGGACATGTGCCCTGCATCTCTGTGTCACTTATTGCGCGTCATGCATGCACCTCCTCCTCTTTTTCTTTACTGTTTCCTCGTGATTGATGGGATAAGAACAAAAAACTATTGATTTCCTCTTTCTTTTTTTGAGATGCGAGGTTCTACCATAGTTCCTCCTTTAGCTTTTAGGGCTGACGTGGCTTCTGTGCAAGGACCTCGATGGGCTTTCTTCCAAGCAATTGACTATCCTAAGCAATCTACGCATATGGTGAGGTTTTTATGTCTAATTTCGCCTGCTTCTTTCACGAATTTTTCCTTATCTTTAGTTTCTCTTATCTTATAGCGGCTTCCGCTCAGATTTGAGGAAATGTATGAGGATGCCATCCATGGGCAAGTCTTACTTTCTTCTCCTCAGATACAAAATTTTCCCGTTTGCATAGAACGTCGGGGTTGCGGTCTTCTCTACTTTGGCCGCGGATGGAAAGATTTTGTTGGGTTGCATGGTTTTGAGAGGGGCGCTTCTATGATCTTTACCCATATGGGTGAGGTGAATTTTGAAATCCAGGTGGTGGACTCCCGTGGAGGAGAGCGCGCGATTAATCGTAACGATCCCCCCTCCCACGGTCCAGCTTCAAATGGCTTTTGAGCTTGGTGTCTTATGTCTGCGCTAATACTTTATCTTTCTTTTGTATAATAAAATGATATTGAAAACTTATTCCGCGACTTCTCGTCTTTTCTACGGTTATTGTATGTATTACAGGTAATCCCTCTTAATTTGTAACATATATGTTTATGCGTGGCCAAACAAGGAGTCCAAGGTTTGTTTTTGTGATTTTTTGAGGCAATGGATATGTCCGCGGCGGTATCGATGATACATACTTTATCACTAGTTTAGCTTCTTTTCTTGGATTATCCTTGAACGCAAGCTATTACCTTTAAGAGTAGGCGGATGAGTTGTTTGTTATAATGATCATGCATGATGGCCACGCGAATTAGATTCAGGGTTTAGTTTTTCAATACTATCCTGTCATCATATGCCATTCGCGGGTTCCCCAGATTTTTCTCAAATATCGATGTTTTTCTGTTGCCTCGTGCATGGCGTGCCACTTGTCGGGTTTGGTCAATGACCTTTCAAATCCTCTGAGTACCTGTCTCTGCTCGCGCGGTGTATTCTTTTTTGGAAATTCTGAATATCTTGACAAGGTGTTTCTTATAAAGAGAAATATATTAGAGTGTGTAAAACTTGATTTTTTTCATTCAGCATGCCTTCCCCTATTCGACCGACTTGGTCATTTTTCAAGCGTATCAGCTTTCCAGAGCAACTTCGTCGTTTGGTTAGTTTCTGCTTCTGAGTTTATCCTCCTTTTAAATTTATCTTCTCTTGATATCTTTATTTTTTCGTGTTCTTCTAGTCCTTGCCGTTGTGCTTTGAGGATGATCTTGGCCTGGACCTCCCTAGGAATGTTCTCTTATCAACTAGGATCCTCCGTGACTTCTCCGTGGAAGTTATACGCGGTGATTATGGGGTTCCCTTCTTGAGAGACGGTTGGAATGACTTCGTTGAGTCGCACAACATCGATGTTGGTTCTTCTATGACTTTCATTCACAAAGGAAGAAATAGTTTTGAGGTTCATATTTTGGATGTTGTGGGAGATGAGGTGGATGTTGAATGGGCTTCTCCACAAACAGAGGGTCCACCTTCGAATGGATCCCGCTTGAGTAAAGGTAGAACTTGTCTTATTCCAGCTAGGCCTAGGTGGGTGTGAGTTGGCATTTGTGTGTTATCAAGTGGACTTCTTTAAATCATCCGAACGGAATATAATAAAAGCGCCCTCTAACCGCTTTATTTAATTTTTGCGGGGGCGACTTAATATTTCCATGTTTACAAGTCTGGGCCACTACACATAATACTTCTTTAAATTATCTGCATTCCAGGTCTTGTTTAAAACTGCGCCTTCTGGTGTGTTAAGCTTGTATGCTCCTTCTTGGATCACCTTCACAATTATATACGGCCCTTCCTAGTTTGGGTCTAGTTTTCCTCCAGTGGTGGTTTGACGGAGCACTAAATCTCCTTTCTTGAAGCGTCGTAGATGGACTCCCTTGTCGCGGTATCTGGATAGACGCCTCTTATACTCCTTCTCTTTTACAGCTGATGTCATCCTACGTTTTTCTATAAGATGTAGTTTGAGTTCCAATGCTTCATCATTGGTTTCTTGATTGTACGCCAGGATTCGTGCTGATGGGACCAATCTTTCTACTGGAATAACTGCGTCCATTCCATAGACTAGTGTGAATGGAGTTTCTCCAGTTGGGGTTTCTACTAACGTACGGTAGGACCAAAGAACTAATGGTAGAAGTTCCGCCCATCATCCTTTTGTCGTGCCTCTGAGTTTTTTCTGTATCCCATGTAACAACTGTCGATTGGTTTTTTCTGCCTATCAATTCGTCTGTGGGTGGTCCACGGACGAGAACTTGAGGTTTATTCCCACCCCTTCGCAAAAATCTCTGATCGATTCACTATCAAATTGAGGTCCGTGATTTGTGATTATTGAGTCAAGCACCCCAAATCGGCAGATTATGTTCTTCCACGAGAATTTCCTCACTTTCTCCGCGGTGATTAGTCCCATTGCTTTGGCTTCTACACATTTTGTGAAATAATCTACCAGAACGAGTACATACTTCAATTGTCCTGGGGCAGTTGGAAATGGATCAAGTATATATCCATTCCCCAAACGGAAAACGGGCAAGCTCCAAATATACTTTTCATTGGCTCTGTAGGGAGATACTTTAGATTTCCAAACCTCTGGCACGCTTCACATTTTTTAATGTAGGTTTGGACATCCTGCCTCATAGTATGCCAGTAATACCCAAGCCTGGTTGCTTTTGCCACCAAGGCTCTCCACCCTTTGTGATGCGCACAAACCCCATCAAGTAGTTCCTTCATGACAACACCTCCTTCTCTAATTGGTATGCAAAGCAAGTCCGGAAGGCAGTAGCCTCTTTTGTAGAGTTTTCCCTCTCTGATGGTGAAACGAGCTGCTTTTGTGATCACTTTTCTGGCCGCGTCTTTTTCCTTCGGTGGAAAGCCTTTCCATAGATAGTCCGCGAGCGGTGTCCTCCAGTCTTCTTCCTCATTTCCTTGAACTTGATAAACTTCTTGAATAAGCCTATGGCTGTTCATTCTTTCGAGGAAAACCTCTTTTCCCACTTCTTCGGGCATGACTGCCCCCATTCAAGCCAATGCATCTGCCTGCTGGTTGTCATTTTCGTAGATCACTGTCAAGCAGAAACTCAAGAACGCCTTTGACAATGCATGTACTTTTCTTTGATAGTGAGGCGTTAATCCAGTTCTGGCTTCGTATTCCTCTGTTATCTGTCGCGCCATAACCTCTGAGTTAGTGTAGATGGATACTTGTCTGGCTCCCTTAACCAAAGCTATCTCAAGGCCCGCTGCGGGGTGTATTCAATTTCAAATTTCGTTAACTCTACCGATCACTTCATCATTCTTCCTGACAGGCATGGGGAGTGGAGAATCTGTCGTAAAGGTAAGTCTGTCATTATCCGGACAACATGATTCTGGAAGTAAGGCCTCAATCTTCTTGTTGCGAACACCAGACATAGAATCATCTTTTCTACTGGTTCATACCGCGTGTCAGCATCTTGCAGCACACGACTGATGTAGTATATGGGATACTTCTCTTCTCATGTCAAGACCGCGCTGATGGTAATGTTCTTCACTGATAGGTACAGGTGTAAAGCCTCATGTTTCTCCGGTTGCTGTTAGACCTGTCAAACGGGTCTTTCCGGTCGAGTTTGGGTCGGGTCACTCCGGGTCTCGGGTAAAACGGGTCCCGGATAAAACGGGTTTCGGGTTTTTCGGGTTGACTAGAACCCGGGTTTGATCGGGTTTCGGGCGGGTTCGGGTCGATTTCGAGTTTGTCAATTTTTTCTTTTTTAAATTAAAAAAATCATAATTTGATAATTTTGCGATAAATTTTAATTAAATATAAAAAAAATTTAATTATATTTAATTATAAATCAACCGGGTCACTGGGTCAATCGGGCAAATCGGGTCAAAATTACCGGGTCAATCGGGTCACCGGGTCCAAACCCAGATTACTCGGAAAATTTCCGGGTTTTCGGATTCGGGTCGAAAAAAATTCCCGGGTCAAAATTTCCGGGTCTTGACCCAAAAAATTTCGGTCGGGTCACTGGGTCGGGTTGTGTTTTGACAGGTCTAGTTGTTGTAGAGTGGGCAGTGTTGATAAGAAGACTTTAAATCTCCGAAAGCTTCCTGTAGTTCTGGGGTCCAGCGTATTGGACCCTTTTTCTTGAGTAAGGCGAAGAAAGGTAGGGATTTGTCCGCTAGGCATGAACAAAAATGGCTTAGGTAGTTTACTGCTCCGTTCAAGGACTGTACTTTTTTTATTGTCCGCGGTGGTTGGAGATTCTGGACCGCACCGACTTTTTCGGGGTTTACATCAATTCCTCAATGACTGACCATGAAACCAATGAACTTTCCAAAATCGACTCCAAAGACACACTTTTCTGTGTTAAGATTCAAACCTCCCCTACGAAGGGAATCAAATGTCTCTTGTAGGTCTGCCGCATGATCTTCTGCTTTTTTGCTATTAACCACAATATCATCCACATATATTGACACATTCCTCCCAATCTCACTATTAGAAAACTTCAATTATACATCTGTTGTCAACAAATGTCTTTCAAAAAAAATTTCGATCTCTTTATGCGTGTAGTAAAAGATCAAACTTTCCACATCGGTTTTAAACAGATGTCTTTTCTTAATTAGAACCCCTCATTTTTTGTTATGACATATTCACTTATTGATGAATATCCATAATTTGTCATTTGAAAACATATGAAGATGTCCTCCTAAAGCAAAAAAGTGACATTTACATCTTTATTGTCAACAAATGTCTTTCAAAAAAATTTCCGATCTCTTTGTGCGTGTAGTAAACGGTCAAACTTTCCACATCGGTTTTAAGCAGATGTCTTTTCTTAATTAGAACCCCTCATTTTTTGTTATGACATATTCACTTATTGATGAATATCCATAATTTGTCATTTGAAAACATGTGAAGATGTCCTCCTAAAGCAAAAAAGTGACATTTACATCTTTATTTATAAAAACAATTGATGTCTTAATAGAAAATAGACAACAGTTTTTGTTTTAGTGATCACATTTATAATCATGTTCGATATATAACTTATGATTTTATATTGTTTTAATATAACCGACCACATGAAATATAGGCATAACCGATGTATTTCCATATTATCAACATCACATTTTTTTGTTATAACTGATTTGTATAACGACACTGGCATCTGTTTTAATAGACGAGTCTGATGTTAGATGTATGAATGCACTACTATTTTCATATTTAATCCGATGTTTTATAATGGGATAGGCAACACGCTTTTGGCGATAGATCATCACATTTTGTATGGTCTTCAATATGATAGGTCATTTAATAAAAACATGTACATATATACTACCATCATATTGTCACATTTACAAAATACGCCGCCGCTATTCATAGCCACAAAATTGGCTAGCCACAACATCTCAAAACAAATAAAGCATATCAACGAATATATCTTAGGACAAACTAAACACCAAACTGCCTGGAAAGATAGAAAGAAACGCCAGGACTAAAAACTGCCAGGAATAGGCATAGAGAATGCATAATAGAGTCGTCTGGCATATTTACTAAAATGATGATTTGTACATAGCACAGTAGCTGAAAGAGTGCTTGAGTTAGTAGCTCTGGCATATTGCTGAACAGAAATTTCAACCACCAACCGTAGGATTTGGTGAGACCTTGAACTTGTTTCATTAAGAGTCATCTCCCCCGTCTGTCTTTGAGCTACAAGGATGTGAAATAGACAATAGTTTATTGTTCAAGCCCGAAAAAGTAGTTCCATATTGCATGATTTAAGGTCAATCCTGTAAGAATAAAAACATTAAATACCAAACAGGAAGTACTCACCATAGTCGTAGATGTCTTCTATAGTGTATTGAGTAACTCCACACATGGTGAATGTCTTTCTACTGCTTGTTTGTCCATATGTGAAAATACTCGCTGTGGAAAAACATTCGGGCTAAAAATTCAATAGTCTTTGAACTTAAAGAAACACCAATGACCGGATAGAAAGTACTCACCGTTGATGCCATTGACGACTGATAGAGCAAACAGGAAGACATATAGCTTAAAGCACCATGCAGCGAAGAAAACTCAACTGATAGGGGAATACATGTCATCAAAAAGGAAACAAAAGATAACTCATGCTAAAAATTTAGGCTTTTGCTACTAGTTGGAAATAGAACTAGTAATCACACCAAAAACTGATGGATACCCAATCCAACAGTCCATTCACTAGAATCCTAAGATTTCCATTATCACTAGCAATTACAATCAATACCAAACAAACAAAAATTCCATCTGCCGCATCACATGAAATTATAAGAAGACAATTGTCATCAATCTTTTTGTGATGCGTCAAAATTAGACCTCAATGCACTGAAAACCAGTTCCATCTTTCACATTCCTAAATTGTTAGGTCTGTAATAATACAATATATTATTTAAACCCTAAATCATATCACCACTTTGTTCCCTAGAAACATATAGCTGTTCTGACTGCCTTTTCTCAATGAAGGTTGAATTCTCTCATAATTTTCACAATTTTCTACTAGAACAAGGAAGATAAGAACGATGAGAAATATTATCACCTCTTTGATCCCTAAAGCATAAGTTAGATGTTGTGAGTGCCCCTTGTCTTGGAGATTGTATTCTCTCGTAATTTTCTGTTAAACAAAGATGGAAATAAATCCTCACTCATAAACAGTGTCAAAAAGCAACATCATACAACCATAGTAACCCATAATAAACCTCAGACAATAGAAAAAATAGAACTGATTAATGTAAGTTAGAAAGGATCATATACAGTAAGGATTGACTCAGTTAAACCAGGATCTATTTTATCCTGTTCTAAATTCAGTTTTAAAATGATATACTCTCAGGCTTCTGGCTCCCTATTTTTTCTTGCCTACATAAAATCATACACTATAATATAGATATAGGGTAAATCTAGGCTCAAATGGTAAGGATCTTAATGAAATTTTCTTGCCTACATAAAACCAGAATCTATTCTATCCTATTGTCTTTGTCCTTCATTGAACACTGAGACTTGTCATCCACCTAGCCAACGAATAACATGTCTTACGATGATCCAATTTTCACAACTTGATGGAAACAGTCCAACATGATGAATAAACTAAGGCAGATAAGTCAATAATTTCACTACAACAAACTAAGGCGGAAATGTTTACTCTAGTAAGGCATCCAAGATTAAAGAAAAATAATAGATTCTCATCTACTACTGGGGTCTTTATGCTTTTACTAGGTCCTGGGGAAAGAGACACTGCCGCATCATGAAACAAACAAATGTGCATATGTTAGTACATCAAAATTTCAGTTGCGAATGACCCTTCATACAAGAGCTAGATCAACCAAGGGAAAGAAAGAAAAAGATATATAGCCAACCTCTGATGGTTCGTTCTTGGCAATACAATCTTTAGGCATGCTCTTGGCTACTCCCTAATACCATGCATGAAAGCAAAACATTCAGCGGTCCTACCCATAGAAAGTGTGGTTCTTTTAGAAAAGGAACAACGCGAACATTTTGCAAAACACAGAAAGAACATTTGAACCTCATAAGGCAGGCTAAGATCTGCTAACAATATTCCTGCCTACGGTAATTCAAAGAGACAACTGAACATTCTTTTCATTTTTTCTAGTTAAAGCAAAGGCATGTATTAATGTTGTATGGTTTCCGCCAGTAAAATCACCAAATCCCAGCCAAATCTATCTCATGCAATCCAACGCACCCAGCAAGAGGACTAAAGATTAGAGATGAAATGGGAACTAAATCCGGAAGAATGAAACAATGGTTACTGTTTGGATCCTTTTAGGATATTTGAATAAATAAAGAATGTTAAGCAAAACTAGTCAGGGAAATAGTGATAACAAGGAAATTACCTGGTGAAAAATAGTTCTAAAAAAAGATATAGGAGAAAAATGCAGCATGTTCTCAATAATTATCATTTGGATATACTATGTATAATTTAGTAGCACTTGCCATAAAGCTTTAGAAATGATATTACAACCTGTAGATGGACTACTCTCTTATAAAATGACTGCATAGTAGGTTGTCCACTACTATCCTTCCTGGCAGAGGACAATTCAACATTTTAGATACATACTTGATTATCCCTGGCACGACAAAACATCATCACCATTCAGTTCAAACAAGTTGACAAGAGAAAGATGGGTATATGTACCCTCTATTGGATCTTTTATTGTCCGTTTCTAGCAAGTTATCGACGCCATTGAAACTTATGGAGGTGATGTAACCATATGGAACTGCCACAGTGACTTGGAGAATCCTATTATCCATCACCACCTGAAAAATCCATTTGACACATTGAGCCTAGATGATCGAGCTGGTTTGAACTTGCAACACCATTAGATCAGTTAGAGTAGAGGCCCAAAAGGTGCAACAATTCCTAACTCAACCCCAATGATTCCTAACTGAGCATGTAAGCCTTGATAAGAATGATAGCTATGACTCCTAACTCAAGCTAAAATTTCAAGTTCAGATGTTAAAATGGTAAGGCATAAATGTTTATTTTGAAATATATATGGTAAAGCATAAACATATTGGAGTATGAAAGTTATAATTCAGTTGCATAGAGATGAGAATAAGACTTTATGATCTTGTAAATGACCAATTAAGCAGAAAATATCTATAAGTGTGGATGGCTTTCCAAGTCTATACCTATTGAAGTAGGATAAAGATTAGAATACATGGAAATAGAAAATGAATCAATCATTCATGATAAAAGATAGCAGCTGAAAGTATGACATACAACATTAAATCAGCAGGTTTCCAGTAAGAACCCCACGTGTATAGATAGTTTAGAATTATCCCACTTTGCTCTCTTATCACAACATATCAGATTTATATCTATAAACCCTAGATCTATAAACTGCCCTAATCCCAAAATCGAAATCTCTCAACCCTAAATTACAATAACAGGAGACAAGAAGAGGATATGAGAGGAAGGGCATACCTGTGAGGATACGAGCAGCAGAGAGACGAAGGCGTGACCAATAGCGACGTTGCAGGCGGTGACTCTAGCCAAACAACTATCTCTCGCCACCTTTTGCCTTCCTACTTCGCTCTCAAAAACCCTAACGAAAGAACCCCAAATTAAAACTGAAAGGAGATGGGAGAGAAAGGAGTCGAAACTAACATATCTACATAAATAATTTAGATCTAGGGAACTATAGATAAGATGAGAGAAAAGAGGGCGGCTAGGTATGCAAAAGGTGAGAAAGCGCTTACCTGCTAGGGTTTTCAAAAGAGAGGGCCACCATCTTCGAATTGTAGTCGCTTGTCTGATGGATAGAGGGAGATGTTTACTTGAGAGTAGCGGCGGCGTGCTGGTTGGGGGAGCACCGGCGGCGACGGGGCAGTGGTAGAGTTGTTTACCTGAGATGAAGAGAGAGCCGGGTAACAAAGAGAAGAAGAAATAGGAGAGAGAGAGAGAGAGAGAGAGAGAGAGAGAGAGAGAGAGAGAGAGAGAGAGAGAGAGAGAGAGAGAGAGAGAGAGAGAGAATTTCTAAGTGTAGAGAGAGTGAAAGTGTGGAGATGGGTAAATTTTTTACTTAAGTGTTATAATTTCCTTCGAATTTTGAAGTCCCGCTTAATTTCTAAATGTTCCAATCCCGCTTCTTTTGAACTTAGAAAATTTAAACCCGCGCCGGTTTTATTTTTTTTTAGAACCAACAATTTTACATCTGTCCAAAACTTTGACAGATTTATAAACTCTTTAATACATCACAAAAAAAAAAACTATTGATGTAAAAGAATAATTTTCACATATGTTGTTTTTTGACAGACTTAGATGTGGTGTTGTCTATTGACGGTATTCTAGTAGTGTCTGTCCGCGAAAAATTCGATCTACAGTTCTCTGAAACGTAGCCCCAGCATTTCTGAATCCAAAAGGCATGACGCGGTAGCAAAATATTCTCTGGTTGGTGATGAAAGTAGTTGCCTTTTTGTCTTGTGGATCAAGGCATATTTGATTGTACCCAGAATAAGCATCAAGAAAGCTGAGGACTTTGTTACCCGCGGTTCCGTCAACGAGTTCCTCTATGGATGGCAATGGGTAACTGTCTTTGGGGAAGAACTTATTGAGATCGGTGAAATCAATGCACATCCTCCACTTTCCATTAGACGTTTTCACTAAAACCACATTTGAGAGCCAGTCTGAATCTTCCATTTCTTCTATGAAGCCTGCCTCTAACAGTTTATCAGTTTCTTCCTTTGACGCGGCCTCCTTTTCGGGAGCCATTTTTCTTTTCTTCTGTACTATGGGCTTTGTTCTTGGAAGCATCCTTAAAGTGTGCAATGCAGTCGCATATGGGACTCCTAAAAGATCTCGCGGAGTCCATGCAAAAATATCCCTTGACCTTACTATGATCTCCAAGACCCGTTCTTTTCCCTCTGGCCCTAATGCTTGTCCCATATAAATCTTCTCTTCGGGATTCGGAAAAGGTGTGTAGACAATCATTTCATCCGCGGTTGGTATTCTTGCCTCTGTCGATCTAACTTCAAGCTCAGCTTCTGAATGTTCTGATTGGTTACTGTCTCCCACCCTGAATTCACACTTCTCACTGATGCACATTACTTCTTTTTTCCTCTTGATGGAAGTTAAATAACAGATTCTGCTTTCAGGTTGTTGGCCACGAACTTCTCCTACTCCTCCCCCTGGTAAAGGGAATTTCCCGATAAAGTGATAGATGGATATTATCATCTGAAATTTATAGAGTGAGACGCGTCCCAACAATTCATTGTATATAGTCGGCACCTTTACTACGGTGAACACAACGTTCTCCATTCGCCTTTTTGGGACTGTTCCTAATATTACTGTTAACTCGATCGTCCCTGCCACCTGTACTTCACCTCCCAAGAATGTAATCAAAGTACCCGGATATGGTTTCAATGATGCCACGGAGATTCCCATCTGAGAAAAAGCATCCCATGATAATATATCAACGGAAGAACCAGTATCAATGAAGACCCTTTTGACTGTCTTGGCAAGTATTTGAGCATGGATGACCAAAGGGTCAGAGTGCGGCATCCTTACTTCCTCAGCGCCCTTGGGGGAAAAAGTAATCTCTTCATGTTGTGATAGAGAGATTTTTCTGCTTGACACGGACGGTGGTTGCTTTGCTTCTCGCTCGTTGTTCCTCTTTTCTTGTCTACTTGATCCTGCCATGGAGTATCCTCTAGAAAGGGTATTTATAAAACCCTCGGGCTCTCGTATGTGGCTCTCTCTTGGTCTTCGGGCCCCTTCCTGATTTCTTAGCTCCTAATTAAGAGATCTTTGCATGGTAGGTGTGTGATTGTGTCTACCTCCGCGCCATCTTCATCCCCTACCTCTTCCTCGATTGAAAAAAGGGGCATCTCCACACTGATCTTGTTTTCCTTGGTATCAGTTCTGTCGATGGTGGGGGCCGTCGGGTCTAGGGCCACGATCTTCCCAATCCGGTCTCTGATTATGCCGATCTTCTTTCTGTGGCGGAAATCTCAGTTCTTGACTCCGATAAATGTTCTCCTTTGGATGATAGGACCGCGGATAATCTTCTCTTTGATGGGATCCTTGGCCTCTTTCAGAATTCATGTGTATTTCATCGTGGTGGGAACGAAAAGCTCCTTCTTCTTACTGACGCCTAGGCAGCTTAACTTTCTCCTTTTTGAATTTTCCGACGAGTTTCCCAAAAAAGCCCTGATTGCATGTGTTTGCTCTTGAGATGGACGCAGCTGCTTCCTCGGCTTCGATTTGCCTTGACACTCGATCCCTTAACTCATCATAACTGTCAGGCTTTTTTCAAAACAAATAAGTCTTGAAATCCCCTTCTGCCAAATTCCCAATGAGAATGATGATTGCTGATTCATGATTAAAATTAGGGATTTGTACTACCACACTTGTGAATCGAGTAAAAAAGTGTCCTAGTGTCTCCCCGGCTCTTTGCCTGATTGAATTTAAATCGAGCATTGTCTTCTTCCGCGATCGCGCACTCCCAAAATGAGACGTGAAGATATGGGCCAGCTGGGTAAAACTGGTCACAATGTTTTTCGGCAGGTTAGTAAACCATATGAGGGCGATCTTTTTCAGGGTCGAGGGGAAAGTTTGGCATAACATGGCATTGTTGTACTCATTTATTCCCATTGCAGTTGTAAAATGATAAAGATGATCCTCTGGATCAGTCGTTCCGTCATACTTCATAAGGCCCACATCTCGCCATCTTTTTGGTACTATCGCGGAGCAAATCTCTCTGGTGAAAATAGATGGGAGGACCGTCGGCCCTTCCATTTTTATATCTATTGAATCAGATTTGGTGGAGGTGGAAACATTTGTGGATCGTTCTCCGCGTCGATGTTTGTTCTCATGCTGTCGTTGATCATTCTGCCAAGGTTGATGTGGCATTGCGTGACCCTGACCCTGAAAGATATAGTTCATGTTGCCGAATGCATCGCCTGGGTTGTTAAATGCAGTATAACATCTATGAAAATATCCATGTTGCTAACCACGGTGGGCAGTCCCCTGTTGACGCGAGTTCTGTCCCCAATGATCATAATAGTAATATTGTGCTTGCTCTTGTTGTAGAGGATTAGGCTGCTCATGATGAACTTCATAATACCAGAAATTCTGAGGTATTTGTTCTCCTCCTGCTCCATGCTGACTATAATAATGATGTAGAGGGGTATCGTGAGGCTGGCCTCCTGTTTCACCTTCTAGATCAGGTTGAGGTGTCAACGGAACATACATACTTGAGGTCTCTTGATCGTGGTGGATCCATTGGCTCATGTCCTGAGTCGCATTGTTTTGGTTATCACTCATTATGTCACCGAATTAATTCTGGTAAGCCAATGACTTATTGATCTTTATTTTTTATACATAGGCGCGGACCCCCCGCCCCCTTCAGGAGCTGGGAGTCTTACTTGATCTTCTTAAATTAGAACTTACAAAGGAACCCCTTAGCATGAGGGGGTCCCCACGGACGGCGCCAATGACGAACCTCTAACTAAAAAAGGTATCCATCTTTAGTGGGACCCGGGAAAAGACCCAACGGGGTCCTTCGTATTCCCAACGGGCTTACCTGACCCGCACCGAAATAGTCGGTACGGCCCAACATGTGCCGCGGGAATAAACTATATCGCAACGACATTATCCCCTCATCGAGGATTCATCAATAAAATGGGAATCAATCATTTACCTGTCACCGTTCGCTGGTTTAGAGTTGACAGTTACAAACTCTTGACTCTCACTTTAGACTCCTAAATAGCAAGAAAGAGTCCAAATGGTTGACCGCGGATGAGTTCAACCCTTATCCGCGGAGCGGCTCCTTATCCCGATGAATATCCTTGAACATTTCACAGTCTGCTTCTTCTATCACTCTTTCTCTCTGAATCTTATTCTTTCCAGGATATTGTGTTAGGTCCGCTCATTCGTTCCCTCTCTCGGCGTACAAAAGTCCCTTTCTTCTATTTCTTCTTTCCTTTTTATAGGTGACGAGTGATCTACAGGTAGTCGCCACGTGAGGTTTCCTGACCGACACGTGTCCAACTCGTGGGATGAGGGCATGTTGGGCACATACCCCCTTCTTTTGTCCGCGAATGGTATGCCTTTGTAGATGGAGATTTTGATTCTATCTGCGGTTGCTTCTGTGGTGACTTTATTTTCCCTTTTGTTTTCTCTTTTTATATTTATTCAGATGTTTTTATTGTCGGTTTCGAAGAGAGAGAGAGAGCGAGATGAGTAAAAAAGAAAAGTAAAGTTCCAGAGGGGGGAGAGAGAGATTAGTGAGGATACGACAGAGAGAGATGAAAGAGTGACGGTGAGGGGGCGGAGTTTCAGATAAAAACCATCGAAGAAGAAGCAATTGGACAGGGTTTTATTTGCAGGTTGACATGTAAGCAGTTGATTTTAATTGGACACCCAAAGCAAAACGACATGATACATATTTGGATCAACTAGACAAGAGTTATCAGAAAAACAAATTCACCATCGACTTCGAATAGAAAATGGGCAAGTTTGTTTTCAATAAAGGTTATGCAAGAGGTGTCTCCCTCAAATCTGAAGCAAATTTACCCATTTTCTATCTAAAGTCGATGGTGAATCTGTTTCTCCGATAACTCTTGTCCAGTCGATTCCAATATGTGTCATGTTGTTTTGCTTTGGGTGTCTAGTTAAAACTAACGGCTTACACGTCAACCTGCAAATAAACCCCTGCCCAATTGTGTCTTCTTCGATGGTTTTTATCTGAAAAGTAAAATTTAATTCAAATTATATTAATGCCTCCTCACTGTCATTCATCCATCTCTCTATCCTATCTTCACTAATCTCTCTCTCCTCTGCAACTTTACTTTTCTTTTTTCACTCACCTCTCTCTCTCTCTCTCATGTCATCTCTCTCCTCTACAGACTTTCTCTCTCTCTCTCTCTCTCTCTCTCTCTCTCTCTCATTTTTTTTTATCGAAAGCAAACTTATCCCCTCTGTCATCTGTCCTCTGGGAATTTACTATTGCCTTTTCACTTCTCCCTCCCTCCCTCCCTCTCTCTCTCTCTCTCTGATTTTTTTTTATCGAAATCAAACTTATCCCCTCTGTCATCTGTCCTCTGGGACTTTACTATTGCTTTTTCACTCCTCCCTCCCCCCCCCCCTCTCTCTCTCATACTCTCGATCTCTCTCCCCTCATTTAATGCACCATTTCCCCTTTCTCTTTTTACCTCCTGCTGAGGTTAGGGGGGAAGGCGACACTAGAACCAGGAAAACATTGAACAACACGCAAGACAGGAAACAACCATAGGGTGTCCAGTAGGAAATCATTGGGTGTCCAGTAGAGTACCAAAGGATGTCCGGTAAGAAACCATGGAGTGGAAAGTTGATATATTGTTCATTCATCAATAAAAAAACGGTTCACCAAGCCTCTGCAGGGGCTCCTCCACTTCGATTCCACCTCCTCTACTCCAAATCCGGCCTCCACTCGCCTCGAATTGACATGGAAAGCTATCACAATGAAGGTGAAGGACAAAGACACCAAAGCGGTCCTCCGGCGACGATTCACACACCAGTGGCGCAGGCCGAATTCGAGCTCCCATGGAGATCCCCTCACCCTTGAAGGTAGAGAGATAGAAGACGAAATCAAAGAATAAAAAAGCTCTTCAATGGAGAGAGGTGGAGAGAGGCATAGAGAGAAAGGGTTTTAGATGGGTGATAGTGATGAACAATAAATTAATGTCATGTTGCTTTTCTTTCTCTCTCCACTGGTTGCAGCAGGTGAGGAAATCGGAGATTTTGAGAGAGAATGGTTAGTTTAGTAAAAAAATTTTATAGTGGATAGGGGATGCAAAAGGGTCCGGGTTTTTGGGTTAGTTTTTCAAATACCCCTTAAATTTTTTATAAATATTAACTTTTTTAATAATTTTTTAAAATATTAACTATTAAAATATTTTAAAACCACTACATATTTGATTGGAGGTAAATATATGGGAAATTTACAGAAAACCACCCCTTAAATATGGGTGTTTTCACTTAACTACTCATTAAATTCAAAATTACAGAAAACCACCATTTAAATGGTTTTTACTTACAACTCACCACCTCTTCATCTATTTTCATTAATTTATCATTGCGTATATCATATTTTAATATTTGTAAACTTCAATTTGATTATAAATATAGTCAAAATTTTAATTTAAGGGCTCGATTATATTTTAGTGATAATTTTATTTATTTTTAAAAAACAATAATAAATATAGCCTAAAATTATTATCTTAATAATTATATTTTAGTTATATGATTAATTGATAACCTATTTTTTTATAAAAAAAATTAGGTAAATTTAAAGAAAAAAGTTACATATAAAAAATAAAATGGATCAAATTCATATTTTAAGTTGAAAATTATTAATTATTTATTAAAAATAAATAAAATGATCACTAAAATATAATCAATCCCTTAAATTCAAATTTTGAACATACTCCCTCCGTTAATTAAAACTTGTCGTTTTAGACATTTGCACATTTTTTAAGAAAGCAAATAAAAGCAAACAAAAATACACTTATACCCCTAATTATTACTTTACTTTTCCACTTTATTGAAAACTACAACTAACAAACATCTAATCATGACAAGGGTAATTTTGGAAAGTGAACACCAAAATATCTAAAACGACATGTTTTTCTTAACAAGATTTTACTCCTAAAACGACATGTTTTTCTTAACGGAGGGAGTATTTATAATCAAATTTGAGTTTAAAGATATTAAAATATAATATACGTAATGATAAATTAATGAATATAGGTGAAGGCGTGGTGAGTTGTAAGTAAAAATCATTTAAATGTTAGTTTTATATAATTTTGAATTTAAGGGGTGGTTAAGTGAAAACACTCATATGCAAGGGGTGGTTTTTTTTTAATTTCCCCTAAATATATACTCCATGTATTTAAAAGTTACTCTAATTAATTTTGTGGTACTGGTAAGGTACAGATAGACTTGACAACGTACAGATCGAACAAATACTGTAATGATTTTCTGCCCTCACTTATTCCGAAGTGGACACAAATGAACGAGTACTGATCATTATTTGTGGTTGTCACTGTGAGGCGTGTATTGATCATTATTGGACAAACAACTGTGCCACATCATTTATTGTGTTTTTTTAGTAGGATAAAAACTACCTATAATATTTAATTTTTATAAAAAAATTTAACAATTTTGTAGTTACTATTAATAAGTACGAAATTATATTAAAAAATATATATATATATTTTATATAGTTTTTATCATCATAAAAAAAAGCGTGCATGAATCGTAAATGTCATATTTTGCCGAACGGATGGCGTAATAAATATTAAAAAATCAATACTATATATAATTTTATATTATTCTTGTATTGTAATTTTAAGAAAATAAAATATTTTAATAAATAGAAGCTAATATACATTGAAAAATTTCAAATGATAATTAATAGTAGTGAAAATTAGTTATTTTTGCTTGATATTTGATATAATATGTCTAAAAGTATGTAAGTTGTTGTCTAGAGAAATATCAAAAAAAAAAAAATTGTCTAATAATCAAACATAGTTTTTGTTTTAAGATGTTACATATGTGACCTCCTATGATATCATCTATAAAAACTAAAATAAAGAATTTTAAAAGGGAATTTTTTTTAATAAATAAACATTCAAGAAGTAAAAATAAAAACACAAAACTTATAAAATGGAAAACAACCCATGACCTCACAGGGCCAGCCCATATCCATCAACCCCAAAACCTCCCCTAGCCTTTCAATACAAAAGGCCCAACCTAAACAAGCCAACATCGGATTAAAAACCAAACCCTTGTAATAGCGGAATCTGAGGAACAACGCTTGTACGAACGAGACTGGCTATGAGAAGCCTCTCATAGCCAGTCTCGTTGAGAGGGCAACCACCTTCGACAATATATCACACTTAACAGGATGAAGATGGCGAAAAGAGATGAAGTTAGCTAAGTCAAATAAGGTAAAATTATGGGTTCGTATGAGACGGGGTTAATAAACCGACTAAAATTATAAACAGGGTAAAAATTTATAAACTGTTGGTAAAAGTAGTTAAAAATTTATGAAAAAATATAAACTCCGTATGGGGCGAAAAACAATTTATTTGTAAAAGATGGAGTTTATTTGGTTTTTATTAGGGGTATTGTGGTACTTTTAAACCAAATAAGATAAAAGAGAAGGGATAAAAGAGAAGTGGAAAAAGAAACTCCTAAATAAGCTGCTCCAACCGGCTTATATTTAAACCAATTAATTTAACCTGTTTTTGACTTATTTTGCCTCCCATACCCCAATTAAACCGGCTTATAATTTCAACAGCTAAAAGTTTTTATTTTTAACCGGTTGAATCTGTCTGCCATACACAGCATATTTAAAATATTCATCATACTCCTCAATTACTCATATAAAAAATAGTGAATTAATTTTTATTGTATGAATTGTTTCTACTGAAAATAGCATATTTAATCAAAATTGATAATTTTCTTTCAATTTTTTTTTTAATTCTTCATTATACATACCGAAAAATTTCTCCAAACCAAGGAGTTTGCCCCCTCTACGAAACCCCACGACAAGCTGGAAAGAGGTCATGTGTGCGGGCCCACATACGGGAGAATCGAACAACACATTTTAAAATCAATTGGCAATGAGAGGAGTAGCCCTTCAACCTAGTGCAACGACATTTTTTAGCTAACAAATTGCATCTGCCACATGCGCAACAAGGTCAGCAACCCCACTAATCCGAAGCCCATACCGAAACTAGCTGAACCCGGCTCTGATACCATGTTAAAGGAATACCATGTTAAAGTCAGTTGGGCCCAGTGGGGCTAAGATAAGCTAATCCGAAGCCCAGACCGAAACTAGTCGAACCCGGCTCTGATACCTTTCTGATACCATGTTAAAGGGATACCATGTTAAAGTCGGTTGGGCCCGGTGGGGCTAAGACAAGCTGGGGGGAGGTCATGTGTGCGGGCCCACATACGGGAGACTCGAACAACACATAAACTCAACGGGATTCCATCTTAAAACCAATTGGTAATGAGAGGAGTAGCCCTTCAACCTTATATGTTGTTCAAACATTTTCTATATTACCGATGTGGGACAACCACATTCCAACAATCTTATGTTGTAATCAGGTCATGCTTTAGAGTGATAATAGCTTTTTCCACAAGTGGAAACTATGCCACAACCAGTTGCACTGATAGTTGCACTGATACTCACGGCCTACCTGTCGTGGAATTAAGTTTGGACTTGTTGAAATTAAGGCTCTGTTTGACAAAATACTAGCTGATGGGCTAGCTGAAACTGATGGACTATTTGTATTAAATATATCTAATACAAATAATAAGCTAGTATGATGTTTGGTAAACCTAGTGGTTGGAGTAGTTGATGAAAACTTATTAATAGAAAATCATAAGTTCTGATAAGCTTCGAGGGGTAGCTGTTGAAATACTCTCCCTCCAAAAGCTAATTAAAATAATATCTTACATTTATTTCATTTACAACTATATAGTATCAAAATCAAAAGATCCAATAAACTAGTTGATTGAATTTTTTGTGCCAAACAGAGTCTAAGACACCTTTCAAACCAACACCCCCCAATTTTATTTTATTTTCGTTTTCTCTATGTTTTGTTTGAAAATCTTCCTCCTGCATTTTGTTCTCAAATTCAGAAATGGATCACTTCATCTGTTTGAATGCTCTTGGGTGATGATTCAACTGTAGTTGATCATTCCCAAATCATCGCTTTATATTTTAAAAAAACAACAAAAAAAAAGAAAGAAAGAAATGACTCACTTCGAGCAAATTAAATCTTAGAAAAAGATAAATGATTATTTCCTTCGATCTAAAATAGATGATGGTTAAGCGGTTAAATTTTGATCAATATCACTTGGATTCTATAAGCTATTGACTTCGTATTGCATGTCCGTAACCGGTTAAGTGGGAGGATCCATGATCCATCCCGCCATCAAAGGACATTTAACAGCCCAAACTGGCATGGCCAGCCCTGAAAGGCCCGTTTCCATTATTTTGTCTTAATCTCCCACGCATATGTGTAACTTTGTAAGCATCACCCACATTGGGATTGAGGTATTTAAAGGATAAAAATAAGAAATTTAAGAATAAAATAATAAAGAAGGGAGGTGTTTTATTAAGGAATGATGGAATGAGTTTGTTAGTAAGAAACTCTTAAAAACTAAGAGCATGTGCAATGGTAGTTCCTTAACCAAAAAACTTAGAAACCTATTATTATTATATTACATTTGTAAAAAATAATGTAAGGAATGATTTGATGGGTTCTTTAGTAAGAAACCTTTAAACACCATACTTGATGGGGTTTGCATGAATAGGGAGCCAATGAAATTGTATGTGTGGGCCCATAGAAGAGAGAATGGAAGAGAAAGATAGAGGTGTGATGTGATTCATTTTATTTTAAATTAATTGATTTGTTAGTAAATTGGGTTGTATGGATGTGGGTAAAAATTTGAGTTGTGTTTTTAAAGAAGATAATTGAAAAAAAGTGGGGTTAAGGAACCCTAGTGGGTTCAAGGGTTGCGGATGCTCTAAGAGCACCCACAAGAAACTTGATAATAAAATAAGGCGAAGAATGTACATTTTATTAGGGAATGATTTGATAGATTTCCAAGCAACAAACCCTAAGAACTTAAAAAGGGAGAGAAACGGGGGCCATTTGGGTAAGAAGGTGGAAAGAGAAAGAGATAGGATGATAGTGCTCAGCGTCGGTCCTATCATTTTAGAGGCTCTGGACGCAAAAAAAAATAAATTTGAGGGCCCTTTTTATATAAAAAATAAATTATTTAATATTTTATTTAGATTTTTTCGCTAAGATATCTTACATCAATTCAAAGTAGCATGTACAAATGGTACAATGTTACTTCCAAGAATCCATTCTGATATCCTAAAAATAATAGCATATCTCATCTAATAATTAAAAAAATTATTAGCAACTAACACAAATGTATAACACTATTAAGGGTTTTCAAAACTTAGGGGATAAATTAGGTAGAGACTATTATATGTGTAATTTTTTTTATAAAAAAAATAAGGCTCATTTTCAAATTATATTTTAATTCACTTGTTAGACCGGTTAAGATTAAACATTATATTTGGTGAGCGGAATGATTTAATTGTTTCTTTGTAAATATTTAAAAAATAATAAAACATTATAAACAAATATAATATTATACTACATATAATCCGGGATGGGCCCTCTCACGGGCTGGGCCCTGGGCGGTAGCTCAAGCTGCCCTTGTGTCTGGGCCGGTGGGGCTAATTTTGAGATGGGAAGTAATTAGGGGTGGAAATGGGGCGGGTTATGGGTGGATGAAGCCACTCCATCACCCCCCGCGGGTAAAAACTTTCACCCGCTCCATCCATCACCCGCAAACCCGCATCCGACCCGCACGAGTGATGCGGGTGGAGCGGGTACCCAATGGGTGAAACAAAAGAAAAATCCAAATCAACATAAGCAGTCCAATTCTAACTCAAAATTACAAAGGGTGTGGGGTTATGTATTTTTATTTTTATTTTTGATCGGCAAAGCACTGAAATTACGAGCTAATTAAAATTTAAAAGTGGAAGGGTATATATCCCTATACTAATAATATACTAATCCAGTATATCTCTTGCTATAATGTGGAAAAGCAAATCAAGACCATATCCATTCTAAATGAAATTTGGTGGGCAAAGCACTAATCAAGGATTAGGGTTTGTGGTGCGGGTCTGCGGGGCGGGTTAATGGGGCGGGTTATGGGTGGAAAATCTTCACCTATAATTCATCCATCACCCTCACCCGCTCCATCCATCACCCACTTTTTTGCGGATTTTCACCCGCAAAATTAATGCGGGTAAAATGGATGGAGCGGGTACCCACGAGTTATTTGCAGCCCTGGAACTCTGGAAGTAATAATGCATTTTAAATAAAAAAAACAACCTATAGTGCGGGCTATAAATTTCCAATTATAATTTATACTATATCATATAACATTGTCGAATCATACAAACAATATATAAAAATAGATATGAGGGCCACTCAGTCTTTCCTCTATTTCCCGGCCCTCTTCCTCCTCCTCCTCTTGGCGGCCGCAGCTGCGACGGCGAAGGAGCTTTGCAACCCACAAGAGAAAAAGACCCTCCTAGAAATCAAGAAAAACCACAACTTCCCCCTCACCGTCGACTACTGGAACGCCTCCACCGACTGCTGCACCGACTGGTTCGGCGTCTCATGCGACCCCACCACCAACCGCATCAACTCCTTCACCGCCTTCGATAACTCCTTCCTCACCTCCATCCCCTCCGCCCTCGCCGACCTCCCCTACCTCACCTCCGTCGACATCCGCAAGCTCCCCAACCTCACCGGCCCCATCCCGCGCTCCCTCTCCCGCCTCCACCACCTCCAGTTCCTCCGCCTCGACTGGAACTCCCTCACCGGCCCCGTCCCTGACTACTTCCACACCTTCCGCAACCTCTCCTACATCAACCTCTCCTTCAACCAGCTCTCCGGCGCCATCCCTCCCTCCATCGCCCTCGCCCCCAGCCTCGCCTTCCTCCGCCTAGACCGCAACCGCCTCACCGGCCCCATCCCCGACACCTTCGGCTCCATCCACGGCGGCTCGATCTTCACCATCGACCTCTCCCATAACAGCCTCTCCGGCCAGATCCCGACGTCTATGGGGAACAAGAACTTCAACACCCTCATTCTGGCGAGGAACAATCTTACCGGTGATGCTTCGTTCCTGTTCGGAGAGTCCAAGTCGGTGCTGGTTTTGGACCTGTCGAGGAACTCGCTGTTGTTCGACATGTCGAAGATCAAGGTTCCTTCGGATATGAACGGGCTGCATCTGGAGCACAACAAGATCTATGGGAGCTTGCAGCCGTCGGCGGGGTTCCAGAATATACAGAACTTAAACGTGAGTTACAACAGGCTGTGCGGGAAGATCCCCACTGGAGGGAGAATGGGGGAGTTTGATCACTACTCGTTCTTCCACAACAAGTGCCTCTGTGGATCTCCGTTGCCCGCTTGCACTTGATCGATTTCATCTCCGGCGGATCTGTCATCGATCAGATCAGTTATGTTAAACTGTACTGGTTATATTGATCGGTGCAAAGTAATGACTCAATTTACCAAATTGAATACATTTTGGATCTGTTTGATTTTAATTTACAAATAAAGAAATGGATTGAAGCTATTGGCTCTGTCTCTGCTTTCAGTAACGGAAGTCCTCCCCGCGAGGAACGGCTTGATTAAGGCGATGGAGTCATGAATTCAGTCATATTAAGAAGCGAGGGGGGTCGATCTCAACTGAACTGTCTATCTACGACATTCTTCTCCGCCATTGCAATACTTAATTATCTTAGTGAAGGTCGATGCTTACATCATCCACAATAGAGATCCAGTGGTGATTGTCTTAAGTTTATAACAAAAAACAAAAAAAAAAAAAGGGTGAAAAATGTCAGAAAATTCGGATTGAGAGTGTCTTAATTTTGGAGTTTGTTTCTTATGGTATAGACTTTCACATTGTTCAATAATAATAAAGGGGAAAAATAAGTTATGAACGATCGATATCGAGAGGGCATGAAGGATGGTAAAAAAAATGTTTGAAATAAAATGTTTTAAGTTGAGATATGCATGTGCCTACTTGCTCGCCTACTAGAGGGGTGTTATTTGAGCCGAACGAGTCAAGTTTGACATGTTCAAGCTTGGTTCGTTTGTTGAACGAGTTCGAGCTGAACTGAGCCTAATTTTCAAATGAGTTTTTTTTATTTTGTTCAAGCTTAACTTGTTTAGGAAATGAACGAGCTCGAGCCGAGCTTTTTTTGAACTTAAAGTAGTTCTACTTGGTTATAATATGTTAACTTAAAGAAATTTTTTGAAATTCTATAAAATTTGAGCTTTATCCGAACGAGCTGAGCTTTCAACCTTACTTAAAAGTTTGTTCAAACTCGACTTATTTAAGTAAGTGAACGATTTTGAGTGGAGCTCGAGCTGTTTAGTTCATATTTCAGCCCACCCTCTAGGGTTATTTGCCTGCTTATTTTTAATTAACTTTAGTTTTGGATAACGATCATACGATTACGAGTAAGAGTTTTGGATTAGAGCTGGCATTTGAACAGACCTACAATACAATACTTAAAAGCACCTAAAAAAAACGAGTGATTTAAAATCACAACAGGTATTATATGTGGCTGCGTTGAATATGTGGCGGGGAGCAATTAATATCGGTGCGTCCACCACGTAGGCCAACAATCCCACTTGCGACTTGTGAGGCCGTCGTCATTGATTTGTATTCGACCAACCTCCATAATTATAGATTCACCATGTATAGGCCGTCGTAGTCTCAAAAGCCTGTATTATTCGAGTTGAGATTAAATTAAATTTATGTGTATTTGTGTGGGATCTTACGGTTTTAAAAAGGTAGAGTTGGGAGAATTTCAACTCCTATTTTTTTATTTTTATTTCTTGTATATTTGTAATGTAATTAAGTGAGAAACTCTATTGATAGAGCTTTTTCTTAAACTCCATCTACAAGCTTCAAACCGTTTAGACATGTAAAAAGGTTTACTGATTTAAGCTAAAGATTAAGACTCTAAATGAGGTAGGTCATGTGAAGAGAACAAAACCAATTCAATGTTGCTGCTGTAAGCAACAGATCAAGGCCAAAATAGGCTAAACTTCAGTGACTGTAAAATCATTGTTTCAAAGTTTTATAATCCCAAAACCCTACAGAAAACAAGGTGAGGTGCCAGCTTAGATAACATGGATTCCTCACTCAGGATTGGTGGATCACAAACAGACAAAAACGTCTAGCTGTCTTATTACATTCACTGGAAATGCAGCTGAAATTTAAGCTAAATGAAAGTGATGTAAAGGCTAAAGGAAATCGGTGATAAAATGCTTAGATTATGAACTTGAACAAAGATCATAATCTTCACACCGAGTAGCTACTCTCGGCTAGTCTATGAGCCACGTATACCCAAATAGCAAAGTGGTTGAGCCTCATTTTGGAGTTAATTATATCCAAAATGGGCCAATAGGCTTAAGCCCATGCTTTGTCCAACGTTCCTATTTCCAACCGTTGCTCACAACCGGCTCCTGTTTTATAAGCCTTGAGCTCCTAACCCTAACCCCGAGTCGAGCACTATAGCAGAGCGGCCTAGCTGGGAGCTCCTCTCCCATAGCTAAGACACAAGAGAGACACTAATCCAGAATACCACTGGTATACTGTTACAATTAAATGAAAGGAGAGGAAGAAAGGAAAACAGAGCAATGTAAAATGGAACTTTTCTTGTTTGAATTGAATTACAAAAAACTAACAACCTCACACACACTTGTATCCTATCCTATCTGTCAGTTTCTTCATTCATCTACTTCTTCTATGTATATTGTACATTATATATATATACCATCTAATACATTACACAAAGCAATTACTTATCAGTTTCAAAATAAGAGACCCTTACAACTTGTTCCTTCCACTTCCAGAGTGTTTCCAAGCACCGCGCCCTGCTACTCTCGGCATTTTCTTCGTAGACGCGTCTTCGACATCCTTCAGCCGATAGTAATGGGGAGCTATTTCCACTAACCATTCTGGTTTTATCTCCGTAACCTGGCGGAGGTATTCTTTTGTTGTAAGAACCAACTCACCGTAGACCACCCACCGCGGCATAGGATGCACCTGAGCTAACCCCGAACCCGGATGTATGTACACTGTTTGCCGGTTTTTGATGGTCCGAAACAATCCATCTTCCTGCAGCTTTGCACAGTGTGGGAAGAACCCCGCGGTTATGCACTTCTTGATCGCTTCTGTATCATTGAGACTCGACGCAAGCTCAATCTCGACTCTTTCCAAGAGCCCTTCCAGCTGATCCCTTATGTCTCTCGCTCGCTTCATGCTTCGAGCCTGAACGAAGTTTTCGTAGCACCACTGCGATCTGAAATCGCACGCCTTCCATTCGTTGTAGACCTTAAGGAGTGCGATGTGATCGCCGTCACTCCCCTCGTGAAACCTCATTCTCGCCGCATCAGCATGAACTCGTTTGTCCTTGGGGCTGTAGAAGATCGAGTTCCCAATCGAAAGCATTGCCGCGATGGTGATGATCTCCTCGGAGCATCTGTATGTATCCGAAGCAACGATCATCTTCGAAAGCATTGGATCGAGGGCAAACTCCGCCATTCTCCGGCCTATTTTAGTCAATCCCCCGAGCTTATTCAAGGCTCCAAGTGAGTACAACAGCTCAATTGCTTCAAGCAATGCTTCTGATGAAGGCGGATTCATGAAGTCGAAATGCGTCAGGTCGTCGATTCCGAGCATCTTGAGAGTCAGGACTACATTCCCGAGGTTGGTTCGTTGAATCTCGGGCACGGTGTTGTCTTCCAACTCTTCCTCAAAACCGAACCTCGTGTATAGCCTAAAGCACATCCCGGGACCCGTCCGCCCTGCTCGCCCCGCTCGTTGATTAGCCGACGCCTTCGAAATCGGAGCCACAACCAACGACTCCATCCCAGCGTGGGGATCATAGGACTTCATCTTCGCATACCCTGGATCGATCACGTATTTGATCCCATCGATCGTAAGAGACGTCTCTGCGATGTTCGTCGCGAGCACAACCTTCCGCGCCCCTTGAGGAGTCGCCTCGAAGATTTTGCCTTGCAAATCCGTCGGAAGGTTGGCATAGATCGGAGATATCACAAGCTCCGCAATCTTGGATCCGAACCCTCTTATCTTGTTCTTCAGTGTATCTTCGGCAATTTCGATTTCTTCTTGCCCGGTGAGGAACACCAGGATATCACCGGGTGTCTTGGTCAGGTGTATCCGAAGAACAGTGCGAATAGCCGAATCGAGGTAATCGGCCTCCGGTGCTTCGGTATAACATATCTCAACCGGGAAAGGGCGGCCGGGAATGTTGAAAACGGGAGCCGCGTCGAAGTAATCGCTGAACTTGACGGCGTCTGGAGTCGCGCTCGAAATCAGCAGCTTCAAATCGGGGCGCATACGAGCGAGGTCCTTGACGAGGCCGAACAATATGTCGGTCGAGATGGTCCTCTCGTGGGCCTCGTCGACCATGATCACGCTGTACCGATCCAGCATCGGCTCGGTAACGAACTCCCTTAAGAGCCTCCCATCCGTCATGTATTTGATGACCGTTTTTTCGGTTGAGCAATCCTCGAAACGGATCGAGTAGCCGACTTCCCGCCCTAGCTTCACCCCCATCTCGCGAGAGACACGGCCTGCAACGCTCATAGCCGCGACTCTCCGAGGCTGCGTGCAACCGATCATTCCCCGATCGGTGTAGCCGGCTTCGTGCAAGTACTGAGGGATTTGAGTCGTCTTCCCGGAGCCAGTCTCTCCGACGATGATTAGGATTTGATGATCGCTAACCGCTTGTAGGAACTTCTCCCGGTATTCGTAGATAGGCAGAGTCGCCCTATCCGATGCTGGCTTCGCCTTTGGTTCCTCAACCTTGTCTCCGTCCATGACACAAGTCTTGATGAACTCGATGTGATCATCGAACACGAACTCATAGCCGCCATCGGAGCCTTCGTGTTTGTCCTTGGAGCCAAACTTGAGCCTTGCTTTGCCCATTTGATGCTCTTCCCAAGCCGATCGCTCATCAGACCGGTTCTTAGAGATGCCATCATAGTAGCGGTCCAAGATTACAGCAAACCTCCTCTCTTGGTTCACATTGGTCTCTAAATCATAGGCATCGGGCATCCGATACCTGACCATATCGATACCGTCTTCCGCCTTTTGTGATCTCTTCACAAGCTCATACACTTCCTTCTTATGATTTGCTTCGGATCGTTCTCCTTCGGTGAGACTCAGGCCATCGAATAGAAGCTCCTCGTCTATGATCTCGTCTCTCAACTCCTCAATCTTCTTGTCCTGCCTCTTTCTCAAATACTCTTGGCGGGATACTTTCCGCAGGTAGGCGACATCTTGATTCGCCCTCCGAATCGCCTCCGTCTCCTTCTTGCTCGAAAGCTTAGTATTCTTTCGAGTTCGGGCTTCGTCTCTTTCTCTCATGTGCCTCTCCAACTCCTCTCTTCCCATCTGATCACGCAATCTAACTGACTCATCGTCGTCGTCGTCATCACTGCTTCTTCGCTGTCTAATGTGTCTATCAGCAGCATCGTCGTCGTTGTCAAGATCTTGGGCCTTTCGAACTCTAAAGCGCTTTTGATTCGATCCCTTGCCTCTCGATTTGAAGGCAATGGTTTCAGAAGGTTGAGATTCCATTGCTGGGAATCTAATGCAGATTGTTGCGGGAGAAAACTTGGACAAATTGAAAGATCGGAGAGCTAATTGTGAGAAGAAACAGAGGAGTTTTTTTTTCTGTCGGAAGAAACAGAGGAGTTGGGGTACGCTTTATGCCTTTAGCTATATATATGGTCGAAATAAAATATTTTTCTTGATAAAAATAGTAAATTTTAAGATAATGTTATTTTATCGAAACAAAATTTTTTGATTGTCGGTTACGTTGTCTTGGGTTCAGGGTTACAAATTATTTATGGATGGAATTAAATAAAAAAGGCAAGTAATAACGAACTGAGGAATTAGTCAAACGATTTTTCTATCCTTGTAAAGATAATAAATATATTGGATTTTATAACCTACTATACTCTAAGACTTTAAGGGTATATAGATAAAGTATGCCAGCTTGAAAAAAAAAAATTCACTTTCACTAAATTTATCATTTTATTCAAGTTTGAAATATTTTTTTTGGAGGGAATTTGGTGAAAAAGCCCTTTTAGTATATTTGGTTAGCTAGATAGGTCCATTAATTGTTTTTTTAGTATGCTTAGCCCATTAATTGTTTTTTTAGCTTGCTTAGCCTTTTTGACCGGTCAACGTTGACCGTTGACCGGTCAACCCATTTTGATGCCAACTTTTTTTTTTTTTTTTTTTTGATGCCAACTTTTTTTTTTTAGTGATGCCATATTTTACCGTTTTGATGCCAACATTTTGTGGTGACAATTTTATATAATTGATGGCATAAGAGCTTAAAACGTGGAATCAAAATATTGTTACCTTATTGTCACTTTTCTAATGAAATGATTGGATGACTTTTTTTTTAATTCCACTTTTTTAAAACATTGATGACATTTTTTGTGATGTCATATTTTACCGTTTTGATGCCAAAATTTTATTACATTTTATTTTCACTCTGATGCCACTTTTCTAATTAAATTATTGGATGACACTTTTTTTAAACTTTGATGACATTTTTTATTTACTCTAATGTCACATTGACCATTGATGCCATTTTGAAAAATTTGTATCACATTAAAGAAAAAAATGTCATCAAAAATACTACTTTGAAAAAATATCATCAAAAATCTGGCATCACGGTAAAAAAAAATATTATCAAAAAAATGACATAAAAAAGTGGCATCAAAGTGAAAATAAAATATAGTAAAATTTTGGCATCAAAACGGTAAAATATGGCATCACTAAAAAAAAAAAAGTTGGCATCAAAAAAAAGTTGGCATCAAAAAAAAAAAGTTGGCATCAAAATGAGTTGGTCAACGGTCAACGTTGACCGGTCAACGGTCAATGGTCAAACGGTTGACCATTGACCAACCCACCCAATTGGGATGGGGCTAGGGCAAAACTAATTAAATTAACTAATGGCCTAGGTGACTAATTGAATATTCAAAAAAGGCCTAATACCAAAATCGCCCCCTTTTATTTCAATTTAGAAATTGGGAAATTCAATTATTGCACCACAATGTTCCAAAACTCAAAAGAAGTCATCACCTTGGGCTCCAAGCTTTTTCTTATTTACTGTTTTTTGTTTTTGTTTTTTTTTTTAAAAAAACCAACTTGGATTCCAAGATTAAAAAAGACGAAAATAAAAATCGTGGAAGAAGCTTGAAGCCTTCGGTCACGTTCTTGTTCCGTGCATCTTTTGGACGGACTGTCTACAAATGTCCTCTTAAGTCTTAAGGATTGATTTTACACACTATTTATCTTATCGCCAATCATCGATGTAGGGATGGTGACAAACTCTCCGATCACCATTAATCAACAACAGGAAGCTTGTAAACGTCATACTACAGAAAGTTATTGCAGCAGATTCCAAATCCCTACTTTAACATAATTACATAATGTGACCACAACTTACTGATAATACATAATATATCCTATACACATAGTGCCTATTAGCAGGGGCGGATCCTCAACCGTTATTCCGGGGATACTTGAAGGTCAAATTTTCATCATTTCGAGAATGTTTAAGGGTAAAAAAAATTTCTTTTGTAATTTTTTCCCCGGATTGGGGATGCTTGACGGAAAAAATGAAGAAATTAACACTAAAAAAAAAATTCTTTTGTAATTTTTTCCCCGGATTGAGGGATGCTTGACGGAAAAAATGAAGAAATTAACACTAAAAAAAATTTTTTTTTTTTTGGGGATGCTTGAGCATCCCCACCAATACACATAGGTCCGCCCCTGCCTATTAGGTGGGCTGGGTCGTTTTAGCCTGCCTAATTCTTTGAAAAAAATTAAAATAAATAAAAAGTAGGAAAATTTTAAAAAAATATGCATATTTTTATTCTTAAAATAAGAGTTTTATTAATAAAAATGATGTGTATATGAAAATTTTATTATATCCTATCCACCCAATTTCTTGCCTGCTTATGACATTTTTAGGTTGACTTTATCGCAAGCACGAAACCAGAAAATATTATTTCGATTTTTTTATATGCATAAGTTCTATTAATAAAATCTTTAATTTAATAAATAAATAGATAATTTTTATTAGAGCACCTCCAAGAGAATCTCTATTTTAGAGAATATTAGGCTTTTGGAGAATTTTTGGTCATTTTTATTAGAGCACCTCCAAGAGGAAGCATGGAGAAAATAGGGTATTTTTTCCATATTTGCAGCAAATGCTAAATTTTTTTCTGCAACATTTTTTCCACGTTCTTCCACTTACCAGTCTCAAAAACCAATTGTGATGAACGATTGCTACTCGACAAGTTCTCAACAAAGAAGACTTTGCTTCAGGTGAGTCTTCTTGAGCTATATACTCCCCCCGTCTCGAAATTCATGTCGTTTTAGCTCTTTAGTTTTGTATTAAAATAGATGTCGTTTTAGGTTTTTTAGGTAGTGGATAGTAATGATTTGTATTGATTTGTGTGTTGTTGACTTTTTTGAAGGTTTTGATTGGTTAAAAAATGTAGTGGGTAATAAAATTAATGAAAAAGTTAGTGGAATAATGATGTTGATTGATGGATAAGTGTTTTTATTAAAATTTGTGCATAAGGCTAAAACGACGTGAATTTCGAGACGGAGGGAGTATTTTTCTACTTCTATCACCTCACTTCTGTCAATTGATCAAAGAACTTCATATTTAATTTATCTCTTCTCTTTTTATTAGTATGATTCATAATTCCGGTTTTTTCGTTTCTTCATTGCCAAGACTTTGGTCATTGAAAGTCAAATTTTTTTTTAATGAATATATGAAACCGTCCTAAAAATTAAGTTAAATCTCAATGAAACATATCTAAATATCAATTTTTTAGGTGCTCGGTTGTTTCTTGTTTCAAATAACCAATCTTCTGACAATTTTTTTTTTTCGTGCTAAAATTCTTTTTTCCTGCTATAGTTTTGCACTTCATGTGAATTTACAACAACATTGTATTGCTGTTGGATATATATATAAAAAATCCCTTAATTTGTTGTTTTGTGGATACAAAAATAGGTTTAATAGGAAATTATTATCTAATTCAAGCATTATCTAATTAAAAATTGAACTATAAATCGGAAATGAATAAAAAAACAGGTTTAATGGGAAAATATGAAACTTTCATATAGATTATTAAGTTAAATCTCAATCAGCCATATCTAAATCTCATTTTTTTTCGGGTTTTATATCGTCTAATTTGTTGTTTTGTGGATACAAAAATAGGTTTAATAGGAAATTATTATCTAATTCAAGCATTATCTAATTAAAAATTGAACTATAAATCGGAAATGAATAAAAAAACAGGTTTAATGGGAAAATATGAAACTTTCATATAGATTATTAAGTTAAATCTCAATCAGCCATATCTAAATCTCATTTTTTTTCGGGTTTTATATCGTTTGGTTTGTTTCATATATTTTACAGATGAATTTCATAGAGGTTCTCAACAATGGATCATCCGTTGATGATCTCGGTGAACCACATTTAACATATGATTTCTCATCGAGTCAATACTATTTTAGTGGTTTTAACTTGGAAGAGACAAATACTAGTGAATCTCAATACTAATCTAGCAGCAAGAAGTCAGAAAAACAACATCAAAGAACAGTAAACTTTTCGCATGAGAAAGACACAATTCATGTTGCAGACTTGTAGCATGGTTGAATACAAGCTTAGATCTAATCAAAGAATCTGATCAAAAGAAGAAGCAATTCTGAAAAAGAATTACTCAATTCTTTCATGAGCATAAAAGGGGGCAAGATGAAAGAAGTGAAAATCCTTGACAAACCCATTCCTCCATAAGAGGGGGCAAGATCAAAGAGCTAGCATTAATGGGCCCAAGACAAAGCACAGGGTCACCACAACCGAGTAACCTTAGGGCCCAAGGCAGGCCCGATGTAAAGGTACCCCGAAGATGGATGGGGAAGAGGACAAAAAACCCATTCCGCCACCCATCGAAGTTGCAGGGCATAGAGAGGCCAATACTGCAAGGGCACTGACGGAAGAAGGTGATCGGAGACTGCACGCGAGCCCGAGGCAAGAATCGAACGGATTTTGCGGCGGAGAAGCCGCCAGAGAATCTAGCGACGACTCCAAGCAGCCCAAGCGGAGGAAGCTTCACGCGAGCCCGAGGCAAGAACCGAACAGATTTTACGGCTGGCAAAAAGCAAGACGTCGAAACTTTGAGCCACAAAAGCTCCAACCAAATTAGAGAATTTGTAGCCCAAAGAAACTATGTATAGGAAACAGATAAACGAGGAAGATGAATTACACAATACAATCCAATCAATTGCAGAATTAGAGGAAAGAAAACAAAACCCCCAAAACCAAAATTGAAACGATTGACGCCCATCAAATGAAGAAGGCGGTTTTTTCTTGCCTTCACTTCACGTGCAATGGTTTTGTACAATCCTGTCGAAAACAGGTGTTCTATCTACTTCAAAGGAAGAAAACATTTGTATATGGTACAGGCAATCAATAAACGACACAAACCAGCGAAACAAAGCGGCGAGCAAGTCCAAGGCTTTGGACCGACAAAATTGTTTATTGATCTTCGAAGAGAGATTATTGGCCTCCGAAGAGGTGGTCGGAAGAGAAGTTCTTCGGCCTTAATCAAGGGGTTTTTTCCTTGAGATTGGAGCCCTTTAATTATAGGTGGTGGAATGAGATTTCATGGAGTAACTTTATGGATAGAGATGATAAAATCTTAATTCGTTCAATCAAAACTAAACTTTTAAACGGTGTATTTGGGAAAGGGGAGTTTCTCTCTCTTATGAGAGAGAAACTCCCAATTGTGTATCCCATCGTTGAGCCCGATCGTTTTCAATCAAATTTCTAGCCTAAATCTTCTCCTCCGTCACTCAAATTGGGACCTTCCTCTATCTAATCGCTCAGTGTTTTGGTCTAATCTCCTTCTTATCGACGTCTTGGTTTATCTAGTGGCCGGTCTTGGAGGTTTTGATCGGCACCCTCGTTGGTCTCCGATTGATGCTTCTCTCCGTCCACCCTCGCCTCCCTGGGTACCTCTCTCCACTTGTTCTCATCTCATCCTCTTCTTCTGGTGGTGTAGATCCTTTCATCTTTGTGTCCGATTGGGGCCCTGGTCTCCGTTTCTAGGGTTTCTCAGTTCGAGGTGGGTGTTGGATCTTCTTCCTCCTCTGATTTGGATGGGGCTTTTGTGGGGTGGAGGTTCATGTGGCCACATCTCTTTGATATTCCCCCGTTTTTGCCTGGCGGGAGTGGTTTGTGGTTTCTTGCTCCGATCGGGGCTTTTGGCCCCTTCTTCTTCCGCTTAGGTTTGTGAAGATGTTAATTGACCTTCTGTTGGTTGGTTGCGCGTGGTGGTCCGACGTCCTCTTCGACGGCTTCGCCACCCTCAGCTTCCCCTATCCAGTCACCGTCCGGTTCCTTCAGAGGCTCCGTTCATCTCGTCATTCCTTGTCCTTCGGGCCCAAGGATGAGGATATGTCAAAAAAAAATATAAAAATATCTCGAAAGGTCTTTGTCTAAATCCCTCCGAAAGGGCTCTAACAAATTCCCGTAAGGGTTTGAGTAAATCCACCCGAAAGGGGTTTGAGAAAATCCTGCAAGGGCTTGTCGATATTTTTGTAGGTGAAAGCTTGTTGTCATTTTGTTTCGAGCAGTTTGCGACTCTGCTTCCGATGTTTCTAGGAGATCTTCTGCTTGGTTGAGGGGGGCGTGGAGTCTGTAATCGGGTATGGCTGGAGTCGAGGTGGTGCGCTCAGGGCGACTCCATATTCGGGATAGAGTTTCCTTAGAGTTCGTCTGCACAACCCACAGGAGATAGTGTCCTGCTGGACTACTGGCCCGCAAGACTACTATTCGGTGGTGCTTGGCTGCGTTCTTCGGCGGCTTCCTCAGCTTTTTAGGTGTTTGGTCTTCTTGGAACGTTTTGTAGTAGAGTTTATTTCTGCTTGATTCATTACGCTTGTTATTTGTATTTCTGTTTTTAGTTTGTTCTGTTAGACGGTTCACCGTCTACCAACTTTGTCGGCCTCTCGAAGAGTCAGTCCTGTCTGATCTTGGAATTTTTACCTAATAAAAAAAACTAAACTTTTAAGATTTAAAAATCCCTCTAGCTTGTCATTAATTTTTTCTTCTTCTTGTAGTCACTACAGGAAAACCAGGCCATTTTGACGCTTTTAATGGCCATTCTCGACACTATAAAGCGTCGAAAAAATCAATTTCGACGTTTTAAAAAAACGTCGGTATTTTTTGCGTCACGAATGGAAGCCGATCATTTTCGATGTTAAATTGTGTCGGAACCCATTTCGACGCCTAAAAGCGTCGAGATTGGCATGCCATTTTCGACACCCTAGATCGTCGAAAATGGCTTATGTCACTACTCACTTGACCCATCAACCTTTTTCGACGCTTTATGGTGTCGAAAATGGCTTATATTTTTTCTTCTCTTTTCTAAACTAATATATATATATATATATATATATATATATATATATATATATATATATATATATATATATATATATATATATATATATATATATATATATATATATATATATATATATATATATATATATAACAATTATTGATTTAATATATACAATAAATCCATTAGTGGACAGTGGCAACTAGCAAGAGCAAAACAAACGCTTTAATTTCAAAACATCCATTTATCATATACACAATACACCTGAGCCCCAATTACTAATCTTTCAAACTACATCACCGTACTAATATTTAGAACTCAAAGAACAATAACAACTCTAATATTTAGGCTACTAAGGCTTCATTCTTGAAGTCGATCTTGTGCTGCTTGACCGGAGCTTTTGAGAAACCTCTTGCTACATCAATCAGATGCTGCAAGTAAATTGGTATCCAAAGATACATCAGTGTCAGCTAGCAATGAACAAGTGAAAATATTAATAGAAGCAGCTCTAGAATCCAACCATGACATTAGCTACCAGATTGAACGAGTCATTAACAACCGAAAATGGAAAGAAAAAGTGTGCAACCATGTCAATGACAAGACTCTTTTCAAACAGAAGCACATAAAAGGCAAAATAGAAGCAGTGGAGATCAATAAAACAGAAAATCATATGAGACGGCAACACAAAGGCTAAAAGTCATTAGATACAAAAATACATATGATCCCAATAAAGAACATCAAAAGAAATGCATACGATCCCAAAAATGAAGCTTTAGGTAACGAAATTAGAGTCCATATATAAATACAGAGACTTCGATATCAAGCTTTTAAATAGATATGCTTTCAATGAAACAGTACAATTACCTCTGAAATCCAACCCTCTTGTTGCTGGATCATAGTAGCGATACATCTTGATAGACAATCCAGCTAGCATGAAAATCTTTGGGTGGTTTTCCTATGTTGGTTGGTGGATATATATTGTATGTTATGTCAATAGGCATACATATCAGCACATTCAAAATAAAAGGCTAACTTTGCCTGTCGTTAACAAGCTGCTCCTCTCCTCTCTTAACAACATTTATAACTAGGCTTTGCAACAACTCTTAGAGGGGAACACATCTGGGTTAAAGCTATCAAACTTAAATTAGAATGCTAGAAAAAGATGGATAGGTGGCTAGGTGGTCTTCCCTTTGATTCCACCTAGCCACCTAGATAATGACCATTGCAAATATTTGAGTGCATATAAGTAAATAGTGTATCCAAGTTGGATGACTATAGGTTTACCCTTTATCTTTGAGCTTGTTAACAGGAGGGCAGCTAAAGGGCACAGTGATCTTCAAGTTTCTCAAATGTCTAGCCTCAGATAATCTTTGTCGTGTGTATACTGTTCTGCAATTGATTGAATCTGGAAAAACAGTACATGTAGATTGAAAAGTTAATCTCCTCGGTTGAAAGCAACATTCTTATCATTATAAATCTAGACACTCTGCTAAAAGTAAGCAAGGGAGCAGAGGCATGTCACATATAAATGAATGCAAATGCCACAAAAAAACACTCAACAATGAAGAACCTTTCTACAATTAGGTTCTTTGGCTCAAGAAATCATACAACTTTTAAGACATTATTAGGTTCTCTGGCTCAAGAAAGCATACATCTGCAAAAAAAAAAGCTTTTATGTCTACAATCTCACTATCCACCCCAGGCATTTGAAATGCCTTTATTATTCTAAATAACACTTGTGGCAGAAGGTTCATCAAGTAATATTTAACAAAATAAGCAACAGAGCACAAGTAAAAAATGAAACTGCTTACAAAAAAAAAATCATACTCACATGCTGCTATATGAGCAGTTTTATGACTCTGAGAGGAAGCTGGATCGGAAAGAGAAAGAAGGAACATAAGGTTTTACCTGAGAGGAGTGCAAAAAGCCTCTGCCCAATGGTGACGAAGCCAGTCTCCTGATGAGACATGAACCATGCCAACGATGACACGCTGCACTGCGTAAATGAAAGAGTTAAAAAGTGTTCTCAAATTTCCATTTTATAACATCATACGCTAAATCCTGGAGAAAGGAAGGTTAGTAATAGGTATTCAATTTCACAAGAGAAACTTGTTGATGATTACATTGTCCCAAACACTACTGGTTAGTAGCCACCATTTTAATTTTTAATACAGAAATGCACTTTAATTGAAGATAAACACAATGGTTTAGAATTAAGAGTGTTGTATTTTTCTTATTTTTCCTCTAATATAACTTGATGTAACAAACAAACGAGAATACGAAATTTCATAGTGTAGAAGAAATACAAACCAGACCTTCGAGTAAATATATGCTCCTTTAGACCAACTACTGTTGGGGTTCGCTGACCCTGATGCTGGAGAAACTCCTGCAACATATTTCTTATTTTCAGAGCTTCTTCCAAATAGTTATCTTTCCATGGAAAATGGTTAGAGAAGGAAATGTAAAGAGACAGGAAAACACATTAGAATAGCGAGTCTTAAAAAGAAAGATTACTTGGTTCATATCAATTGTTTGAAGTGCTTCTCCGCGAGTGAAAATGATTGCGTGATTTTGGTTCTCTGGCTTTCCTTCTCCAATATTAGGTGCATCTGGAAGCTTTATCCGATAAATTTCCTACACCAAATCAATTAACATACATAAAATAATTCTATGTTTGGCGCTCTGGCTCTCCAATATTAGGTGCACCTAGTAGCTTTATCCGGAGAAGCACTGGCTAAAATCTCAAGGTGAAAAATTGTTCAAAACTAAAAACATAGCAGCAAACACTTCCCACAAAGTACAAGAGAGCAAATAAAATCTAGAATCATCAACCTTGCGAAGGAAAGAAAAATTGGAATATACGGGGGAAAAAAAAAGAACAAAAAAAAAGAGATATACAACTGTTCTTGCTGAGCCAGCAAGAACAGAAAACGGATATATACCTTTGGCATCCATACATTACAATGCGATAGGAGATAATAAGCATTTCTTGCGATGTCCAACACAACACCATTTGGAGTCTAGGGTACAAAAAAGGGGGTGTTAGAACCAACGACCAAAAGTATTAGTATATGCTAGAGTTAGGAACTCAAATGATAGATCACATAAACCCACAAACTTCACAGTGAGCACCAATTTAGATGAACATCGAACAGGAAAACATAATCTAGGACACTATTAAAAGCACAAAGTAATTGAGAAATAAAATGATATGAAAAGATTTGGTGATTCATAAAACAGACATGTAAAAGCATGAATAGGCTAGTGAAAACAGATGTGAAGATAATTTATAACATGGAGCAATCATATTAACAGTTCTAACATTCAGATGGCTATGCCGAAGAGGAAGTTAATAACCTGGTGAAGGAATCCAAAGAACTAATACTAGGAATATATTAGCAATAACTAATACTAGGAATAATGGGACCATAAAATTTTCCGACTTACAACAGCCATAATCCCTGGGTGAGAGAATATACTCAATTTCTCAAGAGTGTCTTCTTGAACATTGTCTACTGTCTCATCCAATGCAATAGGTAATCCAGTTTCCTCACAATCAGTTGTAATAATAAGCAATAAAATCCACCATACAATGAAGGGATACAAAGAACTCATACTATTTGCATATCCAATAGCATTACACTTGATAAAGGCACTAACAAGACTAACTTACCAGTGAAAATACGAGACAAATCCCACCATTCGTATCTTGCAGTCCATTAGTGAAAAATGAAACCTGTCATTGCTAATGCAATAGAGTGTTTTCATACAAAATGAAAGTAGAAATTGACTGAGGCAATCACCCACAGCCCACATGCAGTACATCCCCTGGCGCAGTTTCTGATGCGTTATTATAAGCCAATTGGTCATTGTTCGTCTTTTTTTTGCCTACGCATTTGAAGGGAAAAAGATCCAGATCATGTATGTTTAGCCAGGCCACATCACATACTATGAACCATCCTAAATAGTATTTCAGAGTGACACAAATAAGTTTTCTCTTTTCATCTAGGCAAAGGCATTCTTGAAACCATATGGACATAGTCTTATTTGTACTTTTTAGTCCCTAATCTCTAAAATATAGGATTAACTTGAGAAGATAAAAATTGAGAATATGAACTTGCAATTTCACAAAGGGGCTTCAAAGTGCAAACTTAACACACAAGCTAATCTACAATCTAAATTAAGCTAATTGAAAATTGAGAATATGCCTCGCAAAGAGATATGGTGGGTTATGATTAACAACATCAGCTGGACAAAAAGAGATATGGAGGGATTCTTAAGGGGATGGGTGAGTAGGGTATAAATTTATACAAAGAAGGCCAGAGGAATAATCAACTAGGCCAATTTCATTACAGAGGAAAAATGCCATCAGGAATTGCCACCAGTAAACTTACTAAGAAAATTCAAGCGCATGCAAAACATAGGAAAATAGTTACCTAGCCTCCTAAGAAAAACTTTCAATACTTTTAGAGCTCTTGCTTTTGTGAGAATGAGAATTTCCACATAAACTTACGAGCCTCCTTTTGGCCTGTAAAACATTAAGATTTCACAATGAAATACACATGTAATGGAAGATTGAGATACCAGTATGATATTGCTCACTTCTTACTCCATCATGACATTTAGAAAAATAAATAAATAAATACAAATGAATGTAGAAAGTTCTTACAGTAACTACAACACAGTGGAAAACCCACAAATCATAGACCCTTGTTGAAGCTTAGTATCAAAGTACACCTGTTAATTGCAAATCATGTTGAAAAAATCTGCAACCCTTAACAAGTGGTGTCAAGTTCAAGCCCTCAGATATGATAATCTTTAAAAGAAAAGGCTCTTGTTTGTGAAAATGCCAGAAATGAGTGCTTACCAAAGCCAGAAACTTCACTCAATTAATGACAAGAGGAAAACCTGTCGTTGTCCTTGCCAAAGAATACTCAAACTCACAACTAGTATAGTGTGTAAGCAAGAGGTCGATCCACAGGGAAATCTAATAAATTCAAGTGTCTATTCTAATCGCTAGTAAGAATATGGGGGTTTTTGATGAGTAAAAGATCCGCCTTTTATCAAAGCGGAAGCAAGCAAACAAAGTAAATAGATTGTAGAATTCAGTGGAGATCAATAGGTTCACCTACAATTTATCACTTTAATTGATGAATTCGATCCTTGTTTCAGCCTCTAGTTCTTGTCTTTTCCTATCAATGTCCTTGTCCAGATCTTAGGTAGATTACTAGTCCTACGAGTCCTAGCGACCCTTATCTCTAAATAACCCTAACACGGTTAAGATTCAACCTAGAGATAGCATTAAGATTATGAATTAACCAAGGTACACATAATATCAATCTACGAGTCGATATTCAACATGTATTCAACTTCCTACACATCCAATTAGTCCTACGAGTCCTAAAGGGATATGATTGCCACTTAGGTTAAGGTTCGCTACGAAGAATCTGCAAAAACCCTAGCAATTGAATGAATCTACTCTAACTAGTTGATCGGACCAGAGAGAATAAAACACATTCAAGCAATTAAGCACAAAGAAGTCAAAACATTGCAATAGGAATAAGAACTAGATTAAGAAACTCACAATTCAACAATCAAAGATCCAAACTGTAGGCGAAACCTCGAGAGTTTAGTTGCTCATGCTCAACGGCGCTCTCAATAATGGAATAAAGTGCATAAGGTTCATGAAAATAATAACTAGAAAAACATTAAATAGTCTTTAGAAAGTCGGCCAAATAACTTAATAAAAACCCTAAGTAAAGTCCAGTCTTGAATCGGCGTTTCTGTGAAGGCCGCGGGGCAGCCACCACAGGCCGCGGGGCGGCCATGCGATCAGCGAAATCGTTCGACAGAGCTTCGAGCCGCGGGGCGGCTTTTACTGTTCACAACAATTTTTCCGTTTCGAATTTGGTCTCGGTGTCAACACGAAAGTTGTAGATCTCGAAGAGAGCTTTCCAATGCATGGTTATAATAGTCAATCGGACCACCGAGGCCTCCAGAAAGTGCGAAACAAGTTCAGCATGTCTGGCGACAACTTATGTTGACTTGTTCTTCACTTAGGCTCTCTAACTTCGATTCCGCTCCCGGGCTCTTCACTTTTCCTCCTCCTCTTCACTCTTCCTTCATCCATGAACCTCCTCATTCCTAGTCGGATCCACATATACCTGAAATAATCCATAAAAGCGTGTAGATTCCGATTCCACCAACAACACAAGTATAAATGCAAATCTAGCTTAAACTATGCATTATGCACATCTAAATCATGCTAAATGCATCCTAATATGCCTACCTAAATGCATGCTATCAATTAATCTCACTAGTATCTTACTTACTCAATTATGCTGAATAGAAGTAAAATCTCCCTATGAACAAACTCAAATTGGTAGGATCTATCAAACAATACTATAAAAATAGCTATTATATAGCCTTAATTTAGTTCAAAATGAATGGACATAAACTGAAAACTTGAATCTCAAGGATAAATAATGTGTCTGTGTTTTTCTGGGTCTTACAATTTTAAATTGGATCTCAAGGATTTGTCAACGAAGGGAAAGATCCAAGCAGTTACGCTCTCAACTTTGTGGTTTTTCCCTGCAATATTTCAAAATGCCATCAGGAAGACTAAAAAGGAAACAAATAGATTTCAGTAAAAACACAAGTGCAAAACAAACAAAACACAAGTCTGAAATAAGAAACAAGTAGCAAAGGGTGTTGTTACGGGCACCAACAAAATGACAGCTTGTGTTTTTACCGAAACTGAAACAGTAGCATCCCACCGACCACATTTGGTCTATAGAAAGAATCAGCAGCTGTGCCAGGGGATACTAGTGTCTATGCTCATGGTTTCAACTGCCTTTGTAGGTCTCGGGGAGAAGTTGATTGACACAAGAATATAACCGTCAGAATTCAACCGCTCTTTACAAAAACCATAGATGTTAATGTTATAGTACTGTTTATTTGTTTTTCATTCGTATAAATTTTGCACATTCTCAAATTTTCATATTCTTTTGGTTACCTATAAAAAAAAATTAGCAGTTGAATGTGTGGTGTAGGACAAAATAGATATTGTGCAAAGTTTCATCATCTATTTCTCAATGTATATTACTACAGCCTAAAAATTGGCTCAAATATAATGATAAGGAAAGAAAATAGAGAAAAAAATCATTAAAAGATACATAAAGGAGCTTGGTAGTTTTTGTGTTCATGAACAAGTAGTGAAGATGATAAGTAATGACATCAGACCAAGACCACAAAACTCATGTGACTTGTGTTCAATCAAAAGAGAACATTGCTGAGATACTAATGCACTATCAAACATGACAGGAAGAATTCAGATTCAAAATAAGATAGCAATTCAGATTCAAATACAGTACAATAGAAGATCAAAAGTCAGTAAGGTTATCACCTGATTCCAACTTAAGGTGATGATTCGAGCTCCTGAACTCCAAGGAACTTTCGGTAGCAACCTGATTCGGGAAAACAAGTGATTAAATTCATAGAAAGTGACACTAGAAGTGATTCGAACTCAAAAAATCCAAAGAAAGAAAAAGAGGAGAAAACTTACTCAAACGCTGAGAAAACGAACCTCTTCTCTCCAATCCGTTGGAATTAACACGCTTTTCTAGTACGAATCAAAAGTAGGTCTTTCAGACCATGAACACTTCAACATAATCCGTGAAAAAATTGAGATTCGATTAAGGATTTGGAAAACTAGAGGACCAGACTTCGTTTGGATCTGAAAAATTGGAGAAGAGAGAGGGTGAGAGATGGAGGTCTACACTTGACTAAGCTACTTCAACAATATCTACACTCGAAGCCGAAGAATGACGATTCAAAGCTAGTTCAATAATATAACAAATCAAAACCCTAATTCATCAAAATCAAGCCAAATAAAGACATAGCTCTAAGGATATACCTAATCTCGACTGGATCAACATGAAGTAGGCCTCGAGGCAGCTCTTGTTAGAGGCTTAGGGTGGTCAACGACACCGGTGTCTGCAGATCTAATCAATCAACGGCGTCGGTTGCTATCCTCGAGGCTGGCTATAAGCGCACTGCGTGGCTTGCATCCGGAAAGGGAGGCGCTGATTCTGAGGGGTTCGCTTCGTCTCGGTGTGTGGGAAACGGCGTCGGCGACAAAGAGGCGAGGAGTGTTCGCCATGGCATTTTCCATTAGCTATGGCGACTTTAGTTCATCAATGGAGAGGGCGAGTGATAATTGGGAGAGCCATGACGAGATCTGAGTGAAGATTGGGAGAGAATGAGAGAGGAGAGAGATCTAGAAGCCATGGGCGGAGAAAGGAAGTTTGCCAGAAAATCGCCAATCTCCCGCTTTGGCAAGGTGTGTTAGGGTTGGGTTCCACTGTTCCAACCTTCCAGTATTTTATTAAAATACAAAACCATTCTCGACGCCTGCGGCTGTCGAAAAAGAGGCCCAAACGACGCTTTTGTGTGTCGGTAATTTTCGACGGGTAGGAATGTCGAAAATTACCGACGCATAAATAAAGCGTCGAAACTTACACAGTTTTCCTGTAGTGAGTTAATTAATAAAATGGGGGATCTAAACTGTTAAGATATTGGTGCAGTTATTGGCTAGGTTGGGAAAAATAAAGGGTAAACTGCAGAAAACCACCCCTTAAATACTTTATTGTCGTAAACCACCCCTTATATACCTTCCGTTAGCAATTGACCACCCATCCACCTATTCCGTCTAATCTCCGTTAAGTTTATATTTTTTTAAACATATTTTAATTTATAAGTAGTTTTAATAAATTAAATTAATAAAAGAAATAAAAAAAGGGGGGAAATCCCCAAACTGAAGGGTAACAACGTGAAGATGCTTGAGTTTAGGGGGAAATCTCCACAAAATCGGTGCAAATCTGGAATGAATCTCAGTGGGGATGAGCAATTTTGAACAAAATTTTGTTGAAATCTTCTCCCTCTCAGGTTAGGGTTTATGATTTCCGCCATTGTTGTAAGCATCTGATGGATCTTGTGAGGGGTGATTGTTGACTCCACCTTGATGATAATATGTGATATATTTTTGTAGGGATGATGGAAGACAAATAAGGTAGTATTTTATGCAAATATCAATTATATCTTTTAGATTTATGATATGTATTTTACGTAGTAATTTGTTATGCATTTGATCAATCTTATATATATTCCTACGTGAGTTTTGTAAGTGAGATTTGGAAGAAATCATCTTTTAAGTGGTTTGGAAGATTCGTTTTTAACAAACATTAATTTGAATGTATTTGGTCAAAGTGGTTTGGTAGATTTGTTTTTAACTTCTTAGATTTGGTCATAGTTGATTACGTGAGTTATGCTTATCTATTTCTTCCATATATATAGTTTCGGATTTGTTGGAATAATTTGTTAAATTCTATCAATATCTTTTCTAGTATTTTTGGTTAAGGATATTATTTGGTTAAAGATTTTGTGTTGGGATAGAATTTACATTGCAGGATTAATTTGAAACTTAAATTGGAGAAGAGCGTAATTTAAATTGAAGAAAGCGTGGAGCGGCCAGTAGTTTGTTTTTAACAGAAAATCTCAGCCAGAAGGTTTTTAACGCAGCAATTCAAATTCGAAATAGCCAGGAAGATTTCACCAGCACCAATCTCGGATATCTCTCCAGAAATTCAACGCTGAAATTGTTGTTACAGTTAAACGAGATTTGCGGGTGAAAAATCAGCAAACAATAAAGAACTCTCGGCTATAAGAAGAAGGAGCAGAGCGATCAAACAGATCTTCTACCAAGCCGTCTCTGCGCATCAAAAGCTCTCGAGTCTACAGACGCCATTGCTGATTTTATTTGCTTTCTATCTCTCTCTATTCTGTATTCTATTTATCATCTTTGAGAGTTAGGAAGTCTTGAGCTTCATAGTTGGCAAAGGGGACTTTTATTTCTCTGTATCTTGGGTTGTACTAGATAGCTGAGAGAGGTGGGGGCTCTTCTAGATTGGTCTAGGACTCTAAGGGATCTGAGTTGACTAGATTGCAATTGTATAGGAGAGAGGCTTCTCGGTGAGCTATTAGGATCCACAAGGAAAGAGGAATAAAAGTTGTTGAATCCTACGGGTTGGATAACCCTAGGCGGGGACGTAGGCTGGTTTAGAGCCGAACCTCGTTAACAAGTCCTGTGTTATTTTATTTCTCTGCTATTATTCTTACGTCTGATTACTTTGCAGAACTATCAAGGCACGAAAAAGTTGTTCAAGATCTTGAGACTGAGTTCAAGGCCTTGAAACCCGTTATTCAGCCCTTGAAGTTACTTTCTCTACACAAGTTTGCGAAAAGCGTCTATACTCTATTCAACCCCCCTTCTAGAGTATTTGTCTATTACTTTTATTTACCTTAAGTACTCGTTTCTTCAGTGGGAGAGATTTTGATTTGAGAAATTGAAGTATCTCATGAAAAGAATGTCGAACAAATTGGAGAGATCTTATGAGGGGTTAGGGTCTATGATTTATGCGATTTTGGTTTAAGAAATTGAAGAATTAGCAAAGTAGATTTGGGGCTTGGCAAAATCCAGCGGCACGGAAGGGAAGATGCAGCGGTGGATTAGAGGTTGAGGGTTGTGACATGGATGCAAGATAGAGAGAACGTCAAACATTACGGCGACAATTTCTTCTACCATCGACGATTCGTTCCGACCACCATGTGCCGCCACCATCGCGTTGCCGCTATGTCATACCGGCCTCCTTCCCCCACATCCCTCGACCTCCATTACAGTTGCAAGCCAGTGTACTCATGTACCCAGGAAGAAGAAAGTTTTTTTTTAAGGGAGGAAGAAGAAAGATTTGTGATATACATTAAAATATAATTAAAAATAGGGGTAACTTTGTCATTTCGCATACTTAACTGAGTCTTTGACAGAAACATCAACAAGGGTGGTCAATTGCTAACGGAAGGTATATAAAGGGTGGTTTCCGGCAATTAAGTATTTAAGGGGTGGTTTTGGACAAATGGTCCTATTTAAGGGGTGGTTTCCTGCATTTTACCCAAAAATAAAATGAGATTTGGTAGCACAACGTTCTCTGAGATGTCATAAAAGTAAAATATTTTTGTGTTTGGGCTTTCATGCAAAGCCCGTTACAGTTGTAATATGTGACCCTGTGAGGTGATGCAGCCCATATTATGTGTGAGGTAATGCGGCCCATATCATGTAGACTAGCTAGCAGCCACTGGTTATATAATTATACGGAGTATCATTTTAAAATTATTTTATTGAACTTAATTAAACACCTTTTCAAAATCCAGTTCCGACTTATGACAAAATTTAAGTTAAATTACCTAAAAATAGCAAAATTAATATAAATAGTGATCAATAGGTAATTACCAATTTAATCTTTAAAATAGCAACTGCTCACCTTGATGTAGTGCTCGAGGAAGTATATGAGACAACAAGCTAGATGTGATGGTTTCCTCTCATCTATCTAATCTAATTCAAGTAATTACAACAAATAAATAAATTTTGGATATACAGAAAGGTAAGTCATTGAGATTGATTGAACTGTTCTACTGTTTCAATTACAAAACGGAGAATACAGGAGTGTATATATATTGATTACAGGAAGCTTCCTAGATAGACAATTTGTCTTGTAGCACAGGTTAAGAATGGGCTCATCCTTGAACTTGTCAGATGGTGAAGGAGAATTGGGGTTGTCCTTAACCTTGGGCTGAAGTCCATGTGGTGATAATGGCTTGGTAGGATATGAAGTCTCATTGAAAGCGCGCTTTAGATAGAGGTGCTATTGAATTGGTCAAATTAGGGTTACTTCTTTTATTCTGGGGTTGCTACAAGGATGAAGATTATCTCATCGAGCACACGGTGAAATTCACCATCTTTGAAGATAACGGATGATAAAGCGCCCACACATCCACCTACTTTCGATGTCAGTGTCTTCTATCACATGTTGTTGGAAGAGATAAGCGTTTTCAATTCAACTCCTCAATTCTATTGAACTGATAGAGAACCAAAATGTTAAAACTAACGGCAGTTTATCACCACTAGACCACTAATTAAGCAACTAATTAAACTAAAATAACTAATTCACCCTAAAATCTCTCCTAATTGATCAAGTCACTAACATGACTCCTCACTGGCCACTAACCCTAAATCTAACCTACTTCTAATTCATTAATTTCTTAATTAATTTTGAATCACTATTATTCTAACACATGCCCTGCCAAGATATATGCATCATTTGCCGGCCACCACCGATATCCAAACTCGGCCTTGCGATTTGATTTCATGCAATATTTTTCACCTCTAGAACCCGGTGTCACTTACTCCTATACCGATACGAAAGCTGGTGAAACTTTCGTGCATTTGACAATATAAAATTGTATTTATAGTAAGTCGGTTTATTCTTGCTAGTTCCGTTGAATAAAGTATTTGTTTGATTGCTGCTAAAAAAAAAATCAGTTATGTTTTTTGCAAATTTACATGACGTGGGTCGGTTTGGTAACACACAATTGATGAAGTATATATGAAGCTGATAAGGTAGTTGAAGTTAATGGATTAAGTATGTTAAATTAAAGTGTTCATAAGCTAGTTAGTAAGGTCTTTGGTAACCAGTTGATAGAGTTCTAAAAAGTTTGAAATGAGTAGTTGTTCAAAATCAATCTTATTTTAAAAGCTAATTAAACTAAAATATTATATTTGACTTATTTAAAACTATAAAATATTGAAATCAAAACCTCTTAAAAGCTACTTATCATGCCTAACAAAAACTAATCGTTTGTACTTGCCCAAATATTTGTCTATCTTACTTGCATTTACTTTTCTGAATTAACCCACACTAAAACAATTTGATTACTAGCCCCCACTTTCATCCAAAACAAGGTTAATTACTACTTATATAGTAATTGATGCAACTAAATTTAAAAAGCTTGCAAATTCAAGAGAAAATTAGACCGACTATCTAGCTCATTCATTAACTAAGAGTGACGACGAAAGATTTTTGCAACAGTAAATTTTAAAAAAAAAATAAACAAAAAACAAAAACTATCTAGCTACACATTCGATCATGTTCTCATCCCCCTTTCCATGTCTCTATACATGTTCACATGTAAAAAAAGACTACTCCAATTAACTAACATAACCCAGATAGAGAGAGAAGTGACAGTGTCGATGAGGATACATTGCAAAGGGAGATGGACGTACACGACGTCGTTTTTGCCAACACGTACGCACGGGGTTCGGCTATAATTTGTGTCTCAACTAGTGCTGTTCTCCTTGTACGTACGTCGTCATTTGCCTGTTTTAGTTTGTAAGTTTGAAGGTAGGTAGGTAGGTAGCTAGCTAGCTAGTCTTGGCGTGGCCTGGCCACCCACAATGAGCTGAGTGCTCGAAGCCTATGAAAGTACTCCGCTATCCCCAGAAAACATCTCGCCGCTTGCCTTGTTGTTAGGAGTTGGTGCAACCGGTGGAACGTCTGGTATCGCAATCCGTCTGCCTGCCAAATTCTCAATTTCAATTTACCGATGTTAGTCAGTCAGTCGATCATGTTGTTTAACAACAGAAGAGCATGAATCAAATTGTTGCATTAAAATGTCAAGATCGATGCTGAATTAGCTACATCGATCAAAATTAATTAAAACAGATTGATTTCCAATGAGTACTTATCGCAAGCTTTAAGCTTTTGAAAACTCTTTTTTTTTTTTTTTATTCAGAAACTAGTTAATTACCGGCACTGAACGGTTTTTTGTATATAAATTTGTTTGATATTAAAAAAACATGTAAAATAACTTGTAATTAAACATTAACTATTCTAACTACCACAGCACTTTCCACCAAAAAAAAAAAAAACTACCACGGCACTATTTTTATGATTTTATTTTAAATATATTTTGTATTAACACCCACTTAATTAATTAATTTCTGCCAATATGTTTATTTGACTACTAATAAAAGAGATATATTACAGAGTATAATATATTCATATATATACCTAATCTATCAGCTTCAGTTATCTCAATAACCAGCCCTTCAAGTGTATAAATGATGAGAGGTTTGGACTAATGAAAGTGGTAATGTCAACGAAAACGATATGATCAAGGTTGGATGGATATGGTGCATAACAAGGAGGATGCATGCAGGTCAAAAGGGTTTGTTGGAACTTGGAAGTGCTTTTTTTTTATTAAAAAAAAAATACTACTATATGAAGGAGAAATTGGGATGTGACAGGCACATGCATTATGGGCCTAAGTAGGAGATCTTTTGATGTTGAAATGTGTGGGCCCATTGCTGTCCCTCATGGGCCTTCCTCTTTTCATGGGCTCCGCCCTTACTTTCAAGTTTATGCCTTAATAAATTTGTTATTTTTTATATAACCGAGGTTTCAACTTATTCGTGTAATTTTTTTTTTATTGGTATCATTCTTATCGGCTAAGCTAGTAAGACTTGACAAGCTTATATGTATCTAGTATCTAAGAAGTAATTAGCATCACTAGTTGGAGTGAGTGACGGCTCTAATTTCTAAACCCCTTATGCATTATAAATTTTTTTTAAAAAAAATATGTAATTTGTAAATGGAAAAAATTGATAGGATTGAAAAATATGGAAAAAAACCCATAAATTATGGTTTAAACATGACATATATATATAGTAAAAAAAATCATAGAAATAAAAATTAGAAGATTTTTTTTTAATATAAGTGAAAAATAATAAATAATCTTCTGAAAAAAATATTGAAAGAAAACTATAAAATTTTGTATAAATAGGAAATTTTTATAATAGGAAATTTTTTGTAGGAATAAAAGGCATCGCAGAAAAGTAAACAATGACTTCTTACATTTATTACTTTGAATTCCTTTCCTTCCTTTACCAACTAAGCTGGACAACATGTGTTTATTTTCCCATTTTTCTGTCTTAATTTTTTTTAAATATTATATTTTTCTACCAGAAGGAGGGGCGGCTGGCCCCCTTGCCCTGAGGTATTTTTATTCCTTGAATTTGTAAATAAAGAGCGGCAATATCCGAAGTTCGAACTGGGGATCTTTGGGTACTATCCGCCTTGAATTGATAAATAAATAGCGGTCATCCAGGGTTCGAAACGGTGTATTTTTATTCCTCATAAGAATAGAATCCATACTACTAGCTTGCAGCATGGAAAACTCATCCCTTTATGTATATAAATTCTATGAGTATCATTGTTGCTAAACTAGATAGTATAAATGAACTTCTATGTACTATATAGGGCTTCATTATGGATACTTTTATATGTTTTTTTTTTTTTTTTGCTATTTTCACTCAACCAAAAAATATAAATTCATTTCCTTTCCTTGAATTGGTAAATAAATAGCGGCCATTCCGGGGTTCGAACCGGGGACCTATGACTATTATCCACAAGTCCTTTCCGGTGAGCCATTCCGGAATGGTTAATTCATTTCCTTTCCACACAAACACAAAATGCACATGCTAATACACAAATTAATAATAATTAACTTTTCTAAAATTAACTATAGCTTATTTGAGAAAATGAGACTACTTAAATTCAGTCCTAAAAAGTCTTCAATTAAATCAATGTCAAACACCTAAATGATCAATGTTCAGCACAACTTGATCATTATAACTTTCACCAAATTTTATCCTTTCATATATAGTTCATCAAACTTCATACCAAATCCAAAAGCCAACCCTCTAAATGTGCGACACACAACACACCCACTCTCATAATCTGATTGGTCTTGCTACACTCTACCAACTATTCAATCTAGTCTTTTTTTTTTATCAGAATGTGAAAAAAGGGGATAAACTTTATATTAGACCTACCAAAACTCAACTCAAGTAAAAATATCATACTAAATCTACCTTAAACACCCCCCAAAAATCATGAATTATGATCCAATTGTTAATTACTAGAAAATCTAATTGATCCAAATAAGTAATTAAAAGAGTAGATAAAGTGGGTTGGTGACATGAATTAGCTAGGGTTTCCAGAATAACAGCAAGGGACCAGCTCTCTGATATATTGTAACAAATAAAGAGTAAAGACACATAAGCCTTTGTACTACTTTTTCACTATGCCAGCACTGGAGTAGGTTATCTGTTTGGGAGCAGGTTTTTTTCTGTTCCATCCATCTGTAGGACCAGATTCTTTTCTTTCTTTTACCCTTTTTTTTTTTTTTTTAAATTATTATTTTCTTTTAGGGTCCCACCAATGATATGTATGCCACGTAGGCATAACCATATAGTTATAATATAACCCATGCATGCAAATTGATTAATTTAATAACATAAAAGTATATATGGTGTAACATATAAATGTGCAGAGTTGTGTACTTACCTGTCTTATAAAGCCTTCTAGGGCTGAGAGCTTGTTCATGGCAATGGCCATCTGACCCATGTAGTTTGGCATGTTGGGAGGCCAGCTCAGCGCGTCGGAGGCCACAGTGTCCGATATCGACTGGTTCAATGAGTCGAGCCCCTGCGACAGCCCCTCTTCCGCCTCCTGTGTCGACTGCTGAAGCTGGCATATCCCTAGCAGTTGCTGCTCCGTCAATGGCTCTATCTGATGCATTACTATCTGCACACATATATATATATAGCTAAGAGTTAGTCCTTGGAAAATAATTAGGAAAGTACAAAATTGTTAGGAAATTAGTTAGGCCAAGCAATTCAATTAGCCCATATTTATAGAGTACAAGCCAAAATGAACATATGGGCATTAATTAACATTAGAGAACATATGTAATTAAGATCATTTAAGATATGGAGATCAAAGAAAGAGACGTGCAAGTTTTACCAAATTGCCATTCTGAAAATGAACACTTCCCTTTGCCCATTTCCCCCTTTCCCTTTTGTCTCTCTATGGACACAAGTAGAAGTAACGGACACCCAACTTTTGAGGTCTGCACCAAAAATGGCACCTAACTCGAGTTCTACCGGCAACTGCCTCGCTTTCGACATCATTCATTTCATCTTCAATTTCATCATTAACTTCTTCTTGTAATTGTCAATGTACGTACACTTTGCACCATTTTCTCGCGACGTATCTTTGGGTATCTCACATCGTTTTCTTAGACCAATTGAGTTATGCAACAAGCTCTCTATGACTCTATCCGTGCAGGTTGTACAATGCCTACATCTAGCTAGCTATCTATGATATGCAACATTTCAATGTGTAAACTACGAATTACCTTAATGACTTCGGAAGGCCTGAATCCTCCGATCCACATGAAGCAACGCTCAGCGGGAGTCATCCACATGCCCGACACAAGATGAAAGACGTCGTTCCTCGCAATGACGCCCTTAAGATTCATGGCCACGTCGTAGTGTGCCAAGTAATTATCGACGTACATCTTGAGCTCGTTCTCCTGTATATGCTCTTGCACCGCGGCTCTCAGCTCGCATGTTATCTTGTGGTGCTCCTCCAACCACCTCGAGTACTCCAAGTCGAACACTGCCGCCTCTGCACAAATATACCGACAAAACGACTTACATAACTCGATCGCATATAGTCCGAAAAATCACATATATATGTTTTGGAAAAAAAAATTACCTGAACTTGTGTTTGTGACACCTGCAGGAATTCCTTGCTCTCCTCCTCCTCCAAAAAATATGCCCTAATTTATTACAATCAATAATATATGTTATCTAGATTGAATTTCAAATGATCATTTAGTGCTAGTTAATCATTTAGCGTGTGATCAGTACTAATAATAATTGATTATATGTATTTCAACATAGTTAAGTCTAATTAATTAAAACTAATAATTGTGTGTTTAAGTTAAAATGGTTGGTAGAGATGGAGACAGATGATCACCTGGGCTCTGGCCCTTTGAAGCTCTTGCTCTAACTGGCTCAGCCTAATCCTACTTGACTCAAGCTGCTGAACATAAGCCTGAAAAACCCCCAAATTTTGTTACAAAATTAAATTAAAGCAAGATATATATTAAATTGTATTTGAATTTGAATTTTCCAGCCTGAAAAAATTAATTAATGCAATTGAAACTGAAATTGCAATAACAACAAAGGGCATTAGCTATATATAGATGCATGAATTTCCGTGCTTTAATTAAAAATAATAATTATATTTTTATTTAAAAAAAAACCCACCTTTTTCCTAAGTCTGCTCTTCCTAGCTGCTTCTCTATTTTGTGCGAGCCTCCTCAACGTCTGCCATTATTTTTAGGGCACCAAAACAAAGAAAAACTAATTATGAATTAAAGAGAAGTAAATGAAATAAAAGCGTTACACTTGAAGATAGCAATTGACTTCTACAATGCATGAATTTTATATTATTATTTATTTATGGTTAAATGAAAATTAATGCCATCAATATATTGTTGAAGAAAATTTAATTAGTTAATTAAAATTAATCAATTAAATTGAATTCAATCAACCTTAGGATCAGGTGTTTTAGGCCCTTCTCCATCTGAGTTTGATGCCACACCTCTGCGGTTTCCTTGACGCTAAAAAGTAACAACAATGAAATCAACGCAAGAATCGGATTCGAAAAAAGGTAAATTGATCGATTCACGGAGGTTGTAATTAATTGAAAAACCTTGGTGGATTTGGATGGATCGGATGATGGGGCGGATGCATCGGGATTGCTTTTGGGGTCAGTAGAGAGCTCCATGGACGGCTCCGGCGGCCTCTTGGAGGTGGTTGTTGATTGAGACAGCCCTCCTCCTCCTCCTCCTCCTCCTACACCTCCACTTGAAGGCTTACCAAATACATGTACCAACAAAGAGAAAAATAAAATAATAATAATAATAATAAAATTAATCAATTATATATATAAGAAAACTACCCCATTTGAAAATTAAAACCCAATTAGTTTATTGTCAAACGCTAAAAACATATAGCTTGGTATACTAATTATTATTAATGGAGTAGGAGAGAAAATAAAAAAAAAAAGTACTTGTAACATATAGATAGATGGATCAATTAATTTGAACATAGGCCGGATTTTGATTTAATTAATAAACGTACCTTAGTTGATGGGTCTACATGCATAGGCTGAGATGGGAAGATGTTCAAAGTTGGTGGTCTCATTCCTGAGTTCTCTGCAAAATTTTAAAAATAATTAAGAAAAAAAAATAACACAAATACATAATTGTTGCTCAATTCAATGATTAATTAGATGAAATATAGGTTTATCCCTTTATACAAAAGAAGGAATCTAAATCATCTCAGAAAGGGTAGAAAATGGGTTATTGGAGGAGTAATTGTACTGTACTATCAGAGGTTAGTTAAAGGGGCAAACTATGTATGAATGATCAGTCTATGAGAGATTGAGTCTAAAACCCAGCAACGATTTTTTTTTTAAATTTATTTTTATTGTGTTTTGTATGATTGATTGACCAGTTAAAAGAATTTGTAAAAAAAAAAAAAAGAGCAGTTGCTTTTGCTTTTTGATCAAGAAGATGTACTTGGGTTTGGTCCAATCTCTGCAGATACCCACACAGAATCAGAAAAACAGAAAAAGACTGCAGAAATTGAGAGAGAAGTACAACTTTGATTTTATGTTTTGTTTCATATATGCTTTAAATTTTGATTAATTAAAAAAAAAAAAAACTTACGGCCTTGATCATCTGCAAGGGAGGGGTTGGGATGGTGGTGGTGGTGATGAGGATGATCGGATGGCGGCTGGCCATCGAGATAGAGAAAGAGAGCTTGATCCAGCTCCCCTAAATCGTAACCTCCTCCACCGTCTCGACCTCTGGTAATCAATCCAAGAAGCAATAAGAAGAACAGATATGTATATAAAATCAAGAAATTGAGCAAAACCTATTTAATTAAGAGGTTGAAGATGAAGTAAGTAAGTATACAGGTAGGAGGGCCCAACAGATTGGGGATGAGCGGAGGAGGAGGAGGAGGAAGAGGGCATCATGAGGCCGCCGAAGGAGATCTGTTGGGTCTGGTGGGGGTGCTGCTGCTGCAGATTCAAGTGGAGGGGTTGGGGTTGCATTTGGTGGAAGTCGAGGTGGTGGGGAGGCTGCTTGTTCGCCATGGGAGGAGGAGGAGAGGAGGAAGAGGAGAAAGGAGAGGGAGTAGTAGTAGAAGAAGGAGAAACAAGGAGCTTAAACTCAGGCTGATGTTGTGCAAGTTGGAGAGACCTAGCCATCCCCATTAATGCCTTTGTCAACCCACCTTTCTCATGCTTCCTTTCCTTTCTCTTTCTCTTTCTCTTCTTTAATTTCTTTTCTCTCTTCTATTCAGATGGAGGGAGGGAGAGAGAGAGAAGAGAGAGAGTCGGTTACTTGTGTATTATTGGTATTAATATAAATATATACTATGAGAAAGAGAGATTGAATTCAATGCAAAAATAAATTAACAAAAGACAAATGAAAAGTGTTTTGGTTTTGGTTTTCTTCTTCTTCCCCTCTCTCTCCCTCTTTTTCTTGGACAAGGAGAAGACTTTCTGCTAGCCACCCTCAAGCTTTGGGGTATATATATACACACATAGAATATATTACTTCCTCCGTCTAGCAATAGTTGTCCATCTCGCAATAGTTATTTTAGAGTAGTAAATTTGTTTTAAAAAATATATTGTTTTAACTATAGTTATTATCTTTTTAGGTAATGATTGCATTTTTATAGATAATAATTACTGTTTCTAGGTATTTTATCCTATAAAAGTAAAGAAACTATGGATTTTATTATAATTAATAAGTGTGTATAAAGCTAAAACAACAAGTTTTGTGAGACGGATGGAGTATATTATTACTTTTGATTTCATATTTTTCGCCCTTGTAGAGTTTTTTTTTTTTTTTTATGACGTGGGGGTTCCGAGGTTGTCGACTAATCCCCCACGGGTCCGAGCCCTAGCCTGCAAAGGACCCGAACCGGGCAAGCCAGGCGGCAAGCCCCCAGGCAGGCTCACCCAAGCCAATGAAGGCTTGAGCACCCACTTAATTACACAAAGTGTAAGTAATGGGATTTGAACCCTTGAGCGCCCTTGTAGAGTGTTGTTGCTTGTATTTTGCATCATCTATGTATTTTATGTTTATTTCGACAGTTATTCGTATGCCGACTTATCGATCTTCGAGGTTTAGGTATGTCTATCATCGAATTATTATAATTAAAAACAAACTTTCGGTTTCATATTGACAGGGGAAAACAGTAAAAGGTAATTGGATGTGAAAAAACACAAATCAAATACCGCTCTCTCCTCTCTCTAAAATCTAGAGAGAGGAAGAGTTCACAAGCACATCCACAATCACATCCAAACTCACCCTTCCACAAATCCACTACTATCACCCACCAACGGGTCTCTACCGTCAAAATCATCAGGAAGTGTGGCTTAATGTTATCTATACTAATAACAGCCTTCCTAATTTGGTGGTTGCCACCACCGTCCGTGGTTTAATCGCCTTTTTGGGAGTACAAACCCTCTCCTCCGGGAGTAAAAAAAATCTCCTTCGGGAGCCCTAAAATCTCCTTCGGGAGCAACCAACACGCCGTCTAGGCTTGTAGAGTCTCCGCCTCGGCCGCTCGTCGTCATCCATACTCCTCCAATCGAACCTTTCGGTGTTCGCCGTCCTCTCTCTTGCCTTCGATGGTGGTGCTCGCCGCCGTTGGTGGTGATGGAAATCCCATTTCCGACTGTTTTCGGTATCGATCTAAATGGTAAATTAAGATGGGGCTTTGGATGTTTGTGGATTCCTCTTCTCCCCCTCATCCTTCCCTTGTTCAACTGCGATCGATGGAGGTTTTCCGGCATCTCCCCCAGCTGCGGTTTCGTTCTCGGCCGCTGCCTGCACCCCTTGCCTCGCCGATTTTCCTGGCCGACGGGCGCCCTGGGCCTCTCCGCCGCCGGTCTTCGTTTGCTCCTGGTTCTCGGTTGCGCTGAGGGTCTCTCCTCCTCCGCTGGCGCTCCGGCCAGGTTCAGGCTCCCAACCTCGCCCGCTTTCCTCCCCTTCTCCTGGTCGGCGGCGGTTTGTGTTGCGCTTGCCCTTGCTTGTTGCGGGGAGTCGCTATGCAGGCTTTGCTGCTCCTTGGGCCCCATCGATCTGGTGGATGGGCTGTTGCTTTGGGCCCATATCTACCTTTATTATATATATTCTAAGGGTCGGATAATTCCGTATGGACTTTTGTTAAAATCCCGATTGGGTTGTTTGGTGCGTTTTGTACGAGAGCGGTTTTCGGCGGCGTTTCCGGTTCTTCTTTGATTGGTCCTGGTCTGAGTTGAGGCTCTGGCGTCCGGTGTCGGGTTTGGCTGGGGTCGTGGCGGTGTCCATCGAGGCGACTCCATATTTCGGAAATTTCCTTGGAGGTTCGTCTTCATCGCCCACAGGGACTCCTGATGTACCGCTGGCCAGCGGTGTCATCTCATGGTGGTGCTTGGCTCCGGAATTAGTCTACGTTGTCCTCAGCTTGTCGGGATTAGGATCGTCTGGTCGGCTCGGGCTATTTGTTTGCCGGCTCTTGTTTAGCACCGTTTTCTTTTTATTTCGTTGTATGTTTGACGGTTCCCCGTCTGCCGACTCTGTCGGCCTCTCGAGAGTCCAGGCATGTCTGGTCCTCGAATTATTTCCTTATCAAAAAAAAAAAAAAAAAAAGTAAAAGGTAATTGGATCGAAAATGACTATATATATAGGGTGGGTAAAAAATCCACTTATATATTTGGAAGATGGTTAATTAACTATAGTTGGGTTGGATATCCGATATTTAGTAACGGTTAACCATTGTTTGATAACATTTTGAAAGGCCAATTTTAAATCAGTATAGTAAAGCAAAACATATTTGATATAGAGGTAAAACGGTTCTGTTGGATCGAATTAGATTAAGATAAAAGAAAAGAGTAAAACAAAACAAATTTAGTTGATTATTAATACTCCGTATTTGTTAACGTTTTTGGTTAGCCACATGAAATATATTGTATGGAAAAAATTTCTTTTTTTTTTTGTAAAGGTAGTTATTTTTCATAAAATATAACAATTTTATTTAATTAAAAGCCTCTTTGGTAATTTTTGGTTTCATTTTTTGTTCGCACTTCTTGGATATTATATATAGTATTAAGGTGTACGTCATCATGTGTTTTATTTCATCAGTGTTGTTGGTTGATTATTTCATTTAAGTGCAAGAGGGGAAAAAAAAAGGAACTGCTCGAAGAAAAAACTCTCTGTTAAAAGTCAAGATTCGTAAATATAAAAACGGAAAATATATAAGAAATAAAGTGTATGGACCAAGATGGTGGAATATATATTAAATGGTGAGAAATTGCACTCGGTGATACACATTTTGAATTTTATTAATAAATTGACTCTTTGGCGCGCAATTTTTGGTTTCATTTTTTGTTTACACTTCTTGGATATTATATACAGTACTAAGGTATCATCATGTGTTTTATTTCATCAGTGTTATTGGCTGATTATTTCATTTGAGTTCAAGGAAAAAAAAGGCAGACTAGACAAGAAAAAAGTCTCGGCTAAAAGTCAAGATTCGTAAATATAGAACCGGTTAATATAATAAATAAATCGTATAGGCTAAGACGATGGAATATATAATAAATGGTGAGAACATTGCACTCAATGATACACATTTTGAATTTTATTAATAAAAATCCTCTTTGGTAATTTTTGGTTTCATTTTTTTTTACACTTCTTGGACATTATATATTGTATTAAGGAGTCATCATGTGTTTTATTTCATCAATGTTGTTGGTTGATTATTTCATTTAAGTGTAAGAAGAAAAAAAGACTGGTTGAGGAAAAAATTTATGCTAAAATTCAAGATTCGTAAATATAGAAACGGTTAATATAATAAATAACCCGTTTAGGCCAAGAGGGTGGAATATATAATAAATGGTGAGAAAATTGCGCTCAATGATACACATTTTGAATTTTATTAATAAAAAACCTCTTTGGTAATTTTCGGTTTCATTTTTTGTTTACACTTCTTGGACATTATCTATAGTATTAAGGTGTCATCATGTGTTTCATTTAATCAGTGTTGTTGGCTGATTATTTCATTTAAGTGCAAGAAAAAAAAAACTGGTCGAGGAAAAAGTTTATGCTAAAAGTCAAGATTCGTAAATATAGAACCAGTTAATATAATAAATAACCTGTATGGGCCAAGATAGTGGAATATATAATAAATGGTGAGAACATTGCACTCAATGAATCACATTTTAACTTTTATTAATAAAAAGCCTCTTTGGTAATTTTTTGTTTCATTTTTTGTTTACACTTCTTGGATATTATATATAGTACTAAGGTGTCATCATGTGTTTTATATATTCAGTCTTGTTGGCTGATTATTTCAGTTAAGTGCAAAAGGGAAAAAAAAGGAAGATTGGTCGAAGAAAAAGTCTATGTTAAAAGTCAAGATTCATAAATATAAAAACGGTTAATATATATATAAGAAATAACTTGTATGGACCAAGAGGTTGGAATATATAATAAATGGTGAGAAAATTGCACTTGGTGATGCACATTTTGAATTTTATTAATAAAATGCCTCTTTGGCAATTTTTGGTTTCATTTTTTGTTTACACTTCTTGGATATTATATATAGTATTAAGGTATCATCATGTATTTTATTTCATCAGTGTTGTTGGCTGATTATTTCATTTAAGCGCAAGGAAAAAAAAAGGAATTTGAGACTGGTCGAGAAAAAATTCTCTGCTAAAATTCAAGATTCGTAAATATAGAAACGGTGCGTTAATATAATAAATAAACCGTATGTGCTAAGAGGGTGGAATATATAATAAATGGTGAGAACATTGCAATCAATGATACAAATTTTGAACTTTATTAATAAAAAGCCTCTTTGATAATTTTTGGTTTCATTTTTTGTTTACACTTCTTCGACATTATATATAGTATTAAGGTGTTAGCACATGTTTTATTTCATCAGTGTTGTTGGCTGATTATTTCATTTAAGTGCAAGAAAAAAAAAGACTCGTCGAGGAAAAAGTTGTTGCTAAAAGTCAAGATTCGTAAATATAGAAACGGTTAATATAATAAATCACCCGTATGGGCCAAGAGAGTGGAATATATAATAAATGGTGAGAACATTGCTCAATGATACATATTTTGAATTTTATTAATAAAAAGCTTCTTTGGTAATTTTTGGTTTCATTTTTTGTTTACACTTTTTGGATATTATATATAGTATTAGGGTGTCATCATGTGTTTTATTTCATCAGTGTTGTTGGCTAATTATTTCATTTAAGTGCAAGAGGGAAAAAAAAAAAGGAAAACTGGTCGAAGAAAAAGTCTCTATTTAAAGTCAAGATTCGTACATATAAAAACGGTTAATATATAAGAAATAACCTATATGGGCCAAGAGGGTGGACCATATAATAAATGGTGAGAAAATTACACTCAGTGATACGCATTTTGAATAATATTAATAAAAAAGTTTCTTAGGCAATCTTTGGTTTCATTTTTTGTTAACACTTCTTGGATATTATATATAGTATTAAGGTATCATCATGTGTTTTATGTCATCAATGTTGTTGGCTGATTATTTCATTTAAGTGTAAGGAAAAAAAAGGCAGACTGGTCGAGAAAAAAGTCTCGGCTAAAAGTCAAGATTCGTAAATATAGAAACGATTAATATAATAAATAAACAGTATAGGCTAGGAGGGTTGAATATATAATAAATGGTAAGAAAATTGCATTCAATGATACAGATTTTAAATGTTATTAAAAAAAAGCCTATTTGGTAATTTTTGTTTCTTTTTTGTTTACCCTTCTTGGACATTATATATAGTATTAAGGGGTCACCATGTGTTTTATTTCATCAGTGTTGTTGGCTGATTATTTCATTTACGTGCAAGAAAAAATGAGACTAGTCGAGGAAAAAGTTTATGCTAAAAGTCAAGATTCGTAAATATAGAAACGGTTAATATAATAAATCACCCGTATGGGCTAAGAGAGTGGAATATATAATAAATGGTGAGAACATTGCTCAATGATACACATTTTGAATTTTATTAATAAAAAGCTTCTTTGGTAATTTTTGGTTTCATTTTTTGTTTACACTTCTTGGATATTATATATAGTATTAAGGTGTCATTATGTGTTTAATTTCATCAATGTTGTTGCCTAATTACTTCATTATAGTGCAAGAGGGGAAAAAAAGGAAGATTGGCGAAGAAAAAGTCTATGTTAAAAGTCAAGATTCCTAAATATAAAAACGGTTAATATATATGAAATAACCTGTATGGACAAAGAGGGTGGAATATATAATAAACGGTGAGAAAATTGCACTCGGTGATACACATTTTGAATTTTATTAATAAAATGCCTCTTTGGCAATTTTTGGTTTCATTTTTTGTTTACACTTCTTGGATATTACATATAGTATTAAGGCATCATCATTTGTTTCACTTCATTAGTGTTTTTGGCTGATTATTTCAATTAAGTGTAAGGGGAAAAAAGGCAGACTGGTCGAGAAAAAAATCTCGGAAAAAAATTCAAGATTCGTAAATATAGAAACGGTAAATATAATAAATAAAGTGTATGTGCTAAAAGGGTGGAATATATAATAAATGGTGAGAACATTGCACTCAATGATAAATTTTTTTAACTTTATTAATAAACCTCTTTGATAATTTTTGGTTTTATTTTTTTACACTTCTTGGACATTATAAATAGTATTAAGGTGTCATCATGTGTTTTATTTCATTAGTGTTGTTGGCTGATTATTTCATTTAAGTGCAAGAAAAAAAAAAAGACTCGTCGAGGAAAAAGTTGTTGCTAAAAGTCAAGATTCGTAAACATAGAAACGGTTAATATAATAAATTACCCGTATGTGCCAAGAGAGTGGAATATATAATAAATGGTGAGAACGTTGCTCAATGATACACATTTTGAATTTTATAAATAAAAAGCTTCATTGGTAATTTTTGGTTTCATTTTTTGTTTACACTTCTTGGATATTATATATAGTATTAATGTGTCATCATGTGTATTATTTCATTAGTGTTGTTGGCTAATTATTTCATTTAAGTGCAAGAGGAAGAAAAAAAAGGAAGACTGGTCGAAGAAAAAAAGTCTCTGTTTAAAGTCAAGATTCGTAAATATAAAAACGGTTAATATATAAGAAATAACTTGTATGGGACAAGAGGGTGGAATATATAATAAAAGGAGAGAAAATTACACTCAATGTGTTTTATTTCATTAATGCTGTTGTATGATTATTTCAATTAAGTGTAAGGAAACAAAAAAGGTAGACTAGTCGAGCAAAAAGTCTCGGCTAAAAGTTAAGATTCGTAAATATAGAAACGATTAATATAATAAATAAACAGTATAGGCTAAGATGGTTGAATATATAATAAATGGTGAGAACATTGCATTCAATGATACACATTTTAAATTATAAAAATAAAAAGCCTATTTGGTAATTTTTGTTTCATTTTTTATTTACACTTCTTGGATATTATATATAGTATTAAGGTGTCATCATGTGTTTTATTTCATTAGTGTTTTTGGCTGATTATTTCATTTAAGTGCAAAAAACAAAGAGACTAGTCTAGGAAAAAAGTGATGCTAAAAGTAAAGATTAGTAAATATAGAAACGGTTAATACAATAAATCACCCGTATGGGCTAAGAGAGTGGAATACAAAATAAATGGTGAGAACATTGCTCAATGATACACATTTTGAATTTTATTAATAAAAAGCTTCTTTGGTAATTTTTGGTTTCATTTTTTGTTTACCCTTCTTTGATATTATATATAGTTTTAAGGTGTCATCATGTGTTTTATTTCATCAGTGTTGTTGGCTAATTACTTCATTTAAGTGCAAGAGGGAAACAAAAGGAAGACTGGTCGAAGAAAAAGTCTATGTTAAAAGTCAAGATTCGTAAATCTAAAAACGGTTAATATATAAGAAATAACTTGTATGGACCAAGAGAGTGGAATATATAATAAACGGTGAGAAAATTGCACTCGGTGATACACATTTTGAATTTTATTAATAAAATGCCTCTTTGGCAATTTCTGGATTCATTTTTTGTTTACACTTCTTGGATTTTATATATAGTATTAAGGCATCATCATTTGTTTTATTTCATCAGTGTTGTTGGCTGATTATTTCTTTTAAGTGCAAGGAAAAAAAAGACTCGTCGAGGAAAAAGTTGTTGCTAAAAGTCAAGATTCGTAAATATAGAAACGGTTAATATAATAAATTACCCGTATGGGCCAAGAGAGTGGAATATATAATAAATGGTGAGAACGTTGCTCAATGATACACATTTTGAATTTTATTAATAAAAAGCTTCATTGGTAATTTTTGGTTTCATTTTTTGTTTACACTTCTTGGATATTATATATAGTATTAATGTGTCATCATGTGTATTATTTCATTATTGTTGTTGGCTAATTATTTCATTTAAGTGCAAGAGGAAGAAAAAAAAGGAAGACTGGTCGAAGAAAAAAAATCTCTGTTTAAAGTCAAGATTCGTAAATATAAAAACGGTTAATATATAAGAAATAACATGTATGGGCCAAGAGGGTGGAATATATAATAAATGGAGAGAAAATTACACTCAGTGATACACATTTTGAATATTATTAATTAAAAAGTTTCTTTGGCAATCATTGGTTTCATTTTTTGTTTACATTTCTTGGATATTATATATAGTATTGAGGTATCATCATGTGTTTATTTCATTAATGTTGTTGTATGATTATTTCAATTAAGTGTAAGGAAACAAAAAAGGTAGACTGGTCGAGAAAAAAGTCTCGGCTAAAAGTTAAGATTCGTAAATATAGAAACGGTTAATATAATAAATAAAAAGTATAGGCTAAGATGGTTGAATATATAATAAATGGTGAGAACATTGCATTCAAAGATACACATTTTAAATTTTAATAATAAAAAGCCTATTTGGTAATTTTTGATTTCATTTTTTGTTTACACTTCTTGGATATTACATATAGTATTAAGGCATCATCATTTGTTTTACTTCATAAGTGTTTTTGGCTGATTATTTCAATTAAGTGTAAGGGGAAAAAAAGGCAGACTGGTCGAGAAAAAAATCTGGGAAAAAAATTCAAGATTCGTAAATATAGAAACGGTAAATATAATAAATAAACCGTATGTGCTAAAAGGGTGGAATATATAATAAATGGTGAGAACATTGCACTCAATGATACAAATTTTTAACTGTATTAATAAACCTCTTTGATAATTTTTGGTTTTTTTTTTTTTTTTACACTTCTTGGACATTATATATAGTATTAAGGTGTCATCATGTGTTTTATTTCATCAGTGTTGTTGGCTGATTATTTCATTTAAGTGCCAGAAAAAAAAAAGATTCGTCGAGGAAAAAGTTGTTGCTAAAAGTCAAGATTCGTAAATATAGAAACAGTTAATATAATAAATTACCCGTATGGGCCAAGAGAGTGGAATATATAATAAATGGTGAGAACGTTGCTCAATGATACACATTTTGAATTTTATTAATAAAAAGCTTCATTGGTAATTTTTGGTTTCATTTTTTGTTTACACTTCTTGGATATTATATATAGGATAAATGTGTCATCATGTGTATTATTTCATTAGTGTTGTTGGCTAATTATTTCATTTAAGTGCAAGAGGAAGAAAAAAAAGGAAGACTGGTCGAAGAAAAAAAGTCTCTGTTTAAAGTCAAGATTCGTAATAATAAAAACGGTTAATATATAAGAAATAACCTGTATGGACCAAGAGGGTGGAATATATAATAAATGGAGAGAAAATTACACTCAGTGATACACATTTTGAATATTATTAATAAAAAAGTTTCTTTGGCAATCATTGGTTTCATTTTTTGTTTACATTTCTTGGATATTATATTAAGTATTGAGGTATCATCATCTGTTTTATTTCATTAATGTTGTTGTATGATTATTTCAATTAAGTGTAAGGAAACAAAAAAAGTAGACAGGTCGAGAAAAAAGTCTCGGCTAAAAGTTAAGATTCGTAAATATAGAAACGGTTAATATAATAAATAAACAGTATAGGCTAAGGTGGTTGAATATATAATAAATGGTGAGAACATTGCATTCAATGATACACATTTTGAATTTTAATAATAAAAAGCCTATTTGGTAATTTTTGATTTCATTTTTTGTTTACACTTCTTGGATATTACATATAGTATCAAGGCATCATCATTTGTTTTACTTCATCAGTGTTTTTGGCTGATTATTTCAATTAAGTGTAAGAAACAAATAGACTAGTCTAGGAAAAAGGTGATGCTAAAAGTAAAGATTCGTAAATATAGAAACGGTTAATACAATAAATCACCCGTATGGGCTAAGAGAGTGGAATACAAAATAAATGGTGAGAACATTGCTCAATGATACACATTTTGAATTTTATTAATAAAAAGCTTCTTTGGTAATTTTTGGTTTCATTTTTTGTTTACACTTCTTGGATATTATATATAGTTTTAAGGTGTCATCATGTGTTTTATTTCATCAGTGTTGTTGGCTAATTACTTCATTTAAGTGCAAGAGGGAAACAAAAGGAAGACTGGTCGAAGAAAAAGTCTATGTTAAAAGTCAAGATTCGTAAATCTAAAAACGGTTAATATATAAGAAATAACTTGTATGGACCAAGAGAGTGGAATATATAATAAACGGTGAGAAAATTGCACTCGGTGATACACATTTTGAATTTTATTAATAAAATGCATCTTTGGCAATTTTTGGTTTCATTTTTTGTTTACACTTCTTGGATTTTATATATAGTATTAAGGCATCATCAGTTGTTTTATTTCATTAGTGTTGTTGGATGATTATTTCATTTAGGTGCGATAAAAAAATGGGAGATTGGTCGAAGAAAAAATCTCTGTTAAAAGTCAAGATTCGTAAATATAAACACAGTTAATATATAAGAAATAACTTGTATAGGCCAAGAGGGTGGAATATATAATAAATGGTGATAAAATTGCACTCAACGACACATATTTTGAATTTCATTAATAAAAAGCCTCTTTGGCCGAGATATTGTATATAGTATTAAGGTATCATCATTTGTTTTATTCCATCAGTGTTGTTGGCTGATTATTTCATTTAAGTGCAAGGGAAAAAAAAGGCAGACTGGTCGAGAAAAAAGTCTTGGTTAAAAGTCAAGATTCGTAAATATAGAAATAGTTAATATATAAGAAATAACCCGTATGGGCCAAGAGGGTGGAATATATAATAAATGGTGAGAAAATTGCACAAAGTGATACACATTTCGAATTTTATTAATAAATAGCCTCTTTTGTAATTTTTGGTTTTATTTTTTTTACACTTTTTGGATATTATATATAATATTAAGGTATCATCATGTGTTTTATTCCATTAGTGTTTTTGGCTGATTATTTCATTTAAGTGCAAGGGGAAAAAAAGGCAGACTGGTCGAGAAAAAAGTCTCGGCTAAAAGTCAAGATTCGTAAATATAGAAGTAGTTAATATATAAGAAATTGCCCGTATGGGCCAAGAGGGTGGAATATATAATAAATGATGAGAAAATTGCACACAGTGATACACATTTTGGATTTTATTAATAAAAAGCTTCTTTGGTAATTTTTGGTTTCATTTTTTGTTTACACCTTGTGGATATTATATATAGTATTAAGGTATCATCCTGTGTTTTATTTCATTAGTGTTGTTGGCTGATTATTTCATTTAAGTGCAAGGGAAGAAAAAGGCAGATTGGTCGAGGAAAAAGTCTCGACTAAAAGTCAAAATTCGTAAATATAGAAATAGTTAATATATAATAAATTACCCGTATGGGCCAAGAGGGTGGAACATATAATAAATGGTGAGAAAATTGCACTCATTGATACACATTTCGGATTTTACTAATAAAAACCTCTTTTGTAATTTTTGGTTTCATTTTTTGTTTACACTTCTTGGATATTATATAGAGTATTAAGGTGTCATCATGTGTTTTATTTCATCAGTGTTGTTGGCTGATTATTTCATTTAAGTGCAAGACAAGAAAAAATGGAAATATGGGTTGAGGAAAAAATCTTTGCCAAAAGTTAAGATCCGTAAATATAGAGACGGTTAATAATAAATAACCTGTATGGGTCAAGAGGGTTGAATATATTAAATGATGGGAAAAATGATACACATTTTGAATTTGAATCACCTCTCATTGTCAAGATTTTACATCATTTAAGTGCAAGATAATAAACAAGAAAAAGGAAAAAAAAAAGAATATTTGTCCAGGACAAAGTCTCATACATAGAAGAAATCAGTTATAGACACTAATACAATTCGATTCGCTCTTCATAGACAAACTTGGGAGTTGCGAGCGAAAATTTGTAAATATAGAAATGGTTAATATATAAGAAATAACCAGTATGGGCCAAGAGGGTGGAATATATAATAAATGGTGAGAAATCTGCACTCAATGTACAAATTTTGAACTTTATTAATAAAAAAGCATCTTTGGTAATTTTTGGTTTCATTTTTTGTTTACACTTCTTGGGTATTATATATAGTATTAAAGTGTCATCATGTACTATTTTATTTCATTAGTGTTGTTGGTTGATTATTTCATTTAAGTGCAAGATAAAAAATAAAAAAAAGGAAGACTGGTCGAAGAAAAAGTCTCTCTTAAAAGTCAAGATTTATAAATATAGAAATGGTTAATATGTAAGAAATAACCCGTATGGGCCATGATGGTGGAATATATAATAAATTGTGAGAAAATTGCACTCAATGTACACATTTTGAACTTTATTAATAAAAAGCTTCTTTGGTAATTTTTGGTTTCATTTGTTTGTTTACACGTTTTGGATATTAGGTATCATCATGTCTTTTATTTCATTAGTGTTGTTGGCTTATTATTTCATTAAGTGCAAGAAAAAAAAAACTGACCGGAAAAAGTCTCTGCTAAAAGTCAAAATTTGTAAATATAGAAATGTTTAATAATAAATACCTTGTATGGACTAAGAGGGTGGAATATATTAAATGGTGAGAAAATTGCACTCAATGATACACATTTTGAATTTTAATAATAAAAGGCCTCTTTGGTAATTTTTTTGGTTTCATTTTTTGCTTACACTTCATGGATATATATTATATATAGTATAAACCGTATGGGCTAAAATAGTGGAATATATTAAATGGTGATAAAATTGCCCCCAATGAAACACATTTTGAATTTGAATCATCTTTCCTTGTCAATATTTTACATCATGGACAAGTTAAATAGTAAAATGTACTTTTTATTCCTTATTTCAACATACTATTGTGTTTTTCTTGCTAAGACATCATCAATAAGAAATGGATTGTCCTATATTAAAATATATTTTTACCGAGAAGTTAATCGTGTAGCTAATTTCCTAGCGAGCTACGTATATGTGTTTCACAATTGGATAAGTAGCTTTTCCCAAACTATAATATAGGGAGCTTGGCTCTCACATACTGTATATAGTAACAGTTTATCTTAAAGTACATAAACGGTTAGATTCAAACAAGGATGAAATAAAAGTGGATCGGACCGAGAGAAATCCTGGACCCAATTGTGGTCCAGTCTCTGATGGTTTTCAGGTTTGAATCGGACTTCACTTTTTCACATTAAAGGTTTAAAGGTAGCCAACCAAAAACTATTAGGGTGTATTTGAAATTTAAAATATATTAATTATAATATAATTATTTTATTTCTGTTTATTAGGTAAGTGTAATTAGTTGTATAAATACTCATATAAATTAATATAATAAAATACTCATATAAATTGGGATAAAATAATTATATTAATTATAATATATACTTTGAATCCAAACACAACCTATGCCAAATAAGTACATGCAGGCTGTTGATCTTTCCCTGCCGGACCGGTTGCTTTGAGCTTGGTCCCGATGTGCACCCCTACATGGCTACATTACTACATATATATACATGAACATAATAGTTACCTAGTTAAGTACCCGCACTAATTTTGTGCAATTTTTATAATATTAATTCGTATGATATTAAAAAAAATGTATAAAATATTGTGTAATTAAACATTAACTCTAACTATTACTATACTATATATATTATATTATTTTAAAAAAAAATTAAATAAATTTTGTATTAACACTTGTTTAACTAATTCATTTTTGTCAATATGTTTAAAGTGACTAGCAATAAAAGAGATATAATATAATATATCCATATTTAACAAACATGAGTAAAATCTTGTAACAATATATCGACATCTAATGAAAATTATTATGGGGTCTATATATGTGAGACCATATGGTCACATGTGGCTCGATGTGCTTTTTTTTTTTTGATTTTGAAGGTAAATATATTTAAAATGGAAAGGAAAATATTTACATAAACAAGGTTTGATAACCAATAGGCTCCACCAGTACTAAGTTCTAGTGTGCCTCATATGTGAGTAAGGCTCACATCCTAGCATGGCATTAGGGTGTTTAGGACTAAGTCCATATGTGGATCCTATCTCCTCAAGCCAAGGCTATCAGAAGTCGGACACACATCTCGAAAGTAGTATATTATAGCCTCCCCTTCGGCTCGGCCATCAAGGAGGTTATGACATACAACTTTGAGCACCCAAAATCAATGATCTTGCCTTATAACAATAATCCTGCTAGTTACTCATTACAAGAAACAATCGGTAGAGCCTCTATATATGATGTGGGCAACAAGATCAAAAGGTTGCCCAACCTATTTATCCGAGGTTCTTTTTCTTTTCGTTGATCATCCAAACTGTAGGATTACCCAAACCAGCTAGCTGTTGACAAAAAGGTGTGAGCTCAGCTGCCTTTATCCTTCATGGGTAGTGTCCACCGAGAAATCTTCTCTAATTAGGCCATCTTGTAGCAAAGGTGCTGCATTGAAATGCATGGAGAAGGAATGATTAAGCACCCTGTAGACATGTGTTTTGATGAGGTGTATGATTTCTTCAGGACTGCGCGTGATGTCTTCAAAAATCCTCTCATTTCTAGCTTTCCAAATGAAATAGACAGTGGTGTGGCTCGATGTGCTAGTTTGGCTAGAGAGGGATATTTTCGTCTTTTAACACTCCTACTTGTATCTCCCCCAACAGCTTATATGTGTGTGTAACAGAAGGCGGGAAATTCAGTTTTGCTTTTCATAATAATAAACACAGATTTTCCTCTCTCCTTCAATGGAGTTTAGTTCACGTTTTTCCCTTTCTTGATTGTTGTTTGCTCATTGTTTCCAATCGATTCTATATTCTTCAAACGGTATCGGAGCGATCTATCGGTTGATCGACTGTGTTTGCATCCTGATCTCTGTTTTTCGTTGTCCAGATCTTTGTTTTTCCGTGGATATTGTTCGTTATGGTTGGTAATGGTACTACATCCCTTCCAGGTCAAGGATCTGATGTTGGAGCTGACGGAAATGGTGCTAGGAGAGGGACGTTTGTTTCTGTTACTCCTCTAGCTAACAGAGGTGGAAATAACAAGGCATGGAATATGAATGGGATTTAGTTCGGCGACATGATGCAATGTATGACTGGTGCACATGTCAATCCTTATTTCATGTCTAATTCGGACCATCCGGGGATGGTTTTAGTCTCTACGTACTTTAATGGATCAAATTTTGCTAGTTGGAGCCGGAGTGTGAAAATGGCCTTAGGTGCTAAAGCTAAGCTAGGGTTTATAACCGAAAGTTATGTAAAACCACCATAGACTAGTGAAGATTTTGAGAAATGGTCGAGAGATGATTCTTTGGTAATGTGTTGGCTCATTAATTCCATGACAAGTGAAGTTGCAGAAGGTTTCATGTATATTGAATCTGTGAGAGAACTTTGGGATGAAATCAAAGAGAGATTTTACGATTCTAATGATCCCCTTGTTTATCAGTTAAGATGTGACCTAGCCAATCTTAAACAAGAAAATATGTCTGTTAGTGCTTACTTTGGGAAATTAAAAAAGATCTGGAATGAATTGCAGTTGCTTGATGCCATTCCTAACTGTACATGTGGTGGTATTTCTCAGTGTGTGTGTGGTCTATTTTTTTATGGGACTAAATGATGTCTATGAACATCTTCGTAGTAATGTTCTTTCTAAAGATCCAATGCCAAGCATCCATAAGGCTTTTTTCGAATAGCAGTTCAAATTGAGAGGTTAAAGGGAGTAACTGGAGTTGCTCAGGGTGATACTAATGCTTTAGTTGTTAATAGATATACTCAATTTGAAGCCGATGTCAATGCTGTGAATAGGTTTAAGTTTGGGGAATACTCTAAACAGATAGATCAAAACAGGAGAGATTACAAAAAGGATAAATTTGATAGAAAGTGTGACCACTGTGTGGAACGAGGACACACTAAAGATTATTGTTTTAAACTAATTGGTTATCCTGAGTGGTTCAAGGGGCCAAAGGATGATGATAGATCCAAGAGTTCTGGAAAATTTGCTACACATATAGAGTTTCCTCAACAAGAAAGTCTTTTTGATCATTCTTATGCTGATCCTAAACCAGACCAAGCTATGGTCAATGCTATTTTTCAGGAGGTTCTTAAGTTGATGAAAGGCAAAGCTCCAGCTGAGAGTGTTGACAGTTCAACTAATCAAGCTATTATGCACTTTGCAGGTACCTTAAGTGTTTCTTTCCGTATTGGTGTTGGTAGAGCTCAAAATGATGTGTGGATAGTGGATTATGGTGCAACATACCACATTATTTTTGATAGAATTATATTTTTAGGAGATTCTTGACTTTGGCACTACTATCAATCTTGGTTTACCTTATGGAAAGTGCATATCAGTGTGTCAATTTGGTATTGTATGAATTAGCACTGATCTTTATTTAAACAATGAGTTGGTGGTGCACAGTTTTGACATAATTTGCTCTCAGTGTCTAAGATTGTGCATGATCAGACTTTCAGATTTAGTTTTGATGCTATGGCATGTTGGTTACAGAACCTTACAACTACTGTGATAGCCCGGGGTAATTAAGATAAAGGGTTGTATTTGCTAATCGCCTATTGTTGGTAGGCGTTATGGTATATCAAGAACCAATTAACATTCCAGAACGATATTATCTTCTCTATTTCTGCTATTAAGATATTCATTATAACTACGAGGCAAACCTGACTGGTGGCTAGGAACTTTGATGTCAATAATGATTTACTGCCTACTACAAGGAATCATATTGACCATATGTGCATCTTGACCACTTGGAGGTATTTTGGTAGTTTAGTTGTAACAAGTTAGGGGAAATTTGGGCAACACGGATCCATTGTATTGGGCTATAAATATAAGCCATTTGCTGTAAACAAAACAAGATAAATTTAGTTGAAGTTTGTTACTCCCTTCGTTTCTTCAATTTCTCCTTCTTATGAGCTTCCATAGTATTTAATCCGATAGATCCTTGACTCAATCAAGGTTCTTTACATGGTATCAGAGCGCATGGTGAGCGATCGATGTTGGGAATCTGTTTGCAAAGAAGATCTGGTTGAATCGGAGACATGGGAGACAATCTTGGTGCAAGGAACGTAGTGATTAGGGAGAAATTGGACTTGTAAGCTGAAACATGAATGATCTGCTTGGTCTTTCTAATTCCGATCATCTTGGAGCACAATTGGTGGCAAGTTCTTTCAATGGACTCAATTTTCTGAGTTAGAGCAGAGGGATAAGCATGACTCTTGGAGCGAAATACAAGATCGCTTTCATAGATGGAAGTTCAAATATAGATGCAACCTTGCCGTCAGATATTCTGAGATGGGAGCAGTGTGACTACATGGTAAGATGCTGGATCTTGAATTCTATGAATTCTGAGATTGCTGAGGGATTCATGTATGTTGATTCTGCTAAAGAATTTTGGGATGAGATCGTCAATCGTTATGCACAGACTAATGGACCTTTTCTTTATCAATTGAAAAAGAGTACGTGGAATCTGGTTCAAGGTACCTAATTCGGCGTTGACGACTACTTTAACAAACTAAAGAAGTCGAGGGACGAGATCCTCACTCTTGAAGGAGTGCTTAAGTGCACATGTGGAGCGAGGACTAGGTATATCTGTGATTTGTCCAAAAAGATGGATGAAATGGACAATCGCAACAAGCTTCTCCAGTTTCTAATGGGATTAGGTGATATGTATGATAGTGTGAGGAATCGGATATTGTCCACTGATCCTCTACCAACTGTCAACAGAGCATATTACTTAGTGAAGCAAGCTGAAGTGGTCGAGGGGGGTAATAGTACTGAATCATCTCAAGATGGAAGTGCCTTTGATGCAGGCAAGTCCCATGAGACTAAGAAATCCTTCAAGAAGGATAAAGAAAACAAGTTGTGTAGCCATTGCAGAATGAAAGGCCATATAGTGGATAGATGCTTCAAAATCATTGGTTATCGAGATGGGTTTAAGGATCTGAAAGGGAAGAAATCTGCTAAGACTACTACAAATGTCGCTAGACTGTTTAAGTCACCATTAGATGATGATGATGAAGAGATCATAGACGAAGGCACATGGATATATGTGGACATGACACTTGTTAATGCGGTTTGTCAGGAGTTCCTGAAAGCCAAGAAAGGACGGGGCCATTCACAGGGGGCTTCAGCAAGTTGTGTAGGTAATTCTTTTGCTCTATTCTCTTCTAATCGTCAAAGTACGAATAATCTAACTTGGATTACTGATTCGGAGCCACGGGTCATATGATATATGATGATAATTTGTTGAATAGAAAAAGTGCATTGCAAATACCTATCCGAGTGTGTTTGCCCGATGGTACGATTAGACAGGTCAAAGAGGTTGAGGATATCAAATTATCATAATGAATGTGTTTCATGTACGAGATTTCAAAACCAATATCATGTCAACAGGAAAGATTGTTGATGATACTGACCTTGATGTGAATTTTAAGCGAATGAAATGTATCTTTCAGGACCCTAAGAATGATCGAGAGATGTTAAGTGCAGCAAGGCTGATTGGAAGATAGTTCAAGGCCACCTTGCGAGTTGAGGATGGTTCTCACAATGCTGCTCATATTACTCATAAGCCTAATAATTGTAGCTCTAGCTTGAATAAAGATCTTTCTAGACATGTGTCGCATGCTAGGCTAGGACACATTTTGTTTTAAAAGCTCAAGCTTGTTAAGGGATGCTCTTTCTCAAACAGTGATATTTCTTTTTGTGAGGCTTGTATTATGGCCAAGCATCACTCCATTCCTTTGTTTCTCTTGTTGAGACTTAGTTTGATTTGATTGATATTGATTTGTGGGGGCTTTACAAAGTTTAGAGTAGGTTTGGTGCTCGATACTTTATGACAATTTCGGAATTACAGTCGTGCTGTTTAGAAATACTTGGTTCCAAATAAGGTTCAAGTGTCTAAGGTGGTTTGCTATTTTGTTTCTCTTGTTGAGACTTAATTTGGTAACTCTATGAAAGCCATTAGGAGCTAGTGATCATGGTTATGAGTTTTTTAAGTGCTCAGAGTTCTTTCTCCAAAAAGGAATTGTTCATCAGTATTTTGTACCCTATGTGCCTCAACACAATGGGCATGTTAAACGCAAACATAGGCACTTGATTGAGACAACCAGAGCCATCCGTTCATTTGTAAATTGACCTGTGTGTTTTTGGGGTAATTGTGTGTTAGCTACTACACACTTGATTAGTTTGATGCCTTCATCTGTTCTTAAATGGATCCCACTTTTTGAAAGGTTAATGGGTTCAACTCCTTATTATAGCAGACTCAGAGTTGTTGGATGTCTTGCATATGCTCTTATTAGGGGCAATACTAAGGACAAATTTGCCTCCAAAGCAAGAAAATGTATCTTGTTGGGTTATCCCCAAGATCACAAGGCTTACAGACCATTTGATCTTTATTCCAAGACCACAATGGTGAGCAAATATGTTTTGTTTTTTGAAGACATTTTTCCTTATAAGGAAATCAGTTCTTCTCCATCTCATGTGGTCACATCCCCTCCTCGGTTACCCTTGGTGAATTCAGCTCATTGCTTTGATCAAACATCATCTCCTTCTTTAATTACCTTCCCCTATATCTACACCTAACATTGTTGACTCTACTTCTAATATTGCCCCACATGACCACTCTTTATCTCCTTCATCCGAGCCTTCCATTTCTTCATCCGAGCTTTCCATTACTTTAGCCCCATCTCCTATGATTTCTCTAAGGAGATCTATATACTAGACCTACACATATGCCTGCTCATCTCAATCTCTATCCACTTCCTTTCTAGCAACAACCCTGGATGATCCTACTTACTACACTCCGGATTATGTTGCTTCCTTAGCCAATATCCTTTCCCTTAAAGAACCTCTCACTTATGCTCAGGCTCATGATGACCCTATGTAGGTTGAAGCAATGTAGAAGGAGCTTAGGGCTCTTGATGAAAACAATACATGGTCTATCATGTCTCTTCATGCTGGAAAAACTGCAATTGGGTGTAGATGGGTCTACAAAATTAAATTTCGTCCTGATGGAAGTGTTGAAAGATTCAAGCCTCGAATTTTTTATAAAGGGTACAATCAGATTAAGGGCAAGGACTAAAAGCATACATTTTTGTCCGTATGTAAGTTCACAAAAGTTAGATTGTTGATTGTTGTTGCTACACAGAAGAGATGGCATATTATGCAGTTAGACATTAACAATGCATTCCTCTATAGATTTCTTGATGAAGAAGTTTACATGAGACTTCCTGAAGGTTATGATAAGATTACTTCTCAACAAGTATGGCTTGAAGCAAGCTTCTCGTCAATGGAATGTTGAACTCACTAAGTTTCTTGTGAATAAAGGTTACAGTCAGTCTTCCTTTGATCATTCTCTCTTTCTGAGGCATGTTCCTGAAGGATTAGTGGGTGTGCTTGTTTATGTTGATGATTTAATCCTCATAAGGGATAGTGTCACTGAGATCACATCCTTAAAGAGGGATTTGCATTCTGTTTTTACCATCAAATATCTTGGTGATGTGAGGTATTTTTTGTGTCTCGAGATCTCTCTTACTAATCAGGGGACATTGTTGAACCAGAGGAAGTATGTTGTGGACATTTTGCAAGATACTCAAATGGAGGATTTTTTAATCTCACTATTGATAGGGGTGATGAGCTTAGTGAACCAGAGAAATACCGACATTCTGTTGGTCGTTTATTGTACCTCAACATGATCAGGCCTGATATTTCATATGTCATCTAAAACATAAGCCGGTTTATGGGCTCTCCTCGGCTTCCCCATTGGCAAGCAGCTCTTCATGTCCGTTACCTTCGTGGCACGACTAATCTAGGTTTGCTATATCTGGTGCACAATCACATTGATTTTACTACTTATTGTGACTCGGATCGGGGGAAATGCCTATTTAGTGGTCGATCTCTCACTGGGTTTTGTGTTTTCATGGTCAAAGCTCTTGTTTCTTGGAAGGCTAAGAAGCAGACAACAGTCTCCAAGTCTTCAACAGAGGCCGAATATCGTAGTTTGTCTAAAACCTCAAGTGAATTGGTATGGTTGGATTCTATTCTCACTGAGTTCAATTGTCATGTGCGACGGTTGTGCCCAAACCTATTTTCCCTTGTTCCGTGACAACAAATCTGCCATTCGTATTGTCGAAAATCCAGTTTTTCATGAGAGAACGAAGCATCTTTGGCTAGATTGTCACTATGTTCGTGAACGATTTCAAGAAGGTTTTCTTGTGCCCATCTTTGTATGTTCACAGTTGCATCTAGAAAACATTTTCGCCAAACCCCTTGGCGAAGATCAACACCAGTTTCTTACTCGCAATCTTGGTCTCATGTCATCCTCTCCTTCAGCTTGAGAGGGGGATATTGACCATATGTGCATCTTGACCACTTGGGGGTATTTTGGCAGTTTAGCTCTAACAAATCAGGGGCAATTTGGGCAACATGGATCCATTGTAGACATGTCAAAACACAACCCGACCCGAACGCCCGAATTTTTTTTGATCCGAACCCGGGAATTTCAACCCGGAATTTTTATCCGACCCGAACCCGAAAATTTTCTGGGTAATCTGGGTTTCGGCCCAGTGACCCAATTGACCCGGTAATTTTGACCCGATTTACCCGTTTGACCCGGTGACCCGATTGACCCGATTGATTTATAATTATATAACATTAAATTTGTTTTATGAAGATTCCAATTTATTACATTTTATAATTACAATCACTTGATCTTTCATTTTTAAATCAACTTTTATATTTATTTGTATTGTGTAATACTCCGTCCGATCGATAATTCGATAGTATTTGATTTTTTATTTTTCAACGGAGTTTTTTAAGAAGATAAAAATTCTAAAAAATATTAAAATATTAAAACAATTCTATGCTTATTACTAATTGCATGAAATTATTTTTAAAAAATTATTTGAAAATTTGATATTTTATATATTATTACATTTTATTAAAAATTATGAGAAATAATGAAAATCAAATGTTTTTAAATAAAATATAATAATATATCAGATTTTTAATAAAATTATTTTTAAAAAATTATTTAAAATTTTGATATTTATATATTATTACATTTTATTAAAAATTACGAGAAATAATAAAAATCAAATATTTTAGATCAAATATAGTATATAATTACAAGCACCGGAACTTATGAACATTGTCTTTAACTTTAGAATTTTAAATTTATCACAAAATTATCAAATCATGATTTTTTTTAATTTAAAAAAGAAAAAATTGGCCGACCCGAAATGACCCGAAAACCAAATCAAATCCGTATTACCCGGGACCCGAAAATACCCGAAATCCGTATTATCCGGGACCCGAAGTGACCTGACCCGAACCGGACCCGAATGATCCGTTTGACAGGTCTAATCCATTATATTGGGCTATAAATATAAGCCCTTTGATGTAGACAGAACAAGATCGAGAAATTTAGTTGAAGTTTGTTACTCCCTTCATTTCTTCAATTTCTCCTTCTTTTGAACTTCCATGATATTCAATCACAAAGATCCTTGACTCAATCAAGGTTCTTTAATCAGCACCAACGCAATTATGGTCTAGCGGGTGTTAGCAGAAGTTTTAGTTCTTGAATTGGGAGAAGCCTCTTGCTGGGTTTGCCAAATTAAACTTTGATGGTTCTGAATTAGCGCCAGGGTTGGCAGCTACGACTTTGTCATACGCGATTCAGATGACAAGATATTGTCCTTAGGGAAGGGAACTTGCAATTTCATACCAATTACATTTGTGGGGCGCTTGGACTTCGTATGGGAGTCTTACGAGCAAAACAAAGGGACATACTCATCGAGGAAGATAATAAGGTGGTTGTTAATGCAATCCTAGGAGACTGGAAGTGTCATTTGAATATAAAACTGTTACAATTAGATACAAGGTTGGATATTTATTCATTTTCTAGTGTTGTTATTCGTCATATTTTCAGAGAATTCAACAATGTTGCATATATGATTGCTCGTATTGCATATAGTTCTTGTCAGATGCATGGAGAATGATTTAAAACTTTAAATTCTCATTTGGAAGGATGTTCTAGACAGAAGTCGCGTACCAAACACGGACGACTGTCTAATTTAGTTCCTAAATAATACGGGATGGTGAATTCTAAAATCTATTTTAAAAATGATTAAATTGGGGATATTTAGATAAAATATTTCATTTTTTTTGTTTGAGATAAAATATTTCTTAAATCGAAAGGTTTACATATCCGTATTTAATTATTTAATTCAAAGTTAGATTCTTGGACTTTTTCAACACTAAGTATCTTAATGCATCATTTTCTTTTTTTAATGTTTCATATTTATATTCACTCATCCACAATTATTCTGTGTGTAGCGGCCTTAATTAGTAGGAGTTACCTTTTTAATTACCTGCTATATATCCTAATTATATTTGCTTACCAAAAAAAAATAAAAATAGAAGTATTATGTTTGGAATTTCATGAAATTAGGCACTACACCGGTATATATAAAATGAACTTACGTTCACATTATGTATGTTTTTACTCTATAATTTTAATCAGTTTAATTAGCAAAGTACCAAATTTTGAAATGACAAATTTATATATGTTTTTAACATGTTAACGTTTGGATAAACAAATGCTCCGTACATGGACCAACTATAAAGAAATTGGAATTGACATATTTCGGTCAATCTTGGAAAAATGTCTTGTTTGAAGGATTTGAATATCGATTAAATTATTCAGAGTTCCTATTTGTTTTGACAAAAAAAAATTGAAAATTGATTAATTAATCCAAATAATTTGATTATGAAGAAAATAACGTTAACATGATACATGCCCACAAATTTTAGATATACATAAGTAACATAATGCCCAATTTCATCATGGATTAAATAATGAAATATAAATCTAATAGTGGATGAATAAAAATTCATTTCACCACCTCTGTCATATAATTTAATCCCTTTATCATACATACATGTTAGTTATTCACCATTTGTTTTAGTCATATTTGGTGCACTCGATCATCACTTCATGTGATTTAGGTGAATCGGGTGATTAGAGGGTGAACAACGTTATCCACATAACGAAGTAGCTAGATAGAAATCTACATCATTCATTATTCATATATGTAGTAAAATTAACTTGATTATATACGAAAATATATCAATCATTCTTGTAACTAATAGTAATCTGTGGATCAAATGCACCTGCGGCTGCACCACACAGATCGATGCACCCACAAGTTAGCACAAAAGAGTCTATATGTCCGATCCGGATCAAAACCTTACCTAGAATCGTAAGATCCGGATCAAGATCCTAATAACCATGGTTCCACCTGAGGTCGTTGATCTTGTTCGTTGTGACGTCATCGGTCAATGAGTTAATCGTCATTAACCTTGCCCGAATTATTACCTTATATCAAAAAATAAAATAAAATATGAGAGGTAGTCATTTATGTTCATCGTTGAATTCGATCGATAAAGTGTGTACCAAACCAAAATTAGTTGATCGAGATGGTGCTAAATGGTAACTGAAGCAGTATCGAATCCTCTGTCTCTGAGTTTGTTCCCTTCTTCTTATCTAAATTCCTTCTTTTTTTATTTTTAATTAGGACTATTTGGAGTACATGAATGCAATCCTTTGATAAAGGGGGTTCCAGGAAATGCGCGGGTAATCAGAAGCACCATAAATCCGTTCAATGCGTTACAACGGCCGGAAGTGAGAAGGGAGGGGTGTTTCCGTCATTTCCATGTTTATGAGTAATTGTTTAGTAGGCGGGCAGTTTCATAAGCTTCCAAAAATCACACTGCTTTGATCCACACAAACACATGTCATGTTCATGTTGATTAAGTAAACCTCTGAGGGTGGAGTGGAGGAGGCCAACGGGGGCGGTTGTCCCTCCTTTCACTATCCATCAAACTCCGATGATATTAATGATTGATGGATGATGGTTGTGTCTGCCTTATGTTAATCTACAGTACAATTTTTATATGACTATATGAGCATACAATTAATATGTTATGTATGGAAATCACATATTAATGACCCATCTAAACTATCGGTTTATGTCATAATCTTATACACACACGAATGAGAAGCCATCAACATTTAAAAATCAGGATTGTTAATTAAGTAACTTAGACTAATTCCAATGGTTAAATGTACAAATGTACATATTTGCATAAGGTGCTTAAAAATACACATCACTTTTTAATGTTTTACTTCATTGGTTAAATGTATTATACATAGGGTTGTCAAATGGTACGGAAATTACCATACCAACCACAAACCGACTATGTTGGTAACCAACATGGTGGTAACCATCGTTGTAGTAACCACGTGAAGTTGGTACGGTAATGGTAATGAAATCTGAATACCATGGTTACAATGGAAAATTATCTTTTTAATGTTTTACGGATTAGCTTGTTCGTGCTTATCCGCGAATATCTATTTTTTCACTGGAAAATTATCTTTTCCGAAATCTTTTAAAACCGTTTTTGGATGAGCTCAAATCTTCTGTTGATAGACTCGAATATCTCCTTTGCTTGCGGGCTAAGGAGGATTTCGGAGCCTATATAAGGAGGGTTAGGCCTCCGCTTTTCAACACACAGCGAACACAATCGTCTCTCTCCCTCTCCTGTTTTCTCCTACCCTTTTCCCGTTCTGAGCGCCTGTTCCAGTTCCAACTTCTCTCCCTAGAGTGCACCTGTGAGAGAAGACGGTGAAATCCTTGGGGGACGTTGCCTCGCATACGATCTGCACCACTGTCGGGGGCAAATACGTTTCTCATTCAGTGGCTCCCATACCACGCTTCACCGCAGCCCAGCCCCTTCACAGAAACAAGGTTCGGCCTACATCCCTAACGAGTTTGCTAGTTGCTATATTAACAGGTTCCAGCAGGGTCAACATCCTACAGTGAGAAACGTATTTTAAAAAGTAGGATCATGGCCGCCGTCGAGATCTCCTACAAGAAGTCGCTGCTCGATCTCTCAAAGCTGGAGTCTTTGGATGGCTCGAACTACAAACGCTAGTCCCAGAAAATGCTGATCTTCTTTGAGCAACTGGAGATTGACTATGTGTTGCTGCAAGACACCCCCCCCCCCCCGCCCCTGCGGCTGCTGCTATTGCTGATGGCGATGCTCCGCCCAACCCGCCTGCGCCTTCTGCGGAGCTCGTGAAGTACCAACGTAACAACAAAACCGCAAGAGGCTATATGTTGAACCACATGACGAACGCTCTGTTCGACCTGCTGCTGATCCAGAAGTCTGCTAAGACTATCTGGGAAACCCTAAACAAGAAGTACGGCACCGACGATGCTGGGAAGCGCAAGTACGTGACTGGACAGTGGATCCAGTTCAAGATGGTGGACGACAAGCCTATCATGGAGGAGGTGCATGAGTACGAGAATTTGGTAGCGGATATACTGGCTGAAGGGATGAAGATGTACGAAATTCTTAAGGCAAACGTCCTGATTGAGAAATTGCCTGAGTCATGGGCACGCTGCCGCAATCACCTCAAACACAAAAAGAAAGATCTTACCTTAGAGGAATTCGTCAGCCATCTGAAGATTGAGAAGACAAACCGGCTGAAGGAGAAGGAGACATCCAACACTGCTGCTGACACGGTAAAAGCTAGCATTGTTGAAACTCCGCAGGTCAACAAGAAAGGCAATAAGCCGCCTTTCAACAAGAAGAACAAGAAGGGCCCTGGAGGACAAAACAACAAGCCTACAAAGTTCAAGAAGAACAACATTGAAGAGAAGCAGAACAACACAGGCTTCTATGTGTGTGGTCGACAAGGCCACATGGTGTTCCAGTGTCGTGAGAGGAAAGATGCTCAATATGCTGTCCAAAAGAACAACGGACAACAGGACAAAGGCATTGCAAACGTCGCTGAAGATGGTCCTCATGAAGTCATTGCTGCAGTGGTCACTGAAGCTAACATCATTGGGAGCATGACCAAATGGATTGTGGACACTGGGGCCACAAAGCACTTCTGCGCCAACAGAGAGCTGTTTGATGAGTTGGAACCTACAAGCGGAGCTGAGCAAGTCTACATGGGGAACTCAAGCCAGTCAGAGGTGCTAGGCAAAGGGAAGGTCTCGCTGAAGCTCACCTCAGATAACATCCTGAGCCTGCAGAATGCCTTTTATGTGCCTTCCCTGCGACAGAACCTGATCTCTAAAGGGATCTTATCTCGAGCCGGGCTAAAGGGAGTCATGGAAGGTGACTCTATAGTCTTGTCCAATAATGGAAAGTTTTTAGGGAAGGCTTATAAGTTTGGTGAATTGTTTGTTTTACAAACTGTTGTTGATTCGGCTAATATAGCTTCTACTTCCGCTTATATCGTTGTTGATGTTGATCTTTGGCATGCTAGATTAGGTCATGTGAATGTTGAATCTGTGAACAAATTGCATAAAATGGGCCTAATCTCAAACTTGGGTAATAATGATCATAAAAAATGTGAAATTTGTGTGGAAGCTAATTTCACCAAGAAGCCTTTCAAACCTGTAACAAAGAGGTCCACATAATTGCTAGAATTAGTTCACACCGATCTAGCTGATTTTAGGAACTCTGAGAGCAGAGGTGGTAAAAGGTATTACATCACATTTGTACATGATTATTCTAGATACACCAAGTTGTATTTGCTGAGATCTAAAGATGAGGCAGAGAAAATGTTCTTAATCTACAAAGCTGAGGTAGAAAACCAACTTGACAGAAAAGTTAAAAGACTTAGATCCGATAGAGGTGGGGAATATGGGACAACGTTTTTGAAAGAATTATGTGAGAATAATGGCATTATTCATGAACGTACAGCACCCTTTAGCCCTTAATATAATATATAGACATAGATTATTCTTCTTATGGATTTTGGATGATTATGATGACAAACAAGTTTATTAACTAAAATTGAAAGGAGAATAACTCAATAAAAGCTTACAAATGAAACTCCTTCGGAAGCTCTACACAAACCAGAATAATATTTGGGTTCAAGTTATAAATGAAAAGTACCTTCAAAAGGAAAAATATTAGAAACCGCTCCGATCATTTTACATCTTGGCAATTCGGTCGACTTCTTTCCTTAAAAAATAAATTCGAACAAGGTCTCATTTGGTTAATAGGGAATGGAAACAACATAAATGTTTGGTCTCACCCCTGAGTCCCAAATCAAGATCTTGAACAATTTAGAGCGAACCATGATCCAAAAATGAAAGTAAACTAGCTTTTTAACTCTCAAAAACGATGGAATACTCCACTAGTAAATAGCCTCTTCCCTCCGGAAGTCTCTCGTAAAATTCTAGATATACAAATACCAAATTGGGATACGCCAGACAGACTTATATGGAAGATAGACCCAAGTGGAAATTTCACTACGAAATCGGTCAAACGCATGACAAATAACGTAGCTCAGGCTTCAAAAGATCTTAAATGGATGTGGAAGTTAAATCTACCTCCTAGAATAAGAAGCTTTATGTGGAAAATAATGGTAGATGGTCTTTCTACCACTCAAAGGCTTAATAACTACATTCTTAACAAGGTGGCCCATAAGAAGTTAGACAAAACCCCTTATGAACTATGGAAAGGACATCCTCCTAACCTAGGGTTGATGAGAGTGTGGGGGTGTTTAGCTAAAGTTGGGATTCCTGCATTTAAGAGAGATAACCTTGGATCTAAGACTGTTGATGCCAAGTTTGTTGGTTATGCTGAGAACAGTGCTGCATATAGGTTTATGTGCTTGCATGCCAAGTTTGTTGATGCTAGTTTTTGGAAAGATGCGGTAAACAGTGAAATTGAATCTATCACAAGTAATCACACTTGGGAACTAGTTGATCTGTCTAGAGGTTATAAGGCCATTGGTTCTAAATGGATCTTTAAGAGGAAACTTAGAACAGATGGTTCTATTGAAAGATTTAAGGCAAGACTAGTAATCAAAGGATTCACACAGAAACATGGAGTAGATTATTTTGACACCTATTCTCATGTAACTAAGATTGCAACCATTAGAACATTATTTGCTTTAGCATCTAATTACAAGCTCTTAGTACATCAAATGGATGTAAAGACTGCTTTTCTGAATGGTGATCTAGACGAGGAAATATACATGGAACAACCTCCGGGTTTTGTGGTTCCAGGTAAGGAGAACATGGTTTGTAGGTTAAAAAATCTCTATATGGCCTAGAGCAAGCACCTAAACAATTGTATGAGAAATTCCATAACACTGTGTTGAGTTTTGGATTTGTGGTTAGTGGATCTGATGCATGTGTTTATACCAAGATGTACAATTTTGGTTGTGTTATTGTGTGCCTATATGTTGATGATATGTTGTTATTTGGCACTAACATGCATATGATAAATGAAATCAAAAAGTTTCTTTCCTCTCGCTTTGAAATGAAAGACTTAGGTGAAACTGATGTGATTCTAGGTGTTAAAGTGACTAGAACTAAAAATGGCTTTACTTTGTCTCAATCCCATTATGTAGAGAAGGTATTGAAAATGTTTAACAATTATGATGTGATGCCAGTTAGGACCTCATATGATGCTACCATAGAGTTAGTGAAGAACTCAAGTATAGGTGTTTCCCAAGAGGAATACACTAAAGTGATTGGGAGTCTAATGCTTTTGATGAACTATACTCGGCCTGACATAGCTTATGCAATAAGTAGACTCAGTAGATATACACATAATCCTAGCAAAGAACACTGGATTGCACTTAGAAGGTTAATGAGATACTGACAGGCCTAAGGTCGTTATGCCAAATCAAAGTAAATTCCTAAGATGCAAACTATAACAAGTATAGTAGGTAAGTTAGGGTCGAACCCACAGGGAAACAGAATCAATTGTAAAAGCAAGTATTATTACCCAAAAGTAACCGATTCAAGGGGGAGTTTTGTGTGTTATCAATGACGACAGAACAAGTTGAAATAAGAGGTTGCGAATATATGATGGAAAAGTATCACACCAGGTAATTATCCGCACAACAATTGAGATGGTTCATCATCGCATTCTATGAGTCTCAAGTTCTAATGTCCAGTAATTGTTCTCAATTCAGATCGTGTAATAGTTTTTAGTCCTACCAGTCCTAAAAGCACTTATCACCAAATTACAAGGGAAAACCTTCACCGAATAATAAAGCGATAGCATTCAAGCATGAATTATAATGAGATACAAGCAATTCCAACAACCCGTTAAAATAGCCTGTAATCGAATCTCCTTCACAATCTACCACAAGCAACCCGCGTATGATGATTGTGTTCGCTACAATGAATCTACAACCCCAAACCTGGAATTGGAAACCCTAGCAATATGACTAGTATCGATAAACCTAGGTGATCAATCCAGATTAACCAATAATAAGCAATCAAGCAATAAGCTCAGGAGGTCGAAACAATTAACAAAGGACGAACAAGAGTAGAATACTCACAACCAAATCAATTGAAGGCTTCAAAGAACCAAGTGTAACAAAGGAGAGTTAGTTCTCCACAGGGTTTGTGAGATGAAGAAAAGGGAAAATACGTCTCTGGAAAATAACCTAATTATCTCTGCCGCGTTCTCCGCAGTAATATAACCTAATAAAATCGGGTTTAACATCCCGTAAAAATATAAAAATATAATATTAAAACTAATAAGATAGGGGAAACTCGGATAGGAATCCGTCTCCAGGGACCGACGCGGGCGCGCCATGTAGCAGCGCGGGCGCGCCAGCCTTTGACTTGTTTCTTCCATCTGGTGTATCGACGCGGCCACTTCCTCCTAGCAGTGCGGGCGCGTCTGTAGCAGCGCGGCCGCGCCAAGCTCACCAGCTTCTAGCTGCTTCCGAACTTCTTCAACAGGTTCCGATTCGATCTGCAAGATAACCACAAATTTGCGCAGAATCCGAACTCTTCTAGAATAATCATAAGATGCAATTTAGTAACAAAGAACGAAAGAAATGCAACCTATCTAAGCTAAAAATGCCTATAATGGCTATCTAATATATGCATTATCAAATTCCCCCACACTTAACCTTTGCTTGTCCTCAAGCAATGATAGAATGAACATGAATCAATGTATCCCACAAGAAATCCCTTCAAATTTCAATCCTTATCAAAAAGCAACATTATAGCAGGTGAACACACAAACCAAGCAAACAAACGTCATAGCATGTATTCCAGTGATCAAAGCTCAGAAGTAGACATCATCCAACCTCACCAGAGATATGTGTTTCACTCATGTGTTTAGGCTTTTAAGTACAACTCTCAACTCAAACCATTCATGCACTAAGCTCATAGACATTGACCACCATATCACCAATTCTCTACCGAAATGTCATTACTTGCGGGACACAATAAGGAAAATAAAATGCAACAATTGTTTTTTCTTTCTTTTCTTTTCTTTTTTTTTTCCTTTTTCTTGTCTTGGTGCTTTCCTTACGCGAAGCGCAAACATGGGTGTCATGAATGGCCCCGGTCTATCAACACCTCAACCTATTAATATGAAGTCCACTTGAACACCTTTTGACGCAAGTTGCAAACATGGGTGTCATGAATGAACCTGGTTACTCAATGATCAAGCTTTCTTTCCTAGTGGATAGTTTTCAACACCTTTTTGCGCGAATCATACCCATGGGTGTCATGCGTAGACCCGGTTACTCAGTACATCAACCATTGCCACCTTATTCGCTAAGAATGCATAAATTTAAACAAAAAGACTCAAAATATAACATAAACTCCGCAAGCAACAAACATGTGAGTCGGTCTTTAAAAATAGATACTGCAGTCAATGTCAAGAGGTAGCAACACTAGGCGAGTAATTCACACAACTGAGCAAAAAAAAAAAAATTCAAATAAGGCCAAACATTCTCACATAGTCATGTTTTTAGGACTTCAATCATACTTTAGCTCAATCATACATGCTCAATTATATTTGCTAGCTCATGTTCCACAAAAATCAAATAGAAATAATAATCAAAACATCCAGAACTCCATGGGATTTTTATGAATCATGCTTGAAATTTAAAATAGAGGACAAACTAAGCCAGATGGGTATTTGAATAACACATATGTATGAAATGCATGCTCTATTTTTGGATTTTTTTGATTTTTTTCAAAAATTAATAAAAATGATTACAGAAATTAGACATGATGCATAAATTTATAAAAATGATTACAGAAATTAGACATGATGCATAAATTTAAATATGATCTCCTATATGCATCTATATATAGAATTCCTCTCCCCCACACTTAAAGTTTTCATTGTCCTCAATGAAACAATAAAGACAATCAAGTAAACCAAATACAATCAGGGTGAAGGAAAAGAAAAAGGGAAAAGAAAGAAAAACTCACCTCGGGTTGCCTCCCGAGAAGCGCCTTTGTTTCATGTCGCTGGCTCGACCAAGCCTTTTTGATTATTCTAACTCTGCATTTGGCTCCTCTAAAACTAACTCATCCATAGCCTCCTTTGGAAACCCTTCATAGTATGTCTTAAGCCTTTGACCATTTACTTTGAACTTCTTGTGGCTATTCGGGTCATATAACTCTACAGCTCCATGTGGGAAAACTTCAGCAACAATGTATGGTCCCCCTTGCTTTGACCTGAGCTTCCCAGCGAAGAGTTTCAGGCGAGACTGATCAGCACAATGTTTCCAAAGGTATGGGTCATCCCAAACATAGTGGTTTGCTTCTCTTCGAATCTTCTCCGTCTGGGCCTTGGTATGATCCGGAGGAAATTCCCCACAAACTAAGTAGTTCACAATGTCCCGGTACCAAGGGCTTACAGAGTGAAGTCCTAGAACGGACTGAGATGGGCTGAGAAGTAATGGCGTGGGCGCGTCAGGGAACAACGCGGGCGCGCCAAGGAACAACGCGAGCGCGCCAGTACTCAGTGCGGGCGCGTCAGACTTCGGCGTGCTTTTGTGCTCGATTCTGCATAATGTGTCATCCGGAAACGTGCCTAAGATGGGTTTCTGTGACTCCGGCTTGTCCTCCTCATTCACCAATCTGCTTAAGTGGTCAGCCACCAAATTCTCCGCTCCTTTCTTGTCCTTAATCTCCACATCAAGAGTGCAAAGATGACTAGGGCGTTGTTTGAGTTCAATTTCAGGTGCCTGCACAACAGATGGAACAAGCACTTCGCTTGGAGTCAGTAGATTGGGGCCAATGCCCAAAAGAGTAGGGGACTTACCTTCTACATCCATCTGGGCTGCTAATTCTTGCATGTTAGATGAAATTGAAAAATCTGTATAGGACTCGTCAATAGCATTCTCAATAAGTGATTGCAACTCATCTTCCCTAGACATATCAAATAGATCTTGAGCTAATGGTTCAATCACATCAATAGAGCACAAAGAATGGTCATCAACAGGATGTTTCATAGCCTTGTATAAATCGAATTCAACCTTTTCTCCATCAAATTCCATTGTTAGTGTCTCAGAAACACAATCAATTTTTGTCCTAGCTGTTTTAATAAAAGGTCTACCTAACAGAATAGGCGCATCATGCTTATCATGTTCCATATCCAGGACAAAGAAATCTGCAGGAAAAATCAGTTTATCGACCATAACCAAAACATCTTCTACTACTCCTTTAGGGTATTTATTAGACCTGTCAGCTAGTTGCACAATTACTCCAGTTTCATGCAAAGGTCCTAAATCTAGCGATTTGTAAAGTGAGTAAGGAAGCACATTTATGGAAGCACCCAAATCAAGCATAGCTCTATCAAATTTGACATCTCCAATGACACAAGGGATAGTAACCATACTTGGATCAGTGCACTTTTTCGGCATTCTCCTCTGAAACATAGCGGAGACTCGCTCACTTACTTTCACTTTCTTTTTTCCTTTCAGCTTCTGATTTCTCTTCACCATGCAAAGCTCCTTCAAGAACTTGACGTACTTGGGCACAGTTTTTAACATTTTCAGCAGAGGAATGTTCACCTGACACTTGCTAAATGTTTCGAAAAGCTCTGAATCATCGATTATCCTCCTCTCTTTGAGTGCCTCAGGGAACGGAGGTTTTGGTTTCTCCGACCCGAGAGGGGGAAAATCCGGTCGGACATATGTATCGACATAGGGCTCGGATTCAGGCGAGATCGGACTCGACGTGGGCGCGCCAGAATCCAGCGCGGGCGCGTCAGTGTCTAGCGCGGGCGCGCCAGTGTTGGGCATGGCCACTTCAGTGTTGGGCGTGGCCACTTCAGTGTTGGGCGTGGCCACGTCGGAGACCTGCGTGCTTTTCTCCTCTTCTTCCTGACTTTTCAGCTCTTTTCCATTCCGAAGAGTTATAGCACTGACGTTTTCCCTTGGATTGACCACCGTTTGAGATGGTAGACCCACTGACGTCTTTGCCTCTATTCTCGTGATTGCTTCAGCCATTTGCCCCATTTGTTTCTGTATATCTTTTATGCTCGATTCAGTTGTCTGAACATGCGCAGTGAAGTGCTGTGTCAGGGTATTGAGCATGGACTCAGTAGAGGGAGCGTTACCCTGCTGCCTCTGATTGTAGGGAGGTGGCTGCTGCTGTTGTGATTGGTTTGGTGGATCCCTCCATCTGAAATTTGGGTGATCCCACCACCCTGGGTTGTAGGAGTTTGAGTAGGGGTCATGTCTGGGTCTCTGAGGTCCATTTCCACCTAAAACACTTACTTCAGCGGTGTCTTCCTGGAGTGTAGGACACGCATCAGTTGGGTGGAAGTTATCACTGCAGATTCCACAAGCCTTGAGTTGTTGAGGAGTCCCTTGCAGAGTGAGCCTCTTAACCATTTCCTTCAATTCAGCAATATCTTTGGATTGGTTAGAGTCTACCGATTTGACTCCTTTCTTTCTGGTGGACTTCCCAAAATTTCTAGTCCCCTCAGCCATTTCCTGAATCTTCTCCATAGCTCCCTCTGGCGTGGCATTCAGAATATTTCCTCCGCAGGCGGCATCAATCATCCTTCTATCAGATTCCAGCAATCCCCCATAGATGTATAGGACTAGGTTCTTCGTGTTGTAGCCGTGGAAAGGGCAATTAGCACAAAGCTTCTTGAACCTTTCATTGTAATCATAGATGGTTTCATCATCTTCCTGCTCTATATTGCTGATTGCCTTCTTCAAGGTGTTCTCCTTCTTAGCAGGGAAGAATTTCTCCAGGAAGGCCTTGTGGAGCTTAGGCCAAGTATCGATGCTCCCTGTAGGAAGACTGTAGTACCAGTCATCCGCAGCATCGACCAGCGTGAACCCAAAAACTCTCATCTTTATCTGTGCTTCGGACATATTGGCTGGTTTCATGCTCATGCACACATTATGAAACTTCCCCATGTGCTTGATGGGGTCTTCTCCGGCCAATCCATGGAATTTGGGCAGTTGATGAATCAGCCCAGACTTTAGCTCAAAATGGTTGTCATCCCCCAGAGCAGGGATTGTCACAGCAGGTGCCTGTTGTGTGATGTTTGCTGCTGTCAGCTGTCGCAGCGTCTGATTTGCATTTCCAGCCATTGGATCAGGTTGTTGGGAATGCTGTTGTTGTTCTCTAAGGCGGCGGTGGTATGTTCTGTCAATTTCCCAATCAAAATAAAACAGATGGGGATCAGTAGCACGAGTGCGAACCATGCAAGCGGTTCGCACCCAAACAGGTAATAAGACAACCAAAGAACATAGATAATCCGTTTCCCCGGCAACGGCGCCAAATTTGATAGGCCTAAGGTCGTTATGCCAAATCAAAGTAAATTCCTAAGATGCAAACTATAACAAGTATAGTAGGTAAGTTAGGGTCGAACCCACAGGGAAACAGAATCAATTGTAAAAGCAAGTATTATTACCCAAAAGTAACCGATTCAAGGGGGAGTTTTGTGTGTTATCAATGACGACAGAACAAGTTGAAATAAGAGGTTGCGAATATATGATGGAAAAGTATCACACCAGGTAATTATCTGCACAACAATTGAGATGGTTCATCATCGCATTCTATGAGTCTCAAGTTCTAATGTCCAGTAATTGTTCTCAATTCAGATCGTGTAATAGTTTTTAGTCCTACCAGTCCTAAAAGCACTTATCACCAAATTACAAGGGAAAACCTTCACCGAATAATAAAGCGATAGCATTCAAGCATGAATTATAATGAGATACAAGCAATTCCAACAACCCGTTAAAATAGCCTGTAATCGAATCTCCTTCACAATCTACCACAAGCAACCCGCGTATGATGATTGTGTTCGCTACAATGAATCTACAACCCCAAACCTGGAATTGGAAACCCTAGCAATATGACTAGTATCGATAAACCTAGGTGATCAATCCAGATTAACCAATAATAAGCAATCAAGCAATAAGCTCAGGAGGTCGAAACAATTAACAAAGGACGAACAAGAGTAGAATACTCACAACCAAATCAATTGAAGGCTTCAAAGAACCAAGTGTAACAAAGGAGAGTTAGTTCTCCACAGGGTTTGTGAGATGAAGAAAAGGGAAAATACGTCTCTGGAAAATAACCTAATTATCTCTGCCGCGTTCTCCGCAGTAATATAACCTAATAAAATCGGTTTTAACATCCCGTAAAAATATAAAAATATAATATTAAAACTAATAAGATAGGGGAAACTCGGATAGGAATCCGTCTCCAGGGACCGACGTGGGCGCGCCAGCCTTTGACTTGTTTCTTCCATCTGGTGTATCGACGCGGCCACTTCCTCCTAGCAGCGCGGGCGCGTCTGTAGCAGCGCGGCCGCGCCAAGCTCACCAGCTTCTAGCTGCTTCCGAACTTCTTCAACAGGTTCCGATTCGATCTGCAAGATAACCACAAATTTGCGCAGAATCCGAACTCTTCTAGAATAATCATAAGATGCAATTTAGTAACAAAGAACGAAAGAAATGCAACCTATCTAAGCTAAAAATGTCTATAATGCCTATCTAATATATGCATTATCAGATACCTTAGAGGCACTCTTGATTGGGGATTACATTTTGAGGGGTTTCCCTGCATTCTAGAAGGATATTGTGATGCAAACTGGGTAAGTGGGACTGATGAAATTTGCTCCACAAGTGGATATGTTTTTACATTGTGTGGTGCAGCTGTCTCATGGAAATCTACAAAGCAGAGTTGCATAGCCCGATCGACGATGAAGTCAGAGTTTATAGCTCTAGACCTAGCAGGGCAAGAGGCTGAGTGGCTGAGAAGCCTACTGGCAGATATACCAATGTGGGGGCATCCAGCTCCTGCGATTTCTCTACACTGTGACTCACAGGCTGCCATTGGAGTAGCAAACAACGGAGCGTATAATGGCAAGAAGAGGCATATTCGCATCTGACATGAGGCTGTGAGGCAGTTGATAAGAAATGGGGTACTCTCTTTAGAGTATGTGCGGTCAGAGAGGAACATTGCAGATCCATTGACCAAAGGACTTTGCAGAAGGCTAGTCCTTGACACGTCGAGGGGAATGGGGCTAAATCCCGTGAGAGGAGGAATCTGTGGTGGAAACCATTAATTTGGTCGAACGCAAGCCATGGAAAGACTTCTATGAGATACACATCTCCCATTCCTATGGCAAGTGTATAGTGAGGTTGAGCTAACGCTCTTAATGATTCTATAGTCCAGCCATTGGTGGTCCTTTGAGACGGACTTGATAGATCACCGAACAACGAATGAGAGGTTGAGCCTTAGAGCTCTTAATAACTTCATAACCCATTGTGGGGGTATTCTGTATTGAGACAGATATGTTGAAGTTACCTACGTGAGTGTGAGGGATTGGCAACCCTCCAAGGTGAGACTTAGGGCAGTCCTCACTAGAACACTCATGAGCACCCAAGGTGTGCCAAAACTTGGATGTCTTATGTGATAAGACTTAGCGGAACGTTACAGGACCCCGTGGAAGGTGTGTGTTGCTGGTTTACCCCGAAGTGGAGGACTTCAAGGCCTTTGGCCATTCGCTCTATCTAAAGAATTGCTAGTTTCACTCTGTGCTGATTCAAGTCGCAAGACATCAACATTTAAGCACTAACCTCGACACGCTCAGAACTTGTTTTCAAAACCTCGGTTTTTAAACCCTTCTATCTACATTTGTGGGGGATTGTTGGAGTTAATGCATATAGAAGGTGGGTTTTAAGGAAGATGCCCTTTGGACTTCCCACATCCCACATGGAAAGTTCAAGGGTACCCTAAAGGGTTTTTTAAGGAGACTCTTCCACTACCTACATTGAGAGGTTGAGGAGGAGATGGGGCACCCACACGCGCGCCCGCCGCCGCCATCCGTCCGGCTCGTGCTCCGAGATCGAAGTTGGAGTTAATTTTTTGCGGAAAAATTATTATTTGAGGCCGAAGATATTACAGATTAGTTTGTTCGTGCTTATCCGCGAATATCTATTTTTTCACTGGAAAATTATCTTTTCCGAAATCTTTTAAAACCGTTTTTGGATGAGCTCAAATCTTCTGTTGATAAACTCGAATCTCTCCTTTGCTTGCGGGCTAAGGAGGATTTCTTATTTATTACATTGAGGCTAAATTAATTTTTCTTTGTGTCAATTATGACAATTGTATATCAATTTTGGTTTATTAGGTTATAATTTGGCTATAGATTTATCATTTTAAAAGTTCATAGGCTGTTAATTTTGGTTTACTACTGATAGTTCTTTGGGTAATTTTTTCTATAATTAATATAATAAAATATAATTTATTAACAAAATGTGCCAAAAAGCGGATAACAAATACTAATACTTTTATGTTATAACCACAATAGAAATATTAAATACAATAACAATAACAACTTGGTAAATCTCACTCAAAGCATGATATGAGGCAGGACGTACACACTCATTTTTTGAACTAGTCGAACGAACGAGTGTTTTAAAAAGATCCAAAGACAATTGAATCGAAAAGGACATGCATGCACAAAGCAATAAAACGTAAACAGAGACAAACTAAAGCAAATAGAAATGAAAATGCACAATATTAAATCTTACTGAGTATAATACAAAACTAGGACAATTAGCATAAATATTAATAAAAATATATATTATAAATTAAATAAATATTAATAAAAATTAGCATAAAATAATAAATGTATAGTTAATAAAGTAAATAAAAAATTGTAAAAATCTTTATCATAAAAGGTCTTGGAAATCTTTATGAAAATAATTTTAAAAAAACTATTCAAATTTAAATTAATATACATAAATATCGATATTTTAAATTATTCTCATTAGTTGCTAAAAAAAAATTAATAATATTGTTACTTTATTTAAAAGATTTAAATAAAGAGCATTAAAAATTCATGTTAAAATACTTCTTATTTAATACTCAATAAAAGCTTACAAATGAAACTCTTTCGGAAGCTCTACACAAACCAGAATAATATTTGGGTTCAAGTTATAAATGAAAAATACCTTCAAAAGGAAAATATTAGAAACCGCTCCGATCATTTTACATCTTGGCAATTCGGTCGAATTCTTTCCTTAAAAAATAAATTCAAACAAGGTCTCCTTTGGTTAATAGGGAATGGAAACAACATAAATGTTTGGTCTCACCCCTGAGTCACAAATCAAGATCTTGAACAATTTAGAGCGAACCATGATCCGAAAATGAAAGTAAACTAGCTTTTTAACTTTAAAAAACGATGGAATACTCCATTAGTAAATAGCCTCTTCCCTTCGGAAGTCTCTCGTAAAATTCTAGATATACAAATACCAAATTGGGATACGCCAGACAGACTTATATGGAAGATAGACCCAAGTGGAAATTTCACTACGAAATCGGTCGAACGCATGACAAATAACGTAGCTCGGGCTTCAAAAGATCTTAACTGGATGTGGAAGTTAAATCTACCTCCTAGAATAAGAAGCTTTATGTGGAAAATAATGGTAGATGGTCTTTCTACCACTCAAATGCTTAATAAATACGTTAACCGAGTTCCCAGCTAGTGTAGTTTTTGCAATCAAGCGGAAGAAGATGCGGAACACTTAATGAGAAGTTGTCTATTCACTAGGAAAATAATTAACCACTTTGAGTTACAAACAGGAAAATAATTCCAACATATGAATATAAATGAATCCCACCCTTTTAATTAGACCTAGGCAAACGCGGGCCGACCCGCCCGGCCCGTCCCGCCCGCCCGCAAAATTGGACAAGCTTGGGTAGGGGTAAAAGCCCATGCGGGCCGCTAGGCCCGGCCCGCGCCCGCAGCGGGAACAGTAGCGGCCCGCAACGGGTACCCGCTAATTTTTTAATATATATATTATTAAATATATATATTATTAATTTTAAAAAATAAAATAAAATATCTATGTTTACTTTACCTACCTAAAACCCTAACTTCATTTGCTCAGCCACAGACAGTTGCTCAGATCTACAAACCAGCCCTCGTGCTCTTCCTTCGCTCACTCTATCAGTCCAGCGCTCAGATATGAGATCTGTGGATCTCCCATCTTCGATCACCCTTCTTCGTCCTCGTGCTATTCCTTCTTCGTCCCTGTGCTCGTCTTCAGTCTTCAATCAGTCCGGTGCTCTTCCGGCTTCGTCCTCGTGCTCGCGTCGGCACTCCCTCGCCACTCCCGAGTCCCGGCGCTCTTCAAGCTCTTGCGCCACTGCTCATGCTCGCCTCGCAGGTCCCTCAGCAAGTAAGCAGGTTGGTTTCTCATATTGGATTCACCTCTCTTTGATTGGATTTTAGTCATTTTACAAATCTCAGATTGGATTCAAATTGGTCGTTAGAAATCTAAAATGTCTGAAATTTCTTATGTTGATTCCTCTCTTTGTTCACTAGGCTGGTTTGTAGATCACCAAAGTATGGCGCAGGAGAGTGAAGATGCAGTGGACAACCTTTCTCCAACCCTAACTCCGAGACTCTCAAGATTGGTGATGAAGGCGCAGAGGAGATGGGAGATGAAGAAGACGAGTCTTCCGAATCGATGTAATCGATCAAGCAATTACATGATGGATTGCACTTTCAAAACTATGTTGGACTGTTTTTTTTTTTGTGTTTGTGTGAGCAAGAGTTGGACAATTGTTGCAATTGTTGTTAGACTTGTCACTTTATTCTCTATTTGTGTTTGAGTTTGCAAGGATTGTCACTTTGTAGCTCAAACAATTTGTGTGAGCAAGGGTTTTTGTAGGACTTTAAACCTTTTATTCTATGTTCGACTTTTTATTTTGCATTACTAACGTATACAGCAGGCGTCAGCAGCCACTAACAGTAACCTCTAACCTATAGCATGTACAACAACAATTGTTGCAATTTTTATTTTATTTTTTAATAACAGCAGCAGGTACAGCAGGATATTAAGCGGGCTACCCGCAACTGCAATGGCGGACGGGATCGGACAAGGTTTTCAACCCGTTAAGCGGGCTTAGCCCGGCCCGCGCCCGCACCAACGGGACAAATTTTCGGCCAAAGCCCGGCCCAAGCCCGCGTTTGCCCAGGTCTACTTTTAATATAGATGAAATTCGACTTGGAAACAAAAATTTTGAGGAACTAGTCTTCATTTGGCAAACTATTTGGGAAATCAGAAATGAACTTATCTTTAGGAAAAAAGCTCCGGCCCCAATAGAAAATATCATTCGAATAATCATTGCAAACATCTATGATTGGACCCAAATTGAAAAGGATAATAATAGGAATAAAACTACAAATAAGATATCTAAAGCTAAATGGAGCAGACCACCGGGGGTTGTCTACAAAATCAATGTGGATGGCTCTGTTAATCCCACATGCGCTTACCATGTGGGAGGGGTTGCTCAGGACTCCCGGGGTCATGTCATTAATATGTTTTTCAAGGAAATTATCAAAGGCTCAATCATTCAAACTGAAGCTATTGCTATTCAGACAAGTATGGAGCAAGCAATTAGGAAAGGACTTCGAAGAGTAACAATAGAAGGGGACAATCTACAACTCATCAAAGCCATCACTAACAGCAGTAATGTCAGATGGGAGATTATACATCACAATGAGAAGATCAAGCAATTGGAATCTTCTTTCAACCTTGTTCAATACAGACACTGCTACCGAAAAGCGAATCAAGTGGCCGACTTTATAGCTCGGAAGGGTACCATTAGTACTACCTCTACTATCTCTTTTAAGGATGATCAAGGAGCCAGATTACAGCTTGTGTAATCGCTCATAATTCTTGCTTACTATAAAAAATAAAAAAAATAAAAAATAAAAAACTAAAATTGAAAACAAAAATTATATTTATATTATTAAAATTATTATAAATATATATATTCCAAAAATAAAAATAAAAACCAGCAATAATACCGGACTTATTTGTCCAATACAATATAGCCTTTATCATCTAAAGTAGGTTACCATCAATTATCAATTATTTTTAAAATAACATTTAGATAAATAATTAAATAAACGAATTGCAACGAACTCTCTTTCATTGACAGGGTCCACATTTTCTAGCGAAAGTGACTACTTTTATAACGTTTTCCCTTTGTTTCTTATTTCATTTTAATCTTTTCTCAAAAGAAATAGTTTTAATCTCAATCCGTGGAATTAATCATCCAACTTTTCTAAATACAAAACCTAAAAAAACATTTAAAATGATCAACATTTGTTTGCTAAACAAACATCATATTATTAAAATTTCCGTATCTTCAATTTAAAATTGTAGATTAATAAGATATTAGGACAAGATGCCTTATTTACGGTTCAGGACAAGATGTCAAAATCATATATATTGTTTGAATCAAAAAAATCATATACTATATTGTTTTTAATTTAAATGATAACTAATATCTTTAAGTAATTGTTGCTAGTAATACCAATTTTAACTACTGAAAATCAGGTTATGCCGCATAAAAGGTCGTTTGGTAGATTAGGAAGGGCCGAAGGGGCATATAAACATTACTCATGCTTATATATGGTGCCAATGTTTGATATTATGGGAGTATACATCATCATGTATGAAATGTGCATTATGCACATTGTAAATAATGTGGGATTAACAGGGGTAAAATTGTCATTTCACCTAGATTAGATCTCCGAGCTTACCTGTGTAAAAGTAGATCTTGGCGCCATTTTGGAGGTTGTAACAACCACATGTAACAAACAATGGACAGAGTTTCTGAGCTCCTAGATATGGAATTCGACATGGATTCTAGCTCAATTTGAGCTTATTCGAATGGTATCAGAGCGCTAAGATCCTTGCGAGTGTGTGTATGTTTTCTCTTTCGATTGAATTTAGATCTGGTTGATCGTTGTTCCTGGTTTTCGATTGCGATTGTGTTCGCATTTTTTGGTTGATCTTGACATGTTCGGATGAGGATCGACTCCTCAACAGAGGCAAAGCTTTGCGGATGTTCTCAATGGAACAGGACGGGGAACGTTTGTGAGTGTTACTCCTCCTGCACCGGGAACTGTTGGTAGAGGTTTATTTGGTGGCTTCAATGGCGGAATCCAATTTGGGGATTTGAATCAAGGTATGAATTTCGTTCATTACAATCCTTTATTCTTGTCAAACTCCGACCATCCGGGGATGCAGCTAGTGACGACGTTGTTCAATGGTTTCAATTTCACAAGTTGGGGTCAGGGCGTGAAAATGGCCTTAGGAGCTAAGGCGAAATTAGGTTTCATCACTGGAAGTTGCGTGAAACCTGCTATTGATAGTGAAGACTATGTGAAGTGGGAGAGAGTCGATTACATGATGAGATGCTGGCTCATCAACTCTATGACCAGCGACGTAGTTGAAACTCTCATGTATGTTGAATCTGCTTGTGAACTGTGGGCATAAATAAGGGGGAGGTTTTGTGAATCTAACGATCCACTTGTGTATCAATTGCGTAGAGAAATGAGTAATGTTCGTCAGGAGAACTTGTTTGTTGGGGCGTACTATGGAAAATTGAAGAAACACTGGGATGAATTGCAACTACTTGATGCAATTTCAGGTTGTACTTGTGGAGGAATCAGTGGATGTAATTGTGGATTATTGAAACGTGTGATTGAAAGGGGAGAAAAGTCCAATGTTATGCAGTTTTTGATGGGGCTCAATGATGTTTATGAACCTCTCAGGAGCAATGTTCTTTCTAAGGATCCAATGTCTGGTCTGTTAAAGGCATTTCAAATGGTTGTGCGGGTAGAAAGGTTAAAAGGTGTGACCTCTATGCCTACTCCTGATGTTACTGCTCTGAATGTGAGTAAGTTTGTTCAGCAAGATGGTGAAGCTAATGTTGTAAACAGGTTTGGATCCAGTAGGCAAAATGAGCAGTTTGTAAGCAGACAAAATGAGCAATCTCGGTTTGAACAAGCCAAGAGGGATTATAAGAAAGCTAAGCTGGATAGAATTTGTTCTTATTGTGGAGAACGTGGTCATATAAAGGATTTCTGTTTCAAGCTTATGGGTTATCCTGAATGGTTTAGAGGACCCAGGGAGGAGGATAAAGGCAAACAAGTTGGGAGCAAAATGGTTTCTCAGTTTGAGACCCCACAGGGGGACAATCCTCTTGATTATATGGCTCATGAGGTTGTGAAGATGCAATCTATAATGAGGTTGTGAAGATGATGAAAGGCAAAAATGTAATGGATCACTCAGAAAGTTTTGTTAACCAAGATATGGTGCACTTTGCAGGTACACTTATTGTCTATTTTCTCATTGGTACAGATAAAGTTGTAGGTCTTCGAATCCTCTTTCCAACAAGTATAAGTACGTCCCGATCCGATAACTACAACCTTCAAACAACTCGTTTTAGTGCAGTGTCGCCAGCTTGGACAGCTTCAATCCTTTACATGTTTAGCTCCTCTCCTCGGCTCTCGTGCTCTTCTATTCTCGTCTAATCTTCCAACATTGGCTCGAGCTTAGCTTCACCTCTTTACAATCACCTGAAATCATGCACAAACCTCGCAGAATCCGACTCTAATTGAAACATAATGAAAACATGAAAACTACTCTGACTCATGCATTGTACCCTACCTAAACTCATCTAAATGCTTATATTAACACTACCTAAATGTGCATGATCAAACTCCCCGGCAACGGCGCCAAATTTGACAGAGGATTTTCAGTCGCCTTAAATCCTATCAAATATAACCGACTAACCTAACTAATGTAGTTTGGCAAGTGCGGGTCGATCCCACAGAGAGTCAACGATTTGTATGCAAGTCAAGTGTGTCAACAAGAACAAGAAACACAAAGGGGGGATTTTGGATGGTTTGGACTAACTAATTAACAAACAAAATTAAACAAAAGAAACAAACTAAACAACTTGAGGAAATGAATATAAGAAAAATAGCTTAGGTTAACCAATCTCAGCAATCAGGTTTGTTCATTGATCATCGAAATCGAATAAATAACTTCCTCTTGAACACTTTGTTGTGCAAAGATTAGGTCTTTTGAGTCCAATTCCTTATCGAAATTAGTTAACAGGACAACCAGACCCTGAAAACCCTAATTATCAAACAATCTTGAAACTATCAAGATTCAATTCAATAATCGATTAAGTTTAAAGGAAAACAACAAAGACAATCGACACGCACAACCAGTTATTGCATCAATTGCAAATCAATTCTTTATACAAATCCCTAAATCAACCAGTTTCAGAGATTCATACTTTGCTACTCAAGAATATAGATAACTCAACTAGTAATTACCTATATCTAGCTATATATTATCATGAAAAGGCATCAGTTGATCAGACTAACGGAAATTCACGAAAACCCTAAACAATCGGCGCAAAGAATTGATAATATTCAAAGAAGAGTATTAAGATAGAGAAATCTCACAATGAAATTGCAAACCTGAAGCTTCGATTAATTTCCCCAAGCAAAGAGGTTTAGTGGTTCATCCTTGAGAAATCACAAGAGGTTTCCAATTTTTCTATGTACCAAACCTCTTCGTCGTTCCTCTGTTCGATTGAAAACAAAACAAAAAAAAACAGTACAAGACTCCTAACGTTTCCCCTTTCCACTTAATTAAAAATTCAGAATAAAATTAAACAGTTGTTTCTGAAGACGGAAGAAAACTCGGGTTGGCCATGAAACTCGGCCGAGTTTCTTCTTGTTCTACCCGAGTTTCTTTGAATCCATAAGCTCGGTTTCCTTCACAAAACTCGGCCGAGTTTTCTAGCATTGACGGCCCGAGTTTCCTCCCAAACTCACAACTCAGTTCTCTTCAACGGACTCGGCCGAGTTTCATGCAATCTTGGCCCGAGTTCTTTACAGTTCCATTCCTTTGCACTTGTTCAGCTCCTCTCTTTGGCTCTCTTGCTCAAGTCTCCAATTTCCGTCTCATCTTCTATCATTTATACGAGCTCAGCTCCACCTTTCCACAATCACCGAAAATCATGCACAAAACTTGTAGATTCCGACTCTAATTGAAACATAATAAAAACATGAAAACTACTCTAAGCCATGCATTCTACCCTATCTAAACTCATCTAAATGCCTAAATTAACACTACCTAAATGTGCATGATCAGTTTTGATAAAGAAATTTTCTCTGAGATTACTCCTCTAAGATGTGCTATTTCCCTAGGCTTACCTGATGGTTCTAACATCAGTTTGAAGTATCATGGTACAGTGGTACTGCTACATAATCTTGTGTCGCATAATGTTGTTTGTACCTTAGTTTCGACACAATCTGTTGTCTGTTTCTCAAGTGCTTAAGGAACAGCATTTGGAGTTCAAGTTTGATGCTCTTTCTTGTTGGTTATAGGACCCTATAACTAAAGGGGTATTGGTCAAAGGAAGAGAACAATGTGGACTATACAAGCAGACAACTACAAAGGGGACTTCATTTTTTGATACAGTTAAGGCATGTTCTTCTTCTGAGGTAGTTTGCAATAATATTGACAGTATTCAGGCCATTCATGCTAGACTTGGTCATGTATCTTTGTCAAAATTGAAGCATATGTCTGTGTCTAAGACTGATGTTGATTGTGAATTGAATTGTGATACTTGTTCTATGGTGAAAATGCACAAAATTAAATTTTCAAGGAGTTAGTCCTTGGTTGCTGCTCCATTTCATTTGATCCATATGGATTTATGGGGCCCCAACAGAACACCGTCTATTTGTGGAGCCAGATATTTTCTTACTATTCTTGATTATCATTCAAGAACCACTTGGGTTTATCTGCTACAAGACAAGTTGCAGGTTCTCATGTGTGTCACCAATTTTTTTAAATTGGTTGAGAATCAGTTTGAGATGTCTATTGAGTGTGTTAGAACTGATAATGGCACTGAGTTCACTTAGAGAGGGTGTTTAGACTTGTTTGTTGCACATGGTGTTGTGCATCGGAGAACTACTCTGGGTGTCCATGAGCAGAATGGGAGAGTTGAGCGCAAGCATAGGAACTTAATAGAAACTGCTAGAGCTCTTAGAGTACATGTTGGGCTTCCTATCAGGTTCTGGGGTGATTGTGTGCTCAGTGCTACTCACTTGATTAACAAAATGCCTTCTTCTGTGCTCCAATGGAAATCTCTTTTTGAGGTTTTATTTCACACTCCTTCTTATGATCAATTGAGAATTATAGGTTGTCTGTGTTATGCTTTGCAACCAAATGATCCTCGTGATAAACTTAGAAATGTGGCTAGGAGGTGTGTTTTCCTAGGCTACCCTCCAGGGCAAAAGGCCTACAAACGGTTTCATCTCGATAAAAGGTCTGTGATTATTAGCAAACATATGAAGTTTGTTGAATCTGTGTTCCCTTTCAAAGGGATTCATTCTCCCTCATCTCCACCTACCTTCCCTGCTCCTCAGTGTGCCCCCACTAATGATGAATTTTTGCAGCCCCTTCACACATCAATTAGTCAGGCATCATCTCCTATATCTTCATCTCCTGATCTTGCTCATGTCCCTAATGAGGGTGTTGCTTCTGATTCCTTGAGCAATGACACATCTGATCAGTCTGCTACTCCCAACTCTTAGGGTTCTGTGCCTTCAACCCTACCACTTATGGTGGGTTCTATTCCTCTTTTCATTCCCAAAAGACCAGTCAGACCTCCCAGTCACCTACAAGACTATGTGTATTCCGGTTTACCTTCTCGTCACAGTCCTGCTTCATCTGATTCAGGATCACAGTCTTTTTTGTATTTGCCTTACATAACCAAGCTCATCTGTCTTCTACTTACATTCAGTCTTTTGTGAATGTATGTGACACATTTGAACCTCACAGTTATGCTCGGGCTAGAGGTATTGATCATTGGGAGCAGGCCATGCAGTCTGAGTTGAAGGCTCTTGAGCACAATCAGAGATGGACAGTTACACCTTTGCCTATTGGCAAAAAGGCAATTGGATCTAAATGGATATTCAAGATTAAGTATAGGCCTGATGGGTCTATTGAGAGGTATAAGGCTAGACTAGTGGCTAAGGGTTACAACCAAGTGAAGGACAAGGATTACAAACAGACTTTCTCTCTTGTTGCCAAACTGTCTACAGTGAGGGTCATTCTTGCTTTAGCTGCCACCAAAGGTTGGTTTCTTTGTCAATTAGATGTCAATAATGCATTTTTGCATGGTTATTTAGAGGAAGAAGTTTACATGATACCTCCCCTAGGCTACACAGTCACTGATGGTCATGTTTGCAAGCTTAATAGATCCTTGTATGGCCTTAAACAAGCCAGCATGCAATGGAACCATGAGCTCACCAGATTTCTAGTGAGTCTAGGATTCTCTCAGTCCAAGTATGATTACTCTCTATTTGTTAAAGCCAGAGATTCTATAATGATTGTGGCACTGGTGTATGTTGATGATATGCTACTATTGGGGAATTCATCTACAGAAATTGCCCACGCTAAACAAGCCCTGCATTCAACATTCACAATCAAAGACACGGGCATTGCTAGATACTTCCTAGGGATGGAGATATCTAGATCATCCACTGGTATCCTTCTTCATCAAAGGAAATACATCTTAAACATTTTATTAGATGCTAAGATGGAAGGGTGTAAGGATGCTTCGTTTCCCATGCAACATGGCACCAAGTTGTCATCTTCTGAAGCGGATCCCATTTCTAATCCCGAGGCATACAGAAGGATCATGTGCCGATTGATATACCCAGTGTTCTAAATATCGAATATATCGGCGATATATCGGGGATATTTAAAATCCGTTACGATATCGGTATATCGGGGTAAATATATCGATCAACGCTAAATATCAGGTCAACAATGATATATAGGGTCAATATCGGGTTGACCGATATATCATTCATTTGAAACGGCGTCGTTTTAAGGCAAAAGTGGAAATAGAAGCATAGTCTTGGTCTACAGTACTGTACATCCATGGCGCAAGTCCCAGATCCAGCCATCTAGGGTATGCTTCATTGCTTCTTCTCCGTGTCTCCGACTCTCCGACAGTCCGGCCGGCCGCCTCTAGGGCTTGCTTCTTCAATCGTTCACCCTCTGATCCGCCTTCGGTCGTCATCTCTTCGTAAGCCACCTACACTTCACCGGTTCAGCAGAGGCCTCTACTCGTCGTTTCTTCTCCAACCGCCTCAGCGTTCTTCTCCGGTCGGCTCAGCTTCTTCTCAGGCCGACTCAGCTTCTTCTCCGGCCACCTCTGCTTGAGGCTTCAATTTGAGAGCTACAACGGCAATTCTCACACTCCACACTTGTGTATGGCAATCAAACTCCTTGAATACGTTTTGAGTCTGTGTAGATATAAGTTAACATGTTTGTTTAATTTCAAGATTCCTCCTTTGATTTTGGTTGAACAACTTATTTGAATATTATTTATTTTTTTCTATATTTTTTAAAACTTGAAGTATAAGTATACCCTGTATAATATTTATTCTTAAAAATTAGCGAATTCGATAAATCCGATATATCTCGGTATATCCCCGATATATCCCCGATATATCATTTTTACCCCTAACCGATACGACCCTCATAAGCGATATTTAGACCATTGGCTATACCTTACACTCTCAAGGCCTGACATTTCATACACTGTCCAACAGCTTAGCCAATTTCTTCAACACCCTCTTCAACCTCACTGGAATGCAGCTTTGTATTTGCTGAGATACTTAAAAGGGAGCATCAACTTGGCTTTGTCATATCATGCATCTTCTTCCTTCAACCTCAGTGCTTACAGTGATGCAGACTGGGGGAATTGTCGGGATACAGGCAGATCCTTGACAAGTTATTGTGTGTTTTTGGGCTCTTCTCTCATTTCCTGGAAGACAAAGAAACAAAAGGTTGTTTCCAAGTCCTCTACAGAGAGTGAGTATAGAGCCATGTCCACTGCAACAAGTGAATTAGTCTGGCTCCAGGGGTTACTTGTTGATCTACATATTCATGTATCTCTTCCAACAAATCGGCTCAGGAGTTAGCAGCAAATCCAATCTTCCATGAAAGGACCAAGCATGTTCGTATTGATAGCCACTTCATCAGAGAAATGGTGCAAGATGGTTTCATCAGAACCTCTCACGTGTCTTCATCTATGCAAATTGCAGAGGTCTTGACCAAGGCTTTGGGAGCTCATCAACATGGGGTCCTTACTAGCAAGCTTGGACTCGTTCTTCCCATCTCTCGTCCAGCTTGAGGGGGGTATATGGGAGTATACATCATCATGTATGAAATGTGCATTATGCACATTGTAAATAATGTGTGATTAGCAGGGGTAAAAGGGTCATTTCACCTAGATTAGATCTCCGAGCTTACCTGTGTAAAAGGAGATCTTGGCGTCATTTTGGAGGTTGTAACAACCACCTGTAACAAACAATGGAGAGAGTTTCTGAGCTCCTAGATATGGAATTCGACATGGATTCTAGCTCAATTTGAGCTTATTCAAAGATATATTATGTATCGATTTTTTTATCATATGCCTCAAAGGTATAGGTTAAAGGTTAAGACTTAAGACCCTAAATTTAAATTGTTTTTTTAGATTTTAATTAGTTTAGTCTTTTTTTAATTAGATTCTTAGGGTCGCTTGTTTTTTTTAGTAGATAAGTTTTCCTAATTTATGATCTTATCATATGGCCTAAAAATATAGGATAGAAAAACTGATTATGTATATCAGTTTTGATATCAAGTATTTGATATATTAATATATCGATATAATTTGATATCCTACTATATGTATACACTATTTTTAGAACATTTTGACATACTAATTAATGTAAGTGGAGATATGAGAGTATCTTCTAATATTTTTTTATATATGTTCTATTCTCCTTCCTATTCCTCGTTGCAATTTATCAAACAAAAGGATTAGATATTGATATCATGCATACTCAAATCATATTTTGATATCGATATTGATACTCGTAATATAATAAGGGGAGGAAAAAAAAGTAATTGTCCATATAATTAATATAACCTAATTAATCAAATGTCCACTATCCAAGATTTATTAATTAAATGTCCACCAAACACCCTAATTGCCGCTTGCGCCTCTCAATATTGACTCCTCGATCCCCTAGTTTTCTTGTGCAACAAGCTCCCATTTTCATTCACGAATTCCATCTCCCAATTTCGCTCATATATTTTTCGCTTGCCGATTGCGCGTGTATTTCAATTGTATACTAGTATTTATTAGCAAATATTTTCTTATAAATTCGTTTGTCAGTACATAACCAATGAATGATATATTGTTATCAACATAAAAATTCGTTCATTAGCGCATATATATATATATATATATATATATATATATATATATATATATATATATATATATATATATATATATATATATATATATATATATATACATATATATATATATACACACACACACGTTTCTCGGTATATTTCTTTATAAGCATAAATATTGCGTGTTCAATAATGATGAATTTATCAGCAAATATGTGTAATCAGTTGTTAGTTGTCACCATATATTAAAACACATTTATAAACTAACAGTTGCATACATTTACTAATAAATTTGTTTGTCAGCTTATATGTGTATTTATCAGCATATGTATTTGTATTTATCAGCATATTTGTTTGTGTAATTCATTTCTCAGCATGGTGAATTCATTTCATTGGCAACTTTTACACTAATGAAGATTGACAGTTAACAAAGTGCTAAAAAACGCCTGAACATAAGCTGACAAAGTATGACAGATAGGCAGATAGCTGACAAAGCATGATAGATAGTTGACAAATGATGAAAATATTGCATATTCATATTTGACAGATTTCAGCATATATAATGAAAACTAGAAATCAACCATCCATGATATTGCAACATATATTACGTAACCAACCAATGTTTTCAAATACACAACCAGCCAGGATGCTTCCCAAATACATACACAACCAGGATGTTTACAAAATACGCCAACCAGTCTAAACCCTTAGATGTTTCAAATCAATTACAACAGCAGCACCCATATATTTTTTAACAAATACTAAAATTGGAAGCTCCATTTTCCTTTATTATATATAAATATATACATAAGTTCACGATAGTGAAAGAGCTTCTCTTGAGTAAAAAAATCTAATATCGATCTCCACCAAAAACTAGCGCTTCAATTGCCTTGACAGTAAAGATCCCACAACAAGCATTGCATGCCACATGAATAAAAATAGGCAAGTGTATATACATGAGATGACAAATGTGAATAGGAAAGTGAACAAAAAGATTTATTATAAATATACATACTCAGTTTAATCGCATGATATATCAGGGGCCCTCTATATAGTGAATGTTGAAGTAGCTTCGAATTCCTTGTATATACCAGACTTTGCACTTATTGCAAATATGCACCTTACCCAAACCCTGCCAATTAAACCTGACTTTGCATTTGCATATGTATTTCTCAAGTAAATATAAATTGTACTTTAATATTATAACCAAAAATTAAATTATGTGTTTTTCGGAAAGCTTGGTTTTATTATTTACGTATGCTTTTCAAACGTTGCCTTGACTTAATCGATCAGCAGCATGTCTAGATTTTCTACAAAGCAAAACAGCAAAACATTGAAGCATGAGACAAAAAAATGTCCAAGATTGTATACAAAACAATCATCACATCTACATTAAATAATATGCATGTTCATCTAAATACAATAATTCATATATTTCTTTTGTTTCAATCATTGAATCTACATAATTAATTAAGTGATAGGCCAGCTTTCAAAATCCACTTATATATATATTGTTGATCCAAATTTAGGCATGTAGTTGGGAAAACTTTCTATCACAATTTACACACCGGCCCCCTACTTTATTCAGCATTATATATATTTGGTAAAGTATTTGCAAATTAATGACAAACATGTTACTTCTATATTCATGAGTATATATATATATATATAATGTTATTTTCTTTACATTAAATGACCCTATTTTCCTATTTTTATTAATGATTATTTCTTGTGATCATATTTTGTAAAGTTCCACTACGTATATATTGTTGGCATTTTTATTAATTTCTTTTTGTGATTTCCCTCTTTAACAAAAAAACTAGTACTCCATTATTACATTATGAATATGAACTTAATCTTAAACAAATCCGAGATGTAAGACCATATTTCCTCCAACAAGTTTTTTTTTAAAAAAAAACTTCAAAAAATAGAAAAAAAATATATTTGTTAAATTATTTGTTCCTTAACTCAAACCATATCTAAAAAAATTAATTTTTTAAAAAAAAAGTTAAAATAATTAAACTAATTAAGAAGCCTAAGATAGAAAATCCTTAGATTAGGAGAAACGTATCTAAGAAATCTATAATGAGTGACTAAAAGAATATTTAAAATTCTGTAGAATCTGAAAATTCCATATATATAATGGGAAAGTCGGTAGATGATCTAAATCCATGATGTTAGTATATATAAGGTACGTACTAGTACGAGTTCTTACTAATTAATTAGCAGCACGTACATTATATGTGGTTATGCAAGTATGTAACTGATGTAAGTAAACAGTGTATAGCTATTAATGATGATATGTACAGAGTATGATACATAATCATAATCATTAATTCATCAGCATGTTCCATCCCGTATGTGCTTTCGTCACCACCATTCATTCATTTTCATGCTTGTCTTAATTTCTTCCATTCTTTTAATATCCATATATAGACTTAGTCTTTCGTCTTATATATTGTGTAGATAGGATTACAAAATCTATTAATAATCAATTAAGTCTTAATTAATGATCTGACAACCAAAACAAACTTCACATATGACATATCTGATTACTATATATATACAGACATGCATTACAGTCCGTAATATGTAATCAGGATTCCATGTTGCTTTAATTGTTTAAATAAGGGTGTTGTTAGATACACCGTAAATGAATTTCATGTTGCTTTAATTGTTTAAATAAGGGTGTTGTTAGATATACCGTAAATGATGATTACGGATTTGCACGTCGAAACTAACGTGCATGTACGTCCTTATTAACGTGCAGATGTGGCACTGTGCACGTCGTTAGGAAATTAGGATTTGTACGTCATTAACAACGTGCAAATGTGCACGTCTTAAGTGACGTGCAAACCCTACATAGGGTTGAAGGTTTAGGGTTTAGGGTTTAATTACAAAGGGTTTTTTAGGGTTAATTGAAAGAAATTGAAGGGTTTAGTTATGGGAGGTTTAGGGTCTAAGTCATTCCGAGCATTGGTGAGTTTAATTGTCAAGTGATAATTAAATGGAAAGCAATAATTGTTAAGGTTTTCATTCGGATAATATGCAAATAATATTATAAGGCACGGAAAAAAAAGGTTTACATCGATAATTTTAATAGACTGGTGGAATAAAATCTAGGCAAAGTGTAAAGGGCGACCAGACTCGATACGTAAGGCTCGGAATCTGTCAAACCGAGCTTGAAACGGAGCATCCCATCCTTCGACGCTTGGTTGATGATGTGCAACCCATTCTGGCGCATGCAGCGGAATAGGAGCGTTAGGACGCAGCCAGATCTATGAGAACGGAAAATTAGAGTTAGAGTATTGACATATAGATGAAAAGCAAGAATAGGTAATAAAATAAGACGTTTGAAGTCGTACCGCGGCAAAATGGTCTTGGTTTCCGATGCAGGCTAAACCAAGGGTTGCTGATTGAGGGTTGTTAGCAGGTGTCGGCGAGGTCATGGGGAGACATGTGAACGGATGATGCCAAGTTAGGACGACGAGAGGAATCTGATGTACCGTTGCAAATACTAAACCCATGATGGGTAGCTCTATCCACCGTCTCCTATCACCATGCACAAGTCCCGCCCATCTCTGGTTGTCGACAAACTGCTGGAATGAGTACCCTCCCATATAACAACCTGCATAGAGATCGGCTCCAAGTGATTGCATAATAACGTTTTAAGTTCCGGGAAAGCAGACTCGCCGATCGGTGATGTTAATGACGCCAAATCACGGTAGCCACAATGACCATCTCCAATAGTGTCGCTCACACCCTCAATATGTCCGAGCATGAAGGGATCAACGTTGTTTCGACCCCAGTTGAACCCTCCGAACACATCATCACGTCCACATCGAGCTGAGGTCGCTTGTAGACGATGTCGAGCAACATGTCGAGCAGCACGTGCTTCTTCTCTCTAAAAAATTTCCCTTAACCCCTCGTATGGCAACGGGTTGGTTCTGCAGGCATTCCTCGACCCCCGATGCCTCCCTTTCGATCGGACGCTTGCAGATGAGGGTGGGTGGAGCTCATTGTCGCATACATTGTTGGAAGTCATGTATGAAGATGACACCTCATACGGCAGTGGGGTGTCGTCGATGTCAGTCCATGAAAAATCCATCCAGAATGGGTGGATGTCCTGAGCGGGTATCGGAGTACCGGAATTAACGTATGCGTGAATCTCATGGACACAAGGGATCCCGTAACAAACCCTCCAATCGGCGGTGGTGTGGATGTCGAAGCCTCAGCGTCGTGGGTGGCGGAAGTAGAAGCCTCGTGGACGCCTGAAGTAGATGCCCTGTGGATGGTGGGGGGCAGCCGAGCAGGCGGTCGCCCCCCATGGACCCGTCGATCCGCAACTACATCAGTGACGCAGCTGCTGAGTACATAGGCGGGCTCCAACGAAGGCTGATGCCCATCTGTCGGATCGCCAGAAGAGCGGAAATCATGCATACCCCGCCAAAAGTTGTCATCCTCGTCGACCGGGGGGGTCCCCATGGACTGTCGGTAGCCCTCGGTAGACATCAGTAGATCATGTATTGTATGTGTCTCATCCTCTCTAACATGGGGTACCGTCTCCCCCTCTGCTCCTCCCTCGACCATATCCTCTCCCCCACCCTCTACCATAAGCACACTAACCGTTGCCCGGTCGCCGACCCTAACCGGCCGTAGGGAGTCCTCATGAGCCTCCATGCCTGTTATTATGAAATGTTTAAGAATATGTTACTTTCTATATTACTTATGCTAATTCATTTGATGCAGTTGGTTGTTAATGTCTTTTCAATTTGTTATAATGTCTTTTAATGGGTTTGAATTTATTTTAATGTCTTCTAATGTCTTGGAATGACTTTCAATGGCTTTTACTGTCTTGTAATGGATTTTAATTGCTTTTAATGTCTTGTAATGTCTTTTAATGTATTTTAAGGACTTTTAATGTTATTCTAATGTCTTTTGATGTATTTTAATATCTTTTAATGTCTTTTAATATCTTTTAATGTCTTTTAATATATATTAATCGTTTTTAATGTTTTTTATTGGTTTGAATGTCTGTTCGATATTGTAATGTGTTTAAATATATTATACTGTTTTTAAATATCTTTTCTTGTATTTTTACTATATTTGAATTTATTTTAATGTATTTTAATGTAGTTTGTACATATTGTACCAACTATATTTTAATGTAGTTTGTACATTGTACAAACTATTGTTATGTATTTGAAACTACAAGCATAAAACAAATATTTAAACTATATTATACAAACTATATTAACAACTATATTATTAAACAATAATCTAACCTATATAACTACATTATAAAACTATATTTTATAAACTATAAAATTATAAACATATAACAAATCATAAAAACTATATACTATCAATTATAATCAATCAAATTATATTATAAAACTATATTATATTCTATCAAACTAAATTATAAAACTATAAAACTATTACTATCAAATAAAATAAATAATTCAAATAACATACCGGTGGGGTCGGGACAGGAGACACCTCCATATTACGCCGCTTCTGCGGCGGTAATAGGGGTTGCGTCGCCACCTTCGGATCCGACGTCGGCACCACCACCTCTAGCTGATCGCCGGCCGCTACCTCCATCGCCACCGCCTCTGTCTGCGCCTCCTCCACTAGAACCGCCACCTCCGCCACCGCTCCACCACCACCACAACCCTCCACCATCTCCGCCACCGCCCCACCACCACCGCCACCACCACCACCCTCCTCAGTCTCCATCCGCGCCACCTCCATCGTCACCGCCTCCGCTGCCTCCGCACCACCACCCTCCGCCTCCACTGGCACCACCACCATCTTCGCCTCCACTGGCACCATCTCCGGCTCCTTCTCTCTCTGTCTCGATCTCTCTCTCTCTCTCTGAATCTCTCTCTCTCTCTGTGTCTCGATCTCTCACTCTCTCTCTCTCACTCTCTCTCTATCTCTATCTCTGTTTCTCGATCGCTCTCTCTCTGAATCTCTCTCTCTCTCTCTCTCTCTCTCTCGGATTCTCTCTTGCTCGTCGGCGCCGGCAAACCCTAACCGTCTCTCTCGATCTGATTGAAGCACTATGGAGACGAAGGGGCACGTCTTCGTGAATTTTAGATAACGTGTTGCACGTCAAAAATTACGTGCAATATTGCACGTCCAAAATGACGTGCAGTTTTGCACGTTACTTTTGACGTGCAATATTGCACATCATTTTCGACGTGCAAACACGTTTTAAAAAAATGTGCCTGCATGTCTGGGCACGCTGGTTGCAAACCCACCTGCACGCGCGTTATTTTTGACGTGCATGCACGTTAATTACGACGTGTATGCACTTTGTAATTAAAGTGCGTATTTGCGGTGTATATATCTGAAACGTTAAATAAAGAAATATTTGTAATTACATGTTTAACTTAATTAATTTAAACATAGCATATGACATTTAGGCTCCGATCGTCCACTACACTGCCAAAATTATATGGAATAATACTTTTAAGATCAAGATTGATGCTTGTTGAGAGAATGAAAGAATGTGAAGAGATCCAAAGAATCTCACATTGATGATATGGACAAAAACGTCTTAGTATATAAACTAGTAGGTTATTTCTCCTATTATCAATTGGTTTTAGGATGTAACTCCACTCGGCTTATGTGTTATGCTGTTTAATTAGTAATGTTGTTACAGACCAAATGGATTCCACTACAGGTAGAATATGGTAAACTCTGTAAACCAAACGAGACCCAAAAAGGCATTATTATGCCCAGAGCTCTCCTCTCCGCCGCCGGCTACAGATCTCTCGCTCTCTCTTTCAATCTCGCTCTGTCGTCCGTTATTTATCTGATCTCACCAAGCGTTGAATACTCAACTAAAAGCTACATGTGAATTGATGGGTAACAATTCAAAAAGTGACACGAAAATATTTACATCCCCTCTATTTAGGGGAGAGTCGAGGGCATGGATAATCGAATCCCAAGCTTCTCGGACCTAAAATTAAAAAAAAATGTTTTTTTTACTAATTTTATAAATTAAAAAGCACAACAAATTTAATAAATTCTAAAATATGTTTTGTTCATATAGAGGGGTGGCCACTAATCACAAAGATAAAAGACTCAAACCCCTATATATATATTTTTTATGAAAAAATTTATTTATCTTTTTTTTACTTATAATAATTATTTCAATTATAAATTTTAGATTTCTTTCAATATATTTTTTTTAAAGAAAATTTCTCATATATGCAACAAAAAACTGAAAAAGTAATTGATCTGATCTCCCTCTAAATAGTGAAGAATTAATAGTACAATGGAGAAAATCATCTGATGTATGCTGCAATTGCTTCATCAGGATCATTGCTCTTATGATGAAGAGGTGTAGTGAGATAGGACCCCCTTGTCAGAGTCCTCTACTTGGTTTGAAGATATTTGTTGAGCCATCATTAACTAGGACCGAGAACAAAACTATTTACGCGCATTTTTCAGTCCATGAAATGATCAGTCATTGAATCCAAACTTAGCTAATACTTTGTACGAGAAATTTAATTCTACTCTATTATAGGCTTTTTCCATATCAAGTTTTATTGTCATCCATCCCTCTATCCTTTTTCGATGACATCATGATTTTTGCTAAAGCAAATGCAGGTACAAAAATCATACATCAAATTAAGTAAAATAAATTATTGTCGACTATTGTAGCATATCGGAACAAAAGGTAAATTTTAACAAAATCGGTGTTCTAGGGGACTTCATGGGTGACAAACCAACAAAAGCAATAAATGTAGGGATCTTACCTATTGCCAACAACATTGCATTTGACTAATACCTCTAAGATGCCCAGTTATCAACTTATGCCCTTGAAAATGTAAAAACTACTCGCGAATATAGTACACATGATCTAAAACACTCGGATACTTATCACAGATATTGAAGACAAACTTTGCTAGAGGGTTAGGAGACAAAAACTGGTTTACAACATCAACCCTTGACAAAATCATAGGGAACTAAAGAAATCAAGAAAGTACGTACTTGCTTAGATCTAAGGAATTGAGTGTCTTCTAAATGTGAAAATTTTCATGTGGAAACTTGTTATGAATGGAACCCGAATAAAAACGAGACTAGTTAAAAAAGGAGTTGTGGTTTTCTTGTCTTGTACATTATGCAACCAATCTGATGAAAACGCAACCCATCTATTTACAAGGTGCACTCACACGATACAACGTCTTTCAAAGATTGATAACACGACGACTAACTTCATATCGTAACTTATCAAACGATCAAACAAATTACAAATGATATTTTTTCTCGTCTAAAAAAAATCAAACTTGGCTACTCTTTGATATGGGGTATTTGGACAATCAAGAATAAAGTAACTTTCAACGATGATAATTTTACAGACAACAAGAAATAGGAAATGTATATACGACAGCTCATACAACAACTAAACGACTCCAAACAGTCTTTTAGGAAAATACGAACACGACAACCACACACCCACATAAACAACCGAGGAAAAAGAAAAACATAAGGTGGAAAAGCCCTATAGTGTAACACTTCAAAATCAATTTTGATGGGTCCAAGCTCCCATCAGGGTATGCTATAATTGTGATTGTCATCTGGGATGTCACCGACTCTATTATGGCCTCCGGTAGCTTCTTTTGAGGTGATGCATCTTCCTTAATGGTTGAAGCATTAGCGCTCCAGTAAAGCCTTGTTGAAACAAGAGACCATCATGAGCATCTCTGGCAAGTGAAAGTTCCCTTGGGAGATCAAGATGAGCATCGCGGGCATCCTACAACTCCTTCAGCATGTCGAGTGGTCTTTTTGCACACACGTCTTCGGCTAGGTCAACCAGTGTTGGGATTCTATTAATCCTTTTCTAAAACCTAAAGTGTTTTGATGACAACAGACAAACCAAAGAAACAAGGTCGTATGTGTTTGCCAAGTGCTATGCCGAAAAACATGAAATAAACTTAGCAAGGGAACTCGAGATAAGAAGATTGATCATAAAGACAACTTGGATCTCGTGAAAGAAAACTAGAGAAGATTTCATTGGAAGGTATACAAGTGAAGGAACTATACGATGAAGTGTAGAAGAAGTTTCGGTTTAAGGAATAAACTATGAAGGACACATAAGAGAAGCATGAAAAAATTTGAGTGCATGTGACATTAAAGGAACTAATGATGTCGACAAAGGTATATGTCCTAGTGAAAGGATACATTCCAGTGAAGGTTCGTGTGGTAGACCATGAACGTTGCAGAATCTTATGTGTTATAAAAGTCCTATTGTGAGCTGAAGTGAAGAGTGAACAAAACTAGTCATTCTAAGAATTGAGCATTTGTTGAAGGGAACTAAGATGTGCGACAATGTTTAAGAAAAGCATAGGCGGTGTAAATGTGAAGAAGGAGCATGAAGGGATTGAACACTTGTCTATGAGAATTGACAAGTGATATGGAAAAGGTTAAAGACACAATCAAACAAGAACTATACACCGGATGAAACTGGACATCTGATAGAAACAGTCATCAATGGGAAGTAGTAGTCATCCCATAACGGACGCGAAAAAGTCGGAGTTAATTGGGCCAAGCCCAATGGGCATAAGAGGTAGAGGATACTGACGCGGAACTTAATTAGAACAGGGAAGCCACCAAGAGCGCCGCCACCGTTCAAGCTTTCGGGAGGGTCGCCGCACTAGCCGCCTAGAGCCACCACGAGTGTCGCCCTCCACCCCACCGCCCTCAGCCTCAGGCCTCCACTTCTCCTTCTTCCTTCACCTTTTTTTTTTTTTCTTTTTTTCCTTCTTCAGACACCATGGTTGTCTCCGAGATGCCACCATGAGCGCCGCCCTCAGCTTCAGGCCTCCACTTCTTCTTCTTCCTTCTCCTACTTCTTTTCTTTTTTTCTTCTTCCCTATTTTCCCCATGTGCAACCTGAATTTATGGGTCTTGGTTACCTATTATTTCTGCAAAAAAAAAAAAATGGACAATTTGCTACATTTGCAAATTTGGGGGGGGTTACTTTTACCAGGGGCAATTTTATGGTATATTGGATACCGTTTTCTCAAGATTGTTCAAGTCCTCGATACTCTCTCCGTTCGGTAAAACATGTCATTTTAGCTTCTTTCACAAGTTTTAAAGCAATTAACAAATGTACTAATTTACCCTCAATTATTACTCTCCTTTTAAACTTTATCGAAAACTACAACTAACAAACCATCAATCATATTAAGGGCATTTTTATAAAGTAAAGTGCAAAATACTTATTTGAAAAAAAATAACACCCTAAAATAACATGTTTTGCCGAACGGATGGAGCAGTGATAATCTAGTAATCGAGGTTGTGGTTTAGGGTTAGTTTGGTAAAACAAAGATGATGGGGTAGCTGAAGCTGATAGGATAGACGAAGCTGAATAGCTGATGGATTAAGTGTGTTAAATATATGTTAAATTAGAGCTTTTAGAAACTAGTAAGATGTTTGGTAACCAAGCTGACAGAGTAGCTGATGCAAACTAGCTCATCAGATAGAAGAAAATGAATATAATTCTGAAAAGCTTACGGTGAACAGCCGTTGAAAATCCAATTTCAAAAACTAATAAAATTTAAATCTTATATTTAACTTATTTAAAACTATAAAATATTAAAACCAAAAGCTCCGAAAAGCTACTTGCATTGCCAAACGGACCCTTACTCCTTCATGATTTCGTACGGAGGTGCTTTAAAACAAAAAGGTAGAAAATGAAAAGGATAATAGGCGGACCGGACTAATATAGGGTGGTTAACACTGTGTGGTAAAGGGCCGTTCCTTGATGTGCAAATGCAATGGTCGTCAGGCCCACCTACTCTATACTCTATACACGTACCAATCGGTACCATTTAGATAATCAACACATCGATTATCATGTGGATTAATTAAAATTAGTTTTGAAATTTTATACTTGAACAACTAGTTTTCCACATTATATTATTTTTTTAATTAGTTGACAATATAAGTTAATCTCATTTGGTCAACTACACGATATGCATTCTCTTTTTTTATATATTTTCTTGATGTTACCGAAACCCTTATTTATTTGTTTGTTTCTTATAATTAGTCTTAGTTGCAATTTGCAACTAACGCTCTTGACGTTTCTTTGATTTTAACCGCCACTATGTTTTCTTTGGATGAAATTCCAACTTAGATAAAGTAGTGTACTCTTTTGCAAATTGATAAGTATTTTAATTACTCCCTCCGTTCTTTAATATATGTCGTTTTGGGTGATTACACATAAATTAAGGAAATGCAATGGGGTGATTAGATTGCATTAATTACTTGCAGTTGCTCTTCAATTTCCATGAATAAATTAACTCCCAATATTTAAACACAAGCACAGACTAGTTTGGAGCCAAAATTTCAAAGCAATGGGGTGATTAGACTGCATTAATTACTTGCAGTGGTGGGTGGTGAATAGTAGAAAAAGCAAATAGAAAGTGTGGGAGCAAATGAAAAAAGCTGTACAACGACTTATATTTTGCTAAATGTGAAAAACCTCAAAACGACTTATAATAAAGAACGGAGGGAGTAGTTTTATCTATTACGCTCTCATTACTTTATATATTTATTCTATTTATAAATAAGTGATTTTTTTAATTTATGTACTTTTTTTATAATTGTAAAAACTATATATAATATTTAATTTTTTTAAATAATATCATACTCATTACTAATAAATATGATATTATTTTTTAAAAATTGATATGCCATATAATTTTTACCATGTTTCAAAAACGTGCATTAATTGAAAAAAGTCACCTATTTACAAATGAAGTAGTATTTTATTATTTTTTTGAAAGTTAGAGATTTGAAAGATCAAATATGTTAATATGCTATGGTATTTTAATTAGTTGTACCTATATACTTCCTCCGTTCAGAAATAAGTGATGTTTGACTTTTTTGCACTTTTTTTAAAAATCTAAAAATTATATAAAATATTAATTTTTTTTATTTTTTAAAAATAATTTTAAACTTATAAGTAGTAAGTATAAAATTATTAAAAAAATAATAATTAAAAATTTGATATTTTATATAGTTTTTAGCTCTTAAAAAGCGTGCTAAAAATAAAATGCCACTTATTTCTAAATATGTATTTACTACGGAGTAATTTGGTTGTTGTTTTGATCCAATTTTGTAGCGGATTTGTAATATGTAAATACAATATATCATATTTTCCGTGAGAAAAAAAGACTAGGTTCTGTTTGGGAAAATTAATTGCTTTTCAAGGTTTTTTTATTTTAATATACTCCGTATTATATAGTTCTAAATAAATTTAAAATAATACTAACCTTCAATGAGTTTATGGATTATGATTTTCAATAACTATTCATATCAAAAATTTTGAAGTTTTTATTTTTTATATTCACAAATATATTATCCCTAATCCTCTTTATTACTTATAATTTGTATTAGCTATGTTATTAGATAAATTTATCACATATCTTACTAGTTTATAATAAAAAAAAGATTTAGCATCTATTTGACATATTAACTTTAACTATTCTAACAACTTTATATTATCAAACGGAAGGCTAAATTTTATATATATATATATATAAGTGGGACTCGAATTATATTGGGATGTAGGCTGCATGTTCTTATATTATGTGGTCGGCAGAAATTGCCCACATTTTACGCTTTCTATTTTTAGAAAATTTTGGGCCTTTTTTTCGGTGGGCAATGCATTTTAGGAGCCATTTTTTTATAAAAGGAGCCATTTATTCTTCTTCTGATTCTGTTCAGTATATTTACTTTTAGGTTATTAAAAAAGTATATATATATATATATATATATATATATATATATATATATATATATATATATATATATATATTTACTTTTAGTTTAAGGACATAATAAATTAAACGTTTATTTTTAGGAATGAATTAAATCTTTCAAAATAAGACTGCAATGTGATTGACCGATTTATTTATCATCAAACAAAAACTATTTTACATCATTAATAATTAGAGTGCTAAATAAATATGCATATTCAATATATGCCTTTTTTTTAGTAAACAATATATGCCTTTTAAGGTATAGGTAGAGAAATGTTAAACCAAAATCTAAAGTTTGAGCCTGACTTGTGAATAAATTATTTACTTCTCAAGTCTAAGAAGCCTAAAAGAAGTTTAAATCACATACACATATATATTCAGATAAAATAAAGTTTAAAACCAACCCTACTAATCCATTTTCGATCAACCAACACTAAAAGCAACGTCAAATTTTTCCAATTTTGCTAATCTTAGTAGTTAGTAGTGTTGGGGTTTTTTGTTTTTATATTATAAAATATAAATTCACCTTCTCTAATACAAAAAGTAAATATAGTGTCTATCTTTATATTTATATTTATATATATTCTTAATTTGATAAAGTGATCCATCACATATGAATCTATATTTATATTTATATATATTCTTAATTTAGAAGATTTTACGCTTATGTATCAATACTACCTTCATTTTAGGGATTTCAACCAATTACATTTTTCTATTTCAATTTTTATTTTACTCCTTTTTTCTTTTATTTTTATTTTTTCAATTCTCTCATTTATCTCTTTAAATTATTCACATTTTTTTAATACATTTACTGATTGGGCTTAATTCAAAACATTAAATCCAATCTAAATCGATCACATTTATTTTCTCTTTAAATAAATTATTTTTTTGAACATGATATTGTTATTTTTTTACTGACCAATAAGATTAATTACAAATATTCATATCTATATATGCTACTTTAAAGAAGATTTTTAAAAAAATATGAAATTATTTATAAGATATTTTATAATAATAAATTTTATGATTTTTATCCTAACTTTTATTAATATTTTATAATATTAATTTTCTATATTGATAAAATTAGATTTTTAAAAAAAATCGCGTCGTAGCACGGAAGTGGTAGTTTCCATCAAATTTAAACCTTGACAAACTTGAAATATTCGAGTACAGGATTTAAAGAGTTCATCCATTTTTTCTCAACACACATTAACAGTAAATCAAACAGGCTGAGAGTTCAGCCCAATTAAAAGGCTGGGCCCAAACCATACAACCAGTTTGGGCCATAAGGGAAGGTAAAATTGGAAAGTAGGTTGAAGCTTGGCTGTTTGGGGTACCCTGCATGGCTGCATGTACTGAATACAACTTTGGGAGATGGAAAGTACAATGAATCCCTACAAAGTTGGATTAATTGTATGCGTTTAGTTACTCTTTTTGTTGAAAGAAAAAAATAATTAAGAATTTAACTTTCTAAAAAGTTCAATTCCTACAAAAGAGAGGGAGTATTCTCAATTATCATCAAGAATTGTAATTTTTGAGAAATAAACTTCTCGCGTTCAAAACGAGTCCTAATTGGGACAAAGTTAGATGGAAGTTGACGAAATGCCAGAAAATCATTATCTAATAATTTGAGAGGTGGACGGAGGCATGATACATTGATACATCACATGGAAAGGAAATGCAAACCAAACCATGAGGAATGGCTCAAGCTTAAAATATCACAACACATCATCGACTCGCGTGGATGATCCGTTGATAGATTGCGAATGTTGAGAGTACGAAAGAATCAGGAGACTCACACGGCATCTCGATTCAGGAGAACAGAAAGCAGAAGTGAACTACTAGTACCAGAACTGATTTTTTTTTTTTGGTTTCGGACCGACTCATTTGACAGGAACGCCATATCAAGGGTCGTGGTTGCCAATGCCAATTGCCCAACGAGAAATCCAGGAAAACAGCAAGAATACATATCTGTAGATTCTGTCCATGTAAAAACACAAACCAAATTTGTTGAAGTTGACAGCCAGTTAACTTCAAACAATTTGCTTAAAGCTATAACACTGTCATTGTCAAGAGTTATTCCCTTTGCATATCCTCTGAGCTCTGCTTTTAGAAACACCAGAAAATATAAAATGAAAACAATCTTTATAACTAATACTCCATAGTTGTTTGTTCGGTATTTTCTTCTACACTATGGGAGTTGTGTTAATCGAGTCTCTCGATTCATTAGTTACCATGTTTAATATTTCGAATCTTTTTCTTTTTTATCCTTGAAAAAAAACAGCACTAGCTCCCAACAAACCAGGCGGGGGCCACTTCTCTCCATCTGTTCCCAACAAACCAGCACTAGTTCAAAGCAACTAATCTTAGATTATCATTAGATTAATACATCAGGTTCCCACAAGTATTAGTATAATATTTTCTCCTTGTCAATTTCAAGACACCTTTCAACTGAGTTGGTCTCTCCTAGATAAGGGTTCAAAATGAAGTCAATAAACAAAGTAATATCAGCCTTAAATATTGGGCTTAATTTAATCTTTCCTCATATTTTAAACATATAACACACATCAATGTCCATTTCAAACATACTCCCCCATATCCGCTAGGGTGTCACCAAATCATACAACAAAAACACCTTCATTTTTGACGAATCTGAACAGCTGTTGTAAATTTTGAATGGATGGGGGAAAAACAAAAAAAAACTGGACAATGCAGGGCATCAAAAGGCAAGATTGATCAGATTAATAAAGGAGAGTTGCATCTAACAAAAAATATGCATGGAAGGAAGATAAAAACACAAAATAAACAAGGAACATGGATTCATTACCCCAAAAGTTGATTCAAGAAAGATACTAGAAATCAATCCTACATAAAACACACGCAAGAATCCACACAGTTGTTCCGGAAATTAACATCTTAAGGCCATTATCCAACATTCACTGCTTGTCAAAACAAGCTAACATTTTAATAAAATCCCTCTACACAAGGAAAGGAAAAGGAGGAATACCAGCAGCAGTCGAGCTCAAAACAGAGTTGCAGGTGAATTCGTCTGGGCTTTTACAACATAGAATCTGTCCGAGCGGGCAATCTCCTGAAGAAGTTGAGGGGCACGGATGGGAGCTTGTGACGAAACCTTGGGTGCCTGAGCACGTAAAAGCCAGTTAGAAGTGCCACAACCTGGAATGGTGTCACATACAGAACGACAGCCGCAACCAAGCAGAAAACGACAAACAGTGAGGTGGCTCTGGGATCTCTCCAGCTAAGCAGAGACTGCAGCCTCTCTCCTTGGGTGGCTAAATCACCGACAACTGTTTGGATCCTCCCAGCTATGCTCCTTAACCGGTCATATCTCATCCTGATTACATCAGGAGGAGCAGAGGTAGGGAATGTATCAAATTCTTCATTCAGTTCATCAGGGTGGGCGTTATCAGCATGGGAGAGCCGGGTATCCATGTGGGGAGGATTCCTTGGCCTCCACCTGTAGTACCAGACCCCGATCAGGAACAGGTAGAGGAAGATAGTTGGCAAGATAAGCTCTGGGTACATGACCAGTATAAAGAACAAGATATGTATCAGAACAGTAGTTATGGGATTCCTCCAGTGGCATATCTGATCAAACCATCTGCCAACGGCAATTATCCCACTCAGAACTCCCATGATTCGGAAAAAGTTAGCCTTGCTCCTTCTCATACTCCACATATGGGACCCAACATCCAGCATATATTCAACTACCTCCTTTCTCAAAGGTGGCTCAGCACGAGTGAGTCTCATTGACACGATCTGGGTGGCCTGGTGTCTCAAACTATCGAGCTGACTGATAGTTAAGGGGTGGATATAATGCATCTTGGGCAGCAAAGGATGAGAGTACATGTGCATCATATTTATCAAGGATGAACAAGTGTACCTAACTGCCAACTGTATTTCTCCCATCTTTTTCACTCCATTAGGATACAGAACTAATAGAGGGTAAGAATGAGTGTATACCCTGTCGGTTTCAAGAGTAGACAAGCGGATCCTTACTTTACCAATCCTAGAATCCCTGGCCCCGTTTGCCTTATCTCCTCCTCCATGTAAATGGCAGTTGTCAAATACTCCCACAGTGATAACAGTGCAAGGATCGAAAACCTCCCAGGTGTATTGCTCATTCCATTTTGGGCTGGCACTGTCCATTATGGTCCTCGTTCTGACCCATTTCTGCCCATATTTAGCAACACAGTATGCATCGGTTGACTGTCGGCCATCCTTCACTTTCATGGGCATCAATCCTTGTGCACTGAGAATACCCAATTCAAGAACTCCAATACTCGGCTTCCACAACTGCTTAGCTGTTGGCCTAAGATCACTGCTGTAATGTGTAGACTCATCAAGAACATGATACCCACCATCCAAAGAAATCCTCATATGAACCCTGCTAGCAAACTTCACTTCCTTCTTCTTTTCACCTTCTACATGAACATGTTTCTCAAGATTAAACCATTTCGAGTTTATAGGCCTGTGATCTAACCGTCTGTCAACATATTGTAGTGGAATTGCACACCTACCCAACGTTTCATCCTTGCCAGGTCCAACTCTGTCTTCCACACTCAAAATCAAGGGCTCTTCAAAAGGCTCAGCTGCAACAAACATCAAATCCTCATTCCACATGGGGTTGATAGTCCTGCTCTGTGAGATTCTTGTTCTCATTATTTGATTTCCAAGTGTGGCCTTCACATAGAGTTCTGGGAACCTTCCCTTATCAGTCGGGATCAAGTCCTGCGCTTCAATCACATTCACCCTGAGATACCAAAGTTTAGGAGAGAGATAGACCTTCGAACGCATATTTGCAAGAGCATCTGTTCCACTAACAGCTGCAGCTTCCGAATGCCAGGCTTCAGAAAACGCCTCATCAGCCTGGGTACCCCACCAAACAGCCAACATGATCTCTCCCCTAGCCTTACCTGCCTTCCTGTCTTCAAGCCTATACCACTGTGCAGCCAAAGGACTATCTGGCGGAACACGTTTTGGTACCTCGTTCAAATCAAATATCACACAACCAATGAAATCATCCTTCATAACATCCTTATCCTTGACAGTGACCTCAAGGAATGATGCCTGGATCCGATCCTTGGAAAAGGCAAACACCTGATTCCACTCAGGATTAGTCTTCTTCTCGAAATGTCTGGTGGTACCCTTGTAGTTCCCGAGCTTTATTTCAACATAAGGATCACAACCACCGGTGACATCCATGCTTGGCAATTCCTTAGCCCTCACAACCCTGACATAGAGGTATTGCATCTGCTCCACCAAGTCATGGGTGCTGGTATGTTTGTCACCGGTCATCTTACCACCACCGAGGTGGGGTTTGGTCTCTTTGAGAGAGAAATCTTCCTGCGGAAGTTTCTGCATTTTTTCTGGATTTGAGAGATGAACGTTGCTTAAACCTCGGGATGATGTATCTTAAGGTACCCAAGCACACAACAACGGCAATTAAATAGCAGCTTGAATTTGAATTTAAATAAGGGAGGAGTAAGTAAGAGTCTTAATAATCCCCAAGCGAAATCAGCGGCGAGCCAGCGAGAGAAGAGGAACAAGAAACGTTTCTGAAGTTGAAACGGCAGAGCTCACAGGATAAAGTTGATCTAGCAAGACAGAAAATGGAAATGGCAATCGAAAGAAGATAAATCGCTCGCTGAGAATCTCCAGATCTGTAAGACTTCAACTCTGCAAACAATCAAAGAAACCGGAAAAAGGAAACGTAGGTTACAAACCGACACAAAGAAGCAGCAAACATTCAAATCCACACCACCACTAAAAACTCATCCATCCGCATGCAAATCCGAAAGCTGACACACAGCAAAAGAACCACAATGAACAGATTAGCCTGCTAAGGTCCCTCAAAAGAAAAAAAAGAAGCCAAAATCGCTTGAAAACAGTAAAAATGTGATAAACAAAACCCTAGAAAACGCAAAATCAACAGCAGCAGTAACAAAATAATATCCGCTACACACTAGCAAGCAGACGATGTAAAAAAGAGACAGAAAGCGGAGACATACTTACAGCAGAAGGAACGGGACTCCGGGGGAGTCGTTCGAGAGGACTCAATCGAGGAAAACGCATCAGAGGAAGCTCATAAGCATTTAAGCCATGGCGGTTAATGGTGACAGGAAGGGGGAGGGTAGATTGGGAAGCAGCTTCAGCGGGTAGAAATTGGAGAAGAGAAAGAGATCTGGGAATCGGAGAGATAGAGATTGGGGATATACGAAGAACAAAGGCTGCCAAATACAAAGAGGCTCTCTCTTTCTCTCTGCTGCTTTTAACATACACACACCCCTTTTTCTTTGTCTACTCACCACCCGCTTTTGGTTGCTGTGTTGTCTCTGTTGCACGGAGAGAGAGAGAGAGAGAGAGTATCGCGCGTGCAGCGTCCTCCTCGTTCTTCTTATTTTACCCGCCGGGTTTACACGACCAATATTTCGTCAAGCGTAATCAATGGTCGAAATATCGGGTATCGGGGTATTATCGGTTTGGGATAAAAAGGATATATCGGGGATATATCGGATTTATCGGATTCGGAAATTTTTACCTATAAATATTATATTTATACTTCAAAATTTAAAAATACACATGAAAAATTAATATTTAAATTGTAAAATTACCAAATGAATTTAAAAAAAATAAAAACAACTCAAAAAAAGCTAATTGCTAGATGGAGTGGACGTCGGAATCGAACCAATTGCATTGGAAGCTCTAGAAGAACTGGAATCACAATTTCCTGGAATTCCTTCCATAGCAAGTTCAAATAACCTGCGAAACATCGAACATGTACATTCAATTCAAGTATTCAACTAGTTCAATTCAACTAATTTAACATAAATCGAATTTTTGGCAAAATCCTCCCAAATCAGTCCCAATACAGTGAGCACAGTTGATTCATTTGCTCCCAAATCAGTCCCAAATTCAACTAATCTAAAGAAATCGGGTATACTAATGAACACAAATACACATACTGTCAATCTGTCATACTCAGACTCAGTGCTCCCAAAATCAGAAGAAATTCAACTGAAAAATGTAAACCGACATACCTTGTGTGTAGTCTGCAGAGGCGGCCAGGGAGGATCAGTGGAGGCCGAAGATGATCAGAAGAGGCCGGAGAAGATCAGGGGAGGCCGGAGAGGCTGCCTGAGAATCGGATAGGCGCACAAGCGCGCAGTCAATGGCTCGCACAGTCGCACACTGCCGGAGAAGAAGCTCTCGCGAGGTTGTTCAGGGGAGGCCGGAGAAGATGAGGGGAGGCCGGAGAGGCTGAGACTCGTCGAAGCCGCAGGTCTCGCCGGAGAGGAAGCACCAGACCAGCCGGAGAAGTCTCGCGCGGTTGTTCACCTCTTCGGCCTTCGCAAATCGCCACCTAGGGTTTGGACGTCGATGAATTGGGGATTTCTCTCTCAGATAGATGTTGCCTTTTTTTTTAATTTTTCCATGAAAATAAAATAAAAATTAATGACCTAAGCCAACCGATATTGACCGATATTGCCCGATATATCGGTCAACGACCGATAAATAGCGTTGACCGATATAAGGCAACCGATACCCCGATATCGTATCGTGTTCTAAATATCCCCGATATATCGCCGATATATCGGCCGATATATCCGATATTTAGAACACTGAGCGTAATACGGGTTACGGAGTAGTGGAGTATACTGTACCAATTTTAAAAATTAGTAGGTATTTTTGCTTCAAAATAATACTACATCCCACTAATTAAAATTTGACATTTTATTATTTATGTACATTTTTTTAGGTATTAAAAACTATATAAATTATTAATTTTTTTTAATAATTTCATACTTATTACAATCAAGTATGAATTTATAAAAATAAATTTTAAAAAATGTTAATATTTTATATAATTTTTATCATTCTAAAAAAACGTGCATGAATGTTAAACGACAAGTTTTAATTAACAGATAGAGTATATTTTTTATCCGTTCAAAAATAATATATTAATATCGGTTTTTTAAATCGGTAGATATTTGACCGATTTGAAAAGACGGTATCAACATACTTACCAATTTAATAAATTATTATTGGCAAATTGTTTTCATATAAAACCATCTATCAACTCCGCAAACCGTTCATACACTTAACTAAAAATTGACCATGTGTATTATCGATTAATTTCATAGTTTGATCAATGATTGATTCTCTAAGCGATAAGGCATGATGTAAGCTTAAGTTTGTATCAAGTAGAAGTAAGAGTTACCCAAATCCATGACTTAGAATCAACCTTATTATTTTTGCTCATACTCCGATGATTATGTTTGGAACTACATTTATTATTTTATTGGATTTTCTAACATATGTCACGTACAAGTATGCAACATCATATTTTCTAAGACATATCATGCATTCTCTTGCGTTTGTGGCAATCGTGACGCGTCATGATATACTATAGTCTACCAGGATCTAGACATAACCAAATCATCATCTGTATTAAAAAAAAAATTGTACTAGTATAACTTAACTTCAAAGATCATACTTTTAGTGAGATACAATATAATTATGGTTGTTACTTGTTATTGTTGTTGCTCAGGGTCGGGCCTGAGATTTTGAATACCTGAGGCGAGATTTCAAAATGGGGCCATTTATTATTTTCAACCCTAACAAAACAAACATCAAATTATATAAAAAAACACAAATAGCAAGCCAGCGCAGCAGCAGCATACACAAATCTAATGTTGAATATTAAAAAAAAATATTAATGTTATGATCTTGTAATATACTGTATCATGTTAATTTGTTATGAATATTTTAAAAAAAATGTATTCCCAAATCTAATTTTGGATGTGCATATGATGGAACTATCAACTCGTTGTTCTTAGCTAGTGGCTTCAGGAGATTTAAGTATGCAATCTAGGATTTCAGTAAGAGGAATTTTCATACTGGATTTCGTCTTGTGGAAAAAAGAGAGCTAGGAAAAAAATTCATACTGGATTTCGCCTTGCGTTTAAAAGATCCACCTTCCCCTCTCTCGTGTCTTTATCCGTTGAGCCAAGTTGCCTATGTAGTTTTAGAGTGTTTTCACTTTATATATATAAACATTATGTACATACATATGAACATTGGGCCCCCTACCGAAAGTGGGCCTGAGGCGACGGCCTGTTGGGCCTCGCCTCAGGTCCGTGTAATGTTGCTACACAAATACGAGTAATAAGATAATAAGATTCTAATCTACGTTGTAAAAAATTTAGGTAAAGAAGAAGAATCTAATATACTCCCTCCGTCCTAAAATACATGGACTTTTAGACTTTTGCACAAGTTTTAATAAAACACTTTACTTTTAAAAAAAAACATCATCATTGCACTAACTTTTTCATAAATTTATTATTTTTTAACACCCACTACACATTTTAATCAATCAAATTATTTTAAAAAGTCAACAACACACAAACCAATACAAATAATTACAACTTCCTACCTAGAAAACATAAAAACTCATCTATTGTTACACAAAAATCTACTTCTAAAAACCCATGTATTATTGGACAGAGGGAGTATTGATCTGCCCGATAAAAACAAGACACATTATTACATCGAGGCTTGTTCACTGGAGGGAGCCGGGAGGGGATATTATTTTGCTTGGCTGGTATCCAATATCTACAGTTCCACACCGTTTGCCATTGCCTTCTCAGTTCTCCCCCATTGCGAAATTACCACTTACCAGAGACAGACTTAATGGGGCCCAGAGGTGCGGGCCCCACCGCAACCTTGCCCCAGCCCATGGCAGGTCCACAACGCAAGGAAAATTCATTTGCGCCTGCAACTGCAAGCGTGATTGCCCTCCCACCTTGAGTGCAAAACGGCCTCGTTTTGGCTTCGTCTGCAGAATCTCGTGTGGCCAAACACAACAACAACTAGAATGGAAAAAAATACAGTGTATAATTAAACCCAAAAGCTTTCATATTATGCATCACCCAGAGAACCATTTGTAACATAATTACTGCGGAGTACTTAATAACCAACCCTGTTCAGGAGCACCCATCCGCCCTGACTCGTACAAACAACAAATCTGGATGAACCCACAATTTTGCACTAAGATATAATGCACAATAACTTCTCACTCTCTCTCTAGATAAATAAGGGGAATAAGATTAGTAAGTACTACTACTATCTAGCTCGAATAACCGGGGATTCAATCATGGCCATCCCTAGTCTGATGGCATAAAGCTTGAAAATGCGATTCAATCATGGTGATCCTCACTTCCTCAGCATCCTCCTCCAGTCTTGATTCACACCCGGGGCTTCAGTTTGGAGCATCGGTCTCCTGTAAGCAGTAAAGCTGACGAATGTTTCCGGATGCTGCAACAACATAAATGTAAGAGGAGTTTTAATAAAGAAGAATAAAACAACAAAGATTTAAAAATAAAAAATTTCAATGATCATTACCATATAGCCAGTCTTTGAAGCAAATATGAAGTGCACAAGAAAGCTCTCGCTTCTTATTCTCGTCAAGTAGAGTTTCCTTTAGAATTTGCTTTACTTCCCCAAGGTTGTTACGCTGCAAATAAAAAAGATTAGCGTGTGTACGCAGGATTGAGAATATGGGATGATTTATGAGGCATATTGTAACTTGTAAGAGCATCAATAGAGCACATAATCATTGTCTGGAGTGTAGTTCTTTGCTGCATACATTTCGAACTTGAGAGCTCATATAAGCTTCTGGCAAGGAAAATGGATTGTCTGCAGTGTTCCCAGCAGATTCGCCAAAAAACCATTTCGGAATCTGAGAATAAAGAAAATAGCCAATGTATGAATTTACTTGGAGATACGTAAGGCTGGCAAGTGGAGTGAGCAATAGGCTTCTCCCATGATAAGGGAAAAAAAATACTCACACATGCCTCTAAAGCAGAAATGTGAACAGTGAACGGAAATGAAACATACAAACTACACATACTTGAAAGTTTGTGAACACATCTGGATCCAAATGTGAGGCTGTTTCAGTTTGAACATCAGAAGTACCAGCTGGATGAGAAAATGAATCATGAGGATCAACCACACCTAGCGCCAAAGATTCATCCCATCTGTTGACAGATGCCTCAATACCAGCTTCAGCCATGTGCTCCTCTAACTGAGGGTAAAATGTGTTATAGGGGGCAACCTGAAGGCACGAGGAAAGATTGGTCATATAGTGTCCAAAATAACATAAAACACGCCCATCATGGAGGAATTCAAGGTTGAGATTGAACTTTACAAAAAAAAAAAAAGCTTAATTATTTCCAGTTTACTATTTCAGAGAGGAAAAAGAGAAATCTCTACAATGCACCCCAAAAGTTCAGGGTGTGCGTAGTTATAGATATTCTAAAATAAATTCAACATACAAGTGCCAATGCAACACGCAAGCCTGTGATTAGCCAGAGGAAAAATAACTTACATCCATGAAATGTGCCTGCTATATTTGCATGAAATAAATATAATATCTTATTCTCCATGCCTTCTTCCTTGTAAAAGGTTGCTGACCCACTATTTAGTATACTAGTATGTAGGTAAATAGGAATTTCACTCAAACTCTAAAGCCAGTCAGATGAAAGCAAATGTCATCAAAAATAACTTGCAGGAGGGACTACTAAATGCTAGTCACCAAGGCTGCATGTTATAAGGACTTCTACAGACTCCAGAGCAGGAAAACAACCATCTGGTAAAAAGCTAAGCTACAAAGACTATCCAGAAACAGACCTGAAGCTTGTGATTATCACCAACAATAAGTGGTCGGTGATTTACACCCAAGAAGAAAACGCACTCGCGACAATTGGCAATGCAAATCCTTTTGGCAACACAAATCACATGAACTCGCTCACAGTGTTCTACTCTTACAGCCTACATTGACAGAATATACAATGAAAATATAGTTAGAAAATATACAATGAAAATATAGTTAAGAAAATAAACACCAACTGATTATATCATTACCTTGCTAACAGCTCCAAGAACTATAGTTGCATCAGAGCAACCATATAATGTGGCATATTGTAAAGGTGCTAAGACATAAATGACAGAATCATGACAGTTTGCTACCTGCAAATTAAGGTACGTTAGTTTCAGGGTACTTGAAAGTTGAAAGAATAAACCTCCTTCCACAATGTGAGGGGAAATGAAAACTCGTCACAGTGAGAAAAAAAAAAGGAGCTGTCAAACAAGTGAATATAACAAAAATGACAAATAGAAGTTTACATCAGGCTGCTCAGATTAGCTCAAGGTAATATAATGGGTTAATGCTGGGAAAATATAAAAATCATAACCAAATAACCCAACAGGTCAATTTGCGATGGTAGCTTAACAATGATTTGCAGAAATAATCCATAATCAAGGGATATTACTGTCTTGGATGCATGCCCACAAAACATCACCATTTTCATTTAGACCAACTGCAACAAAATTTTAGAGAAATATCAGGCTTGTCAGTTATTGTGCTGTACGAGGAGGTCTTTTGTCATATCGAACAGGTAAAAGCATTCCAGTAATTCACTTGATTGACATTTTCAGTTGATTAGAATTCTTGGAGAAGAAAACTCATCCTTTGATTTAAGCTGCCTGTAAATATTAAATAGCTCAAGAAAATAGTGAAATTTCAGCTAAATCCAAGCACACCTTAAGAGAAGAGCCATTCAGATCAGCTGCTTGTTTTACAAATGATGATTTAGAGACACCTTCTATAAAGTTCAAACCCCTAGCACTTGCTGTGGCCTTAGCTGAAGTTGGACTGGCATCAGTCATGGAAACATCCTGGTCAGAATTGCTGCTACTAGGTGAGCCATTATCTTTTGCAGAACTCCTCTCAGTAATATGTTCCAGAGAATCCGCTATACTCTGCAGAAGCCAGTCATGAACTTCAGCAGCAGGAACAGGAGCAGCAGGCATATCAGGATCTGAATTTGCAAAGAATGGGGCAGCTTGGCGCAATGGAATCCCTTCAGATCCCCTCTCACCAAAATGAATCAGAAAGCCAAGGTGTTCAAATCTCTCCATTGGAAAGACCTGAAACAAGGCACCAAAGGATTAATATGCTAATAATCAGTTACTTCCCAAGAAAAATTAAATAACAGGTGAAAGAGAAGAACAATGATGCAAAAATGTAGTTGAACCCAGTGTTATTTTTTTAGTCAATTAGCAGTATTTGCATGATGATACTGAGCTCAAGTTCATTCCTCAAACATCTAGGGAAACAATCACCTCCAGTTCCATTGACATCATCCAGTCCTAATGTGTCAACAGATGGCATTTGTAGAAGATAGAATCTGTTATTTACACATTAAAAAAAATCTCAAAGAGGAACTACGAGTACAGACCAACTTTTGTGTATTCAGTTTGAATCAAACTATGAAAGGTGATCAGAGTTTATCAGATCACATCATATAGCTCGTGGAGCACAATCTCATAAGGTTGAATGAAATTTCCGGGTATGGAGAGCAAATGCCAAGTAGTATGAAAGAGCTACTGATCTGGAATTGTCAAGTCTGCTAAAATCCGAAGGCTTTAAAGACTAACCAAAACATATTTTTATCCCCACCCAAAGATGAATGAATTAATAACTCCATCAAAGTACCGAGAATAAAACAATTGTGACAAACCAGGGAATTTTCGCCTTCACCATCAACTGGATCTGCTAAAAGAGTAAGTATGTTAGCTAAATGCTTCTGCAAATAGGACAATTGATGAGCCTCCTCGTCTGCTTGTGATGGCATAAATTTACGACTATTGCTGCGTGCAAGCTACAAGGTAACAGAAATTGAATGTTTGTGTTACCAAATGGACCATAACCAAATAATCACCAAACAAATACTGTATAAAACACCACCACAGATCAAAGAGTTTATGCCAACGAATGCTCACAAAAGTGTCAATAAATAAAAGGTTCCATTTATTTCCTTTTTGATGCTGTTAGGTTCAAAGAATGACACGGCTAAAAGATCAACAACATTAACTGGAACATGTACATGCTAGAAACTCATGTCAAAACCCCAATCTGAACCTCCATTCTGACTCTTACATCTCCTACCCTTCCTCTTCAATGCTATCTAAGTAACTACTAAAAACACCAAAAATTGAATGATGAGAGGGTGTATCAAATTCCATCAATGTACAGAGTAAGTCACACATGCTAGTGTGCTACACACCACCAATAAAAAGGAAAAAGAGAATGTCTATATGATAGGAACTTTGTCGTCAAATGATACAGTGGGATGCTTGTCCAGACGCTAAAATAACATAGTTTAAGAATCTTGATCACAAATACAGTGGGATGCTTGTCCAGACTCTTTTCAGGTGTCTAATGCAAGTTATTGCAACAAGCCAACTGAAAAGCAAAGGTCAAAAAGCAATGACATTGCTCAGCACTGCAATCCCTCAATCAAACCACAGCCGAAGCTATCCTTCCTTCATCTAGTCTTCTCAATTCTATTACATTAAACAATAACAAAAGTAGAAATTGAAGCCAAACGGAACTGCAAACAAAAATATCAATAAGGTGCATCAACAAGAGGTCAAAAAAGATACAGAATGATGGAAAACAATACAACATCCAAGTAATTACCTGCAACGGAGAAAGAGCCGACAAATAGCCATCAAAGGCAGAATGCGTAGGCCAAACATCGCCGATGGAGGCGGGATCCTTGTTCGTCCTGGGGAGGAGTCTCTTGTACGACTGAATATACAGAAAGAGGATCAAATCGAAGACATTGACGCCGGCCGAGTCGATCTGGTCGGGCTTGGCGAAGACGAGCGGGTCGGAATCGAAGGGGAGGATGGAGGAGATCGCATCGAGGACGAGCCTGGCGTGGTCCGGCGAGATCTGAAGGGTATCAGCTATGGCAGCCGCGTCAACACGGAGGGAAGGCTGAGAAGCGCGCTGAAGGAGCTTCGTCTTGATGGATCCAAGGGTGGTGGCTCCATCGGAGAAGATGAGCTTAGGGATTGGAACGAGGCCGTGCTCGAATGGCTCTCTCCTGGTGTGAATATAGATTGGATCTTTCACGGTGGCGGGGGCGACCGTACCATCTGCCATTGCTAATGATGATGAGAGAATGCAGGAGAGGGAATTTGAGCCTTGAAAGCAGAGAGAGAGAGAGAGGAAGAGGATAGTGTGGCGGTGAGTGTGGTGGGGCACCGTCAACTCCGGCGTGTGTTAAGCGCTTCCGTCTACCGCTACCTTTGATATTAAAACTGGTCAATTTTTCGACAGATTAAATACCTTTCTGGCTATGTACACCGCAAATCTGTTTGATTAAAAGGCTTAAGGACGTGCAATATTAGACACAAGGCTTGCACGTCCTTAAGACGTACAATATTAACCTTGTGATTTGCGGTGTATATAACAACACCCTTAAATACTGTATTTTTTTTTATCCTGCAATAAGGTTAAATTTATGCAAATTAATTTCACGCCACTTTTTATTTCCCTTGGGTTCAGATTAGGATAATCTCACCTCTAGTTATGATAAGAAACTTGTGATCAAACGTGAATTATACATCATTAAACTTTAAAATATACAGAGTATTTTTTTTACGGTTATGTTATCTACACGGCCTTCATCTCGCCATCAGCACGGTGCCGATGCCGAATGTCCAAGTCAGCATAGAAAACGCCTGCCGAAGCCGAATTCCCACGTCGGCCATTTTTAAATTACCAAAGCCGAATTCCCACATTTTTCCCTAAAACCTCAAAATGAGTTCATTTAATAAAGGGAAAACTAATTAAAATACCCTCACCTTTGGGGGTATGGTAAAAATATATCTTCAACTTTCAAATGTAATAAAAATATCCCGACCTTTGAGGGTAGTGGTAATATATTACCACGAGTTTTTTCACGAGTAAAAAATGATGACATAAGACAGCCTATCTGGAATTTTTTTTAACAAGGGGTTTTTTTGAACGATTTTCTTAGAAAAAAATAAAAAACTAGACCGGGTTTATAGACAACGCATTTTTCTCCCTCCTATTTTCTTCAGTGGTCGCTTCTTGAACTGTCTTCTAGGTCTTCCATGTACCTCATGGTTCCTCTTCAATGACAGTCTTCCTCCCGCGTGGTCGCTTATCTTAAGTTGTCTTTCTCACATCTTCTTTCTCTTCGATTCGTTCACGGATTTGACTGAGTAAGTTTTTTTCCCCTATTTGTTGTTGTTGTTGGTTTAGTTTTGTTGTCGGATTGGTGTTAGGAATAGTCGTGTTGTGTTGATTTGAGACAATTTTGACCGGATTAGTTTCTTTGTTGAATCAATTTCGTTTTTCGGGTTTAATTTTGTTTTCGGTTTTTTTTTTCCTAAGAAAACCGTTCAAGAAAACCCAGTTTTAGTGCTATATAATTTGTAAAAAAGCTTCCACGCAGGCTGCCTTGTTAAAAAAAATCCGTGTAGGCTGTCTTGTTAGCATTTTTGACCCATGAGAAAACTCGTGGTAATATATTACCACTACCCTCAAAGATCGGGATATTTTTATTACATTTGAAAGTTGGGGATATATTTTTACCATGCCCCCAAAGGTGGGGGTATTTTAATTAGTTTTCCCTTTAATAAAATAGGCTCAATCCCTTTTAAAACCCAAACTTTAGCCCACGAAATTATGCCCGAAAAACCATCTATTCCCTTCTCACTCTTTCATACGGATTAAAAAAAGAAATGGGCATGTGCTCGACGGAAGAAGAAGGGGAGCTCGTCAGCGGCGGTTCTCCCATGCTTCGGCCACAACGCCGACACCGAGGGGGGAGACCCAGTTTGTTGCTGCTTCCCAATAGGAGAGGGGTCACGGGTCGGAAGATTTGATGCCGACTTGGGCCTTCAGATTCGGCATCTAGTGGTGCCGACTTGGGCCTTCGGATTCGGCAGCCAGTGTGTCGTCTTGGTAACTCGGCATCGGCACCGTGTCGATGGCGAGATGGAACTGTGCCGATAACAAAACGGTTTTTCTAAATGGAGAAGTGGATCTCTCCGTGCTTCACCATGCGCTTTACAAAATCAAAGTTGACTATGATCTAACCATACAAGGAAAAGGTTGAGATCTCATAGTCCATAATTACGGTCCATGGTCCATTATGTAGTCCGTATTGCTTGATTAGATGTGCCGAATTATTTTATTACTTTTCTTGATAAATAGGGTATTTTTATAATTATTTTCAATCAATAAAAGAAAGCAGACTATAAAAGAAACAATAAATGCGAACTAGAGGATTCTCACCGTACAAGGAATAGCCAAATCTTTCACATCAATCGACAACAAGCTTAAAATGCTCACATGAGTTTCAAACAATACATGATAATAATTAAAAAAAAAAAAGTTAAAAGCTAAACTAGCTGCAATCGAATTGTCTCGCGGTAGATAGTTTTTTCACTAAGTCTCTACAAATAAAACCTTGACACCTATGCACGAGGCTAGCAAGCAGATACGACATCGGGACTTGTGATATATTTGAGAGTAAATTATTTTTTAGGAGATGAAATTTATTTTTGGAGATTATAAGGATGTAGTGTTGTCCACGAGTCAAATCTAGCAGATCGACAATTCAATCCATTGGGTTATGGGTTAGAAAATATCAACCCTAACCCTAATCGGTGGGTATGATGAGTCAAAATGACATGTTGGGTCTTGAATTGATTTTTTTTAATGCAAAATTACTCATTATATGTACACAAATGCACAAAATTAAATCGGGGCCAAATGGTACTCTCAACAAAATCAACGAAAGGTCTAAACAATATTGATAATGCACCAATAAGCAGTGACATAAAATGGATTTGGAAAACTAATTACCTCCAAGAATTAAGACCCTTTTATGGAAAATTCTAGTTGATGGATTCCCGACTACATAAAAATTAAACAAATATTTTAATAAAGTACCGGCTCAATGCTCCCTTTGCTCCTCCCAGGATGAGGATACTACACACTTATTACTCAACTGTAACTTTATCAAAAGCGTGATAGTTCAATATGAAATAATAAACGGAAGAAAATTGTTCACTAAATCCGAAAATAAACTAGCTATACATGACCTTCTGATGATGAATAAAGGTAAAGATAAAATTCAAGACTTAGGTTTTATATGGAAAGCTATTTGGGAAGTAAAAAATAACTATATTTTCAAGAATAAAACCCCTCCCCCTCCAACAATATTAGCCCATACTATCACCACAAATATTAAAAATTAAAATGCTGAAATAGACCCAATTACAGAGGTAGCCTAGTCCAAAAGAAGGAACACCAAATGAATCAAACCTCCAAGCTCTATCTATAAGATTAATATAGATGACCCGATTAAGCCCGTGGGCATTTGCCAGGTGGGGGGAGTCATTAGAGACTCTGAAAGCAATATTTTAGATGTATTCTTCAAAAATGCATCTAAAGGTTCAGTGTTGCAGACAGAGGTAGAAGCAGCCATCCTAGGAATGCTGCAACAGGCAATCATGAACGGAATAAGTAACGTGATCATTGAAGGTGACAATCAAACGCTAATCAACGCAATCAAAAGAGATCAAGACACTCCATGGGAAATCATCCATCAAGTAGGAAAGATTCATCATATGGCTAGTGCTTTTAATAATATTCAATTTAGGCATTGTCTTAGGGAACCTAATAAAGTTGTTGATTACATAGCCAGGAAAAGTATCAATTGTAATAGGCTTACAACTCCTATTAATAGGTAATTGTACTCTATCATCCTTAAGGATGATCCTGGTAGTATGATATGGGTTTTGTAGGATCTACCAAATATTTCCATACGGTAAAAAAAAAATTGGGGCTTCTTGTATTTATGTGATTTCAGTCCTGATTTCATCTTTCTCCATGCTCTATTTATGCATCCAAACCCGTTTATCTTTTCAAAGGCTTGCAAGCTGATTTTGAGCTTCTCAATCCTTAATTTCATATCGATGGTCCGCAAGACGATTTTGAACTCAACCTTAATCCCATTTTCGACTGTACTTAGTGGGGGCGTCGATGCCTCTTGTCGTTCCAGTAGGGGCTCGGTGGCGATCCGTCTCTGGGTTGGGTCCCCTATCCATCCCTTGCCTAGCCGCTCTGCCTTCACCGTTAGTAGCTTATGGTGGCTTCGCTTCGCCACCACTGGTTAAGACCACCATCCCAAATCGAGTGCCTCTATGCGGGGGCTTCCTGGTGGCTTTGGGGTCGTTTGTCCACCTCTACCCTGACCAATCTCCTCCTACTTGGCCTTGCCTCCGACCGATGGCAGTCTTTTCGCTGATCGCATAGCCGCCGGACTCGTGCGCTGCCGAGTCGAGATTGTGGAGTTGGTACTTGGTGTCCAAGCACTTGAGGAAAAAAAATGGATATGGAGCTTGATGTCCAAGCATTTGGAGAGAAAGAAAAAAAAAGTAATATACTCCTTGCTCAACAAGGATTTGAAAGGAGAAGGAAAATTTGTTTGAGCATGAGCGTCGTGTTTCTTTAACCCAAAATATAAAAAACCACCCTGGGTCGGTGTTTCGGTTTTTTTTTTTTTGATTAGGAAATAATTCGAGAGTCAGGCATACCTGACAACTCGAGAGGTCGACGAAGTCGGCAGACGGTGAAACCGTCTATACATATGTAAAAAGGTGCAACAACTACAAAATGGGAGGCGTAATCCCGGACGAGCAGGCGAGCCAAACCCGTACGCGCTGAAGACAACGTAGACTAAAAAGCGGTGCCAAGTATCCCCAGGCGGCGACACCGTTGGCCAACGGTAAATCAGGAGCCAGTCCTGTGGGCAGTGAAGACGATCCTCCAAGGAATAGCCTGATGCGGAGTTGCCTCGATACACACCACCACGACCCAAGCCAATCACACCGGTTGCCAGAGCTCCAGCACGGAAGAGGAACGCCAAGCAGCAGGGATGTCAACCAAGAACCAACCTTGAAGACGCGCACCTTTAATCTCTTTCGTACGAAAGAGAATTTATTCAACCCTAACGGGATTTTCAAGCCCTTTCGGGAAGGATTCGACCCTTTCGGGTTTTTTTCCCCTCGAAGCCTTGGGCCCGAAGGACCCGAAGCTTGGGCCCGGAGGAACCAAACTTGGGCCCAAAGGACCCGAAGCTTGGGCCCCAAGGACCCGAAGCTTGGGGAAGGGGCAGCCGGGTCGACACCGGAGAGGACAGCTGGACCAACGTCGACATCCAAGCACCGGCGGACACACACCACGGCCCAAGCACCGGAGGTCGAAGAGGAGGCAACGCCGGGCGAAAAAGGCAGCGGCGGCCTCGAGTCGCCGAGGGAAAAACACCCTAGCCGGCCGAAACGGAGGAAGGGTGGTTCGAAACGCCCGAGGATCAAGCCGATTGGGTTAAGAAAGGGGTGATGGCTCGGTTGATGGTGGTGGCCTGAGAAGTGGCGGCGGTGGCGTTGGGTAGGCAGGGTGGAGGGATTAAGAAATTTTTAGGTTAGGGTTTTTTAGGGAGAGGGTGGTGCGGTGGTGCTGTGGTGGGGTGGCGGCGGCGGTGCGGTTGTGCGGTGGTGGGGTGGCAGTGGTGCAATGGGTGTAGTGGTGGGGGTTTGGGGTCGGATTCTAGAGAGAGGACAGAGCCCCTCTCTCTTACTCACCTTCTCTATAATTCGCCTCGTTTGTTTTTAGGGAGAATCTCCCCTTGAAATTCGTAATTAATTTGGGGCTTTTTGCCTTGGTTGTAGTCCGCCTGAGTTGGTCCGTTTTCAATCGACCTCCTCTACTCAGGTTCTCCGACTGATTCCCAGTCGTCATCTTCCCTTCTTCGTCTAAGCTTGGTTCATCTAAACACCATTACCCCCTCCTCGGAGTTCCTTCGACCTGGGTGTTGTGGATTGGCTCATCCGGCGCCGCATTCAGTGGTTGTTGGCCTCTCCCCGACAGTTTCTCCGGGTCTCTACCCCCCAACCCGCACCTACTCCTCTTCACCCTCCTCTGAGTGATGCGGATCCGGCTCCTTTAGTGCCGCTTCGGTTTTCAGGCTCCTCATTTCGTGGTCTCGAATTTACCTTTTGGGGTTTTGTCTCTCCTGGTCGTCGCTTGCTAGGTCCGATGGCTCGACGACTGTGATGCGGTGTTGCTGGCTCTTTTTCCGTCTACCTTCGCTTCCAATCCCTGGGCTCTCCTGGTGCCCGAGTTGTCCTTTCTTGGGCTTGGGTTGTGTTCCTTGGGCCCAAAGGCTTTTTGCCTTGGCCCAAGTTAGCCTGTCAGAATAAGGTTTAAATAAAATTGAAAATAAAATTAATAAATATTATAATTTAGTTATAAATAAATATTTTTCGGTAGGGTTAGCTTAATTCTCGCTCGGGTTTCTGGTACGTTTCGATTCAGGTGGTGTGTGGCTCTGCGTTTAGGGGGACTGATCTTTCTTTTTCGGTTGATGGGGTTCTGCATGTTCGAAGTCGGGTCAGGCTGGGGTTGTGGTAGTGTGTATTAAGACGTCTCCTTTTCCCGGAAGGTTGTTTCCTTGGAGGTTCGTCTTCACTACCCACAGCCACAGGTGACTCCGAATGTACCACTGGCCTATGGTGTTGCTTTTGGATAGCGCTTGACTTCGTTCGCCGTCTACGTCCTCATCTCATCCGGTTTAGTTTGGTTTAGTTTAGCTTTGTATATCGTTTTTTCTTGTATCTTGCACCTTCGTTGTATTTTTGTTTATTTATGATGGTTATCCGTCTGCCGACTTGTCGGCATTATAGGTCTAGATATGTCTGACCTCGAATTTTTACATAATAAAAAAAAATATACAGCCCATCAAAAACCCTTCAACACATATATTTAAAAAAAATTAAGAAAAATAATTAGACCATATTTAATGACTATCCGTCTACCCCTCTTTCCTCTAAATTGGACCCCACATTGCTCTCCCTCTCTCTCTCCTCCCACCCCATCTTTTACATTTTTTGGGCTTTTGAGCATAATCAATCGCGTTGTTTTCTCTCCATGTCTTATTATTAAATTGATTTCTCACTTAAAAACTATCTTAAAAACTCCCGATGTAGCTGCTCTAATATTAAAAAATTGATCCATTTGGATGAGTATATTTAGAAACGATTGGACATGCTGCTACGGAAGAAACTCTTAAAAATTGGTGGAGATCCTTTAGTCCATAATTGTAGTCCATTATATGGTCCGTATCGTTTGATTGGATGTGTTGAGTTATTTTATTATTTCTCCTAATAAATAGGGCAGTTGTATAATTGTTTTCAACCAATAAAAAAAAGTGGACACTAGAGATAACAAGTGGATGGAGAGAGAAGAATTGGGTGGGGCAACATCACTAAAGAATAGCATTAAACACTCAAGTTCAAAGACCAATTGGCATATTAATTCAATGCAATTAAGACACAATCGGAACAACCTTAATCGGCATAATCAACATCTAACGACATAGATCAATCGAAATTATCCACTACAAAGACAAAGAAATATCACTACTTCAATACCTATGTTTGCTATCAAGAAAACAATAACGAATTCATAGCTTAGATGCAATTCCTAACATGGTGATCAATCATAGAAATGAACACGAATATAATCAATAGACACAAGATGATAAATATACTCATAAATACAGTAAGTAATAAGAATCAAATTCTCACAATCTATTCAACCATGTCTTCGAATCACAGGTGAAATTATGAGTTTAGCAACTCATAGGCCAAAAACCTATCTTCTCTCTCAAAGTGTTCATTGATAACCCTAATTGCCAGCACACGGCTGAATGATTAAAGAAATAACCTAAATAATACGTGCAAACCCTGGAAATATAATAATATTATAACAGAAAATAAGAATATTTGGATCCAAATTGCAATCGATGAACACGGGGTAGCGGCGGACGCCGCTAGAAAACCGGCAGGTGCTGCCTTATGCAATGGCCAACTTTCTTCTTTGCTTCGATGTTGTGCTTCCTTGCTCCTTTGTAGCTCCTTCCTCAGCCTTCATATGCTCCAAAACATGTCTTCTAAGATCTTCCAAGATCTCATCCAATGTCGGAATGTAAAATTACAAAATAAACACTAAAAACGCGTAGATTCCAAACTCGAATACTTCACAAGCAAGATACGAAACTAGATTAAAACACTTGCAAAACTCCTATCTAAATGCAATAAGAAATACATATAATGCCTATATGAAATATGCATTATCATCAGGTCTTCTTGGTCTCGAATCTTTACTTTATAAAAAAAATGCACAATTCCTCATCTGCCTTCGTTCTATGGAACTTCTCGGGGAGGCTTACTTGAACGTGTCTCTTTAGGTAGAAGTATCCCAAATAGGTCTACATCTTATATATAACTACGAGAACAATGTTTACAAATAACTATATAATAATTGTTACTAGGAATTCTCTCTTCTCGGTGAAAATGTCTCATAAATAATTCATCTCGAAGATTAGTAGTTGATATTGATCTATCTTCATATGTGTTTTTCCATTGAAACATTGAAAAAGATATAAAATTTGGAGAATTTTGAATATGAATGAAGACGAGTTAAAAATATGTTATTATGTAAGGATATTTGTACATAACCATGGAGGTTATAACAGTTACATATTGTACTATATATATACAAAAACGGTCAATATTTTTTTAATTACAACGGGTTGACGGGTTTAAAAAACCCTGACCCTAACTCGCACCCGTGAACCCACATAATCCGATGACTCGGACCCATCGAGTTAACAACTCGCTAGGTCATGGACCCGTAGTCAACAATCAAATGCAAATTTAAACAAAATAAGAGGATAGGTAAAATAGGTTATCCACTCCACCCCTTTCATCTCATATTTTCTGGATGAAAAAAAGCATCCAACTCTACCCACTTTATCCCCTGGACCTCTCTCCCTCCCTCCCGTCCATTCCCTCTCAAACACCTCGATTCAATTTCCGATATTTTTTTTCCATAACATCCACTCACTCTCAAACAAACCTTTAATTCACAGTAGTGAGTATTACAAATATACACATTCAATAAGTTCATTTTTAGGGGAAAAAAAATAAGGCCATATTTTTTAATTTTAGTCTTAGTCTAGTTTTTTTAGTCTCAATCTTAGTCGTTTTACTCTGGATCGAATATTGTGTAACTCATTCAAGGGTTTATCATCTCACTCATAAGCAATTTAATTCTTTTGACATAGGGTGATCACAAATTTGATGGTCATGTCATTAAACTTAATAGTACAAGTATACACATTGATGATGTGACATTTATAAGAGATTAAGGATTCAAATCATACTTTTTCGATTCGAGTACTTAGCCAACTACTCCGTCCATTCGATTTTAAATGTCGTTTACACACAAAGGCACACAAATTAATGATACTCCGGTTTTACTCTGTAACTTCCCCTAATAATTATCCTTCATTAATGAAGAAGCTGCAAACCACTTGTTTTTTTTAATGAATGTGGGACCATGAGAGAGTGTATAATAATCTTTTAACTTGATTTTCAATATTTTTAATCACTGAATACTTCAAATTAGACATTAGAAAGGACATAAAGTGTGTGATGATGTGGGAGTAATTAATCTACTGTAATAGCAATGACAGTTAATTTTACAAACCTAAGACCATCCGCATCAATGCAGATTTCTAGAGTTTTTTAATACCCCTTCATCACCTTCTCTCGCCTTAAAAATCTCAATTTTTTTTTTCACTCACATCAATCCGAGTTTCTAGGGTTTCTTAACTTACTTTTCACTATCTATTATATATTAAAATATGCATAATAATTTTAAAACTTTTTCTAATAAACATATATAATATTAGTGTCTATAAGTAGATAAAATTAAATTATGAATTTTAAAAATAAAAGTATGGGGGGGGGGCAAAATATGCTAAAGAAAAACCAGTTTCCATTTAATGAATTTTAAATTATTCATTTGACACCCCTTCAGTCACTACAAGTTGGAAACGTGTCATATGTATTGTTGCATTTGTTGTTGCAAAGCATCTACATCAGCAATTTGGGCCCCACCAAGCTGAAATTCTTGGAAAGCACCCGTCGCTTGCGTTTTTTTATCCGATTTCTTACTTCCAAACTACCTCATTCGTTTTTAAAATATTTTGTTATAGGCTTGAATTTTATATTCAATTTTTTAAAAAAAAACGCAAATAAAAACTACTGATGTTGGTGGTCTAAAAAAGACTCAAAACGTCACTTAAAACCGAATGGAGGGAGTATTAATCATACCCATGAAAAATTAGTCAAAAACATCCAAGCCTCTGCATCATAGGGAAAAAACTTCATTTTATTTTCATTAAAAAAGAGGTCTAGTGGCCTTAATGCAAAGCATTGTTGGAGGATACATTCTCAAAAAAGCTTATCCACCAACAGTGGGACATCAACTCAACCCATTCCCTAGGTGTTTCCTCCACTGTCAGACCCTCATATGGAGATGCTTACAACACCGGTGATGACCCTCTAGTCCGCTATCATGGTCCTTTATGTGATCTGCCTTCTATTATTGGTTGAAAACAATTATAAAACTACCCAATTTATGAAGAGAAATAATAAAATAATTCGGTACATTAATCAAGCGATATGGACCGCATAAGGGACCATGATAGTGGACTAGAGGATCCTAAGCACCATTTACTCCTGGGAAGGCTGGGATGCCTTGAAACTTATGGGATCGTATAAGGCTCCAAGGCCTGATGGGTTTCCTTTAATATTTTACTAGAAGAATTGGGATATATAATGGGTGCTCAGGTCGCCGGGACAGTGCTGGGCATGCTCAACGATGCAATATTCCCGGAAAAAATCTCGAATGCCTTCCTGGTGCTTATTCCGAAGATTCATACCCCGACGAGTCCATCGCAGTTCCGCCCAATTTCATTGTTTAATGTCATATTTAAACTGGCAACCAAGTGCATTGTGAACCGACTTAAGCCGATTTTGGAAGATCGTATCTCCCTGGCACATGCAAGCATTGCATTGTTCTGAGAAGACAAATTATTTATAATGTGGTGATCGTTCAGGAGGTCTTGTATTCGATGTCAGAGAGAAGACGACATAAGTGGATGATAGTGAAAGTTGATTTGAAGAAGGCTTATGACAAAATTTGGTGCAATTTCTTGCAAGATGCACTTGAGCACGTTGGACTGCCGACTAAGCTCACATCGGTTATTATGAAATGCCAAACTTTGGGGTGTATGAAACTTATGTGGAATGGGAAAGTTGTAGGCAACATTACTCCAACAAGGGGAATTCATCAGGGTATCCCACATTATTTCTAAGGCAATCTGGGAAGACAGACCACATATGGAAACCGATTAACATATGGGGAGTGTTGTTGTCGCATTTGTTCTTCACAGATGATTCGGTTCAAATGGTAAAAGCCTATGAGTCATTAAATGCTGTTTATATTGCTTTTCTTCGCGTTTGGATGAGAAAGTTAACTTTGCTAAGAGTTCGGTGCCTTTCTCGAGTAACGTCCCAATGAACATAAAAGACGGCATCAGTAGAGCACTTGACATCCCAATTTCCATTGAGTTTAGAAACTATCTTTCCTTTCTAACGGCCGCGGGCCGAATGAAAAAAGAAAGGTATAACTTCTTGCTCAAGAAAGTCACCAGTAAGCTTCAAGGCTGGTGTGCTAGAACTCTTTCATTCTTTGGGAGAGTTACGCTTGCCAACTTCATCTTGACCAGCCTCCCTTTATATAGCATGCATTCCATGTTCGTTTCGAGAAACATTTTCGACACCATCGATCGAGGGGTCAGGGGTTTTATTTGGGGGTCCTTGTCAGAAGCCAAGAAACCTCACCTGCTGAAATGGAAACGATTACATGTCCGAGGAAGGAAGGATGGCTTGTGTGCAGGCTATGCGTGTGTCTAATGAAGCAACTCTTGCAAAGTTAAGCTGGTGCTTGCTCAAACACCCGGAGGTGCTTTGGAGAAGGGTTATACGAGGTAAATACTAGAATAGTAGGGTGGATGTGGACATATTGCAACGACAATCAGGCTCATCATCAACCTAGAAGAGTATACTTCATAGGGTAGAAATCCTAACTCCAAAACTAAGAATGGCAGTTGGTAATGGCTCATCTCCCCTGTTCTGAAGACACTCATGGTTGTTGGATAAGTCTCTCGAAGATGTAGCTCTACATCCGATCCCAGAGGACATATCGGGGGAAACCATAGCAGAAATGAGAGGCCCTAAGTCATGGGATTGAGTTGTTCTAACTCCTCTCCTAGCTTGGGGCTAGACATCCTACTCTAGTTGCAATCGATCTTCTTGAGCAATGATGAAACAAATGTAGATAGACTGGTATAGGGGTTGACGCCATCGGGGGAGTTCTCCACGAACTCTACAACACAGGCTATCAAGTGAAGCTATGACCAATCTGTTAAGGATGCGAGGTGGCGACATATTTGGAGGACTCCAAGATAGAAACGGGCTCGAACATTCCTTTATTTGACAACGCGAAACTGTATCATGTCCAATCCTAACCGTGTCCGTAGGCACTTGACTACTTTGGCGGCTTGTCCTAGGTGTTCGGAGACGGAGAGGAGTTTACAACTCTTGAGAGACTACCCGAGAGTGTGTAATCAGTGGGTCAAGTTTCTGGGCGCAAATCACTACTCTTTCTTTTTGACCATGTGCTTGAAGAAGTGGATTTTCAAAAATACAAAGCAGGAAAATACAAAGGCTACTTAGTTTGCTTTCATGCTCTGGACAACTTGGAAGTGTCAAAATCGGTTAAGCCTTGATGGGGTTGATGAAATTGAAGGACAGGTGACGAAAGCCACTAGAAACGCCCGAGATTACCGGGAAAATGCCACAAACCCAACTCCTGATGTTAGCAACCCTCCGGTCAGTTCTATGAGCAGCGCTATAGCTTGGAGTTCGCCTCCGGTTGGTTGGATAAAGCTCAACGTGGATGGTTTCACCAAAGGGACCTCGGGCAAGGCAGGAGGAGTGAGCGTGTCCAAAGACTCAAAATGGGTTAGTTCTTTTTTGCCTTTAGCTTTGAGTGTGGAATATTTAATCCTCTGATGGTGGAGCTGTAGGTTATCTACCATGGATTAAGAATTGCTAGAAGGTTGGGCCACACAAGCTTGATTTTGGAATTGGACTCCATTATGGCTGCTAGCTGATTGTGAACAACGCGAGAGATTTACATTTAGTTAAACAGTGCAACAATTGGATGGAAGAGGATGACTGATCAGTTCGAATTACGCACGTCAAACGCCAAGCCAATCGGGTGGCGGATGCTGTGGCGAACTCAGCCTATACAAGCTCAAGTCCTTTTATCGAATATAACACTACACCTTCTTTTCTATGTAATATTTTGATTCTTGAATGATGAACTTGGGCAATTGCCTCCAGCGTCCTCCTAATAATATATAAGGGAGCTATAACCCACTTCTTGATATTTTTTTTAACAAAAAAGCTTATGCATATAATCTGAATACATATTCACATAGCCACATAGGGGATAAATTTAGACCTCTCTCTTTAATTTCCGAGAGAGAGCCCAAATCGGAACCCCGTTCCGCCACTTAACCCGGATTCGTACCCGATCTCATCTAGGCCGCTTTTCGTTTCCGGCGAAGGTGACCCATATCTCCGGAGACCTCTCGCCGCCGGCGCCCTCCCTGGATTTTGTCGTTCTGCTCATAGTCTAAATGAGGCTTGTCGATCCTTGTTTGCTCCGTGGGCGATGCCGCTACGACATCGTCTTCGGGTCCCCTTCCCTGCTGTCCTTGCCGATCCTCTCAGAATCCCTTCCTTTCACCAATTCTTGGTCGTGCCTTTCCGACGGGCGATGTCGCTCCAACTTCGTTTTTGGGTCTCCTGCTTTATCCCTTCCCTAGCCCTCCATCAATTTGGAATTTTGAGTTCCCTTATTCTTTTCGGGGTTGAGTTCACTTAGGGGATTTTTTTGTCCTCCTTTTGATTTTCCCTGTTTCAATATCATCTTTCTCCCCTGGGGCCGGTCTGTAACTTGTTCTCGCTCTGGTTTGTTTCAATCCTTGCGGTGTTGTTGGGGCTCGTCTCCATTTTCCTCCATCGGTTTCCTCTCGGGTCTTGGTTTCACCCTTTTCAGACCGCGTGCTTCATGTCTGGTCGGGTCTTTATTATCACCTCCCTTGCCCGAGCTTGGTTCCGGTAGTGCCATTGGAGGTGGGTCACCGGTCTTCCTTTGGTGTGGTGATATGGTGTACGGAACTCCTTGGCACGCAAGGTTCACTCTTGGCCTTGCACGCCAAGTATTAAAATTTAAAAATAAAATTTAACCCCTTGCTTGCAAGGTTCAATACCTCTCGTCATATGAGTGTTGAAATCCATGTCATGGTTGGCTGGTTTTGGGTGTCTTTTCTTCGGTTGGCGTGTGCTTTGTCTTTGGCGTTTCTGAGTGTTCTTCAACTTGGTTGAGTTTGCTGCGTCCGGAGTCAGGACAGGTTAGGGTTGTGATAGTGTGCAAAGGGAGACTCCGTATCCGGGAGATTGGGCCTTGGAGTTTCGTCTTCACTGCCCACTGGAGTAAGAGTCATGTTGTACCACTGGCATGTGGTGCTTGGCTTCGTTCTTCGTCGGCATCCTCAACGTTACGTTTTTAGTTCTGCTTAGTTTCGTTCATTAATTTAGGGTATATGTTACGTGTTGATTGCACCTTTTTCTTGTACTTTCGGTTTCATTGTATATTCGACGGTTAATCCGTATGTCAACTTGTCAGCCTTTTGAGCTCCAGGTATGTAAGGGTGTTATTCGAGCCGAACGAGTCGAGATTAGCATGTTCAAGTTTGGTTCATTTGTTAAACGAGCTCGAGCCGAATTTTTAAACGAGCTTTCTTTTTTGTTCTAGCTCGACTTGTTTTAGTAAATGAACAAGCTCGAGCCGAGCTTTTTTCGAGCTCTAAGTAGTTTTACTTTGTCATAACATATTAATTTAAAGAAATTTCTACAAATTTCATACATTTGAGCTATTTGAGTCTAATCGAACGAGCCGAGCTTTCATCCGAGCTTAAAATCATGTTCAAGCTCGGCTTGTTTAGGTAAGTGAACGATCGACCTCGAGTCGAGCTTTTTCCGAGCCGATCCCAAACCAAGCTCGAGTTGTTCACCTTATATAACAACCTTAGGTATGTCTGAGTTTGAATTATTACTTAATAAAAAAAAAAGATAATCTGAATCTCAATAAAAATTAGCCAAGGATAATGATTAATTTACTAGACTATTAGTTTTAACCGCTACATTGGCATGTCAGTTGCCAACGTATCCACCAGACTTCTACACTTTTCAATCAACTAGAAATCCAGGTGAAAAACAAATCACAAGCACACAGAGTGGGTGTGTATGGGGACAATTGTGATAACTTTTTTTTAAGTGTTTTTAATTTATTTGGTTTGAAATTAGTATAATACCTCTAATAATAATCAAATAAACTCAACTTTTTTACAAACAAACTATTTTACATCTCATACGGAGTTTATATTATTTCATAATCTTTCAACCATTGTTTTATACAATTTTAATTTCAACTTGTTTATAATTTTAGTCACTTTTTCTACATCGTCCCATCAATAGGGATCTCCTATTGCACTCCCTGCTTCATTTCCTACAACACAAAAATATTTTAGCATATATTTAATGTTAAAAAAAATTATCAAAATTATATTTATGTTAGTAACATCTACTTTTATATATTCATAAAATTATATTTTGAAAAATCATGTTTTACATTTTAAAAAAATTAAAAAGGCAATATTTAACAAAATATAATTATTAAAAATTTCAAAACATGATTTTTCATAATAAAATTTTATGAATATGTAAAAATAGATGTTAGTAATATAAATATATTTTTTTTAATTTTTTTTAAGATTAAATATATGTTAAAATATTTTTGTGATGTAGGGAGTGAAGTAGGAAGTGAAGTAGAAGATCTTCAATGGAGATCCTCTATTTCACTACCTACTCCATTCCCTACAACACAAAAATATTTTGGCATATATTTAATCTTAAAAAATTTTATCAAAATTATATTTATGTTACTAATATCTATTTTTATATATTATAAAATTAAAATTTGAAAAATCATGTTTTACAATTTTTAAAAATTAAAAAGGCAATATTTAGCCAATTACAATTATTAAAAATTTCAAAACTATTATAAAGTCACTTGTTGTGTGGATGTTTCACCTTCTCTAACCTCCCACACCTTTGCCCTTACCTTGTAATTCCCTTTATATATGGGTCTTTAGAACCCCAATGAAAAACACAGATATTTGGTTTCTCTTCTCTTTACCTCCTCTTTGCTCTCTTCTTATTGATATTCTAACACGTTATCAGCACGACCGTTTCCAAAGTAAACCCTAATTCCCCGCCTCCTTCTAATCTCTCAGTAAAGAGGAAATCCCCAATCATCCTCAACCTTAATCCCAAAATTTCTTTGCGAAATCATGGTCAATACAAAGATAATTGATGGACAGGAACTAACTTTCAGTAGCCAATTCCACTGTCACCTTCAATCACCGTCGATCTCCCCAACGACTCGACGGAAAGGCGCCTCGTACTGCAAGGCGAAGGAGAAGTGCGCGGATCTTGTTTGGGGACGCCACCCGCCATTGATTTCGGTCGATGATTTCAGGCGATGATCGATGTGAATCCCCACTGTAATTTTTTCTTTCAAACCTGCCTTCGTGTTCTTTTGATTTTTGCAGATAGCAACGCCGGAACAGGAATCGACAATGCCTCCCCTCGATGGCTTTCGCCACCACCGCCGCGGCCATTGTAACTGCAGGGCGCAGCGGCCCAGATTGCAAGGTACAACGGATAAAGAGGAGAAGTGCGCGGATCGGGTTGAGGACACCACCCGCGCACCATTGATTACGCTTTTCAAAGGTGCTGCTTGGCTGGATCGGGGAGGCCACCGCTGCTCGTGGGTGATTCTCACCGGCTTCCTGGTGGTCGAAATCGGCGCCAACCTCACATTATAATCTTTATTGGTTCTTTGAATTCATTTCTTTAATTGATCTCTTTATACTGATCTCCTTCCATTTCCTACTTTAGTCCAGACAATCTAAGGTCGAGCGCCAGTACTGTTTCAAATCAGGACGTTGGTCAGCCGAAGTGCCGTCGATTTGCCGTCCGCCACTCCCTGTAAATCATGTCCTACGAAGAGGACGATACACCACCGTATTGACGCCTCCTCAGATCTGCAACCCTGGATCCACCGATCGAAAGGTTTGCTTACAGGTCGATCGATAGGGGCTTAAAAGGATACTTGGTAGGCGGCGCGGCGCTGAGTAATGCCGATGAAGAAGAAAGGTTTACTTCCATATTCTTTATTAATTACAAATCCAGCCCTAGAATTTCTAAAATTGCGGATTGGCTTATACCTTTTTGATAATTACAGAAAAAGGCTCCCTAACTTCCAGGGTTGTAAATTTTACCCCAGTGAAGTATATAAACACATTCCTGAAGATATGTGTAAACATAAATTATATCAACCCTGAAGTAGTTGAATTAATCAAATAAATTTCAATCCCCGAAGTGGTTGAAACAATTGAATAAGTAATTTCGATCCCCGAAGTGGTTGAATCAATTGAATAAATTAGTCTCATCCCCCGAAGAGGATGTGTATAAATATGATGACTGGATTAATCTCATCCCCGTAGCGATGAACCGATAAATTAAATCTCGTCCCCTCTCCCAAAATAGATTAACGGACTCATTTCCCGAAGCAAATGAACGGACTAATTTCCCGAAGCAAATGAACGGACTCATTTTCCGAAGTAGAGGAATAGACAAATCACACGTGATGATTCATATAGCCAGAGAAACAAATCAACTCTGACACCCGTTTCCCATAGTAAAACGATAAAATTGCATATAAGAATACCACCTCCTGACGTAGGTGATAAAATGATCTTGAAGATCTATGTTAAATTTTCTTGTCACTCGAAGTTGGCATGAATTTTATTTACTTATTTAAGATTATTTGTTGTTGATATTCATGTTTCTTAATATGCTTTAGTATTATCTTTTACTTAGTTTTATTTCCCTTGATCCACTATATTGTGAGTTTTCACCAAAGCCTGCCTAAGAGCTTGAAGACTCTAATTTCATATTCTTATAAACTCTAGAAGAGTATAAGATCTTATTTTAAACATTTGTACTCTTGAAGAAGTACATGGAATATGGGTTATGACATATTCAGAACTATTTTATTTGTTAGTACAACCAATATAAATAACCATAAAACATGATCTGGTTTACAAGGCCACTTCCTGACAATCCTTTAAGCATGACCTGAAGCATGCCCCTCCTGTAGAAGGTGTAAAAGAGGTAATGGTTAAGCGCGCAACCAATGTTATTATCGTGGCTTATAACTAGGTCATCGTTGTACGGTTAATTCTAATGTCCCGAAGAACATTATGAATGAGGATAAAGTGTATCTAATGAATACATGTAGTTGGTCATTAGTTCCATACCTGTAGTATGACACCAACAGAAGTTCTGAAAATACTCAGTTAACGACATCTGATTACGTAAATGGATCACCATATACAAAGTTCAATGGTTAGAATGTTTTACCATTAAAACTTATGATATCACTAACTAGAAGTTAGTTGATGATAAAATCTTATTCTTTGTGGCATTTGGTCGCTCAAGAAAAACAATGATTTGCAAGATCATTGAAATTCATATGAATACCCACCAAAAGGACTAGAAGATCTTAGGACCGGAAGATCCTCAATAAGGGTGACCATACATGTACGGCTTGTTCTCTTGACAAAATAATAACATGACCGTCTACAATAAAGAGTAAATGCAAAGTATCTCATGTCTCTTGACCGAGTTCAGTGAGACAAGTACGAACATAAAACATCATCATATGGACCAGTGTTATTCCAGTATAGATGTCTTAACACATTGGTCATATGAAAAGGTAGAGAATGTTTGAGGAGCATATAGTAGCTCACAACGACCTAGAAGAGTCGTTAGTCAAATGGGCCCATGCAATTTTGCATTTCGAATTTGACACAATAACTTCTCTCAAATTATCTCCAAAAGAGAGAATATGTTCTGAGGCCTCCTCCACAATTAACTTAAAGACCACAAAGAAGTTGAATGATACATGGGGTTTGAGTCCCTAATGATATCAAATACCTCGAGCTTTGTAAAGGTGATCAAATGCTCGGTATTTAGGGGGAGAGGAAATGAGACTGTATTAAGAAAGAGATTGCATGGAAGCAACTTCTCTATCATTTGGGATCCGCGGATAAATGAAAGTGAACCAGAAGTTCAACACTTATGTACACCAAATGATAATTATATGGTTTAGCAGAAAGCCATCGAATGCATTTACTAAGGCCAAGAGAGTGACTAAGTCACGTATATTGCACCAACTAGCTCATTTGGAGGTTCCAGAAGTAACTCCGAAAAACAACAAAATCAAGTGATTCTTAAATACACCAGAAGTGTTGAAGATCACACGGCTCTCACTTTAGGATTCTCCAGAAGTGGGAAGAGCTCATGGGAATATGATGATTATCAATCTAATAATGGATGCCGACATCGAAATGATGGTAAAAGAAATATGAAGAAGAATGCAAAGATGAATTCTTTAAGCCTGATGTTATTGGACCTGTAGTTCCAACATCGGAATGTATAACATCATTGGTTTTAAGAGGGTGTTTATACAAAACCGCAATAAGCGAAATGAAGCTATAACAAGATAGATTGCATAAAAGTCTATAGTGGATGATATGAAAACATATTCACCAGTAGTGGATATAATATTTGGTTGTCGATGAACAGACTCTAACCGTAATTGATGGGCATAGTAGTTGTATACTCCAATTGATCATTCATAAAAGAATATAAGTGAAAATGATTGATTAATTTGAAATGCCCGAAGCATCAATATGAAAGCCTCGTCATATGCACATGATTAACCCAAATGGTGCTTATAGTACTTAAAGTATTGTGTAAGTGGTGACATAGTGTATTGAGTCCTGAAGTACTATACACAACGTTGTACTCTTTTCCTTAATCTTGGTTTTTATCCCACTGGGTTTTTCCAAGGTAAGGTTTTTAATGATGCAACTTATACACCATCTATACATCAGATCCCCTACATCAAAGGATGAAAAGCACGTTAGGTCCTGAAGTACCCTATGATTGTGCATTGAAAGCAGCTCATCAGCAAAGACAACGAAGCCAATTGCATCAAAGTCAAGTGTATTATATGAAGACATTTCGGCTTGCACACATCAAAGAAAATGTTCAGACTCGACCATGAAGCTCATGAAGTCGGCATTATCAAGGAGTTTAAAGAGTTTATCAGAATAAGAAAGTTGCAAAAAGAATGTTAAATTCAGGGGGAGAATATACGCACTGCACTCTTTTCCCCTTTGATCAGGTTTTGTCCCACTAGGTTTTCCTGACAAGGTTTTTAACGAGGCAGTATCACCAAAGCGTATCAAATGACATATGTACTCTTTTTCCCTTAGTCCTAGTTTTTGTCCCATTGGGTTTTCTAGGCGAGGTTTTTAACGAGACAGTTTGTAATGTTAGAGGTGTACATCCAAGGAGGAGTGTTATAAAGTCACTTGTTGTGTGGATGTTTCACCTTCTCTAACCTCCCACACTTTTGCCCTTACCTTGTAATTCCCTTTATATATGGGTCTTTAGAACCCCAATGAAAAACATAGATATTTGGTTTCTCTTCTCTTTACCTCCTCTTTGCTCTCTTCTTATTGATATTCTAACAAAAACATGATTTTTCAAAATAAAAATTTATGAATATATAAAAATAGACGTTAGTAATACAAATATATTTTTTATAAGATTAAATATATATTGAAATATTTTTGTGATGTAGGGAGTGAGGTAGGAAGTGACGTAGATGATCTCCATTGGTTAAAACTAGTTTTGAACAACATACACTCGTGGATGTCAGGCATGCGATTGCAAGACAACTAAAATGAGTGTAACACACGTGAACTATTTCAGGCAAGACAACACTCACCAGTCACCAAGATGCAAAAGAGATTGGGTTTATACAAATATAGGAAGGCTTGTTTCCCTTTGAATTTCAAGCCAAGAAAATCTTGCTAACAAAAACCGCCTAACGGCCCTAACTTACAAATGGATGTCAACACAACATGTAAGATCATCTTCATCAGTTCAAGCACTTGATCTTCTTTGTGGCATCTACTATGCCTCGAATACGCTCTGGGTGGTCAAGTTTTAATAGCTTCTCAAGTTTTGCAGCTGCCTCGGATAAGTTATCCTCCTTGATACCCGCATCTGAGTTGTGAGCAAAGATAACTTCATTTACATCTTCCTCCAGTTGAAGACTGTAGGTGTGAGCAAAAACCTGAAAACGAGGGAAGAAAAATGAGAATATGAGATGCGTCTATTTTTAAGATAACCTTCAACTTCAAGTAAGCAAAGTGAATGCATAAACTTGTGAATCACACAACCCCAAAACTAGAAACCCAACTGAACTGGGTATTCGATTTTAGCAAAGAATACTTTTTTTTAACCCAAATTTAGAATCACCAAAAACCCACCCGACCCAGTCTAAAAACACTTGGGCTCGAATTTGATGCCTTTTGACCTATGAATTAAAACTACCCAACCCCAAGATTACAGTACTTGACAAACCCAACGTACTCAACTCAATTGACAGTCCAATTGTATATACCAAAAAGAGAGAATTTCAGAATATAATGAACTATTCTCACCGATTTTATCCTTGATATAATAGAGTTTTTGATGGAAGGTGATCTTGACACCAGATTCACGATGAAGAGACCTTTCTCTGAGAGCACTTCCTTCACCAGCGAAAAGAATGAATCTTCCACGAAATCTTTGGCAGGACAGGACAATCCAGAGCTGCATTTCAAAGTGAAAGAACATACTATATGTGATTACAATTAAGTGCATCTTCAGACATTATTGTAGGATTGTATAACTGGAATAACAATAACAAAACCTTGGATCCGAAGAATCAACATCAATTATGATGACATCAATTTTGCTCGCTATTTTGCCTTCCCTATTGGATCCAGACCGATTTCCATTTGAAGAGGATGAGTCTGCATCAATAGCTGCCATACCAGCAACAACACGATCTCTGAGGTTTTGAACAAATTGGATTCCATCCACAATGTGAACCTAAATACAATGAGAAAACAGATATTTCAATGCCTGCTTGGAATACAATGTTCACACGACTTTGAATTCCCCGTAAAGAAATTTTGAGACATTCACTAGGGTGGTTCAGGCAAAAATAGACACTAATCATCACTGCTTGCTGGATTTCAAATTTTCAACATTAGATCAAGAGGGTTGGAAGCAAAAGAAAATGGAAAATAAAGAAACAATTTGCAGGTTAAAAAGACAAAAAGAGCTAAGGAATAACTTTCACTCAATTGGAGGTTTCGGTGAAACAATAAAAGGATAAGGAAAAGGAAAATAGGCAACTTTTTAATGTTCATCTTTCATTATGCTTCACTTATATTGTCTTCAGTCAGTATCTTCCCCCAAAACTGGAACAGGGACATAATAGGCTTTTGTTTCTTGAATTTTCATCATAGGATACTGATAATGCTAAAAATATATAATTTCATTTCCCTCTGCTTTCCCAATTTACCAAATAGTCCCTTAGTTTATCTATACAAATCCCTTCGTTCATCTATATGAAACAGAAGGGCATACAAGATAAAGATTAGTAGATTGACCTTTAACTGATCGTCTTCATGAAAGCTGAAATAGTCCCTTGCAACTCTGAGAACCACTGGATCCAATTCCACTGCCTACGAACCACATCAATATTCACATTAGACACAGAAAGTTAGCAAGCTAGCATATCAATTATCAGATATCAAGATTACCTCTACTCGAAAGAAGGGCATGCAGTTATGGAGAAACATAGGGAGTAAACCAGCTCCAAGACCAATGACAAGAGCCTGCACCTGTTGAGATAACTCAACACCGCCGTCAACATCAGAAGAATCAATAGTTTTTTACTTATTTTTGCCATTAATAGTTTTTACCATTTTAATTGATCAGAAAGAAGAAGTTAAGGCTAGCAAAAGAAATAACATCCAATTAACTTCAAAGACAACCAGAAATGACCTGCTATTACAGCATAAAGCAACAAAAAGAAATTCATAATCCTTAGTTCCTTACCGTTCCTCCAGATGACATAATATTTTCCAAATAAGATGAGATCAGTGTGAACCCAGCAATAATTCCACTATGGTAAGAACTTGCCAAAAAGGAATGATCAACCTTGACATTGCTGCTCAACTCTACAACATTGAAGAGCAAAAGAATAATGTCACAAATTAAAACTTCAAAGTTTTCACTCATTCCAAAAGAGCAAAAAAGGTTGTGAATCTTGTGAAATAATCATGTTGGACACGAGGAAAGACGGGACTCAGTACAATTTGAGCCAAATGCATGGGTCAAGTTAAATAGAAACATGGTAGATCAAGTGAGTAATCAAGAATTTTAGAAAGGTTTGGAGATGTAGTAAGATTATCTAAATTAAGACATTACCACTGTCCGTAGATTGATGAGCTCCCTTTACTATTGGCTTTTCTATTTTCTTGGATTTAGAAGTTGAGCTCGGTTTCTTCTTTGGTGTCTCATCACCACAAGGGAAATCAGTACTTTCTTTCATGAGCAATGCTTCAGATTGCACCAAACCCTCAGTTCTTCCAAAAACAAGACGCCGAAACATCAACTCTTCAGATGGAGAAAGATTATTAATATGGTCATCAACGCTTTCATAGACCACATCCTCAACAATCATCGATCCAGTCAACTTTGATGAGGGCTACAGCATAGAAGAACCAAAGCATTTTACTTAAGTATACATGGAAAATAATGACTCCTTTTATTCAAAGATTGCCACATGAAAGGAATGAACAGAGATTTCTCAACCTGGTCGATAACTTTACGCTGCTTAATTCCATCGCCTGCCATCATAAACCTGTAAAAATTGACATCAAAATGAAGATAAGATTACAACTTCTTGAAATTTCTACTTGGGCATGTCAAAAAGAAACTTATCACCAAATCGTATAGCAATAAAGGGTTAAGCTGGGAAGAAGTATGAATCATGTGAAAGTCAGTTGTACATAAAACCTGAAGGAAAGCCTCCACTCAGATAAAGACCAAAAGACGGCCTGGAGGAAAAGAGGAAAACTGGATATTCAGATATAAGAATGAAGTGAAGCAATTGTACATACGGGATTTGGGACTCGTCATTGTTCCTTGGTGCTAGCAGTGTGACTAGGGGAGAAAGGTCCTTCTGGAAAGGTGAACACCGTTAAGTGACTTTCATATTGTAAAGTGATAAGAAACAAAACAATAATAAAAAAAAATACCTGGATCTCATCCATTTTAGCATTAAGATGGCTGGAATCTAACAGAATCTAGAAGAAAAGTTTAGAGCAAAGTGAAAAAATAGTTTCGAACAGATGATCACAAGGAGCTGTCACAATAATTCCAATACATGTGCTAAGCTGTAGAAAAGAAAAGATACCATTATCAAACGGGCAGCCTTTGAGCTTTCAACCACAACCCATTGTCCTTCTTCAGAAGAAAACAACCATTCATGGGTCCTTGCCTGCATCGTCCAATATAACAAAGCTTTTGAGAGAAGGGATTTGTTTATGATTCATTCATGGAACCTTCTAGGAATGCTATAGTACAAGAGGCCTTTAAGTGAGGAAAGGGATTGGTTTATGATTTTCAATCCCATATTTGGAATTTGGATTCATGAAGTAATAAGTTAGGAATTAGGCCATGGATACAGTCAAGCTTGAAATACAGCCTTAGGATAAGATTTTTTTTCTTCAAGTTAGATTTGGATCTTCAACCAAAACATGGTCTGCATTCTGCAACATTGGTAATTCAATCCTCTTGCATCAAAACAAGTATTAAAACTTTTAAAATTTTAAGCAAAACATGAGTATAGAATGGTGGAAGGAAATACAAGTGAACCTTTTGCACTAAAAATACTCCACAATGATACGAGAAAGGACCACAATTTTCTTGGGCATCAAGAACCACAGCTCTGTAGCGAAAAGAAGACTCTCCATGTCCACCCAAAATCAGCTGGACACGGCGACCTGGTTTTAGATCCATAAGGTCGCCTTCAGCTCCTAGTTGAAGATCTTCAAGTGAATATATAATATCCGAACCATCTGAGTATTGTTCACGGATTCTATTCTCAGTCAAAAGCGAATTATGAAGTCCATTGACCTGAAGCCAGAATTTTGGAGATGTTTAGGCTTTTTCAATGGTAAAGGAAGGGCAAAACAGGTCAAGATTTCTCCTGAGACATTAAGTCGAGTCAACCACCTGATTTACCCCACGGCCAATGCATGAATGGTCAAAAGATGAAACTATCTGATGAAGGGATGAAGAGTCCACTTTCTCCACCACTACCATAAATGTACTTAAACCAGGTTTACTACTTTGACGCCTAGAAATATGATGGATCACCATTTTCCATCCAAACCGGAACTTTGAGAAAAGCAAATCTGAAATGAAGCAAAGCAAGTGAGTGCAAGCACAAATACATACCATGTATAAATGTAACCAACGAGAAATACAATAACAACAGTTAAAATCTGAAAATAAAGAATCAGGAATAAGAACAAAACATTCCTGTTAGACAGTGAATTAGCTTGATGTTAATAAGGGTAATGTGGGTAGTTAGAAGGACTGACAGTTTCTGGCAATTTCTTAAGAGGGGTAGATAGAGGGATTGGTTAGTGTTATATAAGGAAGTAGTCCTCTGCATTTTGGGGCATCCAGTAGTAATCGTTTAGAAGGCTTTTGCCTTGGGCCTTGTGAGAGTTGCTCTCCTTGGTGTCCAGTTGAGGCGATGCTCTCTGGTAGGCTCAGCAGAAACCGTTTCGGTTCCCTGAGATTTGTTTCTTGTTTTCCCAGTTTTTCCAAGTAAAATCGCTTTGTGAGTATTCTTGTGTTGATCCCGATTTTCACCTCTACCAATTCCCCCTCAAATCAAGATATAAAATTGCATCCAGGCCAAGAAATCCACAATAGCGGGAATAGAACAACTAAATTAACATGAGAAAACTTTGGATTTGAGTTAATATACCTAAAACATGAGACTCAGCCAGTGTGAGACAGATAAACTTCCCTCCTGATTTTAGAACTCGCTTTACCTGGCCACATAGACAGGAACTCATGTCAATTCAACAAAAGTCCAGTCCCTTAACAGAGAAATCACTAGTCATCCTGAAGAACATGCAACAGAATCTTGAAAAATGTATGATCATGTGAAAATCCACGACACCTCGGATAAATACTGGCTCCCAAGCTTAGCTCCAACCTCTGGCTCCATCAAAGCATCCAAGCCCCCTTTATCAAGGACAATATCAAATGTTCCATCTACAAACTGGTAAAGAGACATGAAAATATCTTTTAGAGTAGCACTCAATTAAATAGATCACACTAACAAGTAACAAGCATGAAACTCCAATAAAAGTGCTGAGTCCTTGAAACCATGAAATGGGAAGAAGAATAGACCTGCATCTGTGTCATGTCCATGACACGCCACCGCATAATAGGTCGGTCCCGGACATTGCGGCGAAGCATATCAGAAATGACAACCTTGGAGAAATCGATGTTTGTAATTCCATGAATGCCAGCATCATAAAGATGCTCTGACAACCGAGAATTACCACAACCAGGAACCAGAATTTGCAGCTCTCCGCTGGAAGTTCCAGCGGAATCTGAAGTAAGAAGAGGCAGAAGAGGTTCTCTGAGCTCAAGCCACTCAGCATACCACTCGAAGGTATCGTCAGATCCCCTGATAGTGAAGAACTTGTCCCAATTTTCCTTGCTAGTAAAATCACCAAGTGTTTCCAGTAGCTCTTCTTGCTGGTTTCTCTTGTTTTGAGATTGGGATTGCTTTTTCCTTCCCATTGCTCAGATTCGACGAGAATCTCAAGAGTTCGTGGGTGAAGTCAAATGAGGTATGATTGCGGATTGTATCTATCGTTACCTTTGATTCATAAGACAGGTTACCATTTTGTATATGTGAAAATTGCAGCATTTTCAAGATCAATTAACATCTTATACTACAAATACAAGCAGGATAAACAAATGAACGCGTAAACTAAGCAAAATAAAATCTAAATATGGATAAATAGCAAATTCATAGATAGATGGAACCCAAACATACGAGGAATACGGGGAACACAAGCTGATTAAATTTGATTACTCACTGCTTTATGCAATTACTGTACTAACCAGACAATACATATCAACAAGAAAAATTGTGAATCGGAGAGAAGTGACATCTGATGAGTAACCAAAATTAAGTTCGGGAAGATGAGTGATTATCCACTTGTATGAAAGATACGAAAGAAAACATCAGCGAAAAGATGCATAAATTTAGTTTAGAGAGAAAGATGGAGGGGAAAGTAGCCGGAAAATAGAGCTCACCGGAGACGACAACAACCGGCCGGCGGAGGGAAAAGTAGAATCCCGCACAAGAGTTGAGACAAGGGGGGGTAAGACTGTGGAGTGCGACAGAGGCGCGCGCTGTGCTATGCAGGTTAGGGTATGGCAAAGGCGCTGTGTTGTGCTTCTGCACGTTTTTCCACTATTTCTCCAAAATAAAATAAATAAAAATCTCTCAACTCTCAAATGACAAAACAGTTGTCTATGGTTTTCCTCTTCAAACTCAATTTCAATGGTACGATCTTTCGTGATTAGAGATTTAGAGATGATATTAGAAGGCTAAGTGTTTGTGATGTCAAAAGGTGTGGGACGTTGTCGGCTCTTCAGGCTGAGGTCGTTAGCCTGTATCTCGGACTGCTAGAAGCTCAGAAGATGGAGATTCGTGAACTCATGTGATTGTCTCACAGCCGTGAACGGACCTGGAAGCCCTGAGAGATCAAGATTTTGATTTCGGATACTCTCCTTCTCCTCGATTCTTTTGTGAGGGCCTTTGTTACTTACATCTTCAGGGATGCCAACAGGATGGTCGATCGACTTACATTCCTAGCTTTGGATTCCGCCTCGTCCTCTTGGAGCTTCAACCTAGAGTTTCAGACAATTGTACATTTGTACGTAATGACGCACTTAGATGATGGTACAACCGTGGTTGACACACCTCAAATTCTCGCCTTGTATTAAAAAAAAAAAAGTTGTCTATGGTTTTAGTTTAGTGCATCGATTAAGAACTGATTAATACATTAGTAAACATCAGTAATAAATCACATTTTTGTAGATCTTACTATGATATGAATAGTCAATGTATTTCAATTAAATAAATAAAACCCATTTCATCCATTAATACTTTTTTTATTAGGTAAAAATAATAGTTCTGAAACTCGATCACCGACCAAGTCGGCAGACGAAAAACCGTCAATACAAACAACACACAATAACACAAATCATCATAGAAGAAAGAAAAACTCAATCAACTCATACAAGACGTGAGCTGCCAGCAGAGAAGTTGATGGAGAACCAAGATGCGCCACGCGTGTCAAGGACGTGGGAGAGTGCAAAGACTCATGATAGTACTCCAGCCAGAAAAGGCGACCCCTGAGGATGTGTAGATCGCCGACATTGTCCCCATCTAAATGAAGGATCTTCGAAGACCACGAACACAATCACGGTATGTTCTTGATCAATCAGGACGTCCGATATTGCAACTCAGCACAAAACAAAAGAATGAAATGTAGAGTAATGCATATGTATTTAACATTTCACTAAGAGCAAGCCCAACAACTCTTGTAAAAGTTCTCTAAAATAGAGATCAAAACACTAAAATCTCTAAAACAATTATCATCCAACTTCAACAGTTTCTCTATTATACCGAATTTTGCATTTATTATATATTATAATAAATACAGAATTTCATAATATAATAAATGAATTTTTTTAAACTTTAGGTAACTAGTATAGTTTTCGTATCTTGTACGATATTTATCCCATAAAATAAATAAATTCGATTTATTTATTATTATAATTTATTTTGTTGAAAATATCAATATCTTCATTTTATTATTTTTCATTTACTAATGATGTATGATTTTTAAGGATGATAAAAACTTTATAAAATATCAACCTTTTATTTTTTTTATAATTTCATACTCTCTCCGTCTCAAAATTTAAGTCGTTTTAGGATTTTGCACAAGTTTTAATAAAACACTCATTCATCAATCAACATCATCATTCCACTAACTTTTCTATAAATTTTATTATTTTTTAACACCCATAACATTTTTTATCCAATCAAAATCTTTAAAAAAGTCAACAACACACAAATCGATACAAATCATTACTATCCCCTACCTAAAAAAACCTAAAACGATCTAAATTTTAATACAAGATTTAAAGGCTAAAACGACATATATTTTGAGACGGAGGGAGTACTATATAATATTTATAATATATATTAAATTATATAAGGAAATTATGAATCCAACGAAGCTTTATTTTGAGATCCATAAAAAATCGTCCGAAAGAAGGAGCCGCTTTCCTCTGAAAACCCTCCCTTGCCGCTTTCCTCTTCATTCCTCTGGTGCGCCTTTGCCTTCCCCGGAGTCTTGCCCATGGCGCGGCGCTGCCGTTGCCTGCGGCCTCCGACATGAGCTCTACAATTCAACCTATCCTCTCCAATCTTCAAACCTCAACAAAAAATCCATTCCTTAACCCTAAATTTCAAAAACCTAAATCTACTCACAATTTTTCTCAACCTTTGGCGTCTAGCCCCCAAATCGCCAGCCACCACACCAGATATGTCGCATGCACCTAGTCTTATGGGCGAAACAGGCCGTTTTCCGTCTCGTTGAGCCTTCTAAGCTCCGTCTTGTGCAGATCTGGCTACCCCTCAATGCCCTCGCCTCCTGATGCTGGCAGCCTCCAAATCGCCAGTCACCAAACCAAAATCGTCACAAGCAACCGACCTAGAGGGCGCAACAGCAGCAATTCGACTGGTCAATTCCCGCTCTTAGTGATGCCGGGTGGTCGATGCCTCATCAACAGTACAAGATCTCAACCTAATGCAAACACTACAAGTATTAAGGGCTTCCCACAAGATAAGTTTTCCTATAAATCCACTCTTCCTCTTTCCATTGAATTAATTTTGTTTCATAGCTTAGATCCTTTGAAAACCCCTATGATTCTTCCTAGAAGGAACCTAAGCCTCCTTAATCGTTTGAAGATGAATATGAGAAACCAAGATTATTTTGATTATAGGCCTAGCAGGACTGATTTCCACTCCAAGGGGAATAATTTATTTGATTCCCATATTGTTCTTTTGGATCTAAATATCACCCTCTTGGTTTCCTCCTTAGTTGATCCCCATACCCATAGATCCCTGACCTTTCCTTGCAATATTAGCAATTATAATGTGTATTTCAGCAGCATGCAACACAATTTGTTTGGGAATACTCTGAAATCTAAAATTCTCAGCCCTAAGCTTTGCTACTGGCCGCCCATATCTAGACCCTTTTACTCTAGTCTCAATCCTTTTAGTTGTCAAATCTTATGTGTGAAGTGCAATTGGAATGGAAATGCTTTTATATCTATTTTGAGCCTTTTGTCATACTTGAATAAAGACTTAAGTAATGAGCTGCTGTCTCCACCTTGGAGTCTTTGGCCTGGAAGGTTCCTTTCGCGCGTCAGATTCTCCATGTGGTGCAGCAAGGCAAGCTCTAACAACCACAAAGGTATGATCTCTCCTCAACTCCAACCAAAACTTCAACCAAAACTCTGGCTAAGCCCCACAATACTGCCTTCTGGCGGCTTGGTGGCACGCCAAACCAACCTCACTCAACAACACTTCATTCAAAACCCACTCTACAAATATACAGGCTATGATCCAAAGGCAGAAGTATGCTTCCAAGCAAACAGCAGCAGGAATCAGCAGAAACAACTTACAACAAATGTAGATGTTCTTTGGATTGAGAAAGAACACCAAATTGCAATCTTTTATGTAATACTTACTAATTCTGATTATACTCTGGGAAGCTTTCACCAAGGAAATTTGTTTTTATTTCGTTTCTGGACATCTTGTTGTTATTTGTCTTACTGTATGGTCTCTTCTCCTCTTACAAAACTTCGGTTGTGCCCCACTGCTCTTCTAATGGATCTAGTGGTGGCAAACCAAACCAACCCTTACCATCAACACTCAAACAAAACACTTGCTCTAAAATCTTTATATGGGAACTGTCAAAATGTATGGTTATATCGAATAAGAGCACAAGGAAGATCCCAAAAAATCAGGGGTCTCAGAACGCAATCAAAAGCTTGTATACTTACACCTAGTGCTCCCCATTCGATTGGTTGGCTACTGTATTCGTTGAATCCAGTGGGGAACAAATCAAAAAATCAAAACCGCAATAGCCTAACAAGGCAAAACAAAAAAAGACAATTATGATTAAGATCGGATATTGGAATGTTAGGGGGGTTAAACGGCCCCTTCTACTCCAAGAAATCAATCAACTCAGATGTAACAATAACCTTGACATATTAGCACTCTTTGAAACCAAAACGGAAGAAGCTCCCACTGAATATCAATTAAAAAGTACAGGCTTCAGTCAAGCGTTTTCGATAAGTTCAGTTGATCACAAGGGTGGCCTCTGGATTTTATACAAGACCAACAATATACTAAATAACAATCAATATCTAGAATCCGGAAAAAGATTTTACATGTTTAAAATAACAATTGACAATTTTACATTTGCTATACTATTCATCTATGCACCATCAGTAGAAAATGAAAAAGAAGACTTCTGGGAAGAAATATCCACAGTTGTGAACAGACACAAATTACCAGTTATAATTATTGGAGATCTAAATGAAATAGAAAGGGACACTGAAAAAATGGGGGGCAATACCCCATCTTTATCAAGATTCAGAATATTACTAAACATCAAACATGAACTCAACCTTCACACTGTACCTTATGTGGGATCCATATTCACATGGAGGAGAAGCAGATCCTCCACAAACAATACATATGAAAGATTAGATAGAGCTCTTGCCCATCAGGATATCGTAACCAAATTCAACAATCTAAGAACTCAACACCATTCTTTCTCCTCCTCTGACCACTGCCCAATCACTTTAGATATTGGCACAAAAGACCATAAAAAGGGCCCACCGTTCAGATTTGAGATGGCTTGGACATTACAACCAAAAATGAAAGAAATCATAACAAGAGTTTGGCACAACAAATTTCATGGGTCACAAGCCTATAATTTCACGAAAAAACAAAAATTGTTAAAAATAAATATTAAGAAAAGATTGAAAAATCAAAATAATAATATACACAAACAACTACAGAAGATAGAACCTGAAATAATGCAATTACAGAAATTACTTCCCTAGGATCCCTAACCACAAATCAAGAAATTAAACTATCAAATTTAGAAAATAAAAGGAAAAATCTACTAGAATTTAATTATAAATTCTGGAAACAGAGAGCAAGAGTAAAACATATACATCTAACCAATAAAAACACTAAATACTTTCAAATAAATGTGAAAATAAGAAACTTCAAGGGAAGACTGAACTCCTTCACAACCAAAGAAGGCCAGATCATAACTGACCAGCAACAAATCACAGACCAAATAACAAAAGAAACGGCTGAACGATTCATTGGGAGACAACAAGCAAAAATTACTTCAGAAACAATCTCAAACATTCAGCCACAGATCACTGCAGAAGAAAATCGGCTACTTATAAAACAACCTACCAATGCTGAAATTAAAGACACCCTCAATAGCATGGCAGAGGATAAATCTCCGGGACCGGACGGATTCCCGCCAGAATTTTACCTCTACTACTGGAATATTGTGGGTAACTCCTTCTGCAAAACAATCAAAGCATTCTTCAACTCTGGTAGCATGTTAAAACAAATAAATCATACATTCATTGCCTTAATTCCGAAAGTAGAGGATCCTCAAAACATCAATAACTACAGACCAATAAGTCTTTGTAACATGGTTTACAAAGTTATAGCTAAAATACTAGCAAACAGAATTAAAACAATTCTACCAAAAATCATAAACCCTTTCCAAGGTGCCTTCGTAGAAGGAAGATCAATACAAGATAACACTCTAATAGCACATGAGGTTTTCCACACCTTCACAAAACAAAAAGGCAAAAAAGGGTATATGGCTTTAAAACTTGACATGAAAAAGCATACGATAAAATCAACTGGTCATATATAGAAGCAATCCTAAGTAAGATGGGATTCCATCCAATTTGGATCAACTGGACAATGAAATGCATAACCACTACTTCTTTTTTGGTCCTGACCAACAATACAGCTGGTGACCAATTCAAACCAAACAGAGGAATTAGACAAGGTGATCCTTTAGCCCCTTATATATTCGTGATAGTAATGGAAAGTCTAGCAAGAGAACTACATCACGAAGCATTACAAGAAGATGCTTTAATAGGCATTAAGCTAACTAAGCAAGAAACTCCAATACCCTTCCTAACGTTTGCAAATGACACATTAATTTTCTCAAAAGCATCTCATATGAGTTTGCATACCATCAAAAACTCTCTAAACAAATTTGCCAACATCTCTGGACTAACGATAAACTACAATAAAAGTTCAATCCAATTCTAAAAAAATGTCAGCTTGACACTATCTACATCCCTGGCACATCAAATGGGAATCCCCATATCTAAAACAATTGAAAAATACTTAGGAATACCCCTTGTCAATGGAAGGGTAAAAAATTGTGTCTTTGAAGAAGCATTACAAAATAATAAAAAAACAACTCTCTAAGTGGAAATCCTCTTCCATATCTCAAGCAGGGAGAACCACATTAATCCAAGCCAATCTCAGCTCCAAGACAAATTACCTTATGCAGAACTTCTTACTTCCGAAAGGAATCCTACACCAAATAGATCAAATTAACAAGAACTTCTTTTGGAACAAGCTACAATCCCAAAGATATACTCCTTTACTAAGCTAGGACACTATATGTAAAAATAAAAACGAAGGAGGATTGGGAATCAGGAAAAGCAGAATCTCTTAACGAAGGCTTACAAATGAAACTACTTTGGAAAATTCATACAGATAACTCTAGTATGTGGGTTAAAATTATAAAGGAAAAATATTCACAAACAGATCAAATAAATGAAAGAGATAATCAAAATACTTCTTGGCAATTTGGGAGACTACTATCCTTAAGGGAAAAGTTCAACAGGGGCATCAGATGGCTAATAGGCAATGGTAACCAAATAAATGTTTGGAGAGACCCATGGTTAGATGGAATCAACCTAAGTCAATACCAAAGTTTAGAAAATCAAAATCTCAAAGTTTCCCAGTTAATAAACGATCAAAAGCAATGAAATCTAACAAAACTGCGGCAACTGTTTCCAACACACATTGTTGACCACATTTTACAACTACAGATTCCCAATTGGGAAACCAACGATAAACTAATCTGGAAACTTGAAAAAAATGGTATATTCTCGACCAAACCAACTCTTCTGCTAAACCACACTACGAACACTGCCAATATGGAAGGCTATAATTGGATATGGAAACTTGATATACCACCAAGAATAAAAAATTTACTCTGGAAGATAATGGTAGACGGATTATCAACCACTCAGAGGCTAAACAAACATTTCAATAGGGTGCCATCACAATGCTCACTTTGTAACTCGATAGATGAGGATGCCAACCACATTTTCATCAACTGTGAATTTACAAGGAAACTAATCCAAAACTATGAAAGTATAAGCGGAAAAATTCTCCTTCTCAAAGAAGACTATGACGAGGATATAAAGTATATTCTTCAATATAAAAGGAGTAGCAGCAGATCAGCAATCAAAGAGTTAGCCTTTATTTGGCAAACGAACTGGGACACCAGAAACAATTACATTTTCAAAAATAAAAAACCAAATGCAACAATCAACCTAGCCTTTGAGATTATTTCAAACATAAAACTATGGAACTCGCAAATAGAAGTAGAAAACAACCACAAAACCCGGAATACTACCAGACGTAAGACTAGGTGGACCAAACCACCGATCAGTATCTATAAAATTAATATAGATGGCTCGGTTAAACCCACGGGTGAATGCCAGGTGGGTGGGGTCATTCGTGACTCCGAGAGCGGGTTACTAGATGTATTCTTCCAAAATACATCTTCAGGTTCGATTTTACAAACAGAGGCAGAAGTTATCATTGTAGGCATCAAGCACGCAAGTGGTAAAGGGATCCGGAAGGCTATCGTTGAAAGCGACAATGAGACTATCATCAAAGCAATAAGAAAAGAGATCGCTACTCCATGGGAAGTAATTCATCAAGTTGAGAAGATCAACATTATGGCTACAGAATTCCAGCTTATCCAGTTCAAACACTGTTATAGAGAAGCAAACAAAGTAGCCGACTTCATAGCTAGAAAGGGTATCGTTTGTACTAGTCCTACATCTCCCCTTACGAAGGAGTTGTACTCCATCATCCTAAGGGATGATCCTGGTTGTTTGTTATAATTTACGTAACAAACTCCAACTGTTTGCATACTGTAAAAAAAAACAAAGCTTTATTTTGAATCCCATTTTAGTTTCATATATTATATAATATTTATAAGTCCAACTAAGCTTTATATTTTGAATCCCATTTAAATCTTATTTATGACTTAAATGGTTGGCATGGGGTTGATGAAAACATTTAATTTTATAGGGTTTTCTCTTCCTCTAAATCTAGATAATTTTTTATCATCTCTCCTCATTTCTTTATTTTACAAAACAATATAAATGAGCCGTTGGACCATAAAATCTATCTTTTTCTCCAAATTATCCATTTTTCTCTATTTTGGAGCTTCTCTTGGAGATGGTCTAATAATTTCTGCCCTATTTTTTATCAATATTTTAGATATTTTATTTATTTTCTTTGAAGTTAAGGTAGGACTTTTGTAGGGAAAAATTTATGCCAAATAGCTCTGTAAGTTGTAACTCAATTAAGATAAAATTCAAACTCTATATCACTTCATAACAATTTATGGATTTGCTTAAGATTTAAAAAACTTTAAAACTTACGAATAATACCTTACTAGACCTATCAAGTGTGAAAGAGGACAGTGTTCTAAAAATTGATCTAGACGGCCACCTAGACACTAGGCAACTCCCATCCGCTAGAATTAGACAAGAGCCTAAAAGGGCATGTTTTCTAACCTCTTTTTTAAGAGGTGGAGGGGGTGGAGGTGGGTGAAATGGGGTGGAGATAGGGAAAAATTCCCTACCTTGAGGAGGGGAGGTAGGGGGTGGAAGGGAGGTCCACCCCGTTAATGAAGGTGGAGGTGGTGTTGGGGAGGGAGGAAGAAAACACACCCTAAGTGCTAGCAACCCCACCGCCTGAATCTACCTAACGCTTTCTAAAACACATTGGATAAAACCGCTAGTTTATACATAAAAAAATTGTTGACAAATTTGCTTGTCATAATAACATCACTTATCATAAAACACCATTATATTATACCACTAGTTGCAGGGGTAGTGCCCTCAGCCTTGGCATTGTTGTGGCAAAGTCAATGGACATTGTTGGATTATTATGGAAGAAGACAACGTTTGTGTAATCAATTTGGAAAAAAAAAGTATGTAGAACTACAGGTGAGAGATTGAGATTCTCATCACATATATTATCTCCAACCTTATTAAGCGGTGCAAACTATCCACATTTTATCAAGAAATCAACATGGTGGGGACAATATTCGAGGTCTACAACAATCACTTCTTCGAACCTTATTCTGATTCATCCAGAACTATATGGTCAGTGGTGTTACGAGATCTGACCGTCTGACATCTTTAAAAATCTTTTCCGATAAAATAATTAATAAAATTATCCAACTTTTCTATCAATAAGTATTGGCTCTTATCAATAAATTATTGATGTACATATATTATTTCACCTGAAACAGATCTGTTTTTTAATAGACAACCTATAATTTAAAGTTGATAATTTTGAACTTGTGACAACTTAGGGTGTGTTTGGGTGTAGGATGTATGGGGCTTAGGGGATGGCAAATTTGCCTCGGGTTTCCCGCCACGTTGTTTGGGTGTAGGGGTTTAGCGTGTTTGAGGGTTAGGGATTTGGGGGTTTGAGGGATGGGAAGGGATGTGAAATGGATCATCTTCCAAGGAGTTTTGGTGGATGGCAAAACGTATTTCCCTTGTTTTGCCCCTTCGCCCCCCCCTCTCCCTCCATAAATGCATATGTGTTGTTCCACTCTTCCCCCACACGCTAATCTCTCGAAGCCGAAAAAACTCGACGATTGGGGAAGCGATCGAAACCGCCTACCTCCAACGATCTAGACCACCATTCCTCCTCCGTCGTCGTCATCAGGTACCTTCGACGCCTTCCACCATGGTTCTCCTTGAAAATGTGGACAAATTAGGGGTTGTATGCACTTGTTCAGTTCGAGTTAGGGTTTGTTCATATGATTTGGGGATTTTTTAAATTCAATCTGACATTTTTAAGGTTTGTATGCACTTGTTGAGTTCGATTAGGGTTGTATGCACTAGTTTAGTCATTGTTTAGGGTTTCTGAAGTTGCAAATGAAGGGTTGCTCTTGTCATTCATTTGCCATTTTAGGGTTGCTGTTGTTATCCATTTTCCATTTTTGGGTTCCTTAAAAAAAAGCTATGACTTTGTAGTTGCTGTTGTCATTCCTTTTATGAAGCATGTATATCGGACATTGTTGGGTTAATGAGGCCATGTTAGGGTTGCTGTTAATTGGCAACTTGTTCCTATGAAGTTTTGTCCTTTACCTCAGGACATGTGACTGCACACCAATAATGTCGGTAATTTGTAGCTTACCTCTTTGCCTCTGTACATGTTTCCAAGCAAAAAATTTGTTACTTTTATGAACTGCTTTGTAACAGATATGAACTTTTTGGTGTATATATATATATATATATATATATATATATATATATATATAGGGATTGGTTCAAAAGTGCACACCTCTTAGAGTGTACCTTGTGCACGAATCTGTGCCGTTAATTGATAGAAGATGGAGGGCCAAGATTAATTAGATTTTTGTTTTATTTGTTAAATGAAAAAGGTGGCCCCACATAAAAAAAACACACCCACCTTCCCACACAGTGTGCGTGTCTTCACCCTCCACATTGAAATTGATTTTCAAATTTTGAATTTGGGTGAATTTTGTGGGACCAGCAAATTATTAATGTTTTCATTTTTTTTAAATGTAGAGGGAGCATGTGAGTCCGTTTTGATTTTTATTTTATTTTGCAAATAATTTTTTTAATTTCTAATGGATTTTTGGTCCTTTTTTTTATAAAAAATATTTGTGAAAAATAAATAATTGTGGGTGATTTGTTGTTCGGATCCACCCGCTTTCGTTCATTTTAAAAGTTTGGTGATTCTACTGAATAATGTTTCACATGCTACCGAATAATATTATATTATCTTTTTTTCATCTAGTTCATATCAAAAGTTACCAATTCGACTGAATAATTTGTCATATTATACCGAATAATGTTTTGTTTTCATCAATTCTAGATAAAAGAAACCTCGAATCCCTAAACAATACTTACGAATAATGCTTCATATTTAACCGAATAATGTTTCACATTTCACCGAATAATATTTATGCCAACCAAAAACTCAATATACTGACAAATAATAAATCAGATTTCACCGAATAATTGATCAACTCATTGTCACAAATAACCAAAATTCGACACATATGAATGAATAATTGATGAAAAAATCGATACGAATGTTTGAATAACTAACGAATAACCATGTGGGTATCGGTTGCCTCTTGGGGCCTAGATCTGCGAGGGTGTCGAGCAGATTGAACAGGGGAGATTTGGGCTCGTTCGTGGAAGACAGCAAAAATCAACCTAACTCAATCCTTCGCTCTCTGTTGCAAATAATCAAACTCCAGCTCTTCCACAACATCCCTCCCTCTTCGCCGCCATCTCCACCGCCCTCCGCCACCACCGACACCGCAATTCCAGGCACGAATTGCCAGGAAAACAGCACTTAGCATCGCCTCGTCATGCCTCCGCGTCGCCGCCTCAACGACCCGTCACCGCCGATATCAAACAGGAGAGGTAGAATGAACAGGGGAGTCGAATTGAAGGAGAGGGAGAATGAACAGGGGAGTCGGAACAGGGGATAATGAACCGGCAACTAACCACGACGGAGCACAAGCTACCAGATTTGAGGGGAAGGAGGAAAAAACAACCAGATCCGGCCAAATCCAGTTCGGATTGGGCGAAGAACAATAGCCACCATCGCCGCCACCGTCCCTTTCGCCCTTCACCGCCGTCGTCGTTCCTCACACTGTCGCGACACCACCATCCCCGCTCGGCTACGCCTGGTCGATCCACAAAATGAAGAAGACGGCAACCAACGCCTCGGCCCGCCACCGCTTGCCTGGCTATTTTCGGCTCCTCCATGGATGAAACAATGAAGAAGAATCAAGTGGCCAAAAAAAAACTGATGAAGAAGAGCAATTAGAGATTAGGGTTTTATTAAGGCAAACCACACGCGCTCACCGCCCAGCGTTTTTCATCAATTGTGGACGGGCCCACCTGTTTTTAATTAAAAATAAAAAGAAAAACCCTTTTAATCTCAGCCATCCATTTACCCCGAATCAATGGCCAGAAATCGTGCACAAAGTACACCCTAAGGGGTGTGCACGAGTTACCCATTCTCTCTCTCTCTCTCTCTCTCTCTCTCTCTCTCTATATATATATATATATATATATATATATATATATATATATATATATATATATATATATATATATATATATATATATATATATGAGGGCCCAATGATGTTTGTCGCTTACCTCTTTGCCTCTTTACATGTTTTCAGGACTTGTATATGAAGTGAGGGCCCAATGATGCTTGAAATTACATACATTATGCCTATGGATTGTCCCTGGCAAACCTCTGCTTTCATGTTGCATGTGTAAGATTTCCATTCGATTTCGGTCATGAAATCAATCAAACTAGGATTTAGATTTCATACAATTCAAACCCTAATTCTATACCGAAGACTAACCTTGATCCATGGCCATCTTTGCAGCGGAACAAGCGAACTTTGATCGATTTCTTGTCCCTTAGCCTTTACCTTTCTTTGTCTCCGATGGATGAGACTCCTTTTTGACTATCTAGTCTATCTCTATGATTTGCACGTCAGATTCAGACACACTTGGGAAAACTGGTGAACGCTCATATAAAGAATAGAGCAACCGCTCACATTCCGTAACCGCTCTTATATTTATTTCCCGTAACCGTTCACCCATTTATTTCCCTATTAAATTCCTTTATGAGATAGTCATCCATTAATGTATTATAGGCAAGGGGTGAGGGAATACATAATTACCCCCGGATTTAATTCTTTAACCGAGACCGATCCATCACGGTTTTGACTTTTAAATTAAATCGGTCACCATAATATATATAGACTAAATACTCAATTAAACCTAGACACATGAGCCACATAAAATGTTTGTAAACATTCTAACATTCTCCCACTTGGCTCGTGTGACGACTTGATGGCTTAATTGAAACTTTATATGTACAACTATAATGTATAAAGTCCATACAGTAAATATAACCTTTACAGAATTAGAACTGATCGGATCATGGCGGTCACAAGTCATTGAGCGACATGATTCCTTCCATGTATCACGGAACAATCCAAATTCAGTTATTCTTGAAATATGAGGATAACTATAAGCCTCAAACAACATGTCATCAAGAAACCATAAGTATGCATAAAAACCATAATGATAACATGTCTCATAATGCAGAAACATAACCATAAGTGTATACAAAAAGTGTCATAACCATATTGAGCTAAAATCATAATAGCAAGGCTCTATCAATAATGCCCATACACTCTACATGGCCAGTGAATACCTTGGGCGGCAAACCCTTAGTCAACGGATCTGCAATCACGAGATCCGTCCTGATATGCTCAAAAGACACTCTACGTTTCTGTACTTTCTTCTTCACCGACAAGAACTTCAACTCCATGTGCTTAGCACCCCTCGAGTACTTGTCGTTCTTTGAGAAGAAGACGGCTGCGGAGTTATCATAATAAATTCTCAGCGGCCTGGCTATACTATCGATAATCCCAAGCCCTGAGATAAAGTTCCGCATCCACAATGCATGAATCGTGGCCTCAAAGCATGCCAAAAATTCAGCCTCCATAGTGGAAGTAGCAATGACAAATTGCTTTCCACTTTTCCATGATACTGCCCCACCAGCTAGTAGGAACAAATAGCCAAATGTTGATTTCCTACTATCAACGCATCCGACAAAATCTGAATCTGAATATCCAATGACCTCAAGATGATCGGATCTCCTATATGTAAGCATGTGCTCCTTGGTGCCTTGCAAGTACCTAAGAACCTTTTTAGCAGCTTTCCAGTGGTCCAATCCAGGTTTAATTTGATATCGACCCAGCATTCCTACAGCGAAGCTGATATCATGTCGAGTACAAGTCTGAACATAGTTCAAACTCCCCACCACTGATGCATAGGGAATACTCTCCATTTCCTTCCGTTCCAAATCATTTTTGGGACATTGTATTTTACTGAACTTGTCCCCTTTCTGTATTGGAACTATCCCTGCTGAGCATTTATCCATTCTGTACCTCTCTAAGATCTTTTGAATGTAACTTTTCTGAGACAATCCTAACAATCCTTGTGTTCTATTACGGAATATTTCTATCCCAATCACAAAGGATGCCTCACCCAAATCCTTCATTTCAAAGATCTTTGAGAGATACTTCTTTACATCATGTAACATACCAACATCATTTGCAACTAACAGAATGTCATCAACATACAGAACTAAAACAACAAACTTGCTCCCACTAATCTTCCTGTAGATACATCGATCAACGACAATCTCTACAAAGCCATATGACGTGATAGTATCATCAAACTTTAAGTACCACTATCGAGAAGCTTGTTTTAGTCCATATATTGACTTTCTCAGCTTACACACCAAGTTTTCCTTTCCTGTGGCCAGAAACCCTTCAGGTTGGTCCATATAAACTTCCTCCTCTAGTTCACCATTGAGAAAGGCGGTTTTCACATCCATTTGGTGAAGCTCGAGATCATAATGAGCCACCAAATCCAAAACAATTCTCAAAGAGTCCTTCTTTGAAACTGGAGCGAAGGTGTCCTTGTAGTCAATTCCATCCTTCTGGGTGAAACCTTTAGCAATAAGTCTGGCCTTATACCTTTCAATGTTCCCTTTCGAGTCTTGTTTGGTCTTAAAGACCCAATTAGACCCAACCGTCTTGGAACCTTCAGGCAACTCAACAAAATCCCAGACTTTGTTGTCCCCCATCGACTGGATTTCTTCTTTCATGGCATTTAACCACAAATCAGAATTGTTACTTTCCATGGCTTTCTTGAATGAGACCGGATCTTCATCAATGATTAAGTCACATTCATCTTCAAGAGCATACACCACATAATCATCTGAAATGGCTGATCTTGTTTCCCTTACAGATCGCCTTAGTGGTTCATGTGGCACACTTATCTCTTCCTGTACTGTGACTGGCTCATCATCTATATTCTCATGATGTGGGTTTCTTTCCTGTCCACAATTCATAAGGGGTCTTAGGAACTGCCTTACTAGGAACCCGGTTAAGCAGGTATGTCGCAGTCATTAATGCGTGTGTCCACAACGCAAGTGGTAGGGTAGAATTGCTTAACATACTCCTAACCATTTCAATTAATGTATGATTCCGCCTTTCAGCAACACCGTTCTGCTGAGGTGTACCGGGCATTGTGTATTGCGCACAAATGCCTCTACTTTCGAGGAACTTTGCGAATGGACCTGGACATTGTCCACTCTCATTGTATTTCCCATAAAACTCACCACCTCGATCAGATCTCACTATCTTTACTTTTCTATCTAATTGCCTTTTCACTTCATCAATGAACACTTTTAGGACATTCACAGACTGAGCCTTTTCATGCAATAGATATATGTAACCGTACCGTGAGTAATCATCAATGAAGGTGATGAAGTACCTTTCTCCGTTCCAAGAAGGAACGTCAAATGGACCACAAATATCGGTGTGAATTAACTCAAGAAGCTGAGTGCTTTTTGTGGCCGATTTCTTTGTAGTGTGCTTAGTCTGCTTTCCCTTAATGCAGTCTATACACACATCAAGATCACTAAAATCCAAATGAGGAAGAATTTCACTCTTCGTCAACCTCATTAACCTTTCCTTGGAAATGTGACCTAATCTTTGATGCCACAAGTAAGCAGAACTTTCATTAGATGCACTACACTTAATCCCCACATTACTTTCAACATACATAATGGATTCAGAAAATTTAATATCAAGATTGAACCTGTAAAGTGAATCAATCAAAGTACCACTACCATAAAAGTAATCATTCCGGTACAATGAAAAACCAGCATGTCCAAACTTAACATCAAAACCTAAATCGTCCAGTCTACTAACAGAAACAAGATTTCTAGCACAATTAGATACATAGAGACAACCCTTAAGATCTATGTGACAACTAGTGTCCATGATCAATCTATACGTCCCAATGCCTTCAATACGTGCCTTCATCCTGTTCCTCATGAACAAGTACTGTTCACTTTCTTTTATGGGCTGGATTGTACTGAATCCCTATTCAATATGAGAAACATGAGTAGTAGCACCAGAATCTATCCACCAAGTATTATTAGGCACTTTCATAAGGTTCGACTCAAAGCAAACAGAGCAATAATGAATACCTTTCTTGTCAAACCATGCCTTTCTTTTCGGACAATCCTTCTTGAAGTGTCCTAATTTCTTGCAAAAGAAACACTTCATTTCCTTCTGAACACGACCTTCACTAACTTTCTATGAAGCCTTGTCCTTCTTGTCCTTCCTACTTGGATTTCCTTTACTGTTTCCGACACCATTATGACCCATGAGATGAACTAACTGTTCTGTCATCTTTTGCTTTAATCTCCTTTACTCCTGTACGAGCATGGTCGTTAACTCTTTAATGTTCCATTTTTCCTTAATGGTGTTGTAATTCACCTGGAACTAATCAAACTCATGAGGTAGAGAGTTGATGACAAACTGGACAAGAAATGTCTCATTTACGTTCATCCCCATGGTTGTCAACTTTGCTGCCAAATTGGACATAAGCATCACGTGATAATGGATAGGCTGAGACCAGTCAAATCTCTTCGTAGTCAGCTCAGACATAAGGCTTCCTATAATTGACTTGTCAGCCAAATCCGACTTTGAATACTCTTTCATTGCAAATAAGAATTCCCTTGCACTCTCTATTTTAGGAAGAGATGGCTTAAGATTTTCTGCCACCGTCATCCTCAAAAGGCTCAAACCCAACCGGTTAGACCGCTCCCACGACTCATAAAAGGACTTTGATCGATTTCTCGCCCCTTAGCCTTTACCTTTCTTTGTCTCCGATGGATGAGATTCCTTGCTGACTATCTCTTTGATTTGCACGTCAGATTCAGACACTGATGATGCCAAAAAATTAGCAAAATAGGAAAAAGCAAATAAAAGGGCTAAAAGGGTTGTAGAAGTGGGCCCGAGAAGACGTGACGATATACGGTCCGCGGATGATAGGAACATGCAAAAATGGACAGATGGCACACATGCCCACCATCCATGTGCACCTCCTCTTAAAGACACGTGGCAACCATACTCCAACAAGTGGCCAAAAAGGTGGAACATTCCCCTCAGGGGGAGGGCATGGAGACATGCTATAAAAAGGAGAAGGCACTCTAAGCGCCAGGCTTTTGGGGAAAAAACAGATAGAGAGACTTCGATTCAGAGATAGAGAGAAAGGGATAAGGCTACGATAATACTCTTCTTCTTCTTCGTCCCGTATCCGTCCGCGGACAACGCGTAATTAAGAGAGGGAATCTATACAGGACAGGTAGTGGGACGACAGTCCGGGAAGTAAGAGAGAATATCACCTTTCAACCTTGATCTCTAATCTAGTAAATTGGTGTACTTCCTATACCAAGAAGCCATCTGATGAACCCATAATACGCTAAGTGATGTGGGCCTTGTTCAAAGGCTCGGCGGCACCGGCCGTGAGGTCTTCGCGGATGTCGGGGATCTCAGGTTACGGGTAAGACCGTCAAAGTCCCCTTTAGGTCAATACGGCACAGGTTGGGACCCTTTCCCTCATTACGCCAATACCAGGTGATAATTTCAGCAGGGAAAGGGCTTCAGGTAAGACCGTTTGACCAAGTTATCATATAAGGGGATACGTGGCATTCCCCCCCCCCCCATGGGAACGTGGGGTGGGACCTACTTTTTCATTTGTGGTTTCGTCATTGGCGCCGCCTGTGGGAACTCTCTCACCCTGAGGGGTTCCCGATTTTAAGAAAAAAGATATTAATGAGAATACCTTCACTAACTGTGAACTTCTGTATGAACAGGTGGAAAATGAGTGAAAACATGAGAAAAGCTTCTCATGGGGCGACGAGTCATGACAACGGAGGATTCCAAGAGTCCAGCATGCATGTCAATTCTCCAGGTCAGGACAGCGCGCCGGAAAATCCGGTGTTCTCGCCGTACATCCCTCAACAGATGGGGCAGGGCTACTTTATACACGAGGAACACTACTTCCCACCACCCAATCCGGGGCAAGGTTTCTTTTACGGATACGATGGATATCATTCGTTCCAACAGGGGGAACCCTTACAACGGTATTCCCCATAACCTATATGGCCATGCTCATCAAGACTACCACCAATCAAGATTTTCCGATGATCTTGGTATGCACCATCATTGCGGAGATAGATGCGCTCACAAACACCATAGAGGCGAGCGTTCATCCGACATTTCCACGTCAACCAGGATGGGCTCACCCTGTGGAAATGAGAGGAGATCGGACCTTATCCCCTCGGTTTTCACCACCGAGGTCTGCCTGGCTCCGGTTCCTAAACGATGGAGAGATACCAACCTTATGTAGTACGATGGCACCTCCGACCCTGATGATCACATGTGCCACTTTATAACAGCGATGGGGATCAACGAGTATAACGATGCGATGTTGTGCCGCACTTTCCCCTCAACTCTGACTGGCATTGCCCTAACCTGGTTCACTAACTTGCCTCAGAACTCGATTGCTAGCTTTGCTTAGCTTTCTCAGGTTTTCAAGTTCCATTTTGGGAGTTCGCGGTCTAGGAAGAAGACCATGCTGGACCTTAACTCAATCCGACAAGGACCGAATGAGACTCTTGGGCAGTTCTTTGCCCGATTCACTAGTGTGGTGGTGCAGATCCCTAGTTTCAATCATGAATCAGCAGTCATAATCCTGATAGGGAACTTAGCTGATGGCGGATTCAAGACCCGACTCTTCAGGAAAAAACCGAAAGATTATGACACATTGAGGAATCTGGTATCTGCTCAGATTGAGGCAGAGGAAGCCGCGACCTCCAATTCAAGAGCCAACGAGGGCCCGCGGGGCTTCCTAGGGAAGATAGTAGGAAAATTTCGGAAGGACAAAGGAGTGGGAAGGCCGAGAAAGAATTACTCCGCGGACAACCCGCTCGCATCCCGAAAAGACGAGGTCCATTTTAACCGTGAAAGAAAGAATCCAGACGCGGGGTACCGGGAGCATGATCAAGGGATACGACATAGAAGAGAGCAAGTTTCTCCTCGAAGGAAAAATGAGCATCGTGACAACGTCCCGTATCGCCATCAAACTCAGAACTGCTACGATGGAGGCCACACGGATAATAGAGAAAACTATCGACGAGCCTCGAAGTTTGAATACCCCCGAGAACGGGATGAGCAACATCGGTTCCCCCCCGCGAACAGGGGCAGGGGGCGGGGACGATGGTGGAGAGGTGGCCGAAGGGGTCGGGGTCACCCTGCACAAATGTCAGTCAATCAGGCCCCACGCGACGAGGTCCGCTGTGAGGGATCACGGGTCAATCAGATCCCAGAACCAGAGGGTTTCATCGACACTCTGGCGGGAGGACCGTCGATCTCAGGAATAAGCCGACAGGGGAGAAAAAATTATGAAAGGGAGGCAAGGCAGTCTCCATCGACCGCTAGCCAGAAGAACACTTTGCAACCACATCTAGAAATAATCTTCACTGCAGCAGATGCCGAAGAAGTATGCATGCCACACGCGGGTCCCCTAGTGATTCATGCCCAGATCGCCACTAAGACTGTAAAAAGAGTTTTCATAGACACCGGTTCATCGGTGGACATACTCTCGTCGGAAGCTTTTTCCCAGTTAGGAGTATCCGCAACAACATTAAGGCCTTATCATGGTACACTAATTACCTTTTTGGGAGATAAGGTGCAGGTTGCGGGCACCATAGAACTCACGGTGGTTTTGGGCACCGCGCTGTGTCGAAGAATGGAAAACATCATCTTCACGGCAGTGTGGATCCTCACTGCTTACAACGCACTCTTGGGGAGGGTGTCTCTTTACATGTTCCAGATGGTTGTTTCGATCTATCACTTCAAAGCAAAATTCCTTATCTCCGGAGGAGGGGCGGGGGAAGTATGTGGCCAGCAGCTAGAAAGCCGGAGTTGTTATGTGACTTCCTTGAAAAAGAGGAAGGAGATCATGTAGCTCGAAGAATCCGCTCAAAGTAAGATCGAGGGCCCAAAAGGATACTCCCAAGCAGAAAACGAAGCAGTAAACGTCACCAAAGAACTTGCACCAGAAGCGGAACTTAAAGTCAGACCGTCAGACAGGGAGATCCCAACCGCGGATCTAAGAACCGTCCACCGGCCTTTCCAAAATCTAGAAGAGAGAATTTACATGGGCCAAGCCCTAGGGGTAGGCGAGAAAGAACGGGTTCTAGAAATCATCCGTCAGTCCCGGGACGTGTTTGCATGGTCCCCAAAGGATCTTTTGGGCGTTCCCACGTCGATAGCGATCCATACCCTCAAAATACTCCATGACGCGCGGCCTGTGGCCCAGAAGAAGAGGAAAATGGCCCCGGAGAAATCCCAAGCAGCAAAGGAAGAAGTAGAAAAGTTACTTGAAGCTGGATTCATAGAGGAAGTTGAGGACTCAGATTGGCTATCGAATGTGGTCTAGTCAAGAAAGCCAACGGGAAATGGAGGATGTGTGTAGATTTCTCAAATTTATACAAGGCCTGCCCCAAGGATAGTTATCCTTTGCCATCAATAGACGAGTTGGTTGATATTACTACTGGAAACGAGGCTTTGAGTTTCCTGGACGCGTATTCCAGGTATAACCAGATCCGACTAGACCCGATAAACAAGAGGGTGACCACCTTCATCACCAATCAAGGAATTTTCTGTTATAAGGTCATTCCTTTTGGTCTAAGGAATGCGGGGGCCACTTTTCAAAGAGTCGTAGATAGGATATTCCGTGAGCAGCTGGCCAGGAATGTGTCCATCTATGTGGACGACATCGTTGTAAGGAGTAAGAAAGCAGAGAATCACGCGGCTGATCTGCAGGATACTTTCGATTCTCTGAGGCGTGGAGGGCTGAATCTGAACGCGGAGAAGTGTGTTTTTGGAGTCGACTCGGGAAAATTACTGGGTTTCATGGTAAGCCAAAGAAGGATAGATGTGAATCCCGCTAAGATAGCTGCTATACAGGAATTGCGCCCACCACGTACCATAAAAGAGGTACAGTCTTTGAATGGAGTGGTAAACGACCTGGGACGTTTCTGTTCTTGCCTGGCTAATAAATCCCTACCTTTCTTCGCGTTGCTAAAAAAGAAAGGACCGATCCAGTGGACACCTGACCTCCAGCAGGCTTTCGAAGAATTAAAGGCTTTCTTACAGTATGTGCCAACTCTACATCAACCACAGAAATCAGAAAGTTTACAGCTATACCTAGCAGTGAAAGCAACCACTATCAGCGCGGTCCTCACCTGAGAAGGGCGGTACCCAGTTTACTATGTAAGCCGGGTATTACAGGATGCAGAAACCCGATACGAGCCGGTGGAAAAGGCGGTCCTCAGTCTGATGTTCGCGACCAGAAGACTTCGTCCGTATTTTCAGGATCACTTAATAGAAGTCTTGACGGATCTGCCGCTTAGACAGCTTCTTCATTCACCGGGTCTTTCGGGGCGAATGACGAAGTAGTCCATTGAGCTCTCGGAGTTTGAAATAGCTTACGTCCCGCGCAAGGCAGCGCTAGCCCAGGTTCTGACAGATTTCATTTGCGAAACCAGCTTTGGGGATGAAGGAAGTGACACGGAAAGCAGGTGGACAATAAAGGTCGATGGAGCCGTGAACGCGGACGGATGCGGGGCAGGAATAGCGCTGACCTCCTCTTGGGGAGATCAGTTCTGCTTTGCTCACCATTTGGATTTTCAAGCCACCAATAATGAGGCATAATATGAAGCTTTGATAGCTGGGCTTGAGCTAGCTTTGGCCCGCGGAGCTCGAGCCGTCATGGTGTATACAAATTCCGAGGTCATCGCAAAGCAAATAGAGGGGGTGTACGAAGCCAGGACTGGGCTGTTACCAGATTACCTGCGGAAGGTAAACGCTCTAAGAAGAGCTTTCTTGCACTTCACCGTGGAATCCGTTCCTAGAGAAATGAATGAGCATGCCGATTTGTTGGCCCGAATCGGGGCCTCTATGCCACCGGAAGTGCAAGGCAAATTCGAGTTTGAAAGAAAGGATCGGCGGAGACTCCTGCAAGAGGTCTATTTTGTCCAGACTGAGGGCTCCGAAGATTGGCTGACACCGATTGCCGAATATCTGGGAAAAGGAATACTTCCACCCGAGAGAATGGAAGCCAAAAAGTTAACAAACCGAGCAACCCGGTTCGTCATCAATGAAGGAAAGTTATATAAGAAGGGTTTCAACTTCCCAGATTTATTATGTGTATCCAGCAGTGAAGGGCACACCATCGTGAAAGAATTGCATGCGGGTGTGTGCGCTCATCACCAGCGATGGAGAGCATTAACTTCAAAAGTTCTGAGACTGGGATACTGCTGGCCCACGGTCAGAGCGGATGTACAGAGCTTTGTGCGCAGCTGTGACGCTTGTCAGAGACATGGAAATGTGAAGAATTTACCCACCGAACCACTTCAAAGCATCTATGGGGCATGCCCCTTCGCCTTGTAGGGAATGGATATTCTGTGTCCTTTTCCCATAGCTTCCGGACAATTAAAATATGTCCTAGTTCTGGTGGACTACTTCACCAAATGGGTAGAAGCGGAGGCAATGGGTTTGATCATTGCGGAGAAAGTCAGAAAATTCTTATGGAAGAACCTGGTGTGCCGTTTTAGAGTACCCGAGGCCATCATCACGGATCATGGAACTCAGTTCGACTGTGAAAGCACTAGAGATTTTTGTGAGGGCCTTGGGATAAAACTAAAGTTCTCATCGGTAGCTCACCCGCATACGTATGGGCAAGTAGAAACGACCAACCGCCAAATCCTAGAAGGAATCAAGAAGAAGTTAGAAAGAACCTCCAAAGGTCGGTGGGCAGAGCTGCTTCCACTGGTACTCTGATCATACCGGTGATCATACCGGACCTCATCTAAGACTCCCACAAGAGAAACACCGCTTGCTTTAGTGTTTGGGGCAGATGCTGTCATCCCGGTCGAATGATTGATCCCTTCTGCGCGGGTTTTGGCTTATGAGTCTAAGGCCAATGACGAAGCTCTGAAAGTCGAACTGGACCTTCGAGAGGAGAGGAGGATGCTGGCAGAAATCAAGGCTCGAGAGTACAAAATAAAGACCAAAAGACATAGAGATTAGCATCTCAGTACGCGACGGTTCGAGAAGGGAGATCTGGTCCTCCGCCTAGCTCTATCAGGCGGGAAGTTGGACGCTAAATGGGAAGGACCATATGTAGTTTTCGAGTGTATCCATGTTGGAGCATACAAGTTACAAACCCCTGAAGGTGTTGTTCTTCGGAAGACGTGGAACGCGGAACACTTGAAGAAATATTATGTATAATAGTCAGTTATTTTGAAGTTTCTCAAGTCACCCCCGCTACCAGTAAATAAATCAAAGCGGTTAGAGGGTGCTTTTTATATTCTTGAATGACTTTCACGGATCTCCCGGATTATATTTGAAGTCATATGATGCTGGAGCTTTCTCCGCATCGGACATCAGGTGGTAGCATATAGCTCCCAGATTGTATTTGTTGAAGTCCTATGACGCTCGAGCTTGCTCCGCGTCAGACATCCGATGGTAGCATATAGCTCCCGAATTATATTTGAAGTCCTATGACTCTGGAGCTTGCTCCGCATCGGACATCCGGTGGTAGCACAGATCTCACGGATTGTATCTGTTGAAGTCCTATGACGCTAGAGCTTACTCCGCGTCGGACATCCGGTGGTAGCATATAGCTCTCGGATTATATTTGAAGTACTATGACGTTGGAGCTTGCTCCGCGTCGGACATCCGGTGGTAGCACATATCTCCCGGATTGTATCTGTTGAAGTCCTATTATGCTGGAGCTTGCTCCGCATCGGACATCCGGTGGTAGCATATAGCTCCCGGATTATATTTGAAGTCCTATGACGCTGGAGCTTGCTCCGCGTCGGACATCCGGTGGTAGCATATAGATCCCGGATTATATTTGAAGTCCTATGACGCTGGAGCTTGCTCCGCGTCGGACATCCGGTGGTAGCACAGATCTCACGGATTGTATCTGTTGAAGTCCTATGACATTGTAGCTTGTTGCGCGTCAGACATCCGGTGGTAGCATATAGCTCCCAGATTATATTTGAAGTCTTATAACGCTGGAGCTTGCTCCGCGTCGGACATCCGGTGGTAGCACAGATCTCCCGGATTGTATTTGTTAAAGTCCTATGACGCTGGAGCTTGCTCCACGTCGGACATCCGGTGGTAGCACAGATCTCCCGAATTGTATCTGTTGAAGTCCTATTATGCTGGAGCTTGCTCCGCGTCTGACATCCGGTGGTAGCATATAGCTCCTGGATTATATTTGAAGTCCTATGACGCTGGAGCTTGCTCCGCGTCGGACATCCGGTGGTAGCATATAGATCCCGGATTATATTTGAAGTCCTATGACGCTGGAGCTTGCTCCGCGTCGGACATCCGGTGGTAGCATATAGTTCCCAGATTATATTTGAAGTCCTATGATGCTGGAGCTTGCCCCGCGTCTGACATCCGGTGGTAGCATGTAGCTCCCGGATTATATTTGAAGTCTTATAACGCTGGAGCTTGCTCCGCGTCGGACATCCGGTGGTAGCATATAGCTCCCGGATTATATTTGAAGTCTTATAACGCTGGAGCTTGCTCCGCGTCTGACATCCGGTGGTAGCATATAGCTTCCGGATTATATTTAAAGTCCTATGACGCAGGAGCTTGCTCCGCGTCTGACATCTGGTGGTAGCATATAGCTCCCGGATTATATTTGAAATCTTATAACGCCGGAGCTTGCTCCGCGTCGGATATCTGGTGGTAGCATATAACTCCCGGATTGTATTTGTTGAAGTCCTATGACGCTAGAGCTTGCTCCGTGTCGGACATCCGGTGGTAGCATATAGCTCCCGGATTATATTTGAAGTCCTATGACGCTGGAGCTTGCTCCGCGTCTGACATCCGGTGGTAGCATATAGCTCCCAGATTATATTTGAAGTCTTAAAACGCTGGAGCTTGCTCCGTGTCGGACATCCGGTGGTAGCAAAGATCTCCCGGATTGTATTTGTTGAAGTCCTATGACGCTGGAGCTTGCTCTGCGTCGGACATCCGGTGGTAGCATGTAGCTCCCGGATTATATTTGAAGTCTTTCGACGGTGGAGCTTACTCCACGTCGGACACCCGATCGTAGCATAGATCTCCCGGATCGTATTCATTAAAATCCTATGACGCTGAAGTTTGATCCCCGTCGGACATTTGGGTAGATCATTGCCTCCCAGGAAAACAGAATATACTTGACAAAACCGTCGATGGCATCAGAAGTGGTGTTGTTCAAACCAAAACCAACAGAAATACAAAAACAAAACAGAAATTCTAAAAGCTTATGCTGAAAGCAGCCCCAAGAGAACTCAGAAGCAATCTTTGGGGGGAGTAACCCGGACTAGTTCACGAGATCACCTCTCCCTAGACCGATCGGGAACCAGACAAGTCCTGTCCTCACACAACCGCGTCCCATTAAGCAAGGGTCCTTCGGGATGAGGCTCCCTCCACTCGGCGTCAACCTCATCGCCATCCGCAGATAAAATGTGAACTTCAAACCGTGCGTTCCCCTTGTGCAAAAAGGAGATGGCGGAACCTATATCGACGCCATGCGTACAGGCAAAATGATTCCACCCATGACCCAGGTAGGGGACGCGGTAGTCACCTCGATATACCGTCACAGGGAAGTCCCGAATAATTCTAGACAACAACAAAACACGCCCAGGAAGATCTGGGCCATACTCAACCTCAAAACGAGAAGGCAGCAACTACCCAAACATGAATTAATTAGATAAATGAAGGTAAACTCACCTGCGGAAAATAAACAAGAACTATGAGCCGCGGAAAGGACTTACCGGACGGTGCATTTGCTCCGGGAAATCCAATGACCGGAAAAAGGCCCAATTCGTCCGACCGGAGGATGATATCTTCAAAAGGACTCGATTTGCGAAGACAAGGGAGCTTAGGGATCCCGGTTTTAAAGGACTTTCTCGGGGTCACGTGTCGCACAGAAACCACCTTGAAAACATACTAGGGGGGCCCGGGGAAAGCACGAGAACAGTCAAATAAGGCATCACTGCCCCAGGCCAGGCATGGCGGACATCTGTATCACAAGGACTCACCTCGGGCAGGCCAACGCCTGCCACCATGAAAAGACTCGACAATAGAGAAAAGAAAGAGAGCCCGTGATTCCCCTTAACTTTGAAAATTGGAAAAGGAAGGATAGGGAGGAAGTAACTTGGCGCTAGGAGCCGTTTCGCAGGTAACCACGAACCCCCTCATGGAATCACCCCAAACCACTTTCTATAGGGTTATCTTGAAGGATGAACAGCTCCGACAACTCCGCCTTCCTCTTATGTATGAGATATTAGAGCAGGATGCACAAGGGAGCCTTACCCTCAACTCACGGTCACGCCAAGAACACGACGTCAGAATCGACCGTGGTCACGACGGGATTTACTGGATAACGGAAGGGTGGAGCAACTTCACTACAGCCAACCGCGTACGGGTGGGGACCATCCTCCGATTCGCCAAAAAAAGAGAAGCAGCTCGATACGAGGTTTCCGTGGTCGATCCAGACCCAGGCTACGAAAGCCACACCCCGTTCGCCTAAAAAACTTGGGTAAGAGATCAATCCCCCTTTCTCGTGAAATCCCCGCATCTTATTCCATTAACTCTTAGCACAATTGTACCGGGAATCAATTCAAATTTCAAATGAAGACTGCATCTTTTCATAAATCACGTTTAGTGACTATTTCATCTAAGAGATACGAGATGCATGCTGTGACCAGATTTCTCAAAACACACAAACATCGATCGATAGAAAGAGTGAAACGTGGATAGTGTAGATCCTCCACGTAGGGCAAGAGTCACTGACCCAAAGGCCACTAGGCTATAAGCAACTCCAATGAATTAAACACTATAAAAAGGAGGGAAAGAAAACGGCATAACACATCCACCCAAACCGTTACCCTCAAAGGAACTCCAATATGGGTTCCGGAAACACTCCACATGTTTTCTACCGTTTCATCACCAAAGAAGAGCAGCTGTGAACGCTGCAACTGCCCCGGCTGTATGAGCAACTAGGAGATGAAACACACAAGCTTGTTTATCTATGGTCCACCACTTGCCAAGATTTCGAGATCGATGTCGAAAGAGACGCGGACGGGGCGTACTGGTTCACGGACGGGTGGCCGGACTTTACTTTCTCTAACCGAGTAATCATAGAATGCTCGCTCCTCTTCGTCTACGAAGGGGAGTCCCACTTCGAGGTATACGTATCCTATCCAGACTCAACCCCTGTTCGCGGAAAGAAGCGCGGTCCGACAGACATGGGACCCCCCAAAGCCAAGGGCAACCGGAAACCCACACTGGCACTCGCAAGCTCGAAGGCCCCTAAGCACAAAATGTGAATCTTTGAGTCCCGACGTACCTTGTAACAATAAAAGCTTTTTCAAAGAAATAAAAGACCTGTCATTTTCAAGCACCTGCAGTAAGTCAGAAAAGCTGCCCCCCCCCCCCCTTTCTATCCTCTTTCCCTAGAAGCCTAGGGAAAGAACGATTTTAGGAAAAGAAGCGGGGGGAACAGAATTGGTCGAAGTAATAAATGATAAATCTAACAAATAAAGAAACACTATCTGTCATCTCCTCTATAAAAATCAAAGCCAAGGGATCCTCGTTAGACACTTTACATCAGGAGATAATAAAAACTCGCGAACGAGATGGCTGCAGGCAATGACTGCCCGATAGATTTCCTCCGATGGATCCAGAACGCCTCTTTTCTGTAAAGGACGGTAATGTTCCTTAAACCTCTCCATTGATCCTCAGTTTTTTCCCTTCATGTTTAAAGATTCTCCAACAACCGCAGCCCCTGCCGGCGTTTTTTGAGACAGAGTATGGACTACCAGGTGTCGAAAGAATAGTCTTAACTAATGGGACGGGGAGAAGGGGCATCCACGTTCTGGTGGAAAGGGACGAAGCGGGAGTGCTCTGGCTCACACAAGGATGGGGCACCTTTACAAGATCAAGAGATGTCCGCGTAAGAGGAGTTGTACTTTTCAGCTACTTGAGCAGCTCACGCTTCAAGGCCCGCTATGTTCGTTCAGGAGAAGACGATACTTCTGAAGGCGAAGGTAGCGAGAACACCCATTAGAGTGGAAACCAGTCTTTAAAATTCAAAGTCTTGTTTGTTAAGGAAAACGCTCAAATAAACGTGAAATGTTGAATAAAATCAAAAGACGCCCCTTAGGCGAAGTTTTCGCGTTTTTCACCATTCAGTAGAAATGAAGCCAGGTTCAAAAAGAGTCGTCATTAAAATTAAAACAAAAGAACAAACCACGAACACAGTTTTCCACGCGGACACTGCGCGGGCATAAAAACATAAACCAAAATAAGGCACCAAACTGAGTGCCGAAGTTTGTCTAGCCCAAAGGAACAATAAAAAGGGGAGGCTTACAAACCGTCACCACTAAAGTCCACATGCTCGTCTTCTTTCAAGTTCCAGTCCTCCCGGTCATCACTTGGGGAGAATGGCTGAAGGGGAATACCCGGGGTCTCCACGGATTTCTACACGCTTTGGTGAATCCCAGCCTTCATACCCAGATAGAAGCAATCTTTGTACCTGCCTTGGATGAACTCTTGCCCGGCCTCTTCATTCAACCATTCGGGAACTGCGCTCTTCATAAACTCCAGGCCGTTCGGGGTCTTCAGCCAGTCATCCACAAGCTTGGAACAGTTGTGTGGAACGTCCAACCAAGACAGGACGATATCACCGTCCGTCCGGGACTGATATCGCTCCAACTCGATTGTACGATGATTGGCTTCCACGACCGCTTTACTTCGCTCTTCGTTCGCCGCTAACAGCTGGTTTTCAAACTCGATTTTCTAGGCCTCAGAATTAGATCGCAGGGTGGACAGGGCCTGCTGAGAAGACTCAAGCTGGGCCCGCAACATCTCCATGTCCTCAGCCAGTTTATTACTCTTCGCCTTCTCGACGACTATGATTTCATCTTTCTCTTCCAACCGCGAACGAAGGGACTCAATTTCCTTCCACGGCGTTTCCGCCTCCAGGAGCCTTTCCTTCATCTGCTCCAGCTTCTCCTCAAGACCACGAGCGTGTTGACCCAAGCGAAGATACCGACCCCAGCCGCTATGACTGAAAACATGACCCTAACCACAAAAAACGCCATAGGATTTAAAACACACACCAGAAGAAAAGTTAAGGGAAACAGATAAACATGAGTTATAGGAAGCGATTCACTTACCCAGTTGCACCAACGTTCCTGCTCAATCGTGAACTGCTCATCAGTCAAGTGGTCCAAGTATCGCAATTCTGCCTTCTCGAGCTCCTGGGGAAAGGCCAGCTGATTGAGGATATCGGAGTCAAAACCGGGCATCCGATACGCGGGGCGACCATTGGCATCCACATGAAAAACCGGCGCATCCCAGTCGACACCTTCCCAAGCCGGATAGGGACGCGGTTTCTTCTTCTTTGGAGGTGCTTTGGAAGTTCTCGCTTCAGCAGGAGAAACAACTCGAGGCTCCACAGGGGCCATCAGGGGAAGGGGTTGAAAATCTGCGATCGGAGAAGAATCGATCTTAATAACGGGAGGCTCGGGCCCCACCGGGGCAACAGGAGAGGAATAAGCCACAATCACTGATTTCTCCTTCGCCACTTTCTTGCTTTTCGGTTTTGGGGCCGAAATTTTTGGACGCCTTAAGGCTCTCATCACGTCGGTGGGGATTTTCCTCTTCGCAGAGGAAGGGGGAGCCAAAGACGCTTTTGCGGCATCCACCATTGTCTTCAGTTCCACGGCGTCTGAAAAAGTCATGAAAAGAACAAAAACATCAATACTAGGTCAAAAAACACTGAAGAAAGCAAAAATAAAAGGGCACCCCCAAATTAACTACAACCTATGTGCGGATGAGGGAGACTCAAGCCGGCCATCTCCAGCCGCAAAGGAGAAACCACTTCTCTCCACGAAGGCTTTGTTCCAACCGCGAACCTCTGCTCAATCTCCTTCAGGTCAGACACATCTTTTCTCTTCACCCGTGTGTATAGACACGGCTCTGTGTGAAAGTTCAATATTTGGCGAGAAGGATCCCGGACCAAAAACCACTTATGCCGCCATTCCGGCTTGTTGGAATTACGCTCCACAATTGGAACACTGAGCTTAGCCTGATAGAGGCTCTTGTGAGTGCCCCCATGACCCAGAGTGAGCATGTTGCTCAGAAGTCCCAGAGTAGGCTGAACCCCGATCTCCAAGCAACGCATCACAAAAGAAGTTAAGAAAAGCCAGTTGTTCGGGACCAGTTGAGCAGGACTCAAACCACAGGCTTTTAGATAACGCTTGAACAAGTTAGGTAGAGGGAGCCGAAACCCCTGAACCAAGCTCTCTATATACACAACCAAACAACCAGGGTAGGCGTCCAAGCTCCCTCCACCCTCCGCCGGGAGGCACATCACCACTCCCTCTGGCCAGGGAAAGACACGGGCAATCACGTTCAAGTCCTCCAAAGTTGTGAAAGTCCTGCCTCCGCGGTTCTGAGCATTCGGCGGAGCAATGGGAATCATCTGCTGAGGCAGAACAGCGGGGATCGGGCCCACAGCAGATGGCTGAAAGTCCCTCCTAAAAGGGCAAGTCGCCAACACCCCCTCATTGTACAAGACCGGACGGAAGTCCCCCAACACGGATGACGAACGGCGCTCAGTTGGTAGAAAGACAGGGCCAGAGGGCAAGTCAGTATGAGAGTCCCATTCCTTATAAGAGTGTTGAGATTCAGGAGACTCTAATATCGAGTCCGACCCTGATGACGAAGCTCCACCATCCGACCGCGAAGATGCGGAATCAACGGGGGAAGGGGGTTCGCCGCGCTCGCGACCCGGAGAAGAGTAAAAGGAGGGGTCCGCGGGGTTTTTGGGTTGCCGAAAAGTAACATCTTTAGGGACCTCTATGCCACCCATCAGAAGTTTACCATTAGTCCGTCTTGCGGACGGAGATCTGATCAGGGCTTGAACACTACCAGAACTACTTTGCGAGGTCGACATGACGAAGACGGTTTATCAAGTAAGAGGAAAGAAGCAGGATGGGAAGAAACCTAGGGACCAGCAGTGACTAAAGAGACACCCAGAAGATTCCCGCACAACAACCGTGGCCGAAAGAAGAGAAGAAAGAAAGAAAACTAAAATTAAATCAAGAACTAAGACGCAGAAAGAAGAAAAGTAAGAGTCACTTTACCTCGAGATGTTCGGAGACGAGAGCTGTAAAAAACGGAAAACGGTAAAAATGAAAAGGGACAGAACCTCTATTTATAGACCCCTCAATTAATGACTTTTCACCTCCCACTTCGGCCCACGTGTCAAAAGCACGACTCACATCAATCAGGTAAATGGGCCTAGTGGGAACAGGCCCAAAAAAGCCCAACGGGCCCCCCTTTCCATCTTTTTGCCCTAAAAAAGCACCAAGAACGGGGGAGAATTTCGAACCGCAAAAAAACTTGTCCGGTTTCCCCACGGCTCGAGGAGATGTGATGATGCCCAAAAGTTAGCAAAATAGGAAAAAGCAAATAAAAGGGCTAAAAGGGTTGTAGAAGTGGGCCCGAGAAGACGGGGCGATATACGGTCCACGGATGATAGGAACATGCAAAAATGGACAGATGGCACACATGCCCACCATCCATGTGCACCTCCTCTTAAAGACACGTGGCAACCATACTTCAACAAGTGGCCAAAAAGGTGGAACATTCCCCTCAGGGGGAGGGCATGGAGACATGCTATAAAAAGGAGAAGGCACTCTAAGCGCCAGGCTTTTTGGGAAAAAACAGATAGAGAGACGTCGATTCAGAGATAGAGAGAGAGAGGGATAAGGCTACGATAATACTCTTCTTCTTCTTCGTCCCGTATCCGTCCGCGGACAACGCGTAATTAAGAGAGGGAATCTATACAGGACAGGTAGTGGGACGACAGTCCGGGAAGTAAGAGAGAATATCACCTTCCAACCTTGATCTCTAATCTAGTAAATTGGTGTACTTCCTATACCAAGAAGCCATCTGATGAACCCATAATACGATAAGTGATGCGGGCCTTGTTCAAAGGCTCGGCGGCACCGGCCGTGAGGTCTTCGCGGATATCGGGGATCTTAGGTTACGGGCAAGACCGTCAAAGTCCCCTTTAGGTCAATACAGCACAGGTTAAGACCATTTCCCTCATTACGCCAATACCAGGTGATAATTGCAGCAGAGAAAGGGCTTCAGGTAAGACCGTTTGACCAAGTTATCATATAAGGGGATACGTGGCATTCTCCCCCCCCCCCCCCCCCATGGGAACGTGGGGTGAGACCTACTTTTTCATTTGTGGTTTCGTCATCACTTGGGAAAACGTGGGGTGAGAGCAACCGCTCATATTCCGTAACCGCTCTTATATTTATTTCCCGTAACCGTTCACCCATTTATTTCCCTATTAAATTCCTTTATGAGATAGTCATACATTAGTGTATTATAGGCAAGGGGTGAGGGAATACATAATTACCCCCAGATTTAATTCTTTAACCGAGACCGATCCATCACGGTTTTGACTTTTATATTAAATCGGACACCATAATATATATAGACTAAATACTCAATTAAACCTAGACACATGAGCCACATAAAATGTTTGTAAACATTCTAACAACATGTTATATTGTTGCTTGAGAAACTGATTGATTTGAGGGCCCAATGATGTTTGTCGTTTACCTCTTTCCCAATTTACATGTTTTCATTACTTGTATATGAGTTGAGGACCCAATGATGCTTCAAATTGCTTACAATATGCCTATTCATTCATGTTGCTCTTGCAATATTGTTGCTTGAGAAACTGGTTGATTTGCATATGACGTTGAGGGCCCAATGATGTTGTCAATTATTACCTTTCCTTTGGTTTCCCTGTCTCAGTTTTGAATTGACACATGAAGTTGGCATTCATTGCCTCTTCACCTCATGTTGATCAACTGGTTTCAAGGTAACATGTGCATTTATTTAAGCAATGGGTGTCGTTGTATTTGCATTATGATCGGGTAAGATGAAGGGTTTTGGGTGGTTGGTCGGGTGACGAAAGTAGATCATCCACCCATCACCCGACCCATTGTCATCCCTATTTACAAGGGAACCCTGCCCAAACCAAAGACTGAGGTCGCTATTAAAAAGGTCTCCCATGATTCCAAACAGGGAATGAAAGAGTTTGTGGCTGAGATCGTAAGCATGGGTCGGCTACGCCATCGCAACCTAGTGCAGCTTCTCGACTATTGTCGCCGAAAAGGAGAGTTCATTTTAGTATACGAGTACATGCCAAAAGGAAGCCTAGATAAACTCCTCCATCACAATGACAACCCTGATTTGACCCTCACTTGGGACCAGCGATACAACATCATCAAAGGGGTAGCTTCTGGACTATTCTACCTCCATGAGGGATGAGAGCAGATCGTCGTGCACCGAGAAATTAAGGCAAGCAACGTCCTCCCAGATTCCGAGCTCAACGCTCGATTGGGTGATTTCGGGCTCGCTAGGTTACACAACCGTGGAACTAATCCCCAAACCACCCATGTCATGGGAACATTGGGGTACCTAGCACCAGAACACACAAGAACTGGGAAGGCAACTCAAAGCTCATATGTGTTTGCTTTCGGGGCCTTTCTCCTTGAGGTGGTGTGCGGTCTTTGACCAATCAATCTCCTAGCTTCTAGAGGAGAAACTTTGTTGGTTGATATGGTGTTTGGATGTTGGAAAAGAGGGGATCTATTGAGGTTGGTGGACCCTAACCTGAAGGGGAGATATGTCAAGGAAGACGCGGAGGCAATGCTGAAGCTAGGATTATTGTGTTCAAATGTGGAGGCAGAGGAGCGACCGACGATGAGGGAGGTGGTGGCGTTCTTGGATGGTGTGGTTGCAATGCCGCATCTCGAGGGAATGGAGTTGGGCCCTGGAGAAATGTCTTTTACTGGGGAGTGAAAACGGGGAGTGCCGGAGATTGAAGGTTTCAACAACTACCACACCTCGTATTCAGCATCTGTTAAAATGTTCTTCACAAGCTCTACCTCCATCTCGGAGTCCCAACTATCAGAAGGCCGTTAAAATTTGCTCTTCCTCCGGGTTTAATCCTCAATTAAAAAAAGAATCATAATCTTACACTCTTGACCCTCTCGGAAGATATGATCATGGATCGAGATCATTGGAGGAGCAACTTTTAATTTTGTTAACAGTGACTTTTGTTTTGGTTTGTTTGGTTATGCCTTGTACCTTTGTCTTTCCTTTTCTATTTTTGTTTTTGCTTTGTCTGCATTAGTACAATTATGATTTGCAGTGATTAATGTACATATTGTTTGTATGTGTTACTATTGCAGGGTTTAAACATCTAATTTGATCTGTATACTTTTGTTTCTTTGATTAAACGAACGAGAAATTACCGAGAGAGATTTACTGACATGAGATCCTTCTCGGAGTCTCAAGTTCTAAATTTCTAATCCGGGAAAACAGAAACTCCACGTGACAGAAAGTTGGTTCAAATACATAACCTACACTGATCACTTGTTATCAAATGTTACACAAAAGTTAATTTTACAATGATTTAAGAAACCGATAATAATTCGAGAGGATCTATCAAACAATTGGAAAGGTGAATTGAATGACAAAAAGTAATATCCAGTTTGCATCAAATATCAAACAAATGAAACAATTGAATGATAAAAGCAGTACTCAAGAAATGTGGTATTAATACCTCATTGAGAGACAATATTGGCTCGATAAGCACATTTCCAGATCTTGATTCAGCATATGTGTGCAATAAAATTTATAGCAGTAAGACAACTACTACTGAATTGCAATGTCCATATCATCATGGCGCCTGAAAATCCAACATCATTATGTTGTTAGAAATGAAAACAATCTTAAATTGAAGACAGTAAAGAATGGGCAAAAATTGAAGTTAATAAAACAGAACTAAGTAGTTTTCTGATATGAATGCCATTTTTTGCAGTACGAAGAATGACAAGGTTGCATAAAAATTCTATCGACTGGCATACTAAAGAAGTTAAATTTCATGCAAATCAGTCACAAATTCAAATTTTCAAACTGGATAGCTTACTGTTTACATAAAAAGGAATTTAGTTCCAATCTCGTGTTTCCTTTCTCTCAATCAAGTGCCTACAAATAACATGCTCATGGTGTTTGTTTTCAACTTAAGGTAACTAGTGTAAAGATGAATAGGCCGAAGATTGCAAAGAAAGTTGTGTCAATTACAGAGAAACACATAGCAAGAGAAAAATGGCCAGATACCATTGTAGTAATGCAACACATGCGTTCTGAAATTTTCAGTGAACAAGTGAGGTAGATTATACACATGCTAAAATTTTGTAGGAAAAGATCAATCCAGCTAGGGTTCCATCTACCTGCTGTTGGTCTAAGATTCAATTTTTGGATCAATCAAATCAACTGCTGAAACTCCGAATTTTAGAAGATAGATTCCAACAAAAGGACGATAATGCTAGATTGATGCTTTCTCTGACATGATGTTGTCCAGCAGGGACTCACATGCATCTTCAAGAAGATCCAAAACCTGTGAGAGTATTAAGATCCAAGAAAATCAGTGATCCACATTGCCTTTCTTAAAGTATGATAATCGATTCTGTTCAAAGCAAGATCTAGTCTAAATAGACTGATAATTACAAATGTCCGGAGAAGTTCTATTGCAATTTCAGGGGCAACCTACTAATATTGTAGCAAAAGCCTCTAAATTTATTATGACTGATATTCTCCAGTAGCTATTTCATGAAATAAAGCAATTTAGGTCATGAATGATGAATCAACCTTTTGTCAGACATAAGATCAGCAAATAACGTAGGCACGTGAAGGGCATTGGTGAGTCTCATATTTGATGTCAATGACATATTTCCCTGTCCTACATTATTTGCTAAAGATCCATTGGCTATTAACAATTTGAAGTAGGTGTGGAGGGAACATATGTGTCAAAAAGGCATGAGAAGATGAGGTCATGTGGTTTGTAGCAACTGAATCAACGATCAAATGGTTGATTGAGTGAAGACAATTAGAAATGCTTTTAAGATTCAGGGTTTGGGAGGAAATGTTACCAGCGGGAGTGGAAGCGTCAGGCTCAAAGTTTTGGATCAGTTGTTTAAGCTTTGCAATATCAGTGGTACTGAAATTTGGAAAAAAGCCCTTCGATTCAGAAGTAATGATGCTGTCATTCTCGACAAGATGTGCTTGAGGCTTAGGTTGATACTTGTTTCCCCACTCATGGTTGGAAGGTCTGTCATGTAACTTCCAACATTTCTCTTGTGTGCCTTGGTTTCTTGCAGTGTATTGACCACATCTCAGGTATGCTCTCCCTTGTTTCAAAGTTGGCAGCAAGGACAATGCTCTCAGTTGGCACTGAATCCAGCATAACACCCTTGCGACTTTCTTCTGCCCTCATAAGGGAGATGATCCCCTCATAAGAATGAATGTTATCATAGTCGAGATTCTATGATCAAATGTGGGACAACCCATATTCCAACAAAAGCAAAGTTATCATAGTTGAGATTTCTATGATCAGATTAATGAGAGATCCGGGGGTTGAATTGTTGGATGGTAAGATTCTACAAAATGACTAGACATATATAATGACACCCTAATATATTCATATTCTTGGTCGATTTCTAAAAGGTCACAACTAAAATTGATACAAAGGTTAGATATTATATATATAATAATATCTATCAAAATAAACGAAGTTAGTAATATTACAGATTAACAGGAACTAGCTTATTGGGTTAAGACCCAAATGTAAACATTAGAGAGTAAGTAAGCTCCCCCTTCTCTCTACAATTCTAGAGAGAGGGAGCTCAACTCCTTTCCCAGCCGGTGACTTCCTCCGGGGATGCCGAGCTCCGGTCGCTGATGCCGTGCTCCGATCGCTTTACCTAAAGCACCAACCTCTCCTTCGGGAGTCGTAAAATCTCATTCGGGAGCCTCCACCCCGCCTTCTTGGCTAGATGGGTCTCTCGCCTCCGTCCGTTTCCCTCCAGTTGTACCGATTGGTGGTGCTCCTTTCATGAGAGGTAGGATTTGTGAGAGGAGAAAACCCCCTTCCTCTGTGCTAGCAGAGGGAAGGTTTATGTCCTGTCGGCCGAGGCTTTCTCCTCGGGCCTTAGCCGACCACCACAACACCGCTTGCCAATCATCTTCATCAATTGCTTCAATTGGATGATTTCAATAAAAACTCTCTCTTTTGAGAGGCAGAACCCCTCCTTGTGAGGCATCCCCGGCTTCGGCCGCTTCTCCCTGCTCCGGCTGCCTCCGTGCTGCCGCCGCCATACCTAGACGCTAACACGATGCTTGTTTTGGCATCGTTTCCGCCTTAACCCGACTCCGGCTGCTCCCTTGCCGCCGTAGTTCTCTGGTGAAGGTTGCCTTTCATGAAACCCTAAAACCGTGGTTCCTTTTCGGATTTTAATCGATTGCCAAAATTGTGTTGAGGCTTCATTTGATTGTGGGTATTTCTCCCTGGATCTGCATTTGCTCGGCCCAATTTTGTGTGTAACTCACCATGTGTGAATCCGTGTTCCATGCCTTCTCGGGGTGGCTCATCGATCGTGGCCTTGTACACGTTTACACGCCGTCTTGATTGGCTTGTACTCACATCGGTGGTTTGGGTGGCTGCCCCTGCTCCTCGGTCTATCTCCGACCGGTAGTGCCTGGTGGTGGCGCCTGAATGTCTCCGTCTCCTCCGCTCACAATTCCTTTGTCGACTTGTGCATCTGCGTTGCGGTCGCCGAAGTTTCTGCCCGACTCTAGCGCCCTTGTGAACCCAACCCCTCTCCGGTATCCCACCCTTGCATCTCTCTCCGAGTGGTGGCCGGCGCCGGGTCTGCGGCTCCATCCATGCCTCTTGTTGCGGGTCTCTCTCTCCTGCAAATGGCAATTGGCGATTCTTGGGCCTGTGTTCTGTTCATTGGGTCCAAATCGCTTTCTTGGGCCCAAATTAGGCCCGGAATAACTTAAATTAAAATTACATTAAAATTCTCAGCCGGCTTATTAAATATTTTATGTTTTTTGGCTGGGTTGAAATTTATTTTTAGATTAATTCGATTTAGTAATCGTTTTATATATATATATATATATAATTAATTAAAACCGTTTGAAATGGCTTAATCAAAATCCCGCTTGGGTTTCCTAGTGGGGTTTGCGAAAATCCCACTTGGGTTTCTGGTGCTTTTGATACAGGCGTTTTGTGTCTCTACGTGTGGCGCGATTGGATTTTCCTCTCCGTTTCATGGGGTTCTGGCAGTCGGATTCGGGATAGGGTGGGGTCGTGACAGTGTGTATCGAGGCGTCTCCGTTATCCGGAAAATGTTTCCTTGGAGGTTCGTCTTCACTGCCCACAGGTGACTCCTGATGTGCCGCTGGCCTACGATGCTGCTTAAGGGTAGTGCTTGACTTCTTCCTTCGTCTACGTCCTTGTCATATTCGGTTTAGTTGTATTTAGTTTCGCTATTGTAGAGCTCTTGCTTGTATTTTGCACCATCTTTGTATTTTTGGGTTTGCTTTGTATTTTTATATTTGATTAGACGGTTATCCGTTTTCCGACTTGTCGACCTTCAAGGTTCAGATATATCTGACCTCGAATTTTTTCCAAATCAAAAAAAAAAAAGCTAATTGGGTTAAGATGCAAAAATAGAACATATTAGGAGGAGTATTATTTTAGTAATTTTTTTAGTTGTCTTATAAATATGATATTCCGTATTACACTAACCACAAGATTGACAGAGAATAAAACGGTATATTTTTAAATTTAATTTATACTCCAGTAGCTATGGGAGAAAGTCATCTTGTACTACTATAGTATATTACTTGAGTTGAGGAGGTCAATCAGTTGATCTCCTATTTCCAATAGTTTAATACCTACATGATAACAATTTGAGTAGCTAACATGTTGTCAAAACTCATTACCCCGGGGAAATTTTGAGCTTAGAGTAGGTAGGCTATGTTTGAAAATTTAAAGGAGGCTTTACAAGCTTATACTCGTAGGTAGAACAAGGGATTAAAGACAATCAATTCCATGTAATTCAACTTCTGTTTTCTCGTGTCTTTCAGCTTCATTGTCCTTCCTATAGGACTTGGAGCTTCGGGAGGCACACCCTTCTTCAAACCAAACGATCTTATACTAGATGGCATTGCAGAAATCATGCCCAATGGCCTCTTGAGGCTCACCAATGAAACAAAGGGAGCCACGAGTCATGCTTTCTACCCTGATCCCATCCCCTTCAAGCAAAATGGATCAGTCCTCTCCTTCTCCGCCACTTTTTTATTTGGGATCATTCCACGGTATACAGACGTTGTAGGTTATGGATTTGTGTTCATCATCACCCCAAACAGAGAACTTAAATACTCTGCAGCTAATGATTTTCTTGGTCTATTCAATGCTACCAACAATGGGAATCCCACGAACCATGTGGTTGGGGTTGAATTCGACACCAACAAGGGCCCAATATTTAACGCCCCCGATGATAACCACATCGGAATCGACATCAACAGCCTAACATCCAATAAAACTGAACACGCCAGGTATTTCATCAACAACACCTTTCTCAATATTTCTCTATCCGATGGTGAACCAATCCAAGTATGGATCGAATATGATGCACAGGAGAAACAAATGAATGTCACCTTGGCTCCAATCAGCATTGATAAACCTGCAATTGCCTCACTATCCATGCCTGATTTAGACCTCTCCGACATTCTTAACGACATCATGTATATAGGTTTCTCTTCATCCACAGGTTCTTCCTTGTATAATTGGCATTACATCCTTGGATGGAGTTTCACCCTCAATGGGACAGCCCCACCTCTCGATATCTCCACCCTGCCAAAGCTTCCTCCAAAACCATTCTTGGAAACTACACCTCCCAAAGGAGGAAACAAGACACTTGTGATTAGCCTCTCATCAGTTATTGCACTGACCACAACAATAGCAATATGCTTTGTGGTTTTCTATGTAATTCAAAAGAAGAAGAAATTGGAAGATTGGGAGTCCGAATATGGACCTCATCGATTCAAGTACAAAGATCTCTATGTTGCTACCAAGGGCTTCAAAGACAAGCAGCTACTCGGCACTGGTGGATTTGGCAAGGTCTATAAGGGAACTCTACCCGAATCAAAGGCTGATGTTGCTATTAAAAAGGTCTCCCATGATTCCAAACAAGGGATGAAAGAGTTTGTGGCTGAGATCGTCAGCATGGGTCGGCTACGCCATCGCAACCTAGCCCAACTCCTCGGCTATTGTCGCCGAAAAGGCGAGCTCCTGTTAGTATATGAGTACATGCCAAAAGGAAGCCTAGATAAATTTCTTCACCAAAACGATAAGCCTTAATTTGACCCTCAATTGGAACCAGAGATTCAACATCATCAAAGGAGTAGCTTCTGGATTGTTCTATCTCCACGAGGGATGGGAGCAGATTGTCGTGCACCGTGACATCAAGGCAAGCAACGTCCTCCTCGACTCCGAGCTCAATGCTCGGTTGGGTGATTTCGGGCTTGCTAGGTCATGGGAACAATAGGGTACCTAGCGCCAGAACACTCAAGAACCGGGAAGGCGACTCAAAGCTCGGATGTGTTTGCTTTCGGGGCATTTCTCCTTGAGGTAGTGTGTGGTCGTCGACCTATCGATCTCCTAGCACCTATAGGAGAAACTTCGTTGGTCGATACTTGGATGGGGTGGTTGCAATGCCGCATCTCGAGGGAATGGAGTTGGGTCCCGGTGGAGTGTCATTTAACGGGGAGAAGGTTTCAACGACTCCCACCACTCGTATTCAACCCCCGATAACATGGTCTTCACACACCCTACTTCAATCTCAGGGTCCCAACTCTTGGAAGGCCGTTAAAATTTGGTTTAATCCTCAACCGGGAAAGGAAAAAACAATAATTATACATATGTACATGCATGATTCCCTTTTTCTAATCGAGGATCTTTCGCTCCACCCCTCTCAAAAAAATATTACCATGGATATGGTGTTTTGTTTTGGATATGCCTTCTACTGTGTCACTTTTTTGCTTTGGCTTTGTGTGCATTAATAATATAATTACGATTTGCAATAATCAAACAATCAAACAATCAAATGATAAAAGTAGTACTCGAGAAATGTGGTAATAGTACCTGATTGCTGATTCATGGACAATATTGGCTTGATAAGCTTCTTTGAGTCATGCTTGCTTGTTGTTCATGTATCCTATCGTTCTGGGTCTATCGGAAACACTCTCTCGACTTGTTCGGGGAAAGAGTGCGTACATCCTGAAAAACCGTAGTAACTCATGTTGCCTGAAAAACCAACATCATTATGTTGTTAGAAATGAAAACAATCTTAAAGTGAAGATAGTAAAGAGTGGGCAATATTGAAGATTATCAAAAAATAACTAATTAAGTAGGTTTCTGATATGAGTGGCATTTTGTACAGTATGAAGGCATGAAAAGGTTGCATAAAATTTCTATCAAGTGTCATACTAAAGAAGATAAATTTCATAAGATCAGTCATAAATTCAAACTGGATAGCTTACCATTTACATATGAAGGAATTTAGTACCAATCTCGTGTTTTCCTTTCTCTCAATCAAGTGCTTACAAATAACATGCTCATGGTGTTTGTTTTCGGCTTAAGGTAGCAAGTGTAAAAAGATGAACAGGGCAGAGATTGCATAGAAAGCTGTCTCAATTGCAGAGAAACACGTAGCAAGAGAAAAATGGCAAGATACTATAACACAAAAGATATCAACGTAGTAATACAACACTTGCTCTGAAATGTTCAGTGAATAAGTGAGATAGATTATACACATGCTGAACTTTTGTAGGAAAAGGTGCATCCAGATCCAGCTAGGGTTCCATCCACCTGTTGTTGGTCTAAGATTCAGTTTTGGATCAATCAAATCGATTGCTGAAACGCAAATTTCAGAAGATAGGTTCCAATAAAAGGACGACAATGCTAGATTGATGCTTTCTCTGACACGATGCTGTCCAGCAGGGACTCGCAGGCATCTTCAAGAAGATCCAAAACCTGTGAGAGTATCAAGATTCAAGAAATCAGTACGTGATCCACGTTACCTTTTTTAAAGTATGATAAGCCATTCATTTCAAAGCAAGATCTTGTCTAATTAGAACGATAATTACAAATGCCCGGAGAAGTTCTATTGCAATTTCAGGGGGCAACCTACTAATACTGTGGCAAAACCCTCTACATATATTATGATTGATATTCTTCAGTAGCTATTGCATGAAAGAAAATGGTTTCTGTCGCAACATCACCTCGTCAAATTTGTACGAGGAAGAAATCAAAACTAAAAGGGCTAAGAACTTCGTAATATGGCTGAACAATCAAGGAAAGGCACTGGTCACACAATTTTGCCATATATGGTTGTGTTTACTGATGAACAAGGAATTTCCAGGAATACAAGAAATCAAAACTGAAATGGCCTAGTGAAGACTAAGGAACTATTACTGCGGGAAAATACATTCAATTTGCACCTAGAAGTCTATTGAATATGGCACCTTTTTTTCCAAAGAACAAGAAATTAGTAGAAGGTGTACCTTCTCAAAGCCTTGCCCCCCCCCCCCCCCCCCCCCCCATAATAAGGATCAGGAACCTGCTCCTCATCATGTTTCTTGCAGTAGGAACACATCAACTTAACCTGCAAGCCCAATATGCTATTAACTTATAAGACAAGCTTAAAAAAGCATAATTGATAATTTCACAAGTTACAAGTGGCAACCCTTTGCAGATTCCTCATCTGGTAGGTTATACTGTACCTCTTTTTCCATCCATCAAAGGCTTCCAAAATGTCAGCTGCAACAAAAACAGGTAATGAAAATAAGACAACTTTAGAAAAGACGATATTGTAAAATGTCATCAAGGGAAATGCAATAGAGAGCTTTTAAGTATCCTCGATATCTTATGCTAATGGAAGATTTCTCAATACTCACCTCTGTTCTGCTTATCCATTGCAAGGATAAGATCAAAATCTTTGAAATCAGATGGCTTTATTGGCCTTGATATTGAAGTAATCTCAACCCCACGCCTCTTGGCAGCCGACCTCATTCGTGAATCTGCAGGATTACCCTTTAAATAGAAAACGACTCTATTAAGCACAGATTGAGGAATATTGCTTAGATAGTGCAGACTTGGAAATCATAAAGCCTTTGATACAAGAAGGCCAAACCCCCAAACGCACCCAACACCATTTAGCAGATCCAAGAATCCTTTCAGATTAAAATTACTCAAATTCAACACAACAAGCCCATGCATTCTGCAATGCCAATCGATGCTGATGCTAAACGGTTACTTTTTAACAACATACACATCGACACTAATGCAAGAAGATTACTTTTCAACAACATAAAGTAGATGAATCAATCATGGGATATGCTTGAAGATGATTTGTCCCATACCTTTACTGTCTTATGACAACATTTAGTTTTGTCTCATAATGATCTCTAATCTCATATCTACTTTGAATTTTGACAGGAAGCTAATAAAAATTTGATCAAATGAGTAATTTTGCAACCCAAATATAGGACCGAACAAGCAATTTTTCCTACTTGATGATGATCAAAGCATCATCAGAATCCAATGATTTCTCCTCCTCCTTAATTTCAGTAGTTCGTCAAACAGATAAACAAATTTTGGCCTCAAATTACAATCAAACTGCAGATATAAAAATAAAAATAAAAAACCTACTCAAGGTTGAACGGGACGAATTTAAAAATCAAACAAGTGCAAGAGAGAGAACCTCATGGTAGTTAATGGTGCCGGCAGAATCAATAGTGAATTGGGAATCAAATCCGTTCTTCTTGACCAAATCTCTGAAAACCCCTTCGGCTGCGGGGATCCTGCAAATGTTCCCCAAGCAAACGAACAGGACGGAGAAGGGTTTCGATTCAGCGGAAGCAGAAGACGACATTGATGAAGCTCTGAGCACGCCCTTCCTCGCAGTCCCCTCGCGAATCAAATTGCGTGATTTCTGGCTAATCCAACTTAAACGAGAAGGGAAATGGCGAGATGGGTGTGGCTGATTTTGGGGCAACAAAGGGAGCAGTAAAGAGGGATCTGTGGCAAATTGGTAAATAAGGAGAGTGATGATGAAGTGCTCCTCTCACTGTGACTGTGCCACTCAATGCCTTCATTTTTCTTCCTCCTCGAATAACGAAGCTGGGAACTTCCGAGTTGCGTTTGGCATCAGCCCTTAGTCCACTAGCACTGTTTAGTGTCATATCTTATCACTGAAAATAAAGTAGGGCAAGTAATGGAGCGCTCAATCACAGCAGCAAATGAGTTTACTGAGTTAATACACACCGGCTACAAGCTTGTTAGCAAATACAACAGAATAGGTACAAAGTGAGTTAAATGAACATTTCTGCTGCCAGATGATTTATAAGTTCAACAATTGGGAATCAAAATCTGTGCAGCAACCAACTCATTTTCAAATGCTATGAATTTAAGATTCACCCAGCAACTAAAACAAACACTGTGACAATACTACATCTGATATTCCGATGATTAGTGTCATGTGTCAAACAATATTTCCATACAGAGAGGACTAATCTTTAACGACCGCAATGAATGTTCTCAAAGTTACAATGGAGCAAGAAGACATGGAGAAACCCGGCCTAACTAGCTTGAAGGAACCATATTTAGCAGCTGCTCTGCCTGATCCGGGAAGAAAGTAACGAAAATAAGTGCACCTGAAATGTCATAGATTTGAGAAATGGTTAACACATGAAGCATGATTTGCTGGAAAAAAAGGGAGAAGAAAGGGACGAGGAGATGTAAAATGAACTCACAAACGAGAATAGTTCCAAGCACAGCTGATATCTTGCCTTGGACGGTGATCAGACCGGCTTTACCAGCATTTTGTAACTCGCTTGAACCCACAGAGTCAAAGGTTCCTGGCGACGTGTAACATTTTCTTTGTTATCCGTTCTATTCTGCTGTATGAAGTTGTTTGCAAGCATTAAGTTTGGGATTGAGGTTTCTTTTACCTGGTTTTACGGACTGTAGCCCAGATACTATGCATGCCAAGTTTTCGAATCCAGCGTCCTCTAACCTCCTGGCAGCTGCTGTTGACCTTCAAGACACCACAAATTGCTACGCGCTTCAGAATCATAAGCCGAAATGAATGGATTTGAAACAATCAGAGCAGGTATCTAGGAAATAACCATTCCACTCCCAGGATCATTCACCAGATTACCATTCTTACAGTTGTAGAAAAGGAATTCAACATTCAAACAAGACAGAACTCCTACAGTTGAATTTGCTATCCATAATTCACAGTATAATTCACAGTAAATGGGACTCTCCCTGATGAAACATTTACGGAGTATAACATAACACAAACCTTAATCCTTCTTGGCAAACAATCAGCAATTTACTTTCCGGTGAATATTTGCTCTTCACAGACTGTATAAAATCAGGATTTGGCTTTGTGAAAGTCAATCCAAAGAACAAACCCGCAAAATTGTTATGTACAGTCCTTTTTATCACTGTGCCTGCACAATACAATCATCAGTTAAAACCAGAAACACAATTGCATCAATCTGCATTCCACTAGAACACTACAAAACACTGTGATTTAGAGCAAGATCCTCAAACAAGGGAAATTATATTACCAAAGTCACCGTCTTGGTTTTCAATGAAGAAGGGCACATGGTAGCAAGATGAGATATGAGCTCGATTATATTGAGCATCATCCCGCACATCTACAATCGAATAACCTTCAACATCTACAAGCTTTTTGGCCTCCTCGGAATTAACATAGTTTACTTCTGCTTTGATTTTGAATCTTCTCTGATGTAGTGATTTCCGGGAGATAGCTCGCACATGATGAGGCTCCAATACCAACCAAGAGGTCTGAAAATTGCTGAAAACACATACTCTTAATCTCATTCCCATATTATTAGCAGTAATATTCCTCAACTTTCCATGAAAACCAAATTGAAGATCAAACAACATAACAATTTAATGATTCAGGAAAAGTGAATCATTAATACCAGAGAACCGAGCCTTAACCCTAGCTATACACAACGGAGAATTTGAACACTTTTTGAAGGAACAAACAGGTTAATACCAGAGAACCGAGCCTTAACCCTAGCTACGTTATCGGTAGATTGCAAGGTCTGAAGCTGGTTGAAATGACGGAAAAACATGGAAATTACTGTTACTTGAATCTCCATTGACAAATTGCTGCTGGGAATTCACAATAGCTTCTAAAAATTCCAGTAATTCTCAACTTCTAAACGACGCTTAAAAAGGAGATTGCTACCAAATTCGTGTCAGCAAACGAACAAGATAATTGGAAAGGAAACTGGATAATGCAAAATTGCAAATGAATCGGAAAGCGCAGCTAAAAGCAACTTAAATCTGAAGCAGGAAAAAAGAGAAGCGCGTTGGTTCGTTACCTGCGAGATGAGATCGAGAGCGCAGCACAACAACTAATTCCCGCCATGGAATGTGCAAAGATCTCTCCCTCGCTCATCCTCTTCTCTCGCAAATCCAGCTAAATGGCAACAGCTTGGCCCCAATGATATTTCGAAGAAGCAATAGTCCACTGCCACGTGGCAGTATGACTGGATAATTTTCACCCATTGATCTTGTTTCTCCCATCAATTTTGATAATTTAGATTCCTCCCCACCTCTTTTTCTTATCTGTTCAACTTGCACATAATTTGTATTAAATACTAAAATTAAACAACTCATTTTGTGATATTTCATACTCTGTATAGTATCGTCGTCGATGAAGACAACACCAAACTCAGCTTATTCGTGGTTAGCTGCTCGGCGCAATCACAAATCTGGAGGATCGGAGTACCCAACAGATGACACTTTGGTTGCAATCAAAGTCAGTTAATGTAAAACAATCTCGAAACAAAGATGGCAATCTTGAAACTGCTAACTAGTTGATAACTTTTGATTTAATCTGAAAACTCAACTCACAGGTCCTCATATAGATATACATTGCTAAATAAGCGTACATACATGCTGAATGCCTGAATACTTGACTTTTATTATCATTATCTATGAAATGAATTTAGTAAATCTGCAACAAATTAAAGAATGAAACTAATTAATCAATCAAATAGATCAACTGAATCTAGAGGTGGAAGAACCCTAGACAAAGTCACTGATGAGACGCTTGTGGCTGTTGTAGTGCTTCTCGATGAACACCCTCGACGCCCCACGCACTGCTTTGCTCCATGTCTGCACAAATCAATGGCAAGCTAGGGTTTCACTTCCAACTCACCAAGAACCCAAAATTGCAGCGACATAAGATTGAAATTAAGCCAAAATTCGAATCTCTGAAACTGACCTTTTGAATAGAGCCTACAACGGATCTGTTCTTGACATCCCTGGCACGGATCAGCTGGGACCTGGTAAGCCCTAGCCGACGGAGCACCGCCGATCTCGGCCGCGCGGGCCCCGTGGCAAGGAGCGACTTCCTTTCCACCGGGGCGCTGCCTTCGCAGCTCTCCCCTTCGGAACTTTTCCGGCGCTTTGCCGCCCGCGCGGCCTTCCTTGCGGCGGCGGAGTCGGTGTCAGAATCGGAATCCGCTTCGGCGAATTTCTTAAGCAGCTGGTCTGAGGATGCCTTGCTCACTTGCTGAACTGTCGCTGTTTCAGCCCCTGATTCGATCGCCATTGAGAGAGATAGAGAGAGAGATGGTATTTGGGAGGGAGAGAGAGAGAGTGATGAGTTGCAGTTTATGAAGTGGGGAGTGTGCCGTTGAGATGGGAGGGGATTCGTTGTGTTTGGGCGGTGATGATTTCAATAATACAGATTAGGGAACAGAGAATATAGCCGTTGAGAAAGACAGATGGGGGAGAAACGGGCCAAAATACGCTGATGAATACGCTCCTTCTTCCGATTATTTAAAGAGGGATTACTTGCAGCTCTCTTTTTAACAAGTACTCCGTATTAGACAACATAGAAGTCGAAATTTTGGGATAAACTATCATGATGTAAGTAAATAGTAATAAGCGATAAGTGGCCAAAAGGAAAGACAACGAAGAATGATGAGAGAAACCGATGAAATATGGCGTCGTCTCGTATTGAAAAAATTAAGATATTACAAACAACGTATAAGTTTGACGGATTACTCCTTTCATTGTCAATTAGTTTTTAGATTGAGATCCTCATTGAGTTTTTGTGTTGTTCTGTTGAAAATAAAAATCGGCCCATTGAAGAACATCAAACTTGTTAATGAAGCTGATCATTATCATATTAACACCTCATAAAAGCTTATTAAGCGTATATAATAAGAATCAATCTCCTAAAAAAGTGCAAAATGAGAGTTCAAGAAAATGTCTCCCAAATAAAGACCGATTTGTTAAGAAACACACGATCATGACCCCACCAACCCAACTCACCCACAACTTAAATCATGTGGTGTATGCTTTTTGCGGATGACATTATGTTAGTGGACGAGATGAGAGTTGGGGTGGGTAATAAGTTAGAGCGTTGGAGAGAGAAGTTAGAAAGTAAGGGCTTTAAACTGCGCAAACAAATTAAAGATACAATTCTCCGGAAGAGGAAAGAGACAATAACAACACATAAAGGTGTTGATACGCCAATCCCTAACATCCATGAAGATATGATCCAGAAGAGATATTATCTAAGGTCCCCGAAAGCAAAGAAAAGGATGTCGATGATAATTTTGAGATGTCAATCAACTATGCAACCACCAGTTTGGATGGCACCAAAATGACATAGTCGTAGATGACATATTTTCTTATACGGTGGCAGCAGAAGTCATGGATGAAGATGACAATGGTCCTCAAACAATGATGGAATGTAAAAATCAAAATGATTAGGAGAGTTGGAAATTAGGTGCAATCAAAGTAGAGTTGGATTCATTAAACAAACGCGATGTTTTTTGACCAGTAGCTCCAACACCAAAATGTGTTAAACCAGTAGGCTTTAAGTGGATGTTCGTACAAAAACGCAATGAGTGTAATGAATAGTAAGATATAAAGCCAGACTTGTTGCACAAGGCTTTTCACAAAAGCAGGAGTGGATTATGTAGAAACGTATTCACCTGTAGTGGATTCAACAACACTTAGATTCCTAGTTGGTTTGGCGGTTGTTGAACAACTTCAAATGCAACTTATGGATGCAGTAACTACTTACCTTTATGGATCATTAGATACATATATATACATGAAAATCCCCGAAGGATTAGAAATGCTTGAATCATTAAGATCAAAACCTCGTCACATGTAATCCATCAAGTTAAAGAGGTCCTTATATGGATTGAAGCAATCAGGTCGCATGTGGTATAACCGTCATAGTTTTATAAATAACCAAGTAAGCTCTTGCGTCTTTATAAAGAGGACAAAGTCGGGTTATGTAATTTTAGCAGTTTGTGTTGATGACCTAAATATTATTAGGACTCTTGAAGAGATTCAACAAACGATTGATTACATGAAAAATGAATTTGAAATGAAAGATCTTGGAACAATCAAGTATTGCCTCGGCCTGCAATTCAAGCATACAAGAAATGGAATTTTTATACATAAGTCAACTTATGTTGAAAAGGTCCTAAAACGCTTTAACATTGACAAAGTGTATCCTTTGAGTACACCTATTGTTGTACGATCACTTGATGTGGACAAGGACCCCTTTCTTCCCTAATTAAACAATGAAGAGATATTAGGTCCTGAAGTACCATATCTCAGCGTAGCTGGTGTGCTTATGTATTTTGCTACGAATACTCGACCAGATATATCTTTTGCAGTTAATCTACAAGCAAGATATAGTTCAATTCCAACAAAATGACATTTTTTTTATTCTTAAGGTGTGCGAGGCCCTTATTTTATTGAAGGAGTATGCAAGTTACATCACATGTGAAGTAACATATGGAAATAAGTTGCTAATAGAAAGTGGCAGAGAAGGGTGTATGGTGAGCGATCCATATATCAAGGTACATAACCCAATTTGCGATCGCATCAACAACCCTGTTTGTCTGGCGTCTAACATGCCTAACTCATACTTCCTAGTTCGTCTCTCTCAAGATTTGCCGGCTTCGATTGATGAGATTGTAATCATCGTGTGCATCCTCCCCGATTCCCTTTAGCTCCTCCTCTATTGCAGCACAATCGATTTCCACGATTAGTTTACCGATCCCCGTGTCCCTTGCTATTGACAGGCCGTGGAGAGTCGCCCAAGCTACGTTCCGCCGTTCTGGTTGGGCACACGCCAAATTTGAAAGTGAAGGCCCCAACCAACATTCTAGCCAGATCCATGAAGACCCCACCTTCCCCTACAGGCCTTGGGTTTCCTTTGGAGACCCCGTCAATGTTGAGCTTGAGCCATCCCTGATCAGGTGGCTCTCAAGATATCGGGTCCGGCGATTCTTGAGCTCTCAACCCCAACACATTTGTTTTCGACTTCACATGAAGGTATGTGGATACTTGCTTCCATACCCTATGCGTCATCCCGTTCAGGCCTTCCTCGCCCTTGAACACTAGCCCATTCCTAGCCTTCTAGGTGAGCCATAGCATAGTCGCAAAAATCGAACTCCATCTGTCGCCTTTCTTTATGTTCATGAATATCCATGCCTTGACATCCAACTGACGCTAGATCTGGCTGATTACGGGGCAATCCCTTAGCATGTGGATCTCCGTTTCTTCTTTAGAGCACCTCGGGCAAGCCGCGAAATTTGATAAGTGTCTTTTCACCGGGTTGGCATTACAAAGTACCGCATCATGGGTTATAAGATGAGTAAAAGTGCGCACTCTTTGCTGAACATTAAGCTTCCAAATCTTCCTCTAGCTCGGGGAGGTTTCCAATCGTTTGTCTCGCCTTATGTTATGCATAGTAGAGGTCGTCGAGAACTTGCCTGACGGGTTCCAACCCTACATCAGCTGGTCACGATCATCTAGATGCGTGCTAACTCGTATGGCATGTAGTCTTTAGAGGATATCACTTGGTAGGTACTGTGAGATTGAAGGCCAGTCCCAATCATTCTCTGCCCATACCTCCGGCATCGTTGCTCCTAACAGCTCCTCTGGCACATGGGATGTGGTCACATCCTCAAGCGGGTGCTCGGTTAGCCAAGAGTGGGTCCAGAAGAGCGTCTACTGTCCATTACCTATATCCGTCCTCCGCTCAGGAGTTAAGGCTTGAGCCCCATGCACTAAGCCTCTCCATTGCCTTGAGTTTCCCGTCCTTCGAGTGAACATATCGACGTCGCACCTCCCAGCGCAGTACTTATTCATGTATGGTGGAACTGTTATATTTTAAAAGATCCAAAGGAGTACATGGTGCAAAATTGGTTGGCTATTTTGATGCAAGTTATTTGTCAGATCCTCACAAGGTCATCTCGCAAACAGGGCACTTATTCATGTATGGTGGAACTACCATCTCTTGGCGTTCAACAAAGCAGTCTCTTTGTAGCTACATCATCAAATCATGCAGAGCTTATCACATTGTATGAGACAGGAAGAGAAAGTGTGTGGCTCAGATCACTCATCCAACATGTCCAGGAATCATGCGGGTTGGATTCCATTGTAAAACACCCGACATTGTTGTATAAAGATAATGCAGCTTGTAATGTCCAAATCAAGGAAGGTTACATTAAAGGTGACAAGACCAAGCATATATCCTCGAAATTATTCTCCACCCATGAACTCCAAGTTGAAGGCAAAGTTGATGTCCAGAAGATTGTATCAAGTGAAAATCTGGCAGATATATTCACTAAAGCATTGCCTATAAAGGTATTTAAGCAACTCGTACACAATATGGGAATGCAACGCTTGAAGAATTTGTTGGGATGTAGTGATTTTTGTTTGTTGAATTGTATCCTTTCTCAGCTTCAATTGACATGTTTCTTTCATAAGAAGTTGGATAAATGCTTGGAAGAATTGGGAGCACGTGGAGTCATCTTTGTTGCTACGTTTGCAAATTTTGATGTTATGAAATGATTTCATTTTGCCGCCCTGCAGACAACGATCATGTGTGAATTTACAACCAAGCCCACCCCACAAATCGTATAACCCTTTTGATTCAGATGATGATACATTGGACTCTTCGAATTTAAAGTCCAACAACATGTTTCTCAAGGAATGCGAGAATGATTTTGATCTGAAAGCATTTGAGAAGAGTTCAGATAAAGTGATCTTTCACATGGATAACAACGATTTCTTGTGGAAGGAAGTTGTGCTTGGTCAACCTGCTGCTACTGGTGATCATTATACTAACATGATTGGCACGCATACAGATAAACATGTGACAAAGTGTGAATCACCCAAGTTTGTGATCTAGTTGGGTTCTGGGTGAGAGATGGAAACGGATTAGGGTTTTGACAGAATTCTTCAAGTGAGGACGAATTTCAGCCTTCAACCAATTCCAACGAGAATATTTTATGGCATGATTTGATTGAATTCAACAACAAACTAGCAACAAGAGATAGATCGGGGGTTGATGTCAAAAAGAAAAGGGGGAGTTCCAACTGTATGCTCTCAAAGCGATCCGTTCTTTCTTCCACCAATTTCCCGTTGCAATGTAGATGATCGAGAGGGTTTTGGGCCTATTTGTAATTTGTTTGGAAAAAATGAGAATGACATGTATACAATTTAGTTGAAATTACCTTGACAATAGTCATTTTGGGATATTGTCTAAAGCCACACTCATAAAAAAAAAAGGAAAATTTGCACTAATATACCAAAAAAATACCAACTTTGCAAAAATGTCAATGGGGTGTATAAATTGCAAGAGAGTGTCAAAAAGTTAGTTTTGCAAATTCCCCCCACCCGGTAGCAGGTCACTTGGCAAAAAAAAAAAAAAAAAATCTGTGGGGAGAGAGGGCAAATGAGATGGTGACAAGTGGCAAAACTTAAGTTTTAATTGTTTTAAACTAATTTTCAGCCATTTTTATTTGTTAAAATAAAAAAAAAATTATTTTTGAACTTAATTTAATTTTGTCTATCTATAGACACTCACTTTATATATGTTTATGAAAAAAAATATTTCGAACTAAAGTTGGGTGTACATCGTATTTTGATCTCAATTTGGAGTATGGCATGGATAACCATTTGGATGGCAAAGATAACAATTTAGCTGGCACGGAAATTCACACAACTGGCAAGATAAACCAGAAAACCTGGGCAGAACCGACAATCGTTGCTCCGGAGATGAAAGGTAAAGCTGTCGACGTGGATATGGAGGAGGGGGCAATGCTCATAGAGGAGAGCATGCCGTTTGGGTCCGTCAGGAGTAAGATAATGGAGACAAGCAGGTACCCGTCTCGAGGATAGTTCCTTCGCCGGAAGCGTCGGAGGACATAAGCAAGCGTGTGATGGTAAGGTGAAGAAATCGATGTCTAGTGGGATAACTCTTCTTTTGGGTAGTCGAATGTAGTATTTTGTTAGTTTGCTTCTAACTCATTGACACTTTGGGGTTTTGGTGGTTTTGAATGTACATAACTGATCATAGAAACAAACCTACATTACTCTCAAATGACATCGTTCAATGTAACATTAATGGTTTCAATCACAACATACTTCAACACATAGAAATAAATTTACAATGATGTATAAGTATAACCCATTGCGATGTATGCTTACTAGCCAGTAAATACTATTATCTAGCCAGTGACAATGACGTCTTAGCCAATGTAGAAGCAACCCCTGCTGGATCTCTTAAGATGATAAAATCAAACATAAGTCCTCTAAAAGGTGGAAACGATTAAACAATTAAGACCTAAACCAAACACTACGAAGTACTATAGTTCTTAACCAATACAATCTTGTTGGATGTGAAGCCCGAATATTTGCGATCTATGCTTACTAGCCAGCAAATACTATTATCTAGCCAGGGACAACGACGTGTTAGCCAATATAGGAGTAACCCCTGTCGGATCTCGTCTACCTCAGGAACTTCGTCAGATTCCTCCTCTCTCGATGCCCTTTCTTTCTTCTTGTAAGATAAAAGCAATTTTCCTCCCGTCAACCTCTGGATGAGCAGTTGATGAGACACCACGTCTAACCGAAAAAAGGGTCGGGTTGGTTAAAGTTCAACGGTTTATTATCCATCAATTATAGTCATGCTGATCCAAAATTCTAGTGATGTACAACTTCCTTGGTAAAGCAAGCAAGTAGAATTGTCTAAATTTCCCTAAGCTGCAAAAATAAGTGATGTACAACTTCATTCGTAAACAGCAAGAATAACTATATTTTCCACGGAAATAGTTGAGCAAATGGAATTAAGATGTTCAGTTTTTTAAGCCACTTTAATCCCAAAAGTGATCCACTAAATCCTCAACTCATCATCTACTTTGAAACCAACATCAAGTACGTACGTATGTCACTTCTTCCTTTAAGCTTATCTAGCTATAGCCTACTCATTTCATTGAACGCATGCTAATTTGCATAATCAGCCATATAAAAAAAGGGAAAAAAGAGGAGTTAAAAAAGCAATTTCATGCTAGTTTTAGCCTCTTAGTCATTCGTACTCACCATTCTTAAATCAAGCAAGTAGAGCACATAGCACAAAGCAGTGTCATTGTGTACTACAAAGGCAGCATACCTCTTCGCAGTCATAATCAAATTAGCAATCCCTTGCCCAACTAAACCACATCTGAATCCAACTGCTTTGTAAAGAACACCATGAGAATGCAAATCGGACAGAAGTTGAATGCAAAAACTAAAATTTCAGTTTTCAGGTAATTCGATATATAGTAAAGAGTATCAAAGTGTTAACTTAAAGAAGTATGTGGCAATCCGCTGTTTTACAGAAAACCTGGATCTTGGTCCTTTTTGCTTCAAATACACTGAGAAGATGAAGTAAAAAGTTTATTCCTCAACTAATCTACAAATATGCAGAAACGAGGATTGTGTGGTAACTTGGATGATAACAACCGGCTTGGAAGATCTGCATACCTCTTCTGGAAAACACCAAGGAAACCTCTAGACGTAGATGGCTGCCCAACATTCGGTTGCTAAGCATAGCCCATGACCTCGTAAAAAAACCCAAGCTAAAGCGTGACACAGACAACACTAAATCAGTATTTCATATATGGATATCCTAAAAACCCCAAATTCAAACAATCTCACTCATTGTAATCAGAATTGAAATTGAAATATGAACTAAACCCTAAATTTATATGTCAGAGAATTAAGAATTATGAAATCCTACATCTAAATTGAATCTCATATATATATATATATATATATATATAACTTAGAGCAGAAATTGACAAAGATAAAGGTACAAAAACACTAACCTTCTCAATCGTGAACTGTCGGGCTGGGTTCAATCGCTAGCAGAGAGGAGGACTGAGGAGCCAGCCGTGGATCGACACCGGAAAAATCAAGCGGCTTGGGCAGGGCGAGCGCCGCGGAGGTCTGGTCCAACAGCCGCTGGTTCTCGCCCAACGTCCTGCCCATCGGAACGACGACGATTAAGGCAGCCGAGCGAGCCATGGCGGTGGTGGTTGGGTGGGCATGAACCGGGTGATCGAGTTATGGGCTCAGTGGGTGCGCCGGAGGGAGAGGGTTCGAACACCGGTGGTTGGGTGGACAGAGGTGGCTCGTGGAGGGCGGGGAACGACCGGAGAGAAGAAGGAGGCGAGGCAGTGATGGTTTAGTTCAACAGGAAGGGTAACCTGTGAAAGGGGGTACGAGCACCGGTTATTTCTGCCAATTTTTTAGCTTATTTGTTACTTTTGCAATTTTTGGAGGGGAATGTCATTTTTGCAAATGGCCCTAACATTTGGTATATTGGATGCTATTTTCTCAAAAAAAAAAGGGTATATAACATAAAACCACTCATAAATTAGGCTATTTTTTTATACAACCCCTTATAAAATTATATATTACAAAAAATCACTAGTAGTTTAGATTTGTTTTCAAAAGACCACTCGTATGTTAAATGTCTAGACGTCTAGTTGTTTCATTTGTAAAGAAAAAAAATGCCCCCGTAATAATCTAGATTTGCAGTTTGTGTGGGTTGTTTAAGCCATACACTTATTCGAGGTTATTTATTATCATGTATAATATTAAATTAGCGTATAAACACTCTTTCTTAAAAGTTATAAGATACAGATATATTCAGGGCCAGCCCTGAAATTTTTGGGGCCCGGGGCAATGTAAGAAGACATTTTGATCAATAAATATATTCATAAAAAATTATTAAAAAATGCAATTTTCTATATTTATTTAACTATTATAAATTTCATATTTTCTTTTTATTACTAAAAGAAAAATTTATGGACTTTCAGTAGTATACAATCTCTCGGTATAACGAAACAAAATACTACAATTTTTAGATTTACCAACATACTTATTTACTTCTTTTTTTAATTTCCTTACAAGTCCTATTTTAAAAAAACATGAATTTTTTTAGTAAGAAATAAAAGTAAAAAATATTTTTTTAATATTCTATTTTTTTTCCATTAATGTAAAATAGTATGGTTAAACACTTTAAAACATATTATTACTTTGCAAATTTATCCAAATAAAATTCTATAATCACTTAAATAAATTTATTAAAATAGCATAAGTTGTTACTTAAAAACTACTCGTTTTTGCATTTATAACAAAAATTGAAAGACGAAGACCTTCTTACACTCTTTATCGTTGACTCGAAATATTTAAAGTTGCTTCGCAAATGAGTTTTTTTACGTATAAATTTTCATAAATATTTTATTACGTGTAAATATAATAATAACATAATACCTTAATTAAATATATAACATAATTTTTTTCCCGGGACCCTACTCGGTAGGGGGCCCTAGGCGACCGCCTCTTGGGCCTACCCCTAGGGCCGGCCCTGGATATATTATTTGAGACATTTATATATGTTCTATAATCCTTAATTTTCTTTTCCTTTTTAATGTAAAATGTCAAATTGAATTGTATAATACATCTGCTAGCTTTTCTTTAAAATAAAAAAAGCTTGAATTAGGGTATTTTGACTTTCCAAAAAAAAAGGTTTGCTCTGTTTGGCAAAATAAAAACTCATCACCTAGTTTATTGGACCTTTTGATTTCGATAATATAAAGTTAAAAATTAAATAAATATAAATTTTAGTTTAATTAGCTTTTGGAATGAGAGTTTTTCAACAGCTACTCATTGAAGCTTTTCGGAGCTTATGATTTTATATTCACAGGTTTCCATCATTTACTCCAACCGCTAGGTTTACCAAATATCATACTAGTTTATTAACATATATTTAACACAAATAATCCATCAGCTTCAGCTACCCATCAGCTTCAGCTACCCTATCAGCTAGGATTTTACCAAACAGAGCCTTAATGAGTGGATGATCTCCTAAAAATAGATCTACTTTATGATTCTATAATTCAATGGGTGATTATAATTTAAGGGTGATTCGACGATTCAATGGGTAAAAAAAGGTTTATTATAATTTACTCCATCCGTCCTAAAATACATTGCCTTTTAGCATTTTGCACAAAGTTTAATAAAACACTTTACTTTTAAAAAACATCATCATTACACTAACTTTTTCATAAATTTTACTTATTTTTTAACACCCACTACACATTTTAACCAATCAAATTATTTTAAAAAGTCAACATCACACAAACCAATACAAATCATTACAACTTTCTACCTAGAAAACATAAAAGACTATCTATTGTTGGAAAAAATTTTACCTCTAAAAACCCATGTATTGTTGGACGGAGGGAGTATTATTCTATGGGTGCTTTTCGCAATAATTTAAGGGTGGTATATATAATATATATTTAAATAAAATGTAAAAACCATTAAAGGGGATATAGCTCAAATGGTAGAGCGCTCGCTTTGCATGCGAGAGGCACGGGGTTCGATCCCCCGCATCTCCATATTTAATTAGTATTTTTGAACTACCGTATCTACCCTTTCAAAGTACAACCCCCGTGACCTTCTTCATCGCTTTCACATCTTCCACTTCGGTTCTCTTACCGCACGGTACTAGTTTGTGACTTCCCCAACACTTCACATTTTCCACCAAGGAGATATTTTCTCCCCTCCCTCCGCAACCACGCCCCTACCCACCTCCTCCTCCTCTCCAGAGCCGATGACTTCGGCGTCGACCGTGGTTCAGCCATTATCGTTGGGCTTCCCCCGTCTTCATTGCTGCACTCGGCCTCTTCCCTCCTCGTTCCTTCCTCGCACAACCTGCCGAAGAAGGTCAATTCGCCGGAGCTGCGGCCGGAGGCTTAGCGATGGCGTCGCCAGGAAAGGGAGAGTTAGGGCGATGGCTCAGCAGTCCGTGCAACAAGGACCTTCCGCTGCTTATGCTAGAGAAATGGAACGCCTCTCCGCCAAGGAGTCCCTCTTACTCGCTGTAAACTCATCTCTCTCCCTCTCTTATCGCCAATTCACTACTTTCAGTTGTTTAGGTCTGGATTTGGTTTTTGCATTTGGTTAATTGTGCTTTTCTTTTCTTTCATGATAGCTGTTCAGAATCAGATGCTCTGATTTGATTTCCTTTGTGCTTCAATTTGACTTGGATTATTATGCATCTGGTGCACGTGAATCGCCATAGGACTGTCATTTTCCAATTGCTGCAATTAAGTTCTTAGTCTGGCGGTTTGTGTTCAGTTGAGAATTTCTTTCTTCCACTTTTCTGTACAATCGCAGAATGAGATTGAGAAAGAGAAATGGAAGGGAAGTTAATTGCGTTCTCAGGAAAAGTATCCGCAGAAGAGCTATTACATCCCTATTATACAGAAAAGTGGAAGAATTTCTTTCTCAATCTCATTCTGCGATTGTGTTCTTTTTCATTTGTTCATTGTGATAAATTCCTCTGCTCTTCCTGATCTCGATGTGATTTTGTATTTGCTAGTCAATCATTAAAAAGTTCCCATTCTTTGATTTTGAGCAGCCTGCAAAACATCTGTCATACTAGACAGCATTTTACTTTAGCCTGATTCTTAGGCTGTGCTTAAGCTTCTGTGTTTAATTGTCGATGCTTTACCCATTTAGGTTGATGAAAAAATGCATTCCTTTTTATCAAATCTGAAAAAACTCATTACTTCTATTTCACAGTTCAAGGATGCAGGGAAATTTGAGGCTTTAGTCACTGGGAAGACAACGGATGTGCATCGAATTGATGTGACAGAGCGAATAACGACCCTTGAGCGCCTAAACCCAACGCCTCGGCCAACAACGTAGGTCCTGACTCCTTAAAAGTTGAAAGCTAGCATTGTGTCTAAACCATGAAAACAGAGTTTATTCACACTTTTCAGCTTTCCAGGTCGCCTTTTTTAGAAGGCAAGTGGAACTTAGAGTGGTTTGGTTCCAATTCCCCAGCAAGGCTCCTTGCCACCCGTCTAATAACTGAGTAAGCATAGTTCTTATGATTCTTGTGGATCACAATTGGAATCAGGTATCATTCATCTGAAGCTTTTGAAACTTACTTGATTGGTGCTATTCTTTGATGTAGGAGACTGCCCACTACCTTGGTAACTCTGTCAAAAGTAGATATATGGATTAAGGATGGATACACAAAACTTACTGTGAATATGAAACTTTTGAACTCGGTCTGGTGACTTAACCTTCTGTTTTCAATTTCCTTCAGCTTTAAGCTAAACTAGCATCTTTGCATCTACTTATGTTAGTGAAGTGCATAACCTATTGTTTTATTTCAGGTTCTGAATTTTTCATTTTGAGTGCCATTGTTTTATGTATTAGTGACGTTTCCATCAAATGTGGTTTTTAATTATTTGATTTTATCATCGAGCTGATTAAATTTGTGAGAAATTTCCGGCTGTATAGCATTTGCTTGTGAGAGAGCAATAATTTTGTATTGTAGGTGATTTTATCATCGAGCTGATTAATTTTGCTTGTGAGCTTTGCAATAAACTTCCCCTGACTTTAGGTTTCTGGTTGATTGCAGATAGAAACTAAATTTGTCTTATCCTCCAAGTTAACTGTTGAAGGGCCGCTTAGAATGAAAGAAGAATCTGTCGAAGGCTTGCTTGACCCACCTATGGTGATTGAGCAATCGGTACCTGAACAGCTAAGAAGTGCATTGGGGCAAGCCAGTAGTGCAGCTCAACAGCTGCCTGCTCCCATCCGTGATGCATTTTCTAGTGGCATCACTGTTCCCTTGAGTAAGTTGTTTAGAGTCCTTTCTCAATCTTTTGCTCTGCAAGCTTACAAGTCACTGAGTTAGAACTTCGCTTTACTTTGGTGTATTCTCTTTTTCCATATGGTTTCTGGTAAAATATGAACCTTTTTTTTTTGGTAATTAAAAAGATGGAGGGCAGGGGAAGGGATATTTTGGATTATTAGAAAGGGGTTCTTTTGTTATTTTTTATTCAGCAACTCATTTTTCCCATATCTGTTGGCTTCCGTTGAAATGATGACAGCTGCTGTTGAAACTACCTTACTCCTATATTGATCTTAGACTCTTAAATACTCGGGCAGGACATAGCTAGCTTTATTCAGAGCAGTTCATATTCATTTAATTACTAGGAGTCCTTCATATTCATGTAATGACCTTACTGTGAGAACTAGTTTTGCAGTTTGCCCCTGCATATTTTTTAAATCTCATTGTTCTTTCTTTTATTATATGCAGATGGAACTATCCAAAGACTGTTTATGATATCGTATCTCGATGATGAAATACTGGTAAATACTTTAAACCAAACCATCTGTCATGATGTACCCAGGCTTACTTTTCCTTTGAAGGCTGAACTAGAAATTGGCAAGCCTTTTTTCGTTACTTTCATGCCTGATTTGATGTTTTCTCATGAGTTATGACCTTAAAATTCTGTGGAAAATTGTCTGATACATAGCAAATTATGCAGCTTAAATGAGTGGCACAACTGAAAAACTATAGGTTGTTTACATATAGATCAGTACTTTCCTTGAGAGGGAGTTCCGACAGGTGATGGTCTTTGTAGGACCTTATAACTGATTGATATCAAAATAATTAGGAAAAGGGCATTAATTAAATCAGATGAAAAGCTGAAGTTTCATTTATCTTCAAGGATCCAATTAATCACGATATTTAATCGTGAAGAGAACTTATGTTCTGTGTCCTTTGTGTTTGATACTTTCATGATCCATCTTTCTTGGGTTTGCGTCTGATGTAGATCATAAGAGATACTGATGGGGTACCTGAAGTTCTTACGAGATTGGATGTCAGTTCATCCCCAGGGACAGAACCGATAACTGAATACGAGAGCTAGACAGGTTACTTGTTTGTTCATAAGATCTATGTACAATTTCACTCATCACCCCTGTATAACTTCCAATAACCAGGTGGTTGAAGTTGGTACTAGATTGTGTTGGTTTTGGAAGTTTATGCTACTGAGCTGATGAATTGCTTTCTAAGGGGTTTGTGCCTTTAAGCCAAATATGTTGTACACGATACACGCTTGACTTGCTTATTCATTCATGAGACTAAGGATACACAGCTTGACTTGCTTATTCATTCATCAGACTAAGGAATTTGTAAAATTTCTACAAAACATTTTGTTTAATATTATACACAGTACCAATTTATCCAGTATCAATGTGTTTTATTATTAGCCCCAGTCGGGGTGCAGTGGTGGAGCCAGAAAATTTTCGGAGGGGGGCACCGTCAGAAATGTACGATATTGTTTTGGATTAAATTTACATGAAGAATTATATATAATACGATAATTAACGATGTTATTTTAAGATAAAATATCACCGGTTTATGATAAAACGTTATTATTATTATTTTGCGCCTAAAAAAAAGTCGAGTATGAGCTCAATTTCAAATATAGGTTCTAATCGAGCTTGACTTGTTTCTAAATGAGCTAAATATAATCAAATATTAATAGGGGTGATTTGCCAAATATACAAATATATTAGCCTAATATACACGATTTTGGGAATTTTGCCAAAATATACACAATATGGTGTGTGCTACTGCGCGCTTTCCACTGGGCCCCACCCTCCCTCCCTCCTTGCCGTGTACAGGTATGTACGTAGCTCACTCCCTCTCTTTTCCTTTTTCTTTTTTTTTTCCTTTTTTTTTAAATTTACGGAAAACATCATTTTAAACTTTTTATTTTATTTTTCTTTATTTCTCTTCTCCTTTGTTTTTTCATTTCTTTCATTTTCTCCCTTTAATTATCACATAAATTAAATTTAAAACTAACTTTTTTAACTAATATATATTTTTTAATTAACATATATTTATTTATTTATTTATTTTTTCACGTACGCACTTTGTTTTTTCGCACCAATGCTGACGCCGACGTCGGAAATGTTGACGTCAGCAGTGCTGACACCGTTTACAAGGAAGGTTTTTTTTTCGCGCGTCAATGCTGACGCCGACGTCGGGAATGTTGACGTCAGCAATGCTGACACCGTTTACAAGGAAGGGTGTTTTTTTTATCCGCACGCCAATGCTGACGCCGACGTCGGGAATGTTGACGTCAGCAATGCTGACACCGTTTACAAGGAAGGGTGTTTTTTTTATCCGCGCGCCAATGTTGAGGCCGACGTCGGGAATGTTGACGTCAACAATGCTGACACCGTTTACAAGGAAGGTTTTTTTGTTTTTTTTTTCGTGCGTCAATGCTGACGCCGACGTCGAGAATGTTGACGTCAGCAATGCTGACACCGTTTACAAGAAAGTTTTTTTTCCACGCGTCAATGCTGACGCCGGCGACGGGAATGTTGACATCAGCAATGCTGACACCGTTTACAAGGAAGGTTTTTTTGTTTTTTTTTTCGCACGTCAATGCTGACGCCGACGTCGGGAATGTTGACGTCAGCAATGCTGACACCGTTTACAAGGAAGTTTTTTATATAAAATATGAAGGGAGGGGAACAAAGAGACAAAAGAATGTTCTACAATAAAAAACGAATATTTTATTTTATTTTTGGTAGTGAGAAACAAAGAATAACGGTAACAATTAAAACAAAGCTAGAATTTTTCGATGCCGACGATGCTGACCTCTTTCCTCATCCATCTCTTATATTGCAAAAACGATGTCAGCAAATATATACCTACACAAAAATATGCATGAAAACGATGTCAGCACTAAAAAATACGTATAAAACGATGTCAGCGCTAAAAAATAAACCAATTTTTAAGGACTCAAACATACATATATACTTACATATATAATATCCAATTAAAAACGATGTCAGCACTAAAAAATACGCAAAAAAACTATGTCAGCATTAAAAAATAAACCTCAAAAAGCCTTGGAATCTCTAGGGGGCGTATAAGAGTTCTAGCCAAAGAGCTACTGCCATTTATAAAGGCTGAATTTAAAAGGGAAAAATGCCTTTAGTCTTCTTTGTGACATTTAACAAAGGCATCTGCACTGTCATTGCCAGCAAGTATGCACAATTAGACTTTTTTTTTTTTGATTCAATATGCAAATTTAGACTACATCAAAATAAGATTTAACGTTGAACAAACTGCAAAAATAGGAACGATAATTTAGCCAACTAACAAACCAATTAATTGCTGATTTATTGAAACAAAGGAAGCCATGGACTTGATATGTACTGCATAAGTATTACAAATCCAACGAATGCAGTGCAATAGAGATTTTCTTCTTCTGATATACACAAGCATTACCTCACATTCCTTTCAAATTGGACGGCAATTCAACTCTCGTCCCATTCAACATCCGTGGAAATCACTGGTGAACAGATCGAATGCAGTGCAAAAGCTTCTACTCACAGCAGCCAGCAAATCAATGACAGCTGAAGCAAACCAATCATCCGACCTCCATAAACCAGCCAGCAGCCAGCAAGGAGATCAACTCCACAAACCGAACAGCAGCGGCAGGAGCCTCCAATTAGGAATGGGAAGTCAGAAGGGAATTGCAAGGACTAAACTGATGTTTTTATTTTTGCCAAGTATGACAGCAAACACTAAATTGCAAGGACTTTCAATATATAAACTAGCAAACACTAAATTTCCACCAGACAAATTAAATTAATTATCGAGACCATGTCAACACATTGCAGAAGAGAGATTGCAGGTTGAAGCATCACAGAAGAGGTTGCAGACCATGTCAGCAACGAATTCACCAGCGATTGCAGAAGAGGTCGCAATTGATGAGCAATTAGCACCTCCCTCGATCACCAGCGATTGCAGAAGAGAGTACCAATTCAAGGTTTCACCAGCAAATGAGTGATATCAAACAGACAGTACAAAATGTCCCAGTTCTTCACTGTCATCAACACCAAGCAGAGGGAACCTACGAACTCAGTACCTACAAATCAGTACAGCAAAGCAATGATTATTCAAAACTCAAAAAGACTCGTCAGCAACACAACAAGCAGAGGGAACCTATATGGCCAGAAATCGTTCAGGGAGGTCGAGACTCTCCGACATGAGAACACTAACCTCCGGATCGCTTACGGTGACCTCAACCACCTCCTGAATCATAACCGGCGACTTGTCTCCGACATCAGATGCGAGATCTGGAGGATCATGCTGCCGACTTGTCGTCGAGACCAGATCTAGATGATCATCCCGCCGTCCTAATCATAACCGGCGGCTGAAGAGAGAGGAGCGGAGGCGCTGAGGAGCAAGAGATCGCCGAAAGCGATGATCGGAGAAAGGAGAGTACAGAAACCGACCTCGAATCCGAGGACGCCGGACGGATTCAGAACGCAAATATCCTTGAATCTGAGCAATTTTGGGGAGAACAAAGTATCGATCGCTGACAGAGGCGGAGGAGGAAGAGGAGGGCTCCTCCACCGCGATATCCGGCGTCGACATTCGTTTTTCCTTCCCCCAGAGCGGCGAATTAGACGACCGCGAGAGAGGCGAGGGAGATGGATCTGATTGCGAGAGAGGCAGTAATCCGACCAGCGAGATCCAAGGCGGAATCCGGCCAGCGAGAACCGGCGGCGCCGAGAGGAATAGCGGGGGACGAAGAGCAGCGGCGTAGATGGAGGGGAGGAGGATCGATAGGAGACAGATATCTGAGGAGGGGTAGGGCAATGTTAACGGAGAAGGCGGATGGACGTTGTGTATAGTTTTCTAATTAAACCAAAAACGTGTATAATTTGCTAATTTGACCTAAAATTTGCGCCTGCGGCGTAAATTTTCTCATATTAATATTAGACTTGTTTGGCTCAAATAAAAACCCTAGTTAAGTATAATTTATTGTACTCAGAACATATAATATATGTGTAATCAGATATAAAAATTTTAAATCTGCGTAACTTTTTATCTAATTGTCGGAATAATTAGTATAACCTCTCATTTCGAAGCTCTCGAGATAAAGTATAGTATATAAATGTTAATTTAAGTAAAATATAATAACATTATAGCCTATTGAAATAAAATTAAAGTGATTAATATGCCCTAAATTTTTAAATATTCATAACTTTTTACTCAGATGTCGGATTAAGGCGTATTATATATCAAAACGAAGCTATCGACGAGGAGAATACACCTAGGTAGTTCGTCGCGTGAGAGAGGGGGCACGTGCCCCCCTAGTCCCCCCCTCAGCTCCGCCCCTGTCGGGGTGGCTCAATGGTGGGGAGCAAGGGGATGTCAGGAGGTTTGCTCCTTTCCAATGGGTCGATCCGTTCGGCGCAAGCCGGTTTACCTGTTGCGTGGCTCTTGCTGGTTGGGTCACGTGCCTGGGGTTTGTCACCGAAGGTGAGTTCCTCGTCATAAAAAAAAAAGTGTTTTATTATTAATATTGACCAAATATTTTTTTTATTTGTTTTCAATAATAGTTTTTTACACCAGCTAGATTTTGACAATCTATACTACTAATTATTAAATAAATGATAATATATAACCCTTGAGATGGAGAGATTGTACTCGAACACACTCCCTCTACTCTTTGCATTAAATTTAGAACTAAATATGGGCGGGCTTGGGTTGGGCCTATGTGAAATTCTTGATCCATTTTAGTGGGCCGGGCTTGGGCCAGATCTAATTTTTGGACCAACTACCTTGTCCAAGTCCGCCCATTAAAAGTTTGTGATTTTTTTCTTGATCTCAAACTTTACAATATGTGTTAAGTATTCCAAAAATTGAAATTTCATACAAAACAAAGGTACACGAGTTTGAAATCACACCCTATAATCTTTAGTTTAGGTTAGTTTCAATGAAAATAATTTATTTAATAGTATTATATTCCATAATTTATATGTGATTTGAATATTATTAGTCATTTAGTATTAATAAAGTACTAATAGATGTACAAGAATAAATTATATAATCAATATATCTAGTATTTTATTATAATTCTATATAAATAGTATAATTAATATATAAGTGAGACTGGTCTACCGACCTGCTTGAGCTTGATCCTTGGCCCAAGTCAAACTCTTTGGATCTACCGTGGCGGGTCTATAGGCTCGTTTGGATCAATTGCCTTACTCAAACTCGCAAATTTAGCCGGTCGGATTGGACGGGCCGGACAGGTTAGCCCAATCTTGCTCCGGTCTTAAAATTTATGAAGTCTTGTCACATTGTGCTTATATCATATACAATACTACGGAGTACAATAGTGTTAATTTTAACCTTTTCAGTCTTCACTCTTCATTGATTGTGTTAAGTTCTACTGTATTTTACAAAGTAAATTTATACGCACAGTTTATATTATCCTGGACTCCCAACATTAATTGTTTACTCACAATTTACTGGAGTATGTTTTGTGGCCTTTGGCCTAATGTTTTCAAGGAATGAATAAACATTAATTGATGAGAACCAAATTGAGGCTTTTTCATGATAATGTCATGGTTTTAAAAATCAGAAAGGTTGTGACAACTATCACAAATCTAAATTAAATTTTTTTTATCGAATAAATTAAATTAGTTATATGCAATTTGTCAAATAGTATTTTTTTTTTTAACTTAAAATGTTGACTTTCGCTGCTACAAGTGTCTTCTTGCAACCAGTTGACATATGTACTTTAATTTATTTAAAGGCCACCCCATGGGTGGGCTGAGTTTCTGAAAAATAATGGCAATAAATATTCAAAGTCAACAAGTACTGGAGATTTTTTTAAAAAATAAAGAGAAATTGGTGCACCAATTTTCTAGCTAGCAAAGGGTCTTATTATCCATATATATTATGATCACCCTTCGTTGTTAGGAAAGGCATAATTGTTTTCCATTTGGGTTCCAATTTGTTAAAATATGATTATAATTTTGTTAGGAACTAAAATATTTAGGGATCATAAGTGTAATAACTAGGAAAATGGGAATGAGTTTATAAATACATGTAGAAGGTATTGAAGGAGCATTGAACAATCAATTAAACCTTACACCGTCCACAATGATTTTGCTTAAAATATACACATTTGTATAAGATATATAGAAATACATATCACTTTTTAGTAATTTGCTTCATTGGTGAAATGTGTATTTTTTCATATATCATTCAAATACAATTTATTTAAAACAAAAAGGAAAATAAAATTATATAAAAAAAATAGATCAGTGAAATTGTCTCGCTTTTTATAAAAGTTTATGTACATGACGGAGATGGTGTGCTCAAATTTGCACACACCCAAAATAACCGATGGACCTTAAAAATGCCTAAATAATACATCTTTGCACATTTGCACACAACCATTGTGGATTGTCTTACCTGTTACCTTTCTCCTTCTCCCGTCTATTTCTCTCTGAACTATCATTCTCCTTCCCTTCCTCTGTCACAAAACCACCATAGAAATAAAAGCCATACCTTCAACTTATTCGACCATCGGTAAGAACAAATTTTCAGCTTTAATTATGGTTTTGAAGACAATGAGTATGAATTAATATTGGCTATGGAGCACATTTCTATTAGCCTTTAACTTTGATAAATGTGTGTTAAATTTACATGCTATAAATAAGGGCTCGGTCAAGCCTTACTAGCTTAGCTGGTAAGGATGACATGTAGTGACCAATAAGTCACGAGTTCGAATCCCCTCTCCCCCAATATTGTAATGGCCTAAGTGCCTACCTTTGAACCAAAAAAAAAAAATAATAAAAAAAAAAAAATAAGGGCTCGTTTGGTTTAAATTTTTGAAAGGTAAAGGGAAAGGAAATAAATGTAGTCAATTTATAATTTAAAATACATCGTTAAAAAAATTAATCGTTACCCTCTCCTCTCAATTTTTCATATAAAATTGGTTTTGTTCCTTCTTATTTCAATCACTCATTTGAGTAAAAGGTAACCATATGTTCTATACTTCTCTAATCATTGTCCCTCTTATCTTATTTTTCACACACAAAATAGTATTTGTCTCTTATCTATCTATTTATACAAAATTTGTTTTTATTTCGTTTACATTACATTCTTATACCAAACGAGCCCTAAAACATTATCAGAAAATATACAATCAAGGAAAACACATTTGACAAAATACAAATAAAATGCAATGAAGTATATTTAATATTTACCTTTTTTTATGTAAGAATGTATGATATGATATCTATACCAATTAACTCCATACTTAAATTTAGGAAAATAAGCAATAAATTAATTAATGTTAGAGAGATTCAATTATGAGCACAATGCAGCTTTCATGACAATGATTGAGCATATTCCCTACAATTTTGACCTTATATAAAATAATTTATCATTTTTTTTAAGATTAAATCAATTAACTTAACTCCCAATTATCTTTGTACGTTGCTAAATGCTACCATGATCAGATATTCAGATAAGACAGAATCATAGTGGACATCTAGGGTTGTTTTGTATTTACAACAAGACATGACCAAATGATTTCTTACTACTACAAAAAATAATTTAAATATAGTTCGATGCGTTTCCTATCACTATTACAATATACTTCTCTTATATTATATGTTACGATTAGCATAAAAAGAAATCATGATTTGCTCCTTTATTAGACCTAGCTATTTGATACAAACTTAGGTGATTTTTTTTTATTGAGTAAAGTTTCGATCGAGGTCGAGCAAGTCTGATTCTCGAGAGTCCGACGAGTCGACAGGTGAAAATCGCCTAAACATATAGAAAATATAGAAAACAGGCGCACTGAAACAAGCAGAAATAAACTCTACAACAAAACGACCTAAGAAGACCCACTCTCAATAAGTTGAGGACGCCGACGAAGAGCGAAGTCAAGCACCACTGAACAGTAGCACCGCAGGTCAACGGTACAACATGACTCTATCTCCTGTGGGTAGTGCAAACAAACTCCAATTAGGAAGCTACTTCTCGAATACAGAGTCGCCCTGAAGGCAACACCTCGACCCCAGCCAGTCCCGACTCCGAACTCCACACCCCAACCAAGCGGCAAAACACCTAGAAACGCCGGAAGCAGAGCTACACACCGCTCGTGCAAAAACGCCAATAAGATTTAGCATGATGGAATTTGGTCAAGCCCTTTCGGGGTTTGGTCACGCCCTTTCGGGATTTATTTCAAGCTCTATCGAGCGGGTTTACTAAAAAATGTAAATGTTTATAAACTATATATGTATATAAATATATAATGTATATAATATAAATATTTACTCAAGTTTTTTATTTTTTTTCCTTTTTTTCTTTTTTTTTCCTCTGTTGGGCCGCTTTTGGGCCCAAGGATATGCCTTGGGCCCAAAGGACAAGTACCAGGCCCAGTCTTCGGGCCACATGGGCCCAAATACAACCAAGGGCCATTGTTGCACTCTAATCGCCGATAGAGCGCGAGGAGATGGACGAAGCCTCAACCCCGGCGAAGGTCGACCACCACCCGGATTAGGGGTGAAGATACCCTTTCAGGATTTAGTTAGGGCCCTTTCGGGAGTTTATTGAAAACCTTAACTTTTTTTTTTGGAGGCGGGTTAAGGTTCTAGGTTTGGGAAGAAAGTCAAGAAACCCATAAACGCGACAAAGCCAGCACACCACCGACAGGGAGGGACCGCCACCGCCGGCGAAAAAGGTAGCGATGGGCGGATATCCACCACCCCCCCCCCCCCCCCGGCCAAGCGGCAGCAAGCCAACCCAGGATGCCTCGGGCAGAAAGGACAAAGGTTGCGAGTGGTGAACCTGCAAGCTGTAACACGAAGTGGAAAATGCCAGAGAAACCGTTCCGGAATGATTCAACTAGAAAGGACTTGCGAATAATACCCAAAGGTCTCTGATTCGAACCCCGGATATGACCTCTCTTTATTTAACAATTCAAGGAAAACGCTAGAGAAACAAACAGTTGTCGGCCAAACCAGGCCAAACGACAGATGAATCTCCAAAACCACTCATGGATGATTGGAACTCAAGGATGAAGAATCGAGGAAGGTGAAATCGAACAGGGCAGGCGAGCAAAAGCCCCAAAAGCGCCTGACCGAAGGGGATCCGAAAACCCCAAATTGATTGACGAATCGAAGATAATGAATGATGAGAACCCAAGATTAGCCTAGAACCAGGCCGATTGTACCACAAATAGGATCGATTGAGGATGAAGATTTGAAGGAATGGTTTGAGTCCCACAATCGGGGTTTTCACAAAAGAGGGTTTTTCTCTATACAAACTTAGGTAATGTTTGGTAAATCAGCTGGCTTTTCAAAACTTTTGATTTTAATACCATATAGTTTTAAATTAAATAAATATATTTAGTTTAATTAGCTTCAAAATAGGAGTTTTTAACAACCACTCATTTAGACTTTTCAGAGCTTTTTATTTTCTATGATCACAAAATTTCATCACCACCCTAACAGTTAAGTTTGTCAAATATCATACTAGGTAGTTTATTAACATATATTTAACAACAATCATTTATCACCTTAAGCCACTCTTTTTACCAAATATAACATATTCCCTGATAATTTTGACCAAATAAAATCTCCAAAAAAATAGCATATTTTTGGTAGGAAAAATTGATGATTCGATTATGTTAGAAGTTAAACGCACTAAATTATCTCGTGTGTGTGTGTATTATGAAACAATATATAATTTAGAAATAATTTCAAAAATATAGTCTTATTATGGCTGGATAACATAGAATATATTCAACCATATTATGTAAAAGATAACATTACTTTTTTTTTTTAAGAAAAAAACAAACAAACTCATGAGAAGTCAACCCTGTTTTTAAACATATAAAAATTCAATTCAGACGAAAGAGTAACATAGTTACACACAAACAAGGGATGTAATTGACCCATGGCTTCAAATTACAAGTGATATAATATACTTGACAAATGATGCACGACACTTTAGCAAGCAATGGTTAAATCTACCATACCACTTTGTTTTTAAAAGTCTGGTAGTGTGCGGATCCATATACGGGAGACATCAACAACACGTAAATCCAACATCATTTTATCTCAAAACCAATTAACAAAAAAAGAAAAAGCTAGACATCTTAATATTTATGATGTGGGAGAATCACATTAATATGTAACACGCCCCTCCGATGCACTTGCCAATATGCGCGTGCTCAAATGAGAACCATAACCCACGACATGTTCACAAGGCTAGCAACCCCACTAATCTAAATCTCAAATCGAAAGTAGCCGAACAACACATAGATCGAAGATCTATGAGATTCCATCTCAAAACCTTATATTTAACTCGATCGGAGCCCACAAAGCCAACAATCCCACTAATCCGAAGCCCAAACCGAAAGTAGCTGATCGAAACATCATAGACATGAAACTCGTGTACGTAGATCTACATAAGAGACACGAACAACACATAAATCCGACATAATTCCATCTCAAAAACAAGGAAAAAAGCAACCCGCCAAGCTTATACGTTGTTCAAAACATCTCAATATTTCCAGCGTGAGATAACATGTTTCAACGTATATAGTGAAATGATGGAGAGGGACAGGCAACCGCGCTTGCAGATTTGATCAAACTTCCTAAATCAGCTTATTACCTAAATAAGAAAAACTAGGAAAAATGGGAAACCATTAAACCATATATGCACCAATTCAAACTCTTAATTATCTTATGTTCTTAATTACACCGTTTGATTCCATTAATAAACAATCAGCTCCAATCTGATTATAACATATATACCAGTTTAATTGAAAGGGAACTAAAAAACTGCCATTAACAGCGAATCGAAGGGAATATAATCTCTGCATATCAGAGATTCTTATCAAGTTATAGCACTGCAAAATCACATTACCTCTCAGAGGCAAACAACCACTGAATTAAAATGGAAACAACTCTTACTTGTTGCTTTCTTTCTCTCCAGAAAACCAAAATTAAACAATTATATATAGTCAAATTAATGTGTTCATCTGTTAATTTTGAGGAGAAATTAAAAGATCAAAAGCTTAATTAATTAGATTAACACCCACAAAAATCCACTCTATATATATGATCATCTATATATAAACTCAATCCACTCATCAGGAAAATTTTAAAAATAAAAGGGTTCCATTTTGATCAGAACCCAAATCCATCAATCTATACAATTAATTAACAGTCAATCTTTAACCATCAGCTTCAAACCAATCCTCTCTCAAATCCACCCAACCAAATTAATAAAACGACCCCAAAAAACAAAAAGACAATGAAACCTTTTGACTTGTTGTAGTTGTAGTTGTTGATGTTGTTGTTGTTAATTCATGTCAATAATCAACCCCTGTAAGCAAGCGGATGAAATGCCTCTCCGAATTGAAGATGATGGTGATGGTTGTTAGCTGGAGCCTCCATCGGAGCAAGCGAGAAGTCGCCCATCTCCTGCATAAAGTAGTCGTTTTCGCCATCGAAAACCTCCAAGAACCCGCCATGGACTCGATCGTCGTGAGGATACCCACCAACAACAGGCTTGTAAGGGAAGTTGTAGGTTGACTCGTTGAAGCCATTGGTTTGATCCTCCATCAAGATTTGGGGCTCCACAGGCGGTCTCTTAGGCTTAGTGTTAGTGCAGTTCTTCTCCAAGGACGACCCCGAGGATGTCGACGTTGTTGTGGTAGTGGTGGTGGTGGTGGTGGTGGTCTGGGAGGAGGAAGAGGGCTTTCCGGTGAGCCTCTGGACGAGCTCGCGGAAGTTGGCGGCGTCGGTCTGGATGATCTCAGGGGCGAAGATGTGGATGATCCGGATCTTGGGCTGGACTTTGGAGATCACCCGTGAGTCTCTGTGAATGGGAGCTGCTGGGATCTTGTTTGGACCATTTTGGTGTTTCCTCACCATGTGTGTCATCGCTACCTGCCCTCTTAATTTCTCAAGATCTGATCAGTGTTTGAATTTGGTGAATTCAAGAAAGAGGGGAAAATTTAGGGTTTGTTTCCTTGTTTGAGGGTTTTGATCTCTTTAAAGTGTTTGTTGGGAAGTTGGGAGCAAATGATTTGTATCCATTCCAACCATGGAGTTATATATATAGTACTACCACTAGTACCTTTTGAAGGGATAGAGTTTTCCCCCATGGGTGAATACGGAAATTTATATTTATTTATTAACTAAATTGCATAAAATCACCATTCAAACAATATGAGACTTTTCACACAAGTACACAACTATCCATAAATTACAAAATTACTGAATTCGACCTATAAATTTGTTTTTTTTTTAAAGATCCACATGTAATCCTGTTTTCTTATGGTTCTTATTTCATTTCGTTCTGAGTCTTTCGGAAACACTCTCTTGGGTTTTTCGGGGAAAGAGTGCGTACATCAGTACATCCTGACCCCCCAGGCCATGCTTAATTGCGGGATATGTGAATTGATAATGAAATCTGTGTTTGGATGTTGATTGAAGAAGAAATTGAATGATCAAATGAAACAGTAAAATCTGCAATGGAAGAAACAGAGAACGCCCATGGTGGCTGCAAAGGAAGAGAAAGAGAGGAGAGAAAGAACGTTCTGATTGATTCCAAAATTCTGACAATTTATACAAGAGGACAAAATCTGTTATGGTAGGATTGTTTGGGTGTGACGCAACACACAAGAAGCATTAGGACACTCACACATGCAAAACATAAAACTTTAGACATAACTCAACCCCCCCCCCCCCCCCCCCCCCCCAAAACTTGGGGTGGTGACGTCCCGAGTTTGGGAAGGAGTTCATCTTGGGTGTGTAAGGGTAAGATCTTTGTGAGAACATCAGCAAGTTGAGAATGTGATGGAACGAAGCAAAGGTCGAATAGGCCATCCATGACCTTCTCTCGTGTGAAGTGACAATCGATTTCAATATGTTTAGTGCGTTCATGAAAAACCGGGTTCTTAGCAATTTGAATGGCCGATTGATTGTCACAAAATAGAGTCACTGGCTTAATTGGTGAAGTGCCAAGTTCTTCAAGTAATCGGACTAGCCATGTGACTTCAGCAGCAGTTTGAGCCATAGCTCTATATTCGGCCTCTGAAGAGCTTCTAGAGACAACACTTTGTTTCTTAGAACGACAGCTGATGGGAGAATTGCCAAGTAGAACCACAAAACCAATAATAGATCTTCGAGAGTGTGCACAGGATGCCCAATCAGAATCAGTATAAGTGTTGTGAGCTGAATCTGCCATGTTTTACAGTTACTTTTATATCGTTTTCTGCATACATTTCATGCATTTGGGCTAGAATAGTACAAAATCTATGTAGTTTATGTTTATTTGTCAAATTATGGAATCTACACCAGTTTCTGTTTAAATTCGCAGAATTCAAGGCAATTTACAACAGTTTTGAGAAATGTTGGAAAAGCTCGGAAATCAGCTACAGAAGTCCAAGATCAAAGGACTACAAAACCAGGATGAATCAAGTTGGAGCCCAGAAGTTACTCGATATCGAGTTTCTTTACTCGATATCGACAAAAATGTCCGAGCAGTGCTGATCGAGTAGGAGCTGATCGAGGAAGCTGAAGACGAAGGCAGCCCGACTCCGGAGCTTTACTCGATATCGAGTAAGCTACTCGATATCGACAAACACCCTGATGCCATATCCGGAGTCGAGGAGCTGTGCCAAGTCGAGAAGTCGAAGACCTGGAGAAGCCGAGCAGCATCTACTCGATATCAAGGACCCCAGTAGCGCCTGTTCGAGCTAGATCGAGCACCTGCTACCCGACATGCCGAGCCAGCCGTAGTCGACGACGAAGGTTACTCGATATCGAGGAGCGCTGTCCGGAGCCGCGTTACGCGGTGAGCTGTCCGACACGGTTTTGGATTGCTTAGAGCCGAAGATTGTCCGATTCTATCCACACCTATCAAGTTCTATCTATGGAAAAAAGATCTACCCACACAAGAATATATTTTGCTACTTTAGATATAATTCCCTTTTTGGATTTAATTCCTTTATTCCATTTATTTATCTTTAAGCCTTTAGATATTTAGATATAGATATAGATAAAATGTTCTTTCCTTGATTAGTGGGGTTTGAGCACTATAAATAAAGCCTTAGGGGCTGGTTTTTATTCATTCAATTTCAGAGACAAGTAGTTACACATATTGAGAGAAGGAGAAGAGGTTGTAAGTTTGAGTTTATTAATGCAAGTTAGTTCTTTTTCATCAAAGATGTCTGCGATTGCGATGAAGAGCGAGTAGTCCACCCACTTCTAGGGTCGGGGTGAGCCCGACGGTGGCCATGTAAGGTGATGCGGTAAAGGTACAATTTTTTTATGCAATTCGTCTTCTATCCCTATGAGCATGATTCTTTTGCGAGAGTTGAAGGTGATCCTTGTTTGTATTATTGAAGCGAAAGTGATCTTAATGCAACTTGGGTTAATTATGTGAAAAGGGGTAGTAACAATTAGGGATTATGCGAAAGCCTCTATCTTCCTATTTGTTAATAACGAAAGTTATTTGATGGAAATCATGATCTTTTATGCCTTTATGTGTTACTTTGCATGGTTATCGTTGTGGTGTTGATACCCTGGCTTTGGAAGTCTTTTAGTTTATTGAGTTTATTCACCAAAACCTGAGTTCTGTGTTCGAAGTTTGCATTTTTACAGTTTATGTGTTGTCGATCTCGGGGAAGTTTTTCGTCGATATCGAGTTGGCTTTACTCGACACTGTGTTTGCTGATTTCTGTTTTTGTTGATCGACATAGTCTTAGTCGATATCGAGTTATTGTTGTCGATATCGACCAGTTTCTGTGCTTGCTTTATTTTCTGCTTTCGTTTGTTATTTCTGTCTTTCTGCTATTATGTCTGTGAGATTTACAGCTACCTGAGATCCGCTGACACGCTTCCTCGTGGATCGATCCTGACTTCCCACTACTGCATAGGGAGGGAGTCTTGTAATCATTTGCAAGGGACGGAATCTGGTTTGCTTTACATTATTTATATTTTATTGCAAGTCTCAATTTCCTCCTACAACAATAAGCAACAATGGAAAGGGTGTCAAATACCTTTAGAACAATTCCTTGATTGAGAGTACCGGCAACATAATGAAGAGTAAGATGTAAAGCTGCGAGATGAGAGGTACAAGGGGCCTGCATGAATTGGCTCAATGTCTGAACAACAAAAGAGAGATCTGGACGTGTGTTGGTCAAATAATTGACCTTGCCAACCATTTTCCTGTAATATATGGCATCTGTAATGAGATCACCATCAGAAGGGAGGAGCTTCAAACGATGGGGAAGTGGAGTGCACATAGGAGAAATAGAATCCATAGCTGCATCTGTAAGCAATTCCTTGCTGAATTTATGCTGAGATAAATGGATGCCCTGAGAGCTGTAGCTAACTTCAAAGCCCAAGAAATAATGAAGGCGGCCAAGGTCCTTGATACTGAAGTAGTGATCTAGGAAATGCTTGAGACGTTGAACATCAGAAGAATTGGAGCCAGTAACTAGCAAGTCATCAACATAAATTGCCATAATTGTAATATGCTTCTCTGTATGCTTGGTGAAAAGAGAATGGTCTAATTTAGACGGAGAATAACCAAGAGAAATAAGAGAAGAAGAGAATTTTGAAACCACTATCGACTGGCCTGCTTTGAACCATAAATAGACTTCTGTAATTTACAGACCAAGTTAGGAGCAGTTGTAAGACCTTCAGGCAGTTTCATATAGACCTCCTTATGGAGATCACCATGAAAAAAGGCATTATTCACATCCATTTGATGTAAATCCCATCCTTTGGAAGCAGCTAAGGCAATGACAGTTCTGATGGTTGGCATTTTGACAACTGGTGAGAAGGTGTTGTGATAATCAATGCCAGCAGTCTGAGTGAATCCCTTTGCAACTATCCATAAATTACAAAATTACTGAATTCGACCTATAAATTTGGTTTTCTTTTAAAGACCCACATGTAATCATGTTTTCTTATGGTTCTTATTTCCTTTCGTTCCGAGTCTTTCGGAAACACTCTCTTGGGTTTTTCGGGGAAATGGTGCGTACATCAAATGAAATCTGTGTTTGGATGTTGATTGATGAAGAAATTGAATGATCAAATGAAACAGTAAAATCTGCAATGGAAGAAACAGAGAACGCCCATGGTGGCTGCAAAGGAAGAGAAAGAACGTTCTGATTGATTCCAAAATTCTTACAATTTACAGAGAAGACACCCAATATATACAAGAGGACAAAATCTGTTATGGTAGGATTGATTGGGTGCGACGAAGCACACAAGAAGCATTAGGACACTCACACAAAACATAAAACATTAGACATAGCTCAACATGATATATTGGAATGTTGTTGTTGTTGTTGTTGTTGTATTATGTAAGCAGTCTGTAACACTTTTTAGTTGTGAAAAGTGTTAGTAATTAAGAAATTGATAATTGTATCCATCTTTATTCATAAACTGTCCAGGTTCATAATGATAAATAAATTGATAGTTTGGCTTTTGTATGACATTTCTAAGTTTCTAACACATAAAGGGCCATGGATTGTTATTTGAAATTTTATGGGTGATTATCCGTAATTTCCTAATTTATGAGTGGTTTTGAGAAAAAAAAAATCGTATTTTAAGGATGGATTTTCTGTAATTTATCGTTATTAAATTTCATTGTTTTTTATTCGAATTTAAGAAATTGATGAAAATTTTGAAACCAGCTGTGTAATTTACGTGTAGCTGGAGAGGATGAATCCTATTCCTTCGTATATCAAAGGGGTGTGTACTGTTGGAATTAATTAACGATGGTCCCCAAAACTTAATTAAGAAAATGGCCTATTGTATTTATAAAAAAAATATTAGTTTATATATAAATATAGAAAGATTATTGTTGTGATGATAATTGATAACCAATGAAACAAGTAGGGGGGATTAATAAATAAATTATGCAAGTCATGCATGACTTTTTTAAAAAAAAAGGTAAATTCAAGGAGCTGTCGATGTGATATATATCATTTTCTAGTGTGACTTAAATAATGTAAGTTTATTTGAATATAGCATAACAAATAGAAATTGTATAATCAAAATTATCCAACTTGAAGAAAATAATAAATGTTGGATTCAATTGGGAATATATTTATTCAGAGGTTATTTTCACCTAAATCATGTTGGCAAATGGTTTTTTACATTGGAATTACAAGGAAATGTAACTATGTGAGGTAATTCATCAGTTGATAAAAAAAAATCATTACTTAATAATAGCAAGTCAATTAATTATAATGGATTTTGCTATATTTTCACATTGAGGTGTTAAATATGTAGCATCCTTAAAGCAGAATGTTTATTTATCCTTATTTTATCTCATCAAATATTTATAAATTTTAAGAATAAACTAAATAAAAACATCGTTAAAGTTTCTCGCCCCATAAGCGACAAATAATAATTAAATTCCATTATAAATTTATAATGAATCCTAAAAAATAAAATACCTTTAAAATAACCTCCAAATAATCATTCATTGTTAGAGTTAGTATTTGAGTCGAACGAGTCGAGTATTGCTTGTTCATATTCAGTTTATTTAGACTCGAATTGAGTTTTTTTGAGCTTTAAGCAGTTCTACTCGCTTATAATATAACAACTTAAAAGAAATTCTAGAAATTTCATAAAATTCGAACGAGCTGAATTTTAATTCGAGTTTAAAAATGTATTCATATATACTTGCATCGTTTATAAAATGAACGAGTTCGAGCTGGGCTTTTATCGAGTCGAACTCGAACTACTCGACTCATATAATAATGATCATTGTTGAAAATTCCATTCCCAACAAGTTATCATCCGATCCAGAAATTAGCTTGACGGAATTTAATTCCTATGAAATGCATTTTTCTCATCTTCATAAGGAGAGTGATAAAAAAATCACAAACACCTTAAGGTGTTTGAAAATTATGTAATTTCTAATTATATAATTAAATGTTGATATTCCCTTTGTGGGGTAGGAAGGAAGCCTATAAATGATTAAGATTTACATGTCATGGTCTCCATAAACGACAATAAACTGTACTATTTCGGCTTATTTTTAAATTAATAACACTTATAACTTTGTAAACTAATAAAATAATATGGATGATATATTATTGTGCCTGATCATAAGAAAAATATTTGTAATAAAGTATAATTGTGTAATCTTGATGATATATTATTGGTCGATCATAAGAATAAGATAATTATGATTTGGTAACAAAGGTGACTCTAAAGAATCTATAGATATATTTTATATGAATATTTGATACATATATCCTCAATGCGTGTATACTTGTATGTATAACCAACCAACCAACCAACTGTCACTACTTAGGCTACAAGAATGTGCAACCCAAATTTCCTTCAAATATAAGTAACTTATAGCCAAATATATAAATATATAATACTTTTTCATATTTAAAAATACGGATTTTCTATTATATACTCTTATGATATATATATAGCCATTTATAAATATTGAGGGAGATGGATTGTTTTCGGTTGAAGGGGTTAAGAGGTTGTTACAACAATAGTTAGCAATAGAGTTAGGAGCTTAACTCTAGTTAGAAAGTTTGGTTAGAGATGTATATATGTAACACTTTGTAGCTGTCATAGATGATATGAAATACAGAAAATCTTCACACAAACACTCTCATTCCCATGGCGGGAAATCGTTGAATTCCAGATCTCATTCGATCACTGTGAAGTTCAGCTAGGATTGCTGAAACTTCATATGGTATCAGAGCGATTGTGAATTTCTGAGATCATTCGGAATTCGATTTGTACCAGAGATGGTAGAGAACGAGATCAACAATGATGGAACTCCTGAGTCGTCAGCAGCTCGTGTTGCTCGGAATTTTGGAGCGAATCAGGCGGATCCGTTGTTTCTCTCAAACTCCGATCACCCTGGCATGGTGCTCGTGTCGGCGCAATTCAATGGCAGGAACTTTCATAGCTGGACGCGAGCAGTTCGTATGGCACTTGGAGCCAAAATGAAGCTTGGCTTCATTAATGGCAAAGTGGAGAAGCCGAGCGAAGTTGATGAAGACTACGATCGCTGGATGCGCTGCGATTTTATGGTCACAAGCTGGATAATCAATTCAATGAGGCTAGATCTGGCCGAACACTTCGTCTACGTCAATTCGGCAAAGGAACTCTGGGAGGAGATCCATGAGAGGTTTGCTGAAGCTAATGCACCACTGATCTACCAATTGAAGAAGGAGATCAGCGAGATCAAGCAGGAGAACTTATCTGTTTCCGAATACTTCGGAAAAAGGAAGAAAGCCTGGGATGAATTGCAGGAGATTGAGCCGTTTCCAACTTGCAAATGCGGAGGATTGAAGATGTGTTCATGCGCTATTTTGAAGAAATTGTTGGAGCGTGAGGCAACCACTAAGCTGATGCAGTTCCTTATGGGGCTCTCAGACACTTACGAGGGAATTAGAAGTAGCATCCTCGCAATGGAGCCTCTCCCGTCGGTTAACAGGGCTTTCCACATGGTGACACAAATCGAGCGACGGAAAGGGATCACCAATGCTAGTTCACAGAATCATGAGGTTCTGGCTGCAAGGAATTTCGGAAGCTCAGGATCTGGCAACAATGCTTGGAGAGGATATGATCAGAGAGGAAACTCTAATGGCTCGGGGAATGGTAATGGCAAAGGGAATTCGAATGTTGGACAAGCTTCTGGATCTGGCACTAATGGTTGGAAAGGATCTGATCAGAAGAAGGACTACAAGAAGGCAAAAATGGAATTGGTTTGCAATTACTGCAAGGAGAGAGGCCACATCAAGGACACATGCTTCAAATTAGTTGGTTTTCCGGATTGGTACAATGGACCAAAACGTCCTCAGGAGGACAAATTGGTGGCTAATGTTCATGAGGTAGCTGCTGAGATGACTCCCTTGATGGATGGTGAGTCATCTGGTGATGCTCGAATGGAAGGGAATGAAATGCGCCTGGTCAATGCTGTTCTTGCTGAAGTCATGAGGGCTATCAAGGGAAAAGGAGTGATGGACTCGGACAATCCAGGTGCTGGATCTGTGAACTTTGCAGGTATGGTCTCTAATTCATCCTTGAAACAATCTGTTGATCAGAGATCCATGGTATGGATTGTGGATTCAGGGGCGTCGGATCATATAGTGTGTGACAGGGAGATGTTCGATGAATTGCATCTTCTTGCCAAGCCTATACTGATTGGATTCCCTGATGGTCTAACTCAATCTCTTCAGTTCTCTGGAAATGTCAAGATGAACAACCGAATTTCATTGCAAAATGTATTGTTCATGCCAAATTTCAAGTATAACCTGATGTCTGTGTCAAAATTGCTTGATGATGCGAACTGTTTGTTTGTTTTCTCGAAATGGGATTGCTGGCTACAGGACACTTCAACTAATGAGAAGATAGCTGTTGGCGTCAGGGAAGGAGGGATCTACAAGTTTACTGGCTTCAGATGCTGTCCAGTGAGGGCTTCTGGCATCAAGCGAATTACTGATGATGGAGTTTCCTTGGAAAGGTTTGCTGCATCTCTCAATAAGAGTAGTTCAATAAAGTTGATACATGATCGTCTAGGACATGTTTCTGTTTCCAAACTAAAACATTTGGTTGGTGCTCGTGGAGCAGATCTCAGTTTGTTTGATTGTGAAACTTGTCACTTAGCAAAATTTCACAAACTGCCTTTCAAGAGGAGTGCCTCTATAGCTGTTCAACCATTTGACTTGATTCACCTGGATGTGTGGGGACCCTATTCCACTCCTTCCTTGTGTGGTGCTCGTTTTTTTCTCACTATTGTTGATGATCATACCCGATCAACTTGGACTTTTCTCATGAGAGACAAGGGTCAAGTGGGAGGTATAATCAGAAGGTTCTTGCTGTTTGTTCAAACTCAGTTTGGACTCATGGTTAAGAGCATCAGATCCGACAATGGGTCAGAATTCATGAACAATGCTGTGAGCAATTTGTTGAGTGAATTTGGCATTTCTCATCAAAGGTCTGTGCCTTATGTTCCGGAGCAAAACGGTCGTGTAGAAAGAAAACACGGGCACATTATTGAAACTGCTAGAGCTATTCGCATTAGTGCAGGTTTGCCAATGAAGTTTTGGGGGGGGTGGGGGGGGGGGGGATGTGTTCTAGGAGCTACACATTTAATCAATCTTTTGCCATCTTCAGTAAAGGATTGGAAATCCCCCTATGAGTTGCTGTTCAGAAGGCCACCAGATTATGAATCTCTAAGGGTAATTGGTTGCTTATGCTTTGCACATATACCTAAGGTTCATAGGACAAAATTTGAGGCTTCAGGAAGACATTGTCTATTCATAGGATATCCTCCTGGCATGAAAGCTTATAAGCTCTATGATTTGGACACTCATAAGGTCTTTGTGAGTAGAGATGTAGTGTTCAGGGAAGAGATTTTCCCTTTCAAGATGGATTGCTTAGGATCAGTAGGTACTGATCCTGCTAGGCTCCCTAGGGTATTGTTTGGTGAGGATGAAAGTCAAGCCAGTTTCAGATCTATTGGAGATCAGGTGGCTATTACATCTCCTCCACATGGAGATTCTTTGATTGGAATTCAGGTTGCTGACACTGGTTCAGGGAATTCCAGGATTGGAGTTTCAGATCAGGTTGAGCAGCACATGGAGGTTACCTCACAGGAGTCAGTTGATAGGATCACTTCTCCCACCTTACCTAGGGCTGCTATAAAGATCACAAGACCTGCTAGATTGCAGGATTTTGTGGTGCATAACCTTCCTAGTCGGGTTATGCCTGGGAATGCTGAGCCTTCTAGCACTGATTCAATGTCCAGTGTTTTTTCTGTCATTCATCCCCATGACCTGAAGATATATTCTCAGGATTATGTTCGTTCCTTGTTCAATGTTCTGACTATTGTAGAGCCCACTTCTTATGCTCAGGCACAAAAGGTGCTTGAATGGAGAATAGCCATGAACCAGGAGCTGGATGCTTTAGAGAAGAACAATACCTGGACAGTCACTTCTCTTCCGGTTGGTAAGAGAGCTATTGGTTGCAAATGGGTCTTTAAGATCAAATTTAGACCGATGGTCAGGTTGAGAGATACAAGGCGCGGTTGGTTGCTAAGGGATTCAATCAAATCAAGAATAGAGATTACAAAGAAACCTTCTCCCATGTGGCCAAATTTGCCACTGTCAGGATTCTCTTAGTCATTGCTTCAGTTAAGCGATGGGATTTGCATCAATTAGACGTCAATAACGCATTCCTCCAAGGTTATTTGGATGAAGAGGTGTTTATGTCCCCTCCTCCGGGTTATGATAAGGCAGCAGGCACTCAAGTTTGTCGACTCAATAGATCGATTTATGGGGTTAAGCAAGCAAGTCGACAGTGGAATGTCGAGCTCACTAAGCACTTGGTGGGTCTGGGTTTCAATCAATCCCGACATGATTACTCGTTGTTTACTTGCTCTAGGGGTGCTTCATTCACCATTGCTTTGGTATATGTCGACGATATGCTATTGACTGGGAACGATGAGCAGTTTATAGTTCAGGTTAAGCACTCTCTGGATGGCGCTTTTACCATCAAAGATTTGGGCAAAGCTCGATATTTCCTCGGTATGGAAATCTCTAGGTCTGCTAATGGCATCCTATTGAATCAAAGAAAGTATGTTGCTGATCTGTTATCCAATGCTTCAATGCTGAATTGCAAACCTGCAAAGTTTCCTATGCAACGCAACCTTCACTTAAGTATGCATGAGGGAGAGTTGCTTGGTGATCCTGAGTCTTATAGACGTTTAGTTGGGAGGTTGTTATTCCTGACTATGACACGCCCAGACATTGCTTTCACTGTCCAGCAATTAACCCAATTTATGTCTACTCCTCGTGTCCCTCACTTTCAGGCTGCTTTGTTTCTGCTAAGATACCTCAAAGGCACGGTTCACACTTCACTGTTTTATCCAAGTGCTAGTTCATTGAGTCTCAGGGCCTATTCAGATGCGGATTGGGGGTCCTGTCGTGACACCAGCCGATCTCTAACAGGATATTGCTTGTTCCTTGGTGATTGCTTAGTCTCCTGGAAGACTAAGAAGCAGAAGATAGTTTCGAAATCTTCGACTGAAAGTGAGTATAGGAGCATGTCTCAGACAGGGAGTGAAGTGGTTTGGGTTGCTGGTATCCTCAAGGATTTGGGCATTGCTATGTCACTTCCAGTTCCTTTGATGTGCGATAATAAATCAGCCCTTCAACTAGCCATCAATCCAGTGTTTCATGAGCGCACTAAACACCTTCGGGTGGACTGCCATTTCATAAGGGATTTGGTCATGGAAGGACTCATCTCTACTGTTTTTGTCCCAACTCATCTCCAAATTGCCGATGTGTTTACAAAGGCTTTAGGTTCCCAGCAACATTTTGTTTTATGTTGCAAGTTGGGACTTGTGTTTCACCATACACGCCCACCTTGAGGGGGGGAGGGGATACTGAGGGAGATGGATTGTTTTCGGTTGAAGGGGTTAAGAGGTTGTTACAACCATAGTTAGCAATAGAGTTAGGAGCTTAACTCTAGTTAAAAAGTCTGGTTAGAGATGTATATATGTAACACTTTGTAGCTGTCATAGATGATATGAAATACAGAAAATCTTCACACAAACACTCTCATTCCCATGGCGGGAAATCGTTGAATTCCATATCGCATTCGATCACTGTGAAGTTCAGCTAGGATTGCTGAAACTTCATAATAAAATAGTTTATCGTATTCATGGTTCACACTTCACAACAACATTTTTTCAATTTAGGTTTTTAACCTATGTATTTAGAATATAAGTTAAACGAACCGTTAAAAGTAAAGTATCATATTTTCAATAACCAACATAAAAATGGTTTAGGATTGCATCATTCCAATGAAATAAACTAGCTAGTATTTGTAAGTTTAGAATGGTAATCAAGATTTTTTCAGTCTAGTTGTCAAATCTTGATAGTTCTCCAAGGTAACTTTATAAGTTAAGATCCTTAAAATCAGAGGGGGTAATCCGAATGGTCGGGTCAGGTTTGGGTTCGGTTAGTCAGGTTTCGGGTAATATCTAATAATTTAGTCAATCAGTTGGGTCGGGTTCGGATTCAATTTTCTCATGTTTCGGTTATTTTGGGTTTTAGTTGTCTCGGGTTTTAGATATTTCAGGTTTGAATTGTCTCAAGTTTTCATTATTTCAATATTCATTTTTAAAACTTTGCTAAATTGTATCTTAAAGTTCGAGTTATTTCGAGTTTCGGTTATAACGGGTTCATGTCTTAATATAGGTTTCAATTGAATTGAGTTCGGTTCATTCGAATTTGGGTGAGTTTTGGTTATCGGTTATTCAGATTTCGGGTCCATATGAGTCGATTTGGATTGGTTTCTAGTAACATATTTTACTATGTTTTTGGATATTCATAATAATCGATTCTAGATCGATCGGGTCAGATTTTCGAGTTGATAAAATAAGTGGCAAAGGCGTTATATGGACTATGGAGTATAACTTATTTTTCAAAAGCTAATGGGGGAGAGAATGAGATGAAGGCGGACCCACGTCGAGGAGGAGGAGGTACAACGTAACAGAAAGCAGGGGAGAAAGCATAACCGTCTGATCTGCACGTGATGGGGTGATGGACATCACGATCTGACGCCACTGACGTCATCCCCAGAGTCCACACGGTTCTCGTGCTGGGCCCCACCTCGCTTACACGGTTCTCGTACGTGATGGGCCCCACACCTCGCTTCATTTCACTCTCCCGCCATGTGGATTTGTTACACTGCTGATGTGTCCGTCTCTTTCTCTCTGTGTGTACACGAAGAGGTTAAAACCTGTACACCACCGGTTCACCAACAAAGGTCAAGCGTATTCCCACTGTAATTTGTTTCAAACCTTAACTATTTCAATTTGAATTGACCTACTTTCATCCGTTCGACAAAACTTGTCGTTTACTATTCACGCACGTTTTTTTTAAATTATAAAAATTATATAAAATATTTATTTTTATTTTTTTTAATAAGTTTATACTTATTAATTAATAATAATTACGAAATTGTTAAAAAAATTATTTAAAAAATAGATATTTTATATAGTTTTTATCTCTTAAAAAAGCATACGTGAATAGTAAAACGTCAAGTTTTGCCGAACAGAGGGAGGATAAGTTATAGACTCATTTATTTTTATGGAGTACTACTTAGGCTAGGTTGGTTTAAATTTTAGAAAAACGAAATAAATGTGGTTTATTTATAATTTATTCTATTCTTGTTGTGATGTCTTGGGATCTTTGTCCCACATCGAAAAACATGAGAACCCGAGCTTTGCATATAAGTCAGTGGGTCACTCCTTTTATTGTCAATTGGTTTTAGGATGGAACCCCGCTGGTCTTGTGTGCTTGGCTTGGGTGCGCATGATGCGCTCGAACGTGTGGACCCCCACGTTATATGGCCCACCGGGATTTATCATGGTATCAGAGCAGGTGCGGTCCGGGACCCTGGTCGATCTATTGGGCTAGCCGGCCTTAAGGCTCAAGACGTCAAGTGCAACTGGCTTAATTGCGAGGCCAGACATTTGCACTTGAGGGGGCGTGTTGTGATGTCTTGGTATTGTCCCACATCGAAAAACACGATAACCCGAGTCTTGCATATAAGTCAGTGGGTCACTCCTCCTATTGCCAATTGGTTTTAGGATGGAACCCCGCATGTCTTGTGTGCTCGGCTTGAGTGCGCATTATGCGCTCTGACGTTTGGACCCCCACGTTATATGGCCCACCGGGATTTATCAATTCTCATAGCCTATTTATTTTGTTTTAATTACTCATTTGAATAAATATATCCCTTATATTCCTCTTATTATTACTCTATAATTCTCTACACACATGAAATAACCTTAAACAAGTTATACGCTAAAGTTTAAAGCAAGTAAAGTCGTATAGTTCTAAAAGATGAACCAAATATGAAAAATTAAGTTTCAATAAGATTTAATTCTTAAACAAAAAATTGTTTTTTAATTTATTTCATCTATTTCATGGGTTCAAAACTCTTTTCCGATGGTGCTTTTCGTAGTAATCCGTTCTCACTTTTCTGTAATTTGTTTTTTATTAAAAATGACTAATTAAATTACAAATTTTACTTTCCTTCTATTAAAAAATAAAGGATAAATTACATAAAATAGCACGAACTTTAGGCATAGTTGCACTCAGTGACACGAACTTAAAAAAATACAAAAATAATCACCAACTTTGGGGTTTAGTTGTGGTCGGTGGCACGTACCCCCTATCTCGCTAATGTGGACTGGTTGGGGTGCTTACATGGAATTTTTTTAATTAAAAAGGCACATAGCGAGATATGAATTAGTGAGAATCCTTACATTATTTTTTAAAATTAAAAGACATAAAAGATGTGTCCAAATTATAAAACTAGCTAGGTTCCAATTCTAATTTTTATTTCATGTAATTCCAAATCAAAGATAATCGTGAAAAATATAACATTTGGAAATTAAAATTTAGTACTAGTTATTTTGATTTGCAAAAGTTATATTTGTCACAATTATATATCTTTGATTTGGAATTACATGAAATAAAAAATAAAAATGGAACCTAGCTAGTTTCATAATTTGGGCACATCTTTTATGTCTTATAATTTTAAAAAAAATCCATGTAACCATTCCCACTAATTCATATCTCGTTATATGGCTTTTTAATTAAAAAAAAATCCATGTAAGCACTCTCACTAGTCCACATTAGCGAGATATGGGGTATGTGCCACTGATCGCAACTAAACCCCAAAGTTTGTGATTATTTTTGTATTTTTTTAAGTTTGTGCCACTGAGTGCAATCACCCCTAAAGTTCGTGCTATTTTATACAATTTGCCCAAAAATAAATAATTAAATAACAAATTTAAAGTTTTCTTCAACATCTACAAACAAAAACATTCTTTTTCATATATCTATACAAAGAAAATTCCTTATTTTTGATAAAAAAAATTCTTATATTTTTTTTAATATTTAAATCACAAGGTTTAACTTTCTTTTAATATATTAGGTTTAACGATCGTTTCGTTGTCTCTTTGGCTTGTGATTTTCAGTGTAGAATGGCTTGTACGTTATTTGTATTTTAATTTCTGTCATTTGTTTATGTAATTTTCTTTCTGTCTTTTGCTTCAGTTGTGCATGATGATTAGTGTATCCACCGGCTTGTCCGGTCTCTTGGTTTCTCTAGGCTTGTTTAGGAAATCGAATCCTTATCTTGCTTCAAAAAAAAAAAATTATAGGGAAAATTGCAAAAAATAGCCTAACATTTAGGGGTAGTTTCGCTCAATAGCCCGAACTATAAAAAATGCAGAAAATAGCCTCAAGTATTTAATTGGTTGCGGAAAATAGCCTCAAGCTACATTAAAATTTAAATAATTACCTTCAAATTCAAATTAATTATAAAAAAACAACCTTAGGTTGACTTTAAATTCAAATTAACTATAAAAGCTCTTCAAAATAATTTTTAATTAAAAAATCATCACTTCTTATATAAAAAAAATGTTACACTTAATTGTTGTTATCTAAACTCATAGCTAAATTAATTATAAAAACTATCTCAAACCATATAAATATAACTTAAATTTATTATTCTAAAAAATTAATTAGATTATTTACATATCATTAAAAGTAAATAAATACTTAAGCTTCTATTTACAATTGATCTAATAAGCTTCTATTCACAATTACTTAGATTTTTTAAAACTTTATTTATTTACACAATTTATATGGTATAAGGTAGTTTTTGTAATTAATTTAATGACGAATTTAGCTAATAATGACTTAGTGAGAACAAAAATTTATGAGAAGTGGTAGATTTTAGGATTAAACATTATTTAGGCCATTTTTTTATATAATAAGTGATGATTTTTTTAAATAAAAATTGTTTTGGAGAAGTTTTGTAATTAATTTGAATTTCATGACAACTTAAGACTTTTTTTTTATCATTAATTTGAATTTAAAGATAAATATTTAAATTTTAATATAGCTTGAGGCTATTTTCCGCAACCAGTTAAATACTTGAGGCTATTTTCTACATTTGTTATAGTTCAGGCTATTGAGCGCAACTACCCCTAAAGGTTAGGCTATTTTTTGCAATTTTCCCAAAATTATATATACATGGAAAAAAAAAATCTCCTAATTTTTTTTAAAACTCTCCCGTATATTTAGAATAATAATTTTTGGATTAGAATTGGTGAGCTATAATAACCGAAATGAAGAATAGTACTCCCTCCGTCCAAGAATAGATGGACTTTTAGGCCTTGAAACTTTGTCAAGAATACATGGTCTTTTAGATGTATAGGTAATTATTACCTCTAAAATTACTACTTTTTTTACTTGTTAAAATTAAATAAAACTCTTGGAAAAATTAACGAAACCCTTGAACTTCCAATTACTATTTTAACCTTTAATAATAATGATGAGATTTAAGATGTAAAATAGATTCCTTAATTAGCGTGAATGAGCCTAAAATGCCATGTATTCTTGGACGGAGGGAGTAGTATTATAGGAGGCGGGGAACAGATTAAAGAAAAGGAGAAAGGTGGAGAGGCGGAAGCACGTAAAGTGTTAAGTCGGGGGTGGGTGAGGCCGTGAGGGTAAGCCACTCCGCAGTCGAGTCGTGACTCCAAGTCTCTGCTACCGGCGGTTGGAGAGGTGCAGTCTTTGCAGTACGTGCTCCTTCGTGGGCCCCCCCTTCTAGTCTTCTACCCCCAATCCTTAATTATTCAACTTCCAGATCCATACTCCGTAATAAAATACACAGTGTGTGTGTGGCCGTGTGGGTATGAGTTCAATGTTTATACCCAAAAACTAAGAAAATGGGTATTGAGTTTGGTATGGAACCAAGTACTTGAAAACCAATTATAGACTTGTACAACGGCCAACGCCAAGTTATTGGATCATCGATTTCTCTAAGTTGTACAGTACGTGTTATTGGATCATCGGTTTCCCCAAACTGGAGCCGGATCTGCCGTTGAAATACGATCCGGTCTCTATGGAAATAGCCTACCACATAATCCGAGCAGGGTTACATCCTAAAATCAATTGGCAACAAGAGGAGTAGCTCACTAGTTTATATGCTAAGGTTTTATCTTTCATATTTTCAATATGAGACTCTTTTGGTCTCTTCACATTCTCAACACGCCCCTGCAAGTGCAACTAGGGCTGTCTTTCGCCTCTAGTTGACCCTTGGACAACTGGTCTAACATCTCATTCTCATTTTAGCTAGACCAGGATCGAGAGTCGAGCCGTTTGGCTTTTCCGCTCTGATATCATACTGAAGTCCGTTGGGACTCGGGATCGGTGGTCGTGTGTACACGTGTGCCCTTTGTGCTAATAGCCTAGCATATAAGCCGAGCGGGGTTTCATCCTAAAACCAATTGGCAATAGGAGGCGAAAGATAGTTGCACTTGCAGCGCATAGGCGCACGTGTGAACATGACCCCCAATCCTGAGTCCTAACGGACTTCAGTAAAAGTGAAGAACCGTTTAGGATGAGCTAGGGCTCGTGGGTATCACATTAATTATAGTTTTTTTCAAACAATCAAATTATATATTTTTAATCTTATGCTAACTTTTATTAAAATTTTATTTAATTTTATAATATTAAATTTTCATATTATTATAATTTTTTTTAAAAAAAAAAATCGCGCAATGGTGCGGGCACTGTACTAGTTTTTTATAATGAAAGAATTCGGACGAGCGAGCTCTACCCGATTTCTGGTATACTATTATAGTGTATAAGATTATAGTGTAGTAAGTTTTCATTTATTTATTTTTGGTGGGTTGAAGTCTTGAAGGAGGAGATAGGGCCTTGAGTGCAATTTAAGTAAAATTTGTGAAAGAAAATCCTAAAAAAAATAATTTTGAAAGAAAATCCTTAAAAACAATGGATAAAATCTACATTAAAAAATATTGTAGATTCCAAAATGTGGGCTGAACAAACCAGGTGTTTACCTCAGTCAGGCCCAAAGTTTACAAGTCGGCAAAGGCATTCATCGAAGGACCATTGTTTAACCCGAAGCCCAAGAAACGCAGAAATGACTGGAGTCATGTGCAGTGCAGTGACGTGTAATGGAGTGATGGAGCCAGAAATTTATCGAGGGAGAGGCGAAGTCTATACAAATTAATGTTGATTCACTCTTCGATATATTTTTCTATAGTTTAGTGAATAAAAACTATGATATTTTACAATAAACGATGATGTTTTAGTTTAAAACAAGGTTTTTTAGTTCAAAACACAACGTTTTTTTCCCAAAGCGGTGACATTTTAATTTAAAACAGGGTCATTAATTGTTATATATTTTTTCTCTTTAAACAAAAAAAAAAAACAATTTCATTTTAATCTATAATAAGTTAATAACATTCTTTTCGTCTAAAAATATTTCGTTTGAAACCTACAAAATCAATATATAGCTTGTTGTTCTCTTAGCATTCAATAACGTGTAACGAGATATGCAAACTTTAAACTTGCATAATTTCTTATATAATTATCGAATTTAGTAATATAACCTCTTGTTTCGAAGTTTTTAGGTTAAATTATATTACCAAAATATCAAATTAAGCAAAATATAAAAGCATCGTGATTTATTAAAATACATTTGTCAACTTTCAAACGTTAATGCTTTTTCACTCAGGCTATTGTGTAACCGATAATCCGATATCAGCCAAACCATTTTGATTGGGTCTAGTAATGTAGGCTAGAAGCTGAGATGGATGCATCAAAGCAACAGATTACTTGCAATGTCCAGAACCAACCACATCATAGACATAATTCGTGCACTTACAAAACCAAACAAAAACTCAGCATTGATGTGGGGACTGAACACAAACACCACAAACACAGTTTTGAGGACACGACCACATCAGAGGCTAGTTTGCCTGGGTTCCTACATTTCAGTTAGGACTCGAAGAACACAGCTGATGGAAAGAACAAAAGCTAACGAACTAGGCATCCAACTTGAAACACCACAGAAATAATCTTACCTTGAGCAAGGGTAATTCGAACTTATAAATATCTTTCGCGAAAAGCCCTATACCCGCCCCTTGTCTATCGTCTTCTTTAGAGCTTGTTACTGTACCAGAACACGCCATTGGACTCGCTGCCCTGATCAGGCGCGACATAGATGCACTCCTTGGTTTCCCTCCACATTGCCTTGTAAAAGGGAGTGCCATCAAGCTGGTAGTACTTGCCCAAGACTGGTATGATGGCCTTGGTGGCCTCCATGGCATGGTAATGTGGCATGGTCGAGAACAAGTGGTGCGCGACATGGGTATCTGTGATGTTGTGGAAGACCTTGTTCAAGATCCCGTAGTCTCTGTCAATGGTCGCCAGAGCTCCTCGCAGCCAGTCCCACTCAGAGGAGTCGTAGTGAGGAAGAGCAGGGTGGGTGTGCTGGAGGAAAGTGATCAGCACAAGGAACGCGTTCACAACCAACAGCGGGCCTCCGTATACACAGAGTACCCAGCTGAGACCCTTGATGGCAGCTAGCCGGTAGAGGCCATAGGCGACTGTCAAAACACCAACATCAGAGATGAAAATCTGCATCCTCTCACGGTCATTGTAGATGGGTCCGTAGGGGTCATAGTGGCACGCAAACTTCTCGTACTTCCTTCCAGAGACGTTGAACAAAAGGTACAAGGGCCAGCCGAGGGTTAGCGTCACTGTTATTGTGATGAACCGGCCTGGAGGGTTGTTAAGGTAAGGGGAGAACCAACTAAGGCCAGACTTCTTTTTCGGAACAAAGACCTCGTCTCTCTCCAGGGACCCTGTGTTAGAGTGGTGGCGGCGATGGCTGATCTTCCACGAGAAGTAGGGGACCATAAGGCACGAGTGGAGGACAAGGCCGACAATGTCATCCAGCAACTGGTAGTCGCTGAAGGCGTGGTGGCCACATTCATGGGCTATTACCCACACACCAGTTAGAACACAGCCTTGGACGAACATGTAGATGGGCCAGGCGAGGTAGGCAAGGCCATGAGGGAGGAGCTGAATGTAGTTTGTTGCCACATAGTAGAGGATGGCAGCGATTGTGAGGTCATAGACAACATAGGAGAAGGAGCGGAGCACAGAGCGCTGGAAACAATGGGGGGGAATTGCTTTCTTGATTTGGCTTAAGGAGAATGGTGGCTTTTCAGAAGGCGACCTCTTCAAGGCATCGGATTCTGACTTCTTTGAAGCCGCAAGAGGAACGGACCGGCCACCTGCACCCATTGTTCCTGAAGATGAAAGGAGAATGAGGTTAAGAGAATGTACTATATTAACTACTCAACCCGAAAGCTCGATTTTTCATCTATTTGCAGTGGTGATTAGTCTATCTGTTAACCACAAACGCAATTTTCAGATAAAGAAGATAACGAGGAGAAGAAAGAAAAGACAAAGGTTGTAATGCAAAAGGCGTATATCTTACTCGACTATCCACATAACGACTCCAAAAAATGCTCAAATCCCATCCCAAACAAATCATGCCCTTTTCCAGGTTTCTCCATACCAAAATAATTTGGACCTCTAACTCCAAAATTAGCTTCATACCACTACCAGTACACCACAACTTCATCTACCAAAAAAAAAAGTACACCACGACATCTTTATCCAAGCACCACCAAACGACAGATTTCAGGTTTTGTGGGCAACCACTATCATCACCTAGACTTGGAATCCTTCACTCTTCACCACAAGAGAATATAACATATCACATATTTTTATACTCGTTGTTATTGTACTTTTTTAATCATACAGACAAAAAGTACTATTACACATTTCAATCATGATTAATTAGTAATCTGTCTTACTCATATACTTCAAAGTGCTTTCATGGTTAGTAATCAGCTTCATGCTCTAAGATAATTACACGCGGTAATCTTGAGGTTTAGGCATTCAAATAATACATTAATGTATTCAATTCAAACTGTTCCCTCAAAATATTCACTTCAGTTCAACATGCAATGAAATGAGCGAAATATTGCCATGTTCAAAGGAACCAAGAAATATAACCTTTGATATTTCAGCAAACATGCTTGGTGACGGCTTTTGCCCGCCAAAAACCATTACAAGTAGCAGAGTAATCTTTTAAGGTGGGAATGGGACCGGCAAAATCATGCACTTACCTTGGTGCAACTTTACAACCACATCTCCGATAAGAAAGGAATTTAACCATGAATTGGACCCACTGGACCACTACTACTAACAAAGCATGTGGTTACTACAACATCTAATAAAAAGTAAGAAAAAGAGAGATTTGTGTGAACCAAAACGCGTAATTGATGATCAAGTGGAATGAACAGACCGGCACATCACAGAAAAATACAATTCGATGACATACTGAATGCCAATTTTGAATTTGAAGATTGCAACTTGGGAAACATATTAAAAAACAACAACAAAACAAGTTACACGGTAAAAAATAATTAAAAATTCAGTAAGACATATGGAGACAAGAGCAAGATCGCAGGCATGTGAACCGTGAACGAGCACACAGAATTTAATAATTTATATTTTTGGGTTTATATATATATATGATCATTTGTAAACCCTCTAATTTGTAAACAAATAGGGAGAGTTGGATTAAAAAATCAACGGCTAAGATTTATAGAAAAGTTTAAAGACCAAAATTATTCGTCTGAAACAAAACAAAATGATTATTCATACACAACTCACATCTCATATGAATAATCACGTTGTAACTGACGAATAATTTTTATATGCAAAGATTTCTAATACATACGAATTAGAATTACATTATGTCAGATGAATAATTATATTGTTATGTGCGAATAATCAATTTGTTTACAATTTAGCGCGTCGGAGGGGTTTACATTGGAATCATCTATACTCCCTATTATATATGGTTATCCTAGCCTTGAATATAATAATTTCAAAATTAAATACCAGATTTTTAATCCACGTACAATTTGAGAAAATCATCCAAATCCGACTCTTATCTTTGTGACTAGATGGAAAGAGAGGTTTAAAAAAGCTGCTGTATAAATCTTAATGTATATAAAAAAAATCTATAAAGTGTATTTTTTTAAATCATTTTGCTTTAATAAAAAGCCTATAATTATCAATTACTATCAATTTATATAAACTCTTAATTTAGAAGAGTTTATGCTGAGGTGTCAACATTATAGTGATTTGAGGGGTTTGGACCAATTATAATTTTCTTTTTTTTTCTTTTTAATCCTTTTTTTTAATTCTCCTTTTTTCTTCCTTTTCTTTTAATTCTCTTTTTTTCTTTAATCTTACTAACTATCTATATCTATATAAACTCTTAATTTAGAAGAGTTTATGCTGAGTTGTCAACATTGTAGTGATTTGAGGGGTTTTGACCAATTATAATTTTTTTTTCTCTTTAATCCTTTTTTTTAATTCTCCTTTTTTTCTTCTTTTTCTTTTAATTCTCTTTTTTTCTTTAATCTTACTAACTATTAGGTTTAATTCAAAACATTGAATTCAATCTAATATAACTATTGGACTTAGCTCAAATTCATTTACTAACTATCTATATCTATATACTATATTAATTTATGTCACGTGTTCTCTATATGTTCAAAGTTATTTGTGAAAATATTATTTACATAATATCATTTTATTATGGTAACTATATTTTCTAATATTATTTTTTTTGAAAAATATTCTAATATTAATTACCCAATATTATTTGATGTTACATTTTTTAACCAATGGGATTAATTCAAAACTTTTATCTTTCACTATTTATTATTTATTTTTCTCTTTATCTCTTTAACCCAAGTGTATTTTTTATATTATTTTTAACACATTTACTAATCAATGGATTTAATTAAAAATATTGAATTAAATCTAATGTCTATGATTTATCTATATCTAAATATTATTTATAAAAAAATCGCGAAATGGCGCGGGGATCGTACTAGTTATCAATTAAAATAATAGGATTGGTAACGCAAAAGAGGAAATCAGGAAAGGCAAACCCAGCCAGAGTAGCAGCTATCACCTATCAAGAAACTCGGTGGTCACATGATGAAATCGGAGAAAATCTTATATCATATATACTACGGAGTACTATATAAAAACAAAAAAGGGGAGGAAAGGTCCTCCCCGTGCATTGTATACAAAGTATGAGAGCATTGAAAGAAATTAAACAGATATATCAGATTCCTTAAATATCATTAGTAAAATTAACCAATAAAACACGCAATAACTATTGTTCGATTCCTTAATGCAAGGCACCTGTTACAGGAAAGTTGAACAATACGATGAATGAATCGAAATCGGTTTTGAAAGTATATATCGGAAACAGACTCGACGTGGAGGAGGACAAGGGAGCAAAGCCAAATCAACGACAAATCTAACACTTGAACTCTCAGGTTCACTATAGCCACAACACATTGCACTCAATTAACTAACAAATTCACCGAAACCAAAAACAAAATGAAGAACAGGAAACACAGGTATATTAACTGATCGTAAACGCAGGCCACCGAATCCGGATTTACACACAATAATTTCGAAGCAAAACCTCAATTAGTCAGATCCGAAGCCAGACATGGCTCAAATTAGACAACAAAGAATAAGGCAATCAACGACAAACGGTGAATTTCCATTAAAATAGGATCAATCAGATCCAGATAGAACTGCTGAAACTCGTCTAAAAATCACATCAAAAAACAAAAGCATAGACGGAAAGTAGATTGAAGCGGTGAATCATACCAGAGAGATCTGCGAAGGGCTCGCCGCGCTTCTCACGTTGACAGCACCTCCCTCCCTCGCGCTCTCTCTCTCTCTCTCTCTATAAATTTCTCTCTCCTTTAGAAAATGTTGGAGGCCGTTCCGAACAGCCGGCCCTGCACTGAGCTATAAAGGCAGGAAAAAAAAGCCACGTATAGGTTTCGGTTTGAGTTTCCCTCCCAGGAGCGGGGCCCACAGATTCAACAAGCTGCGTCTGCGTGCCCACACTACCATGTTGCCATGTTGCGTGGGAGTCCGGAAATAATTTATACTTAAAATTTCATTATCAAAATTTTATAATGAATAAAATATTAATTTTTTTAAACAATACTATAATAAATAAAGGGAGTATTTCACTCAAAATTTTAATTAATTTTTTTTTTAAAAAAACTTATATTTATGTCAATATAATTATGCTTATATATTTATAAACTTTTATCATAAAAAATCATGTTTCAAAATATAACATACTACCTCCATCTCGTAAGACTTGTTGTTTTGCTTTTGGCACGTTTTTTAAGAACAGTAAAAACTATACTCCATCTGTTTCTTTTTAATTAACTTTTTACTATTCATGCACGTTTTTAAGGTGTAAAAACCATATAAAATAATAATTTTTTAATTCTTTTTTCAATAATCTCATACTTATTGGTGATAAGTATAATATTATTTTAAAAAAATTATTAAAATATTAATATTTAATATAGTTTTTACCATTCTAAAACTACGTACTTGACTTGAAAAAGTCAATTAAAAGGAAACGGAGGGAGTATAAAATATGAATGATTTTTTTAATTTTAAAAAATATTTTCATACTTAATACAATTATCTATGAAATTATTTTAAAAAATTATTTAAAAAAATAATATTTTATAAAGTTTTTAGCTTCTTAAAAAACGTGTCAAAAAGCAAAACTACAAATTTTGCGAGACGGAGGGAGTAATGAAATGAGACACGGAAAAGATAAGCATAATTTTGACATAAACATAAGTTTATATCCAAAAACTCAAGTGGTTGTGAAAACAGAAAGAAAAACACGATCATATGGGAAAAACCAAAGAAATTAAGTTTCAAACTAAGCTTTGATGGGTCATTTTGGGAAAACGAAAATTCTGTTATCAGTTTTGTGATCCGGGACTATGAACCAAACTCTGTCTCAATGGTGGGTGCTAGTATGTCTCAATGGTGAGTGCTAGCATGCGTAGAGGCTATTGCTTTAAGAGATGGCCGATCAGAATCCGTAAAGTACTGGAACTTAATATTCAAAACATAGAAATAGAATGAGACAACCTTTGCAATATTAATGCACTTAAGAGTATTTAAAAATGCCCTTAGGATGTTAATCTGGTCAGTTTCAAACTATCCAGATTCGACACGTGTTTAGAAAAATTAACCGCGTAGCGGACATATTGACCTTTTCGGATCATTTAACACTACCCTCAACCCTACCACATATTTAAAATTACAAATTCTCATTTATAAAGATGTTTTAAAATGGACTAGTGATCGTGCATAGTCTATCATAAATCTTTTTTTACTACGTATATTATATACACACACATGCATAATGAAAAAAAAAGTAGGATTTTTATGTCCATACACTTGCAGAGATCCGGACTCGTTGCGTGGACCATGGAAATCCGATGGATCTCAACACGTGGCATGATACCACTGGTTCTTTCTATCAAAAAGAGGGTAGAGTTGGATTGTTTCAGATGCTATGGTGACCGTTGGCTCCTAATGAGTTGGGCACCCCATATCCTATATACCGAGGCGGTTCCCCTTTGGGATCGGGTAACAATCCTAATCAAAATGAAATTTAGGCTTGTTTGTTTGAGTAGAAAAGAATAAAAGGGAAATAAATCAAATTTTATAGGAATAATTAGGTGAATATACCTTTTTTAAATTTTTTATGAGTGATTATATCAATAGAAGTTGTTTTTTGGTAATTGTACCTTTTTTTATTGTTAAGGACTGATTTGCCCTTCGAGAGAGAGAAAAAAATATTGTTAATCATTTCTATAAATCACGTATTTTGTAACCGTCTTCTTCTTCCCAGATTGATTAACTGGATTAATCGCTCATTACACCATATTCTTCTCATCCAATGCTTTATTTTGATGGTCTGTTACAAGATTGAAGGTACGTGGTTATATATATCTTTTATGTTATAATTACTGCGGTATATTCCATAAATCCTAAAAGAAAGAGCCTAATGTTGGATGAAGAGAATTGAAAGAACGTGCGTGCCCTCATATTTTGAATTGGAGATTATTGTCCAACGTACACGAAGGGCTATTGCTTGATCTTGTAGATTCAATTGGCCAGCAATCGACGGTCGACGTTAGCTACAATGTTGATGTTGATTATATAAGTTACATTAACATAATTGTTGATAGATAGTAGTAACTTCCAATAAATATTTGCTTCTCGTAATTAAGTTACAATATTGATTACAAGTTCAGTTACAATGAATTAGTTACAATCTATTATGTGTATTTATTGTAGCCTATTAAAACATTAACATGTTAGTTAAGTTATAAATTAGGTACAAATAATTAATTATAAGAATCAAAACACATACAATTAATTAGTTGAACCTCTAATTGTTACAATAATTAAGTTTCAAGAATAATAAGGTTTCAAGAATAATGGTTACAATAATTAAGTTTCAATACTCCGTAATTAAGGTTTCAAGAAAAATAAGGTTTCAAGAATAATGGTTACAATAATTAAGTTTCTTGTAGTACTCTAGGGTTACAACCGGTTACAAGAATAATAAGGTTTCAAGAATAATAGTTATAATAATTAAGTTTATTGTAGTACTCTAGGGTTACAATCGGTTACAATATGTTACAATCAAAATTGAATTTCCTGTAACCCGAGACAATTCACCAGATGATTAATTGAACCTCTAATGGAAAAAGTAGCATGTGTACGTACAAATCAATAATCCAAATAATTTTTCTTTTCAAAACGTAAAACAATCTTATCTATATCTATTTACTTTTATTTTCATTTTAAAAAGATAAAATCTTATCTATATCTATTTACTTTTATTTTAATTTTGAAAAGATAAAAATCCTACCTTAAGGGTATTTAGGTAAAATTCACCCTAAAAAGGTATAATTACTAAAAAGAAAAATTTAAGGATATAATTACCAATAAAAAACTTCAAAAAGGTACCTTCTCTCAAATTTTCACAATTTTAAATGGAAAATTTGTATAATCAATATTTTTTTGTGAGTTTAGGAAAGGAGAGAGGGTAATAGTTAGAGTATCCTAAGAGATATGGTTACCATATACTCAAAGTAGGTAATCAAATGAGGGGAAATGAAATAAATTTTGTATGTAAAATGAGGAAATGAGGATAATTATTAGAATAATGATCAATGAATCTTAAATTAAAAATGGATTAGATTCGGAAGGGTGACCATTACCTTTCCTTACCTAAAAACGAACCAGGGGTTAATATATATTATTGATCGATATATTATAAGCTTAAATCCAACAACAAAGTAAAAAGTTATAAACATTGTAAGATTGAATCTATCCGCCGTGGTTATATACTTCTCTCTATTATTAAAATCGATGTATGAAGCTGAATGGGGCGTTTTCCTAGGGTGAGAGGTGGACATGTTCTTCGGGGTTCATTGCAGGGTGTTTGATAGAGAGTGGACCAAGTTGAAGGAGGGAGTACGTGGAGAGGATGAGATTTGAGCTTTTTTCTCCATTCTTTAATTATCCTTCACCTCTTGCCTTTTTTTATTTTTTAATTTAATGTATAACTAGTATTCGGTACCCGCCCGTTGTGCGGTTTCTTAATAAAAAATAATATATAATTACATCACCAAATTTAATGACGTATTTATATTTAAATATATTATATTCAATTTGATATAAAAGGTAAAATAATTGACTAAAACTTTACGGCATGGTATATTTTATATAGAATTATATACGGATTTATTTCTCAAATTTTATCATCAAATTAAGATGGTGCATATTTATATTTAAATATATTAGATTCAATTTGATGTAAAATGTAGAATAATATATTGACCAAAATTTGATGGTAAAAGGTAAAATAATTGAACAAAATCTTATGACGTGGTATATATATTTTATATAGCGTTAGTGTTGCTATTATTCGTATTAATTTAAATAATAAAAAAATTGATTAAAGAAGAGAATATACAACATCTTGATGCTTCAGTAAAGCTATATCGTCGTTTCGAACTTATTTTTAATTTGTATATCTGTATTACTTTGTATTATTATATTATAATCTAAACTCTAAAAAATATTTAAAAACCTAACAATACCATTTTATCAATCATAACTTAAATAAATGATAAGTATAATCTTATTCGGTAAAATTTTATCTCGTAAGCAGATAAGCTATACCTTTTTAATTAAGAATCAAGTCAATAATCATTTAACTTTTACTATTTTAACCTAATCAATCTATATAGTGATCAAAATTATATGTCTTTTTTTATTTATTTATTTCTTTTATATATAAAGATCATTTGTAAACACTCCAAATATAACATGTAAATAAATCTAACCCTTAAATGATAGGGAACGGAGAGTCTAGCTATAACTATAGATAAAGTTATTCACAATTTATCTATATATTTTAGTTAATTTATTGACTCATAGAAAATATAAATCAAAATTATTTCATAGTCATACTCACTAAAAATATTAATAGATAAATATTTTATAAGTGTTATTGTATTTATATATAGATTATTTTAGGGTGAAAATATTATTTATATCGAAATTAATTACTTGATAGCTTTTATTTATATCTATATTAATTTTTATTTTATATTTTCCACACACTTTGATTGTTATTTGTTTAATTCTCACACTGCAATTCAATTAAAAGAAAAATAAACAGATGTATGCTCTACTAATTAATGGAAAATATGAATTATATATAGTAGTATTTAGTTCTTTCAATTCAAATAATTAATATTTCAAGTATTTTATATAGATAAATTGGTTTATCAATTAATTTGATTTAGAGTGATAGTTTGATTTTTTTTCAAATAAAATAGCTGATTTTCAATTAATTTTTAAAATCATTCAAAGCAATCTTATTGTTGTACGTACAATTTCTGTAGACTCTTCATCATTTTTTAATCATTTGACATGCAATATTTAAACAGATGAATTAACATTTTGGTATTTTTTTTATTAAGATATAAAGTTATATCGGATAGATTATTTGATCTAAAAAGATAACTTTTTTACCCAACTATATTGGTTTATTAATTTCACTTATGTATCGCTTACGTACTCGTGTAGTCAAAACCCTTTAAACCATATCAATCAATAATTTTTTATATATCCATACATATATATTTTTATATACCATCATATATTGATAGGTTTTCTACCTAATTTAGATATAAGATTGAATATTAATAATGAACCATATATTAGATAGATTATTTAATTTAAAAAGATGAATTTTCTAACTAATTAAGATATAAGTATCTCAAAATTTGTAACTAAATTTATTCTAGATTAAAAATAAAAATATAACAAAACTTGTATATATGACGGCATGATATTAATTTTTTATGGTGAATGGTTGAAGATATATCCATGTAAATATGTATTTTTGTACCGTATGTTGCAATGCAAACTTATTATTATATCTGATTGGTTAGATTGGATATGTTTTAATATATTATATAGCTAAAAAGATAAGTTTTTTACCTAATTATATTGACTTATTAATTGACGTGACCCAAAAATTTAATACAACTTTAATCCAGAAAATGCCACGCGGGCGAAAATAATCCGGTTTAATCCAGAAAATTCCGTGGCAGCGAGGTCGCTACAGCGGTCTCTGTTTTAGTATTTTATATATAGATATAGATAGATTGTAATTTTATACGCCATATCAACGAGAGATATTTCCGAAACCTCTACCCCAACAATTGTAAAAGATAACCTTCATTCTCTTCATCCCTAACCAAACGCAACCTAAGATTAGTTACATTATTTGATTAATTTTGAAAAAAAAAAATCTTTTACATTGTTTTTTAAAATAATATAAAAACCTATACATATTAGTTAATAAAAAATAATAAACTATTAATGGATTCGCATTTTTTGTATACTTTGTTATGTACAATTGTATGACGATTTGTATGTCTATTGATTCATTGATATCTGGATGTACCAATCTTGTCAGGTAATTCGATTGATTTCCAACATTTTTATTTAAAAGAAAAAGTGTTTGGTCACAAGTCACGTGAGGAGATGGAGTGCTTCCCATGAAATTTCCAATGGGTTGAGTTTCTCCCGCCTCATTTTAATTAACTAGGAGGCTACTACGCAATCACCATTGAATTTTGAGGGACAATTTTTATATATATCTCATTTCTTTATCGTTACGTATTTTCCATTACTAAATCCAATCTTTTCCAAAATGTCTCGTTTGGTGTAGTACTAATTTGTAGTTACTACTCGCCCATAATCGGGGGCATATATCTTTTTCTGTAAAGAGTACGTGAGGTAAATTAGTTTGTTTGATACGGAAAGTCGGCATCGCTAAAATAATATATTATCAATTTTGTTGATACTAACTTTTTGTGTGTCGACAAATTTTTTAATAATCAACACTAAAATCTACTGTATTGAATAATCGTAGATATATTTGACGATAATTTGATTGATAAAAGTTGTAAAAGCTTGTACGGTTGCACCTTTACTTGATCCCTTCAAATATGTATTTAAAATATCATCACTTTTGTCCTTGATTTTCAATTTTCCCCCACTTCTGCAACTTACTGGCACTCTGGAAGCAAAAGATTTGACGATAACAACAAACGCTTTTTCTGTGTTATAATTTGGTCTTATTGGTAGGGAGGCTCCGCGTTACGTTCGGTGGCTGCTCTATCTTAAATGCTATGGACTATGGAGTACTCCATATCAAGAATTTGGACACGCAATTACAAATGATCGCATCAAACTTACCCCTGCAATGTTTAACTACGTTATGATAAGTGTGGACTGTGGATGCAATTAAAATACCAGGTTTTTAATATATGTAGGGTTAAATTCAGCATGTTACATGCTTTTTTTTCCTTCTTCTTGAATTGACTATGCGATAATATATAATCAAAGATAAAATAGGCTATATATACATACCCTTGACTTGGTATACAACTTTCATTTTCGTCTATATAGTTTTTTTTTTTTTTTTTTTTGTCAATATTTGCATTTATTTCATGTTGAATACAAACACGGGAATTTACAGGGTGAAGAATATATACTCCGTATAAGTTTTAGATTTGTACATTGATTTAAATTTTTGTGCTAGAAATGGGTTGTTCTTTGAACAAGTGTGAATCGAAATGAGAACACAACGAAATCATAGAAGGAAGCAAGCAATCTTCATTGTAGAATCAAAGAAAATCATATTTGTGTTCACACACACAGTTTATTACAAAGAGGGAAATGACGCCAAAACAGCTTTTATAAGCCGGTGTTCGGTTGAGCCTAACAACCTCTAGGGGAATTACCAAATTACACTCCTAACTAACACCCATATGAACCCATAGGCCCCCCTCAAGCTGGACTTACCATAGGGTAAACAAGACCAAGCTTGGCGCGTAGGAAGGTATGCTGATGAGCTCCCAGGGCTTTAGTAAGGATGTCAGCTAACTGTAGAGACTTCAGGAAGGTACATTTCTTGTGGAAAGGAAGCCCTGTTGAACCATTTCTCGAACAAAATGTGAGTCGATCCACACATGTTTTGTGCGTTCATGAAACACATGGTTGATGACTAGTTGTTGAGCTGCCTTGTTATCATAAAACAAGCTAACAGGGAGAGCAATAGAAATGCCTAGATCAGACATCAATCCCCGTACCCAGACCAACTCACTGGCAGCCGTGGACATTGCCCTATACTCACTTTCAGTGGAAGATTTAGAAACAACCTTTTGTTTCTTGATCTTCCGTGACACCAAGGAGGAACCCATGAACACACAATGACCAGACAGAGACATCCCTGTATCTATACAATTTCCCTAATCTGCATCAGTGTATGCTCGAATTTCTAAAGACGAGGAAGCTGGATATGACAAAGCTAAATTGAATGTCCCCTTGAGATATCTCAGCAGATATACAACGACATACCAATGAGGTTTACGAGGAAGAAGAAGAAGAAATTGGCTCAACTGTTGAACTGCATAGGCAATATCTGGTGAGTATGTGTAAGATAAAGAAGTCTCCCTACTGACTTCCTCGATGGCTCCTTGATAGAGTCTATTTTAGTCTTGTTGTAAGTATAGATTTGCATATTAATTTAGAGCATGTTTACATATTTTATAGTTACTTTGTATTATTTAGTTTTCGAAGCCTACACTAGTGTTTTTATATATTTTAGGCATTTTTGGACTGGATCGTATGAATTTGAAGATTACTCGTAATATATGGGATTATTTTGCAATTTGGAGGGTTCTGTAGATTCCTGATTGTGAACCTTAACCCAAGTAGCAAACTTATCCCTTTAGGGCTGATTGAACTAATTGGATGGGTAGGAAGTTGGATGTGTTGTTAAATCGCTCTTTAGGGACTGCAAATACCTTAGTTAATCTCTGATCTTAAAGCTATCAATTGTGTTAAATCCTTCTTTTGGGACTGTTCGATTGATAAGGGTTTCTAGGACTAATTGGACTAGTAACTATATTAGGTCGGGACAAGGGCATTCATAAAAACCATAAAAGGGCAAGAGGAAGTTACAATATCAATTCAACCAAATAAAGTGGATAGTTGTAGGTAAAGCGATCTTTTCTAAATTGTTTGCATCAACTTGTTTATAGTTTATTTTATTTTCTTTCTTATTTCAATCAACCCCGTTTCATACTAATTGGTAAATAAACTTAACTTAGGAATAACTTGATTCTCTGTGGGATCGACTCGTGCTTACCACACTACATTAGTCAGATAGGTTCAAATTTATTTTGATACGGTTTACGCGACTAAAAACCGTTCATCATGTAATGATCCTATAGAGTACCCTTGTAGTTTGAGTGTTGTATTAGGCACTATATTAGATTAGATTAGGGTATAAATACCCTTATGCCTTGTAATTGAGGTATCCAATCAATAATGAAATCACTTTACCCTTTCTCTCTTTCCTAACCTCTCCTCCTGTATTCTCTTCTTCTTCCTATACTCACCTCACCTATTCTTCTACTTCTCACCCCTTTCTATCAATCAATCTCCCTTCCGTGTTCATCTCTGTATTAGTCCTTGGAAGGCCTCAGCTGGCATCCTTGGGCCATAACAGATTTGGTATCCAGAGCCAATCGATACTCACTTCCGCATTATCGATTTCAGTCGAAATTTCCAGAATTTTTTTTTTCCGATCAACATCAATGGCCGAAGGAATTAAGGCGATCGAAGATTCAAACAGTTGAAGCTTTTTCTCGAATAATCATGGCAGAGGATAGCACAGTCAAAGGTCCCCCAATCGCATCCGAACGTTTCAACAGACGATGGATGGATGCGGCGATGGCAGAAGATCGAAGAAAGCATGAGCAAGTTGCGATTGAAGGGGACATCGACGACAGATTCAGTCGATTCGAGTTCACAGGTGGCCGATTTGCGAAAAGATCCAAAGGAACGAACACTTCTCATCAAGGTTCGTTTGGAGCTCTATCCAACTTCTTGGGAAATTTTGGATAAAATTTTCTCTAAGTATGGGATAATAGAGTATTTGGAGGTGTTCCTCCACTTTGATTCCACCTCATCTACTCCAAATCCGGCCTCCACTCGCCTCGAATTGACATGGAAAAGCCATCAGAACAAAGGTGAAGGACGAAGGCATCAAAGCGGTGCTCCGGCGACGATTCACACTAGCGGTGCAGGCTGAATTCGAGCTCATATGAAGATCCCGTCACCCTCGAATGCAGAGAGATAGATGACAGATAAATCAAAGAATAAATAAGTTCTTCAATGAAGAGATGTGGAGAGAGGCATAGAGAGAAAGGGCTTTGGATGGGTGACAGTGGTGGGCAATTAATCTCATGTTGCTTTTCTCTTTCTCTCTCCACTGGGTGCAGCCGGTGAGGTAACGAGAGATTTTGAGAGGGGAAGTTATATTTTGCAATTTGTATGGATAATGGACTATGGGACCGGGTTTTTGGGTTAGTTTTGCAAATGACCCTAATATTTATTTAAGTCCAAAATTTAAAAATTAAAATAAAACATTAAAAATATATAAGAATAATAAAAGACTTTATTGTTGGCACTAACTTGGCTAAGCAAATCTTTTGCCCCAACTTCCCGCCCCACAAAATTATCTTGCCATTAAATCAATATTAAAAAAATTTAAAGAAAAATATATTTAGCTTCTACATACTTAGTATAACATATTTGAAAAAAAATCTTAAATAACAAATTATAATTTTTTTTTAAATATATAGTAAAATAACATCTTTTTAAAACTTTAAAAAATCTTTCTATCTCTTTTGAATTATTATAATTTTTGTAAGTTGGTTTTTTGAGATTTTTTTCAAATATGTTATAATAAGTATGTAATTTTTTAATATTAATTTAATGATAAAATAATTTTGTGAGGCGGGATTGTGCATGGGATGGGGTTTTAGGGCAGAGGATTTACCGTATCATCTAATACTTTAATTTGTTGGAGTACTTGCTAGTGCCCACGGTATGTAATACTTTAATTTGTAATGAGATTATTAATTTGCAACTTTTTAAGCTAATTAGATTATTTTTTATTTTCTTTACAAGGGACAAATCTCACCTTGTCCCGTTCTATGTGAGATAAGATCCGACGGGATTTGGAAAAAAAAATCGATTTTGTCCTGTAAAAAATACGTTGGATAAAATGCGGTATTACCCAAATTCCGTTCCGTCCCATCCCGTCCCATGCTCACCCCCTACCTATGACATTATGAGTATACGTATAAGATGGAGATTGATGGTAAAGTTAGGTGGTTGGTTGTCAACTTGTCATATCATTTTATCAAATAAACGTTACAGCTGCCTAAAATATGGTACAAGTACACTAGTAGTAGAAGAGTACGTATTTTGTTAAAATATACTCCGTATATGGCGTTCCAAAAGTGGCCGATTGAAAAGTCACATGCGACTTGTGTTCTCCTCCCCTTTAAAAACTCCTTTTTTTTATTTGGTTAATTAGACCCATAACAAGATGGAATCATATCGAAAATATGGAAACCAATAACTTCTTGTCCCAGTGGTCAAGGAGAGATGGCCCTTATAAAAAGTTAAGGGTTTAAATCCCCGATTTTTACACGATTTGTATAATTAGTGGGTGCTCAAGTATTCATTGACTTGGGTGAGCTTGCCTGATGACTTACCGATTCGCGTCTTTTGTAGGTTAGGGCTCGAACCCGTGGAGAACTAGTCGATAACCTCGAAATCCCTACGTTACAAAAAAAATAGAAAATATGGAGCTATTCATAAATGGACGAGTCTATATGTATTTTTTTTTTACAGTAGACAAACATTAAGAAGACTTTGCTGAAATTGCAAGACACTTCCTTGATCATCAATGTAATCTGTTACCTTATTTGATTCCCTAAAACAATATATGTCTGAACTGAATATGATCAAAGGAACCTGAGAGTAGGTTGATCTTCTCAGCATGGCGCATAATTTCCCACTTGATTTTACTGTTCTCTCTTATCGCCTTTATAACTTCAAAGTTGTCCCATTCAATATTAATGACGACTTTACGAAATCCTATGGAGATAGTTTGTTGCATTCCTATACAGATTGCAGAAGTCTCTGTTTAGAAAATTGAACCTTGTCTTGTCTGTTGATGAAAAATATCATTTAACATATGGATGAGTATATATTACGGGTGGGCACGGGACGGGACGGGACGGGATTGGGCCGGGACGGGACTCGTCCCGCGAAATTTTTTCGGGACAGGATCGGGACGGGATTGACATTTTTTTTTCGGGACGAGATGGTGTCTGGACGGGACGGGATCGGGACGGGACGGGCCTTGTCCCGCATATAAAAATAATAAAATATTATATAAATTTGCAAAGTGAAAAATGCTTTCATAATTCATTATTTAGTATAATATGTTGAATACGGTATTATTCTCAACTATATTATTCAATAATATTATTATTATTATTATTATTATTATTAATATTAATATTAATATTATAATACTATTATTAATTCATACAATGATTGTATAATTAATTATAATGTTCAACATATTTGGCTACATTATCTTACTAGATCAGGACGGAAAGGAATTGAGACGAGATTTACCAATATTGTCTAATTATCGATTGATAGTTAGGAAGAATGTCGTATTTAATTAGCTATTTGCCTCTTGTAACTCTAAATGGGTATAATAATAATAATAATAATAATAATAATAATAATAATAATAATAATAATAATAATAATAATAATAATAATAATAATTATAATAATAATAATCCCACGTTATAATTAAAAATAAAATAAAATAATACTACTTATTTTTATTATTATTATAAAATAATTATACTTTACAAGAAAAAAATATAATATAATATAATATAATAATAATAATTTTATTATAAATTAATATTATATATTATTATTATTATTATTATTATTATAAATTGAAAATTATTATTATAGTTATAAATAATATTTGCTCAAAATAAGAATACTAATAATATATTACTGTATTATTATTCTATAATATTATTATTATTATAAAAATTATTATTATTATTATTATATGCGGGACGGGATTTGCGGGATCCCACCGGGATCGTCCCGCGTTTCGTCCCACATAATTTTTGCGGGACGGGATTCGCTATTTTGTCCTAAATCCCACCGGGATCGGGACGGGATCGGGATGGGACCGGGACGGGATCGGGACGGGACCGGGACGGGATCGGGATTTGCGGGATTTGTGCCCACCCCTAGTATATATGTTAAATGATTATATCAATGGACAAGTCTATGGGTTCGTATGAGGCGATGTTAATAAACTGACTAAAATTATACAAGTGTAAATTTTATAAACAGAAGGTAAAAGTAGTTAAAATTTTAAACAACAATATAATCTGCGTATGGGGCGAAAACAGTTTATTTGTAAAAAGTGGAGTTTATTTAGTTATTATTATGGGTATTGTGGTACTTTCAAATCAAATAAGATAAAAGGGAAAGGGTAAAACAGTACTTTTGCAAAATAAACACCCAAATAAGCACGGTTTTCTAGCTTTTTTTTTAACTTTTTTCTTAACAGTTTTTACCTGTTTTTAGGCTGTCATACACCCATTTAACCTAATTAAAAAATAAACCCCTACTTCAACTTAATTTTTAACTGTTTTTTTTTCTACACCCATACACATCCTATATGTACTCCCTAGCTCTTCGCAAAACATACTCCCTCCGTTAATTAAAACTTGACGTTATACTATTTATGCACACTTTTTGAGGTGTTAAAAATCACTCCCTCCGTTAAGAAAAACATGTAGCTTTAGGAGTAAAATTTTATTAAGAAAAACATGTCATTTTAGGTATTTTGGTGTCCACTTTCCAAAAATACACTTGTAATGATTAGGGATTTGTTAGTTATAATTTTCAATAAAGTGAAAAAAGTAAAGTAATAATTAGGGATATAAGTGTATTTTTTGTTTGGTTTTATTTGCTTTCCTAAAAAAAATGTGCAAATGTCTAAAACGACATGTTTTAATTAGTGGAGGGAGTATATAAAATATTAAAATTTTTAATATTTTTTAAAAATAATTTCATACTTATTACTATATATTAAGTATAAATTTATAAAAACAAATGTAAAAAAAAGTTAATGTTTTATGTAGTTTTTATCATTCTAAAAAACGTGCATAAATAGTAAACGACAAGTTTTAATTAACAGAGGGAGTATCGTTTACAGTTTATGTACGCTTTTTATAATGTTAAAAACTGTATAAAATATTGATCTTTTTATATAAATTTTTTTACAAGTTCGTACTTATTAATAGTAACTATGAAATTGTTAAATAAAAAATTATTTAAAAACCAGATATTTTTTTATCCCCTAATAAAGCGTGTGCAAATAGTAAAACGACGTGTTTCGCCAAATGAGTAATGATTATATCGTATTCTGTATCTGATTTTAATGTAATGCTCGTTTGATATAAGATTATATAAGATAAATGGAATATAATTTATTTTATATGGAAAAAAATATATTATAGAAAAGCTTTATGAATCTAAATGATAACATAATACTCATTTTTACATGAAAATAAGATAAGAAGAGTAATAATTAGATGAGTATGGGGTCATATACGAGAAAACGAGCACAAGTACCTTGTGTTCAAGACCAGCTCGTTTGTAAATAAGTTGAGCTCGGTCTCGGGCTCCATATAAAAATGAACTCAAACAGGTACTCGAACTCGGTTCGCAAGCTAAGAAGGGTGCTTGAGCTCGAGCTCGAGCTCGTGAGCTCGCTTACACTCAAGTCAAGCTCGTTTCCAACATAGTGAGAGGAATTTGAGAGAGAGAGGGGGGGGGGGGTGTTGAGGGTGAGGGAGAGAGATTCAAGAGAGCACTGAGCACGGAGACTCCAAGAGCATATCGAACTATGGAGACGCTCACAGGAGATTCATGATGTATCACTGGTCAGCGGTGCTCCTTCTTAATAATGTTTAACTTCGTTCTTAGTTTACGTCCCCAACTTCCTAGTTTGAGATTTGTCTAGTTTAGTTTCGTTCTGTTGTAAAATGCGCACATTATGTTTTATTGCTCCCTTTTATAATTTTGTATTGTATGTTAGACGATTTTTCTGCCGGTTAACTTATCGACTTATCGAGAATCAGCCTTATCTAATACTCCCTCCGTTAATTAAAACTTGACGTTTTACTATTCACGCACGCATTTTTAGGTGTTAAAAACTATATAAATTATTAACTTTTTTAATAATTTTTTTAAACAATATCATACTTAGTAGTATTAAGTATGAGTTTATAAAAACAAATGTAAAAAAAAGTTAATATTTTATATAGTTTTTATCGTTCTAAAAAAGCGTGCATGAATAGTAAACGACAAGTTTTAATTAACAGAGGGAGTATCAAATTCTTACTTTAATCCCCAAGAAAAAACTGTGTGCGCTCTTAGACAACTACTTTCATAACTACTCCACATGAGTCCACACGCTACACTAAACTGTTTTTGATGCTATGAAATTGAATACAGCAAAAACCGGTGCATGTGCATGGTAGGTCTTTCTCCAATCCCCCCTGTATTTAAAACATTTTGTTAATATGTCATTTTCTCTTAAGATTGATTAAAAAAAATTTCATGTGCAATTTCTCTTAAAACATACAGTAATAATTTTTTTAATCATCTATATTGATATTTCGCCCAAATATTAATTTTCATAATTTTTTAAATGTAAGTATGAGACTAATTTTAAATAAAATTATATTAATAAAAAAAATATAGTTTTAAGTTAAATCTTAATTAATTTTAGCATTAACCGTTATACACACAATGACACACTGTAGGACTACATGTACATAGCATTACATGTGCATTTTAGTGGATCTAAGACTGAAGGGCAAAATGGTAATTTCACCTTCGATTCCCAGCAGCTCAAATAGGCGGGAAAGGTTATTTCTGGGTTGTTACAGAATTGGGATTTTTGTTGCTGTAAAACCAAACACTCTCTTTTCATAGTTTTCCAATTCGATTCAATTGAATCTTGTTTTGATGTTTGATTGAGTTCATGATGTCGATTTCTACTAGTTCAAATGGTATCAGAGCTACGATGAAAGTCGGATTTCGTTTCTGTTGATTCGATCGCCATTGTTGGGGTGTTTTCTGCATTTCTGAAAATTGTTGTTTCGTCGTTGATCAATTACCAATGGCTGGATGTGGAAATCCAGGGAGTAATGCGCAGAGCCAAGGATCTGGCACTGGACATGGTGGCGACAGAGGATCTGGTCCGTTTGTGACATTGACGCCTCCAGCAGCTGGCAAAGGAATCAATCTCGGTGTCCATGGCGTCCAATTTGGGGATCTTGCTCAAGGATTAGGTAACATTCATTACAATCCTTTGTACTTGTCCAATTCTGATCACCCAGGGATGCAGTTGGTATCCACGGTGTTCAATGGATTGAACTTTACCAGTTGGAGCCGAGGAGTTAACATGGCCTTAGGTGCAAAGGCAAAACTCGGATTCAAAACTCAGAGTTGTGTCATGCTTGCAGAAGATAGTGATGACTATGAAAAATAGCTAAGAGCGGATTATATGGTGAGATGTTGGCTGATTAATTCAATGACTAGCGAGGTAGCTGAAACATTCATGTATGTACAGTCATCTAGGGAATTATGGAATGATATCAAAGAAAGGTTCTATGAAACCAATGATCCACTAATCTTTCAGCTTAGAAGAGATCTTAGCAATCTGAAACAAGAAAATATGTTTGTTGGAGCCTACTTTGGCAAACTCGATCAAGAAGATCTAGGATGAATTGTTGTTTCTTGATGCTTTACCACGCTGCACTTGTGGAGGTTATAATCAGTGCAATTGTGGTGTGTTGAAACGTGTAGTTGAAAGAGAGGAAAAGGCAAAGGTTATGCAGTTCCTCATGGGGTTGAATGAGGTGTTTGAACCTCTAAGGAGCAATGTGCTATCTGGATTGAACAAAGCTTTTCAAATGGCAACTCAAATAGAGAGATCAAAGGGAGTTACCCCTGCTATTACAGGAGAGAGCAGTGTGCTTGTTGTGAGCAATCAGAATTTTGGTGAAAGTGAGGCCAATGCTGTGAATAGATTCAATCGGGGGAGGAAAGACCAGTACAGAAACAATGATCAGTACAGGAGTAATGACCAGTACATGAGTAATGATCAAGGCAAGACTGATTACAAGAGAGCTAAGTATGACAGGAAATGTGATCGTTGCAATGAAAAAGGACATACTAAGGAATTTTGCTTCAAGTTAGTTGGCTATCCAGAATGGTATAGAGGGCCTAGAGAGGATGATAAGCCTAGACAAGGTGGGAGATTTGCTGCTCATCTGGAGGCTCCTCAATATGACAACCCCATTGATGGCAATAGGAATGAGTCTAGGCCTGATCCAGCTATGCTTAATGCAATCTTCAATGAGGTTTTGAAGATGATGAAGGGTAAAGGCAAGATGGAGCAATATGACAGCTCAACTAATCAAGCCACAGTGCATTTTGCAGGTACTTTGAGTGTATCTTTTCTTATTGGTGCTAATAAAGCAGATAAGCATACCTGGATAGTTGATTCAGGTGCTACTGATCACATAGTGTTTGATAAATCTGTCTTCTCTCATTTAGAAAATTTGTCAAATATGATTTCTCTTGGGCTACAGGATGGGTCTAATATTGATGTTAGTCAGTTTGGGATAGTTTGGTTGAAGGATAATTTGCAGTTGCACAATGTTCTCTATGTCCCTCAGTTTAGACATAATCTGCTTTCAGTGTCCAAAGTACTGCATTTACAAAAGTTGGAATTCAGTTTTAATGGGGAATCCTGTTGGTTACAAGACCCTACAACTAGCAAAGTATTTGCTCGAGGAAATGAGGAGGGTGGTCTGTACCTAATCAGATCACATGGAGATGGACAACACCACTTGGATGGTTACAAGCAGATGGCTTTGAAGCATGCTGAACATGGGTGTAATAAAGTGATTAGCTTACATACTTTACATGCCAGACTTGGGCATTTGTATGTGTCTAAAATGAGACGTATTGGTGGTTGTAATCAAGATGGTTTGAATGATTTTGTTTGTGAAACTTGTGATCTTACTAAATGTCATAAGTTGCCTTTCTCTAGACGTGATTCTATGGCTGACAGTTGCTTCGAATTGGTTCATATGGATCTTTAGGGTCCTTACAGGACACCATCTTTGTGTGGTGCAAGGTATTTCCTTACCATGCTAGATGATCACTTTAGAACTACTTGGGTTTATCTCCTTCAAGATAAGATGCAAGTGTTAAGAGTCATAACTGGGTTTCTCAATATGGTTGAGAATCAGTTTCAAGTGAAGGTTAAGAGGGTCAGAACTGATAATGGGACTGAATTTACACAGAAAGGTTGCTCTAATTTGTTTTTAGATAAAGGAATTATTCATCATAAGTTAGCTCTTGGTGTTCATGAGCAAAATGGCAGAGTTGAGCGCAAGCATAGACATTTGATTGAGACTGCTCGAGCTATTAGGCAACATGCTGGCCTGCCTGTGCAGTTTTGGGGTGAGTGTGTTTTAAGTGCAACTCATCTGATCAACAAGATGCCTTCTTCTGTGCTTCACTGGAAATCTCCTTTTGAGATTCTATTCCATGAAAGTCCTTCTATTGACAACCTTAGGACTGTTGGTTGCTTGTGTTATGCTATACATCCAAATGACTATAGAGATAAGCTTGGTACCATTTCAACGAAGTGCATTTTCCTTGGGTACCCTCCTGGCCAAAAGGCTTTTAAATTGTTTGATCTTTCAAAAAAGGCTATTATAGTGAGCAGACGTGTTAAGTTTGTTGAGGATGTCTTTCCTTACAGAAATTCTGATTTACCAGTCGCTCTACAAAAGAACAGCTCAATGTCTAATAGGTGTTTTCCTCATACTAATGTGAGTAATGAGGAGGATTTGGGTATCTCATGTATGCCTGGAAATGACATTTCAGTAAGATCACCTATGTAAAGACCGGAAAATTTTATAATATTTAAAATTATTAAAATAGTAATTTATGTTCATTTCGAATTTTAAAATTTGAATGGTTTGGAAATTCTATCCTCGAACTATTGGTTTGTTCTAAATGTCTCGAAACGAGTTCCGACATTACTTAGTTGAAAATTTAAAATATGTTTTTATTCCACTTGCTTATGCGAAAATTGAATATAGTATTCGGATTTCATTATTAACCTCGGATTTGAAAATTTGAAAAATCATTTTGAGTCGAGGCGGGATAAGATCGAGAGAGCGGATTTTGGGTTTATTTCTAGGTAAATTCAAATCTCATCTTAGGGGGGACCACTTGTGTCTTTGTTTTCTTCCCTCCCCCCTTGAAGAACAACATTGGCAATGGAAACCTCCAGCTCACTCCCCTTCTGAAATTGGACAAACAAACACCCACCTTTCCTCCTTCCTCCTCACTGTGTTTTTCCCATTCTTGGCAAAGTGCCAAGAGATTTTTGCCTGCAGTTCCACGCCAAGTTCTCCCCTCCTCCTTTCAATTTCAGAATGTAATTCCCCACCCTTCTATCTCTATCTGACAGCAACTCCTCATTCCACAAGCCTCACTCCTTCCTTCCCCAGATTCTATGGCGAGATGGAACCTCCACCCCTCCTTCTTTCCGGCCGCCAGCAGCCACCAGACGACGCACCCTTCCCCTGGGTTCCGACGACAGCAGCAACAGAGCATCTTCCGGGGCCATTTTGGGCGCATTCTCGAGCACTTCCGAGCCTCCATTCCATTGCTCCTCCTTTTCGTTGAGCCCAGCAACCGAGCCTCCTCTGAGCGGCTCCTCCTCCATGTCCGAGCAAGAGCAGATGCAACGACCTCCGCTTTCCTCGACGTCCAGCATCGCCGAGCGCCGCCACTGCCGCCCTCGCCCTCTTTCCCCTGCTCTCACGTGAAAAGCCGGTAAAGCTTTGTCTCTCCCTCCTCTCGCTTCTAAACCTCGTAAAGGCTCGCCTTTGGTAACCCTTCTTCTGTCCCAGGCCCCGAATCGCTCCATTTCGTCTCCGTTGAAGCAGAATTGAACCCCGACGGTGTTCTCCGGCGAGATCGAAGCCCTTCGGTAAGCGCACTCTCCTCTTCTCCTTCTCGCTCGTTTCTTGGCCCTGGGACGTCGGGATGGGGTGTCGGAGATCCTGTGAGGGTCGGAGTGAGAGCGCACGGCCGATAGGCCGAATTCCTTTTCTCTCTTCCTCTTCCGCTTTGTCCGTCGTCGTTGCAGGGTTTGATGGGAGGTAGAGGACAGGCCTGAGGATCCCTTTCTCTTTTCTTTTTGGGTCCGGGCTTGGGCCTAATTTTCGGATCCACCATTCATTTCTTCCGGGTCATGGCCCTGCCCCTTGCCGAGTCAGCAGATCTGGGCCCCATCTTGCCTTCTTTTCTTCTGATTTCCGATATTGAAAGAAATAAAGGATTTGGGTTGTGGGCTTTGGGCTTTCGGGTCAGGTATCTCTTTGTTGTCCGGGTTTTGGGCCGAGTGGGGGATCCGGGTCTGGGTGATGATTTGGGCCTTTCTTTTGTCTAGTAAGAATTACTCTTGGTTGATTTTATTTAATCAGTGTAAGGTTATTATTATTATTATTATTTTGTGATTACGTATTTTCTGGAATTTGGTATATATATTATAAAAATTGTTTTAAAGGTGGTGTTATTTGTTATATATATATATATATTATGAATATTATATGGTGTTTCTATATATGTTTATAGAAATGATAAAGTAAGTTAGTATTGTTGTTTTAAAGGGTGATTGTTAAAATGGATTGAGTTTTGGTGTTTTATTTAAATATTTATTTTTGGAAATTATTTATGTAATGATCTAGAAATAAGAAACACGCCGGAATTATTTTAACGGTATAAAAATTTCAAGCTAATTAAAGGTTAAGGTTTTATAAATGGATTTTGATCGAATATGATTTGAGAAATTGTTTTGAATATGAGTTGACTTAACTTGAGGTTTAAGAGTTGGAAAACTTTGGAAAAATGAGATAAGACGGAATGATCGGAAATGAGATATGTGAAGTTATATGTGATAGTTAGGGGCACCTTGTGCGATTTAGATAGACTTATGCATTCTGTATATTTGTTAGGTGATTGTTGCTTGTTGGACTCCGATTGCGTTATCTTTTGCTGTTCGGCATTTCAGGTAAGTTCCCTAGGGGGCTTACTCAGGTTGGACATTCATGCCTGTTGTTGCATTTTATGTTAGGTGTTGCATATGCATAAAAGCATGCCATGTAGTATCATGTTTAGGTTGCACTAATTGAATGAGCATCTGTTTACTTTGTGCGTTTGAAACAGAACGGCCGTTATCTGTGATAGTCCTAGAGTCTTTGCTAGGGTCATAGGGTAGTCCAGCCTCATCGGGTACCCTGAGTCAATCGAGTCATGAACTTCCTTATATTATGATATGCATGCGGGCTTTATTGTGGAGCGGGTTAGGCATGCGTGCCCCCCGATTATGATGGAATGCATTCACGAGCTGGCCAGTCTCCAGCTATCGGAAGGGGTGGAGGTAGGAGAGGGATATGCCACTTGGCATTGTCTTGGGCCCTTTACAGTATTTCTGCACATTATTATGAACTAGGAGCATGCTAGTGTGTTTGAATTTCGTACTGCATTAGAGCATCTTTATTAGGTATAGCACATACTATGTGGCCTCAGCGAGGACTGCCGGTCCCGCATGAGTGGCTCGATCTGATTCCTTTCCCCGTTCTTTTTTTAAAGGTATTCTCTGCAGATTTGAGTGCTCGATGTCTATATGACGGGGTTTCCTTTTGGTGAATCGAAAAATCTAGCCACTCATGATTTGGTTTTGACCGGCTTTGTCGTGAAACTTGTATATTTACTTTGCTTCCGCTTTACTTCCATTTGAAATGGATTCCGCGACATAGTTGTAGGACAGGTTAAGGGTACCCAACGGCCCTTCGGGGTTTTTAGGGTTTGAAATCCCTCTTTCTACTGATCTTAAAAGAGTTTGAAACCTTGACCCGTACCTGGATTGCAAGATCCGAACAAGGGTTTTCATCCCTTGAAACGTAACCCGGAAATTATAATTCTGGGCCGTTACAAATATGGTATAAGAGCTGAGGTTGTGCAATTCGGGTACGCAAGGGTCGACTGTATGATTTGGAAGAAAAAACGCCCATGAATTTCAAAGTATTTGAAAGGATTTTAAAAAGGGCAAAATGAACTTAAGTTGTCTAACCGAAATTGGACTAAGTAATGAACTTGACTTATCATAAAATATGGAAAACCGAATAAAGAGGGGATCGAGTGGGTAGAAAGACGTTAGACCATTCCTATTGGATGTAGTTGGAAATGGGTAGGCGAAATATTAGCTTGTTCTTTACAGATGGGTCTGGAAGACTCCAAGGAGGTCATTATGAGTGTCACTAACTGATTCTGTGTTGAGTGCTTGCTATGCTAGATATCTGATTGGTATGCCTAACAATTAAATGTGTATTGACTGATCTGTGAAAACGGGATAGTGGGAGTACCCTTGTTTCTGTGTGGTCAAACCCAACTTGTGTGGAACAGCCCCTTCCACTACGTTAAACCCTTGACTATTCTATCTAGCCTTTTCCTGGATGTCAGTGTCTTCCACGGGAAATTGGGTTGGTAAACAATTGTGTCGGAATTATGTATGGCTATGAAGGTTCTCTGAGTGAGTATTAGAAGGTGGTTCTTGATGGCATTTTGAGTCAAAAGTTAGGTGTCATGGGGTTGTCCTTCTTGATTCATATGATGGTCAACCTTTATTTTCTTACCACAAAGAGTCGTACCAAAGTCCCACGGGAAAGAGGGGTGATAAGTGAGCCGGGAAAAGTCAATGGTTGCCCTTAAGGATATCTGTCCGGTTGTAATGGTGACTCTCTCTGAATTACATGACATGATTTTGTAATCTCCCGCATGTAAATTGCCAATGATCATTAGTAAGAAGTTGCTCATGTTATGTCTTGCCTTCTGTCATGGTTTTATTGTTTAAGCTCATGTTGTGGTTAGTTACCTTGCTCAAGTCTCGCGTTGTGTCTTGCCTTATATCATGATTGTTTGTTGTTATAGCATGTTTACTTGGCCCACAGATCGTATGATTGATTGGAAGCATGAACCATATGATATTAACCTGCATGATCATTATTTCCTCCTGTATTAGGTTAATGATAGTGTGATTGATTAGAAGCATAAACCACATTATATGAACCTACATGATAGTTGTTTTCTCCTGGGTTAGGTCCATGATAGTGTGATAAAATCTTCTTCGTATGAATGCCTCTAAATGATCTCTTTATCATACTAGCTAACGACGCGTCGATGCTCCTTATTCCTTTTGTGACAAGAACCTATAGCATGCATATCTATTTTGTAATTGTCAGATTAGTTGTTGCTGATTATTTTGCACTTGATATTGCTGTGTGTCACTTGTGTTGAAGAGAGAATATGTGGTATAATTGAGTCTTGAGGAATGCATGTTTTATCCTAGTATGTGTTGATTTGAGCTCATGCCCCGTATTCTAGTCATATTTTCATTACTTAAACTCGTGTTATACATCGTAAAACCTTCCTCATGTTTCTAGATTGTTGGAATGTGATTGAATTAATTTCTTACGTGTCGCCATGATTAGTTGCATGTATGTATCGCGTGTTATGTTGAGCCATTAGTATCATATAGGACCTTTGATCATGACTTGTGCGAATTATACCTTGCCTACACTACTGTTGATTCTCTCTCGAGCTAGGTCCCTGATAGTGTGTTTCTTCCCTCTTGTTGTTCTCTTAAAATGTTTTACTCATCCTGATTGGATTAATGTTGAATTCGATGACTGCCTTGCTTAATTTCTGTGATGCTTGATCCTAGCATGCTTACATGTTATCGCTTGGTGGTATTTCCCCTATTACTCTATGATATCATATCGTGCTTGCATGAACGTATGACTTGACACTTCGCATGATCACATACCAGACTATATCATGATTTCGCATACGCATGACGAATAAATATTAGAATGGATCTTGTTGAATTGCCTTGATTGTATCCCTACTTGATATGTACTAATAGTATCATGTAGGGCTTATGTTTTCCAATGTGACTCGCTAAATGATTACATGTCGTGCTTGTTCTATAATGTGATAGCTATTGGACCATTATGTGCCCTATAACAGTTCATTCCTAGCATGATTATACTCTATTGCTGGTGACGCCCTCTTTGTTACTCCCTGTAATGATGCCTTATGCTTTATGAACATTATGTTGAACTCTTTTAAATGACTCTTGACTATGTCCATGCCTTATCACGTATCGCTGTCATTGTGTAGGATCTATGCTTTCTAAATGTGTTATGTTGTACGATTACATGCCGTTTTCAACCTATTATGCGATCATTATTGTCAGATGTGATAGTTATTATGCTTCTCTTATGTGTTCTCGTATAACATTAGGTCGGATTGTTACGATAACCTCATAATGATGCATTGAACCTCGATTGTTGATATATATACCCCGCTAGTGAATTGCTCATATATGTGATATTTGCTCTGTTTGGTAAATCCTACATATCTCGCTTAAGACTACTAGGTGTTATGACTTTCATGAATCGATAGACTATTAGCTTGCCTCGCATACACCTCAAGGTAGAACTCGAATGTGTCTTTTGAATGTACCTGTATGTCGTTGATCCTCGAGATAGGTACATGTTAGTGTGGGTTGATATGGTTGATTGCTTGAGATGAACCCTTGTTGCTTGTCACAAATTGTAACCTCATAGATTTTCATAGGGGCGTCGTTGTCATTCTCGAGTCAAAGTCTTGTCTTTAGTCTTGTCGTTCTTAGCCTTGGTCTACGTTTGGTTCCGAAAGGAACATTGGGTTGTCCGCTCTTGTCACTCCCCTATCTTTGCTGACTTGGACTCCTGCGCGATACACTGGACGAGCGACTGCACGGAAAAAGGAAAGGAAGTTGGATAGCGATAGAGCAGCGCAGCGGAAGCGTGGGCCCATAACCCACGGGCCTCAGGATCTATGATGTCGGCGAAACGAGCACGCATCGAGAATTGCGGATACTGAGTACGATTTGACTCGCAAGAGGGAGTGTTCTCCGTTCGAATTGCTAACCCTTTTGAATTTATTAACAATGATATTGCACTAACCTGACGATGAGATTTATGTGTTGATGTGCTGACTTGATGATGACCGTTGCCTGATTGCTTGTTGTCTATGATGATATGATTTGATGACTTATAGATCTCATGTACCATGATGTCTTGACTTGTTGTTACTCTAAGTTGCTAAGCATGATTTGAATTCATTTGCTTGTAAAATGTGAACTACATATGTTAAGAAGCCTAAATTGTATCGGATAAGGTTATAATGCAACATGTTAGCTTGACTTCATTATGTTCATATATGATGTCTGCAAGGAATATTGAGCATGATGGTAAACTGAGACTTGTTGAACCCATGATGTTATGTTTATGAATGCTAGTTGATATGCTGTAGACCTTAGGTTTGATGATTTTCGTTAGTGCTTTTTCCTTAAACCTGCGGGTGAGGTCATTGATAGTGTGGTAGAAGAGTGGTGAAAGAGCTTGAGTGGTTAGGATGATCGGGGATGTTATGAGATAAGTCGCAAGAGAGAGATGCTGGCTTAAGTAAGACTGAGTGAGCTTTGGGATTTTTGGGAGGCAATGTTGGTGGTTCTGATGAGCTTCTAGGTGATGTTGGTGATTCTTCGGGTAGTACGAGAAGTGTAAGGAAAGGCTCGTGAATATTGAGGACATGGTATTAGAGGTACTTGGGTGTGAAGTTGGAGATAGGAGTTGGATTCTTAGAGGTGGATGGGGTATGGTAGTGCTTGGTGGGATGAGGGGCGAGAATGGGGTATCGAAATGAATTAGGATTTCTTTGGGGAATTTTGACTAAGTTGAGGTTGGTGAGTCTAGAGGGAGATTGGTCTTGGCTGGGAATTAGAATCGGGCGAGCGGGATGACATTTAGTTTGACTGGTATGATGTGAGGATTTTCTTGCTTATGTGATTTATTTATATTATATCTGATGGCACGATGTTAGATAGCAACCATGACGAACCTGATATGGAATGATTGATACTGTCATGATATATTGATGCTTTCCTATCCTGTTATGTTGTTTTAGAAGCATGTTAGGATGTGTTGCAATAGGATATGCGAGATAATGATGTGTTATTATGTGAAAGCATGATGTTGTATTATATGGTTGACAAGCATGATTATCAATACGATAAATGATGAATATGACTTAGAGTATGAGAATGATTAGTATGTATAAGATAATGATGCATGATCATTATATGGTTTTCTGACGAGTCAAGGTGATGCCTATTGAGTATGCCTACCTTTTGATGATTGCCATATCGTTAGACCTTTCCTTTCCTAACTCTTAATTGCATGACCTTGTGTGTTAATGTGTTGACAATTATTATTAGTTTGTTGGCCTTATGATGAGATTCTGCTATGACTACCTTTATAATGCTAATGTTTGAATTGACGTGCTAAATCTATTATGGCAATGCGGAATAGAATTCGGATAGGTTGATGAGATGATTAGGTGGGTTATGTGTTCATTAAGTGAAAACCCCCTGTTATGACTGTTTTACTGGTGCTGCGATGTTGAGATGCGATCGTGAGATTTGACTTGTAGTGGCGTACTGACTCCATGACACCTAACCTCTTTGATCTCTTGACATGTGTGCTTGCGTGATAAGTTATGAGAATTAGATGAAGCACTTGTGATGCCTTCTGTATGATGTAGATATACTTCATGAATCGTGATATGATGTTGAGATTTTGTTATTACTTTTGGCATGATAAGATGATTTATGTTTTGGAAAAACTTGATGTGTTGTTAAGATGTCGATTGGTTGAGATTATCGTGATTGATGTTGAGATTTGCCATATGAGAGGTGGTTGATGATGTTATGAATTGATGATTTGATTTACTTTTGTTCATGTTGAATTGAGAATGATGATTGATTTGATTCGGAAACTAGGAAGAGAATATGGGATTAGCCTTTAGAGGTGGATGATTCCACCTCTTACCTTCTGAATTTGATTGATTGATATGCGGGAAATTGATTTGGTTTTGGAGGATTTTGATGGAATTCTGATTGAAATGATTTGACTTGTTTTGATGTAAAGTTGCTTGGTTAAACGTCAGATTTGAAGATTTTGAACGGTTTTGAAAAGGGGTAACTTTGATTTTAAAAGAATAAATGTACATTATCGAGAATTTGAATGATTTTGAGGCTAATCTTTTCCAATTGCAGAATCCCTTTCGAAACTTTTCAAACCCGGTATTATATTATAACGCCTCACGAAGTGGATACAAGCATTTTATAGGGGCGCATATAGAATGCTTGCTAAGACCCAGTAGAGACGCTATAGTTGCTTTCGAGTTATGATACGACCGAAAGGTCGGGGTAAGGGTGTGATAGGGGCCCATATCGCATACTTGCTACGACCAATTGGGGATATCATGATCACGTCGAAGATACTGTGAGAATCTCATACGGGCCCTTATGAGGTGCTTGCGGGATCAACGACATAATCCTTGAACTCACCAATTTCAAACTTCATCCCCTTGTTTTAAAGTGATTTTAGTCTTGAGGACGAGACTTGTTTTTAGAGGTGGATGATGTAAAGACCGGAAAATTTTATAATATTTAAATTTATTAAAATAGTAATTTATGTTCATTTCGACTTTTAAAATTCGAATGGTTTGGAAATTCTGTCCTCGAACTATTGGTTTGTTCTAAATGTCTCGAAACGAGTTCCGACATTACTTAGTTGAAAATTTAAAATATGTTTTTATTCCGCTTGCTTATGCGAAAATTGAATATAGTATTCGGATTTCATTATTAACCTCGGATTTGAAAATTTGAAAAATCATTTTGAGTCGAGGCGGGATAAGATCGAGAGAGCGGATTTTGGGTTTATTTCTAGGTAAATTCAAATCTCATCTTAGGGGGGGACCACTTGTGTCTTTGTTTTCTTCCCTCCCCCCTTGAAGAACAACATTGGCAATGGAAACCTCCAGCTCACTCCCCTTCTGAAATTGGACAAACAAACACCCACCTTTCCTCCTTCCTCCTCACTGTGTTTTTCCCATTCTTGGCAAAGTGCCAAGAGATTTTTGCCTGCAGTTCCACGCCAAGTTCTCCCCTCCTCCTTTCAATTTCAGAATGTAATTCCCCACCCTTCTATCTCTATCTGACAGCAACTCCTCATTCCACAAGCCTCACTCCTTCCTTCCCCAGATTCTATGGCGAGATGGAACCTCCACCCCTCCTTCTTTCCGGCCGCCAGCAGCCACCAGACGACGCACCCTTCCCCTGGGTTCCGACGACAGCAGCAACAGAGCATCTTCCGGGGCCATTTTGGGCGCATTCTCGAGCACTTCCGAGCCTCCATTCCATTGCTCCTCCTTTTCGTTGAGCCCAGCAACCGAGCCTCCTCTGAGCGGCTCCTCCTCCATGTCCGAGCAAGAGCAGATGCAACGACCTCCGCTTTCCTCGACGTCCAGCATCGCCGAGCGCCGCCACTGCCGCCCTCGCCCTCTTTCCCCTGCTCTCACGTGAAAAGCCGGTAAAGCTTTGTCTCTCCCTCCTCTCGCTTCTAAACCTCGTAAAGGCTCGCCTTTGGTAACCCTTCTTCTGTCCCAGGCCCCGAATCGCTCCATTTCGTCTCCGTTGAAGCAGAATTGAACCCCGACGGTGTTCTCCGGCGAGATCGAAGCCCTTCGGTAAGCGCACTCTCCTCTTCTCCTTCTCGCTCGTTTCTTGGCCCTGGGACGTCGGGATGGGGTGTCGGAGATCCTGTGAGGGTCGGAGTGAGAGCGCACGGCCGATAGGCCGAATTCCTTTTCTCTCTTCCTCTTCCGCTTTGTCCGTCGTCGTTGCAGGGTTTGATGGGAGGTAGAGGACAGGCCTGAGGATCCCTTTCTCTTTTCTTTTTGGGTCCGGGCTTGGGCCTAATTTTCGGATCCACCATTCATTTCTTCCGGGTCATGGCCCTGCCCCTTGCCGAGTCAGCAGATCTGGGCCCCATCTTGCCTTCTTTTCTTCTGATTTCCGATATTGAAAGAAATAAAGGATTTGGGTTGTGGGCTTTGGGCTTTCGGGTCAGGTATCTCTTTGTTGTCCGGGTTTTGGGCCGAGTGGGGGATCCGGGTCTGGGTGATGATTTGGGCCTTTCTTTTGTCTAGTAAGAATTACTCTTGGTTGATTTTATTTAATCAGTGTAAGGTTATTATTATTATTATTATTTTGTGATTACGTATTTTCTGGAATTTGGTATATATATTATAAAAATTGTTTTAAAGGTGGTGTTATTTGTTATATATATATATATATTATGAATATTATATGGTGTTTCTATATATGTTTATAGAAATGATAAAGTAAGTTAGTATTGTTGTTTTAAAGGGTGATTGTTAAAATGGATTGAGTTTTGGTGTTTTATTTAAATATTTATTTTTGGAAATTATTTATGTAATGATCTAGAAATAAGAAACACGCCGGAATTATTTTAACGGTATAAAAATTTCAAGCTAATTAAAGGTTAAGGTTTTATAAATGGATTTTGATCGAATATGATTTGAGAAATTGTTTTGAATATGAGTTGACTTAACTTGAGGTTTAAGAGTTGGAAAACTTTGGAAAAATGAGATAAGACGGAATGATCGGAAATGAGATATGTGAAGTTATATGTGATAGTTAGGGGCACCTTGTGCGATTTAGATAGACTTATGCATTCTGTATATTTGTTAGGTGATTGTTGCTTGTTGGACTCCGATTGCGTTATCTTTTGCTGTTCGGCATTTCAGGTAAGTTCCCTAGGGGGCTTACTCAGGTTGGACATTCATGCCTGTTGTTGCATTTTATGTTAGGTGTTGCATATGCATAAAAGCATGCCATGTAGTATCATGTTTAGGTTGCACTAATTGAATGAGCATCTGTTTACTTTGTGCGTTTGAAACAGAACGGCCGTTATCTGTGATAGTCCTAGAGTCTTTGCTAGGGTCATAGGGTAGTCCAGCCTCATCGGGTACCCTGAGTCAATCGAGTCATGAACTTCCTTATATTATGATATGCATGCGGGCTTTATTGTGGAGCGGGTTAGGCATGCGTGCCCCCCGATTATGATGGAATGCATTCACGAGCTGGCCAGTCTCCAGCTATCGGAAGGGGTGGAGGTAGGAGAGGGATATGCCACTTGGCATTGTCTTGGGCCCTTTACAGTATTTCTGCACATTATTATGAACTAGGAGCATGCTAGTGTGTTTGAATTTCGTACTGCATTAGAGCATCTTTATTAGGTATAGCACATACTATGTGGCCTCAGCGAGGACTGCCGGTCCCGCATGAGTGGCTCGATCTGATTCCTTTCCCCGTTCTTTTTTTAAAGGTATTCTCTGCAGATTTGAGTGTTCGATGTCTATATGACGGGGTTTCCTTTTGGTGAATCGAAGAATCTACGTAATATCCTAATTTAGTAAAATGGTAATTACCCACTCATGATTTGGTTTTGACCGGCTTTGCCGTGACACTTGTATATTTACTTTGCTTCCGCTTTACTTCCATTTGAAATGGATTCCGCGACATAGTTGTAGGACAGGTTAAGGGTACCCAACGGCCCTTCGAGGTTTTTAGGGTTTGAAATCCCTCTTTCTACTGATCTTAAAAGAGTTTGAAACCTTGACCCGTACCTGGATTGCAAGATCCGAACAAGGGTTTTCATCCCTTGAAACGTAACCCGGAAATTATAATTCTGGGCCGTTACAACCTACCCATGGGAATTCGGGTCACTTGGATAGCATTGGATCAAACACTTCTGACTTGGTGGTTGAAGATAGTATGCCCAGTTCATCTCCAGAGTCCTTACCTCCAGTTATATTTGCTTCTGATCAGCCCATTGCCCAGGGAAAACGTTAAATTCACAGGCCTGCTAGGTTCAATGACTACATTTGCTCAGGGCTACCCTCAAGGCATCACAACACTGCAACTTCTGAGTCTAGCAACCAGACATTTGCAGTATTTTCAACTAAACATCTTGCTCATCTGTCTGCAGATTATATCCACTCATTTGTTCATATGTGTGATACATTTGAACCTAGGACATACAATCAGGATAAAGGCATTCCTCACTGGGATGAAGCTATGCAATCTGAACTAGCTGCCCTTGAGAAAAATAAAACTTGGTCTGTTACTCCTTTACCTCCTGGTAAAAAGGCTATTGTCTCTAAATGGATTTTCAAAATCAAGTATAAGGCTGATGGTAGTATTGAAAGGTTCAAGGCCAGGTTAGTAGCCAAAGGTTATAATCAAGTCAAGGACAAGGATTACAAACAAACTTTTTCTCCAGTTGCTAAGCTTGCTATAGTCAGAATCATCCTATCAATTGCAGCTACTAAAGGTTGGGTGCTACATCAATTAGATGTCAACAATGCCTTCTTACATGGCTATCTAGAAGAGGAAGTTTATATGTAAGCTCTTGTAGGGTATGACATTGAGCCTGTCAAGGTGTGTAGGCTTAACAGATCTCTATATGGACTCAAGCAAGCTAGTAGGCAATGGAATCATGAGTTGACAAAATTTCTAATCAGGATGGGGTACAGTCAATCAAAGCATGACTATTCTCTATTTGTCAAGACAGTTGGGGCTAAAATCACAATTGCCTTAGTATATGTTGATGATATGCTACTAATGGGCAATTCCAGTTCAGAGATAAGTCAAACCAAATCTGCTTTACACTATACATTCACTATCAATGACTTAGGTGTGGCTAGATACTTCCTTGGCATGGAAATTTCAAGATCATCTACTGGAATTCTTTTGAATCAGAGGAAATACATATTGGATATTCTCAAGGATGCACAGATGGAAGCTTGTAAGGTAGCTGATTTCCCAATGCAACATGGTACCAAACTCTCAGCATCTATTGGGGATCCTATTGCTCATCCTGATCTCTACAGAAGGTTGGTAGGGAGATTGCTATATCTCACTCCACTACAAAAAAAATGAAATTTGCCACACTCTCTAGCTTCGGCAGGGAGTTGGCGTGGCAATTGATACCTTTTGCCACCCTTGGTAGCAACGGCAAAGGTTGTCGTAGCTATTGAGTTGATTTTGCCACCCCTGGTAGCAACGGCAAGGCTTGCCGTAGCCATTGATTTGGTTTTTATCATAGCTTAGCTACGGTAGTTGTAGGACCGAAGCTAACTTTATTTATTTATGATTTTCATAATTTAATAGAAATATATTACTAATAATTTACAAAGTAACCATGACCTAGATTGGATCCATTGCCGCTTCCCTTACATACCTCAGACATCTCTTCCCTCTCTCCCGTTCACACACCCCTCAAACTCAGATCTAAAATCTTAAAGCTCCCATGGCGTCCTCCCCTTCAACCCATTCGTTCTCCCTCTGTTATTCGCTCTCTCTCTTTTTCTGCCATGGAAGAGCCCAAAATCGAGCTCCGAATCTCAGACCTCCTTCTCTTCCCCTCGCCTGTTTTGCGCCTCCATGAGTTCCCGCAGTCCCGCTCATCCTCCCCCCGGGATCGCTCTCTCCAGATCTACGAACTCAGTTACCTCTCATTTGCTCTATCCGCACTCGCTGCTTTCGCCCCCTCAAACTACCCCCTCTCGCTGTCTGGCGACTCTTCAATGACCATTGGTCGACGTTGGCGTCGGAGTTCGACCTTTCCCGTCCCAACTAGCAATGGGGATAAAAGACGGCGCCGACGGGTGATGAAGGTGACGGAGTTCTCCCTGTATAACCAGATCTAGATCGAGATGCGACTCCAGCCTAGTTGCCCTAGCCGAACTATTGTCATCGGTCTGCAATGTCTTTCTCTTTCTTCCTTTTCTGGCAGTCAATTGGAGACGAAGATGTTCAGCGCACCTATCACCTACTTTCGATTCTTCAAGCAGCTGTTCTAACCAACGAATTAGGTTCGTAATGCTCTGTTGTTTTGCTACAGTTCAGTTCGTGTGTACATGATTGTTTTTCTAGGGTTATTAGGTTTATACGAGTTTCTGATTTCTGACATCTTTTTGGGGTCCAATGCATAGACGGCCTAAATTTAGTGGTTCCTAAATGAGAACGGATTGAGTAATGGAGGTTTTGCAATTGATAGAATCCCAAATTCACTAATCACGGAGAGAGAGGAGTCGACTGTGCTATCTAGGTCTGCCTTATAGCTATTCAGTTCTTCTCTTCACATGGTTGTGTAATATATTATCCACATTTTCAGATCTCTCATGACCATCTCTCTATTGTTGCTTTTGTTGTTTGTATCCTTCATAGGTAATCATCCTCCAAATAAACTGGTTAGCATGTGGGCCGCCTTCGAGAGCTTGGTATGGAAGATTTGAAGGTAATAATTACTTTTTGTTTAATGTTTGTATAGTTTTCCATATTTTCAACTTATCTCCTCCATTGATTAAAGCTTTATTTTACATGAATTGTCTGAGGGGAAGTGGAATGTGTTGCTCTTAGTTATGAGTGAACCTATACGGTCTGTATTCAGTCCCATGTCTTTTGGCAAGTTGGAATCCACTGAATCTACAACCAGGTTACTTACTATGTTTCACCTGGAATGCCAAGTATTAGTGAACCAATGTACATTTTTTTTTCCATGTTCTCTGATTAGAGCTCTTATAGTTTTCCCCCTGTGAATGTAGTGTCAAAAATAATGAATCAAAATATGTGGGTCAACAGTTTCATCTGGATGGCTAAACTCCTTTATCCCGATTGTCATCATCAGATTGCTTTAATTGAAGCCACATGGATGTACATCCATAATGAATAATATTGCATGAATTGATTGGGAATTCCATGTTTTTTTCAACTCTTACTGTCCAGTTGTAACTGTCAGAAGATGCTTCTAATGTACATCATATCCATGAAAACTTCAACATTTGCTCAGGTTGAATAGGCAAGCTACATTTGGTCTTACTTGAAAGTTTTGAGCTTCCATGAAGCTCCTTCAAGTAACTTTCTGATACGGGGTTAGCCGTAGGTTGGCCCGATCTTCGACAATCAAGACTCAACGACAAGAACGGAAGCAAAGACTCAAGAAACAAGAACAAAGACTCAAAACACAGCAATAGAAGACTCGACAAAAGTAATGAAAAGACCGATAGATTGGTTGATTCGAACTAAAATAGAACGAGATGAAGACCCCAGGCCTTCGTAGAGGGTAAGAACCAAACACCAACGACTATAAAGCCCGCCTCTACAACCTTACACAACCAAGCGGACAACTTGGAGGCACAAGGAGGGGACTTGCGATTACCTGGATCACCAAGCTCTCGCGAGGTTGATGAACTCAAAGCAAACCAAGCAGGATATATAACCAATTGTGCAATCGATGAGCAAGGCTTCGAATCGATTGACTTTCTCACTTGTGTTTCTCACAAAGGAAGAATTTCTCATAAAATTGTACGTAGTTTTTACAGAAGAAGGAGGCCGGCTAATATAACCTAGAAAGGCCGGTTCTCCCTAATTGATAATTAAATTAACAACTTAAAGAAATTAATTAATTAACCCTAAAATAGCGTAAGTAGGAAAGTTGCTAAAATAGGAAATAAAACAAGGTCAAGCCCTTAAGCAATTCGGCTCCAACATAGGATTAAGATGGCTCAACGCTCTTGATTCCGATGCACATGTAGGTCTTCAGTGAAGGCTCGGGGAGTTGAACCGTGCTCGAGAATAACGCGTGACTCACAAACAAGAATGAGTTGCGTTGGAGCTTCTTAGCTCGAGCTCTAGTCATCGGTCCGTCTCCGAGTATGATCGGCGCGTCCGGAGGCGTAGATGACGGTGTAGAAGATGGTCCAGCATCAACCTCCCCTTCTTGGAAAGGATTCGACCATGAATCCAAGTCCTCGTCCACGGCAAGATAAGGAATGAGATCCGCGACGTTGAAGGTAGCACTCACGCCATATGTTCCAGGAAGCTCTAACTTGTAGGCATTGTCGCCCACCTTCTGTAGAACCTTGAAAGGTCCATCTCCTCGCGGTGCGAGCTTGCTCTTCCGCTCGTTGGGAAACCTCTCCTTCCGCAGGTGCACCCACACTAGATCCCCAGGCTGGAATGTCACCAATCTGCGGCCCTTGTTGGCCTTGCTGGCGTTGTACTCAGCCTTCCGCATGAGCTGCTGACGCGTCCGTTCATGTAGCTCCTTGACGAACTCAACATGCTTACCTGCGTCAAAAGACTCATTCTCTCTCATAGGATATGGAGTAAGATCAAAGGGGGTTAGTGGATTAACACCGTATACACATTCAAAAGGAGTGATTTTAGTTGAGGAATGCATTGTCCTATTGTAAGCAAACTCCACGTGAGGCAAGGCTTCTTCCCAAAGCTTCAAATTTTTCCTTAAAATGGCTCTAAGGATAGTGGTTAAGGTCCTATTGGTCGCCTCAGTTTGGCCATCAGTCTGGGGGTGACTAGAGGTAGAGAATAACAATCTAGTTCCCAATTTGTTCCATAAAGTACGCCAAAAATGACTAAGAAACTTAACATCCCTATCACTCACAATTGTCTTAGGCACACCATGCAACCTAACTACTTCCTTAAAGAACAAATTCGCAACATTCGTAGCATCATCAGTCTTATGGCATGCTATAAAGTGAGCCATCTTAGAAAATCTGTCCACAACAACAAAGATAGAATCCCTCCCCTTCTTAGTTCTATGCAATCCCACAATAAAGTCCATAGAAATATCTTCCCAAGGGGCAGAGGGAATCGGTAGTGGGGTATACAAACCATGGGGCATAAGCTTAGACTTGGCCTTTAAACAGTCAATACATCTCTTAAGGCAATGTTCTACATCCCTAAGCATATGTGGCCAACAGAAGTGAGACTTAAGTGTGTGGTATGTCTTATCTCTCCCAAAATGACCCATCAAACCTCCACTATGGGCTTCATTCACTAATAATAATCGAAGAGAACACCTAGGTATACACACTTGGTCTTTCCTAAACAAGAATCCATCAAAGATATAAAATTGGTCGGTAGGACCCTTATCTAGGCACTTCCCAAAAACTTCCCCAAAATCAGCATCAGTAGCATACAATTCCTTAATGTATACAAAGCCTAAGACTCTAGAATCCAAAGTGGTCAAAAGGACATGTCTCCTAGATAAAGCATCAGCAACCACATTGTCTTTCCCTTTCTTATACTTTATAACATAAAGAAATGTCTCAATAAATTCCATCCATCTACCATGCCTCCTATCAAGTTTATCTTGGCTCTTAAAATGTTTTAGAGATTCATGATCAGACCTAAGTATAAACTCACTAGGCCAAAGGTAATGGGACCATGTCTTAAGGACTCTAAACAATGCATAAAGTTCTTTGTCATACGTAGAGTAATTAAGACATGCACCTTTTAATTTCTCAGAAAAGAAGGCTATAGGCTTACCTTCTTGCATGAGAACGCCTCCAATCCCAACTCCGCTAGCATCACATTCAACCTCGAAAGGCCGAGTGAAATCAGGCAGAGCCAGTAATGGCGCATGAGTGAGCTTCTCCTTGAGCTTGCAAAACGCCTCCTCCTGAGTTGGACCCCACTTGAACTCACACCGCTTCCTTGTGAGCTCTGTGAGAGGGGCTGCGATGGAGCTGAAGTCGCGCACAAATCTCCGATAGAAGCTCGCTAGGCCTTGGAAACTCCTCACATGGCCGATATTGGTAGGTGTCGGCCAGTCCTGGATTGCCTTGATCTTGGCATCATCGACTCGCAATCCGCTTGAACTCACTACAAAGCCCAGAAAAGACACTTGATCATTACAAAGCTCACATTTCTTAAGATTGACATACAAGTGTTCTAATCGAAGAGTAGAAAGTACTTCCCTCAAATATGCTTCATGTTCCTCAGGTGATTTACTATAGATAAGAATGTCATCAAAATAAACAACAACAAATTTACCTATGAAATTCCTAAGCACATGATTCATTAGTCTCATGAAAGTACTAGGTGCGTTAGTCAAGCCAAAAGGCATAACCAACCATTCATAGAGTCCAAATTTAGTTTTGAAGGCTGTTTTCCATTCATCGCCTTTCTTCATCCTAATCTGATGGTAACCGCTTTTTAAATCAATTTTAGAGAAGATAGAAGAACCATGCAACTCATCTAACATGTCATCTAAGCGGGGTATAGGATGGCGATATTTTACAGTTATGTTGTTAATGGCCCTACAATCTACACACATTCGCCATGAACCATCTTTCTTAGGGACTAACAACACAGGCACAGCACTAGGACTCAAACTTTCCCTAATGTATCCCTTGTCCAACAGTTCCTGGACTTGGGATTGAACCTCTTGGGTTTCAGTGGGATTCATTCTGTAAGCAGGCCGATTAGGCAATGCAACCCCTGGAATGAGGTCGATTTGATGCTCAATTCCTCTGACAGGGGGTAGACCTGCTGGTATGTCCTCGGGGGAAAACATCCTTATATTCTTCAAGAAGAGTTAGGATGCGAGGAGGGAGGGTAGCTCGAAGCTCTTCACTCAACATACTCAACCCTTTGCATAGGAGCATGAGGGTTGTTTCCCCATCCGCAAACTCGTCTAAAAATGTACTCTTGGAAGCCAAAAATACACCCTTAGGCCGAGTAGGGGTAGACACATGGCTCGACTGAGCCTCTTTATCTAACTCACCTTTACTTACCTTCCGCTTCTCAATCTCATCAGCCACCTGGGTTGGCGTCATAGGCTTGAGAACTACATTTTTGCCCTGAAAAGTAAAGGAATACCGGTTAGTAAAGCCATCATGCAAGACCTTACGATCAAACTGCCAAGGACGACCTAATAAGATATGATAGGCTTGCATAGGTACTATATCACATAACACATCATCTTCATAATGTCCTAATTTGATATGCACTTTGACTTGCCTATTCACTTTCAAATTACCACAGTCGTTCATCCAATGCAATCTATAAGGCCTAGGATGCTAAATAGTAGGAAGGTGTAATTTATCAATCATCTCTTGACTAGCTAAGTTACAACAACTTCCCCCATCAATGATCACATTAAGCACCTTACCCTTAACTAAGCATCTAGTATGAAAAAATTCTCACGTTGATTGTCATCACATGGTGCAGGAACAACACTTAAGACTCTCCTAACAATCAGTGATTCTCCATGTTCATAATCAATGCCATCATCATCCTCATCATAGGTAAGCAGATTAAGGTTTTGATCATTATCATTAGCATGCTCTTCATTTTCATCACAAGAATTGTCAGACACATATTCACCTAAGTGATTAATCATGAGAGTTTTCTTATTGGGACAATCCTTCATAGTATGACCTCTACCCTGACATTTAAAGCACACAATGTCCCTAGATCTATTAGTAGAGGGGTTAGGATTACTCCCTTTGGGACCAATAGATGTCCCAGACGACTCTCGTCCTGTCCAAGGCGCCTTACCCTTGTGAGCAGTTGTAGGGTTGGTTCGGCCATCTCCTCTCCCAGGGGCTTGGTTTGGCCGAGAGGTGTAACCGCCGTCAGACCGCCCTTGGGGCTGTTGTGGCCGGTTTTGGCGCCAAGGTTGGGGTTGGCCGCTCATCCATCTTCCGCCTTGGTTCCTGTATCTAGCTCCACGTTCAACTTTAATAGCCAAATGCAATAATTCAGTAGGAGTAGAGTAAGGAAAGCAATCAATCTCCTGAGCTAAGGCAGGATGCAAAATGCGAAGAAACCTAGCATTAGTATCCTCATGATGTTCAACAACATTTGCTCGTGCCATGGTTTCTTGCATAATATTAAAGGTATCCTCAACCGATTTATTACCTTGCTTAAGGTTCTCTAGGCGTTGCCTAAGCTCTCTAGCATAGTGTTGAGGGACAAACCTATTTCTCATTAAAGCTTTCAATTGGTTCCAAGACGCGATAGGCGCATCAAGGGCTCTTCTTCTTTCCTTAATCAAATTATCCCACCAAATAAGAGCAAACCCTTGAAATTCTAAAGAAGCCAATTGAACTTTCTTAGGTTCAGAAAAATTGTGACAGATCCAGATTTGTTCCATTTTAGTTTCCCGGTCTATATATGCATCTGGATCTGTCTTACCATCAAAGGAAGGAATTTTTACCTTAACCTTACCTATGCCGTCCTGATCAGGATCTCTAGGCTCACGGTATTGGTAACGCCCTCTTCTGTCGTTCCGCCTCGGGCGTTGATCCCAATAGTCTTCCTCTTGGAAGTCATCATCACGCTCCGAGTAGTAGAACTCCTCCTGGAAGCCATGACTTTTACCTCTTCCTCGTCCATGCCCCTACACATTAGCAAATCCGTTATTTCGACCATTTCTCTCCCCTCGTGGAGAGTTGTTCTCTTCAAAGATAGGATTTTGCAAATTAAGGTGAGGGTTAGGATTAGGATTAGGAGTGTGGACGTCCCTGTCATAATTAGGCGGTTCGTTACGCCTTTGATCACCTTGACCACCAAGGTTATTAGAACTCGTTGGCCTAGCCTCCAAAGCTGTCAGCTTATCCATCATCGCCGCCAACGTGGCATTAAGAGTGTTCATTGTGTTGTTGAACAACGCGGCGGATATAGTTGCTTCGGAGGTGTTGTCATTGTTGCCATCGTTGCCATTGTTCGCGTTGTTCACCTGATTGTTAGACATTTCAAATAAAGACAAACACGGAACTATGTCAAGATTAGCAAAATAAGAACAATCTCGCAAGTGTTTCGCTCACACTCTTCTCTCGAATTGGTATGACAAGCTTGTTGGGGCAATCCGCTTTGGGCAAATCAACACTCAAGAAAAGACTTAGCAACACAAGGTAAGAGATCAAAAGAATGAGCAAGAAACAAGACACGAAATTTTCCAACAGTAGCAAAAGTATCGAGTCGGTATGTTGACGTATCGACTCGGTATGTGGTACAGTCGACTCGGTATGGACTCGACAGAAATCCAATGGAGGCCAAGTATCGACTCGAAACCAATAGGTATTGACTCGGTACCTGGGGTGTCGACTCGATATGTCACTCGGCAGAAATCCAACAGAGCCAAAAGTATCGACTCGGTATGTGTATATATCGACTTGATAGGAGGGATGTCGACTCGATATGTGGGTAAAAGGCACTCGACAGTGGATGGGGGTACTCGACACAGCAAGGGAGACTCGGTATGGCCGAAGGGCACTCGACAAGAGATGTTAGGCACTCGGTAGTACAAAACAACTCGACACAAGCAATCAAAGCAACTCGACAGAACCCCCAATGTACTCGATATGGAACAACAAGTACTCGACACGCAAATAACAAAAGAACACAAGGAAAAGAAAAGAAACTCTCAGACTTTACCTCTTTTTTATTCAAACCCTTAGCAAGGATGTTGTAGTTGCAAGGTAGGGCTTAAAAAAAAATTTATGGTTTTTGGAGGTATGTGTTTGAGAATTTCGATTAGGGCTATGAGATTTTCACCGAAATTGGTCCTTGAAGTTCTTGCACTAGACTCGACAATTCCTTTTTTTTTTTTTTTTTTTTTGTTTGTTGAAAGCTCACTTTTGCCCCTAGTGAATTTTATCCTCCTAGGACTAAGCTTTGAATGCAAATTTGTTTTTTTTTTTTAACTAATGCAAGAAACGAACAATGAAATAAAGGACTCTTGAAAATTTAAACTATGGTGAAAGAAAATAAAAATTTGTATAGCCCTAATGAAATATATAATTGAGGTTAGGCTAATTTAGGCAATTAAAATAGATATATCAAAATATAGACCAACAAACTAGGGTTAGGGAACCTTTGTGGATGGATTGAAAGCTGCCGGCCAGGAGATTAGTCTTTCAACAGCAAAGTGCAACCACAATCAAATTGATTAATGATTAATCCAATGGTATCGGCTGACCAATGGGACAAATCGGCTTCAACAAGGCTACCGTGGGACACGGCTAGAGTGTGTTTAGGCTAAAGGCAACCACAACAATCACAAACAAGGATTAGTAGCAATCAAATTCAAAAATTCAAGAAGTAAAACCCAAGAACAAGAAAGACTCTATTTTTGTAAGTTTTGTGTTTAGGGAATCACAAAAGACACAACTTTGATGTCGGAAACCAAAGCTCTTATGTCAATTTGATACGGGGTTAGCCGTAGGATGGCCCGATCTTCGACAATCAAGACTCAACGACAAGAACGGAAGCAAAGACTCAAGAAACAAGAACAAAGACTCAAAACGCAGCAATAGAAGACTCGACAAAAGTAATGAAAAGACCGATAGATTGGTTGATTCGAACTAAAATAGAACGAGATGAAGACACCAGGCCTCCGTAGAGGGTAGGAACCAAACACCAACGACTATAAAGCCCGCCTCTACAACCTTACACAACCAAGCGGATAACTTGGAGGCACAAGGAGGGGACTTGTGATTACCTGGATCACCAAGCTCTCGCGAGGTTGATGAACTCAAAGCAAACCAAGCAAGATCTATAACCAATTGTGCAATCGATGAGCAAGGCTTCGAATCGATTGACTTTCTCACTTGTGTTTCTCACAAAGGAAGAATTTCTCATAAAATTGTACGTAGTTTTTACAGAAGAAGGAGGCCGGCTAATATAACCTAGAAAGGCCGGTTCTCCCTAATTGATAATTAAATTAACAACTTAAAGAAATTAATTAATTAACCCTAAAAGTTTCCTAAAATAGCGTAAGTAGGAAAGTTGCTAAAATAGGAAATAAAACAAGGTCAAGCCCTTAGGCAATTCGGCTCCAACATAGGATTAAGATGGCTCGACGCTCTTGATTCCGATGCACATGTAGGTCTTTAGTGAAGGCTCGGGGAGTTGAACCATGCTCGAGAATAACGCGTGACTCACAAACAAGAATGAGTCGCGTTGGAGCTTCTTAGCTCGAGCTCTAGTCATCGGTCCGTCTCCGAGTATGATCGGCGCGTCCGGAGGTGTAGATGACGGTGTAGTAGATGGTCCCGCATCACTTTCTTATTAATGCTTTTTAAAAAGTTGTATGTCTTACTAATCCTTTCTTTCATTAAAAAAAATCATCTCATATGTACTTGTTATACCAAATAGCTTCTCTGGGACCTTCACAGTTTGAAATCAGATGGTAAGTCTCTCGTCTTCTTATCTGCAAAGAGTGCAGTGGACTCAGGTGTGCATTGTGCCACACAATCACTTCATAGAATTGATTGCCACACAATCACTTCATAGAATTGATTAGCTATGAACCAAAAATTAAAGAACAAAATTATTTGTTAGTTTGAAACCTTTCTGGCTAGCTCCATAACTGCTCAAGCATTTGCACTTTATTTTGTGCTCTAACCTAGTCCGCATAATTTATTTGAACACTTGATAATATATTGAGGAAATCCTTTTCATCTCTTCCCTGTCTCTCTGTCTGTTTTTATTGAGTGATTTTTGGCTTTGAGCAAAACGTTTCGCTTCCTATTAGTTATTTCAGATGTACAAAAGGTGTCGCTTCTTTTTATATTCACCAAAGGAGTATTCCTTTTTTTTTCTAGGTCTACAAATGCTCCATTCATTGATAAGGAAATGTAGGGGAAACTTCACCAAGATTCCAATCTTGAGGAAGCTTTTGAAGGTAACCTGTATAGCTAGTTGCTTCTTTTTTTATAACAAAAGTCGTTAAATTCAACGTGTGCTTTTGAAGGTAACCTGTATAGCTAGTTGCAGATGGTGTTGAAAAGGACTACATGTGCTCTTATTGTCTATTGTAGTCCAAGCTCATGCATGCAGTGCATGCTTAACAAAAATTTATAAATTCAACGTTAACTTGCATTGATGGAGATGTTTCATTCATCATCCAGAAATCGACAATTGCTCTGAAGGTAAATTATTGCCTTCCTGCAAAATTTGTTTTCTGGGTTTAATCTGACTCCATCTGAACTATTTGTGTGCTTTTGAGGTACTTAATTATTGTTACATTTTCTATATCTTTGATTTGTTTGGACATATTTTATCTGATTTTTGTAGTGTTTAGGGACTTTATTAATATATTCCATTCACAAGGCTTTAGGCATGATGGGTGTGTATGATTCACTTGCTGGCCAGAAGTTTGACAAAGCTCTGTCTAGAAATTCTTGGAGAGTTAGGGCCATTAAATTACTAAAGGACTCACAAAAGCCACAAATTCAACAAATTCAACGGCATTTGAAAGAGGTTCGTACGAGCATGTGACTGTTTTCTTGTTTGATCTTGATGTAGTGGGCCTGATCAGTTCAAGTGTTGAAATCTGTGATGATATTCCATGTACCATGTTAGTGTTGGATGGAGATTACTCTCCAATGTTTAAGCTCTTCTCAGTCTTTTTCAACTCTAACTAGTAGAAGACTTGAAGATGAAATTGGATACTCGGCAGCTGTGCTATGAGAGTATAGCACATCTCAGTGGAATTAGAAATTCGGAAATTTTGCCATTTCTAGCCTTTATAAGTATAATGTAAATTTTATAATTATGTATATTTTACCATTTTTTTGGTTAAAATGTATTTTTGGACATTTTATTGTATATGTAAATTTGATAATTATATATGTATATTTACTGTATATAAATGATGTGGTTTTTGAGATTTTATTATATTTTTAAATTTTATATAATTAATGAAATTTTATTATATATGCAAATTGTGTATAATTTTATTTTTTAAAAAAATACTGGACTTTTTAGCCCGGGTCTGACGAATCCGGGCTAAAAAGCAGTATTTTTTTTTAATTTTCTACCCACACTTTAGCTACGGCAGTTTGCCGTGGCAAATGTGTTGTGTTTTTCATAGGGGTTGCTTAGGCGTCGCTTAGCCGTCACTAATTTTCTTGCTACGGCTATTTGCCGAAGCTACCAAATTTTGCCACCCCAAAATTCGCCATCCCCCTATTTGTCGTAGCTTAGCCGAAGCTAAATGTCTTTTGCCACCCTTTTAATGCCTTTTGCCACGGCTTTTTGCCACTGTACAACAGTTGAGTCAGTTTATTCAGCATCCTCTTCAAACCCACTGGAATGCAGCTATGTACCTTCTCAGGTATTTAAAGGGACCTTCCATCTTGCTCTTTCCTATTCTGCTATGACAGACACCATTCTCACTGCCTATTGTGATGCGGATTGGGGCAATTGCTTTGACACATGAAGATCATTGTCAGGCTACTATGTCTTCCTTGGTTCCCCCTTAGTGTCTTGGAAGGCTAAGAAATAGAAGGTGGTTTCTAAATCTTCAACTGAAAGTGAATATAGAAGCATGTCGTCAGCTACCAGTGAATTGGTGTGGATGCAAGGAATTCTTTCTGATTTGCACATCCCTGTTCAGTTGCCAATCAAGCTGCATTGTAACAATCGTGTTGCTCGATCAGTGCCTAGGCATGAATCCTGTCTTTCATGAGAAAACCAAACATGTCCGGATTGACTCCTATTTCATAAGGGAAATGGTGCAGCAAGGCTTCATCCAAACCATCCATGTCTCAACAACACTTCAACTTGCTAATGTCCTTACTAAGGCTCTAGGCTCTCACCAACATAGATTTCTTTGTTCCAAGCTTGCACTTGTGTCTCCCACCACATGTCAAGCTTGAGGGGGGTATGTAGGGCTACATGTACGTAGCATTACATGTGCATTTTAGTGGATCTAAGACTGAAGGGCAAAATGGTAATTTCACCTTCAATTCCCAACAGCTCAAATAGGCGGGAAAGGTTGTTTCTGGGTTGTTACAGAATTGGGATTTTTGTTGCTGTAAAACCAAACACTCTCTTTTCATGGTTTTCCAATTCGATTCAATTGAATCTTGTTTTGATGTTTGATTGAGTTCATGATGTCGATTTCTACTAGTTCAAACTAGGGCTGGGCAAAATTTGGATCGGACCGGGACCAGACCGGAAATTACGGTCTTGATCGGACCGGAATTATTACGGTCTGGTCCATGGTCCAAGGAAATTTTAATTCCGGGTTCCGGTCTAAACCCGGGACCAGACCGGAATTTCCGGGTCGGAACCGGATTTGGGTTTTTTTTTTTTTTTTTAAGGCGTGCCTACTACTTAACCTACTTCTCTTTTCAGCCGTTCAGCGCTCAGTAGTCCACTCCTTTCACTTTCTTCAGTTCTTCACGCAACCCTCTCTCTTTCTCCCCCCCCCCCGGCAATATCGACGCTCTTCAGTTCAGCCGTTCATCTTCAACCTTGTTGGCTTTGCTGCCTCGCTCGACGCTCTCACCTCGCAGGCTCGCACCTCGCTCGACGCCGCCAGATCCCATCGCCCACAGTCCCACACCCTGCAGTAGGCAGGCCTCTCTCTCCCCTTTCTTTTAGTCTTTTTAGATCTAGGTTGTTTGATGTATATTTTCACAGGGAACTTATTGAAGTTGTCCCGGATCTTGCTGATGGCTATTCAAGAATGCAAATGGAGCAATGTTTGGAGAGATGGAAATGGAGCGGCAAGTGCTGGGAGGGAAGAGGATAAAATTTCCTTTTCAGATTCAATTATGCCTAGTAAATTTTTTGTCAGTATTGTCAAACGATTTGTAGTTTTAATTAATTTGATTGGAAGTGTTGGTTATATAGTATAAAAAAAGACTTTAACTTGCACTTAACATTCAAGAATCTTGTCCTAGTTTCAAATTTTAACTTGCACTTTAATTTTGGGGCTGTTATTTGCACGGTCATTTTTTCGCGTATTACACGGTATGCGACCGCGCATTGCGAGTGCGCGGATCCGCTCACTCGCAATGCGCGGTCGCGCTTTTTTTTTTTTTTTTTTTTAAATCCGCGCATGCGCAGTGCGCAAACGCAAATATATTTTTTTTTAAATCCGCGTATGCGTGATGCGCGGACGCGGATATATTTATTTTTACCGAAAATAAATCAGATATATACGAATCGAAATAGGATAGATAATGATATGTACACGGAATAAAATAAGACAGATAATCGAAAGATATATCCTATATATTTAGATATAGATATATTTGGAGATAAATGTCAATAGATATTTTTTTTTCCAATAATAAAAGATGATGATCTCTATATATACAATACATGTTTAGGTCACAAATATGAAAATTTTGACACCTCTAGTAAAGCTAATATTTCCAAGATCCTAAATTTCTCCATATGGCGTCGCCAGTTGAAGATGATCTACCATTCAACCCATACGATTACAGCAATCCGCAAGAACTTCTAACTCATGTCGATGTAAGTCTAAATACGATTGTACTAAAATCTCATGTATATATCTTCCATGTTTCCAATATTTTTGAATATATAGTTGTATATGTCAATATTAGAGAGATTTATTTAACATCTACTCTATTGATTTCACAATACTTTGGTATTTTAGATGGTAATTTGTGCTTCAAATTAGATGATGTTAGATATTTTATAGGTAGGTGATTGTAATAATTTGTATTGTTTTGTGTATTGTTTACTTTTGAAAATATTATAATTGGTAGAAATGTGTAGTGGGTATATAAAAATAATAATATTTGTGAAAAAGTTAGTAGAATAATGATTTTTTTAAAAAAAAAGTGAGGTGACAATGTATTATGAAACGGATGGATTATATGTTTTGAATGTTTTTGTTTCCAATGTGTGTGTATTATATCATCAATATGTTTCGAATTGTAGGATCTCGCCGACTTTTCTCTAGAAGAGGGTACCGATTATTCAGATATGTTTCGGATAGATGGATATTTCTTTGACTCCAGGAATGCAAAGGAGTGGGCTCGTTTTATGGGTAGAATTAGAAATATGGTGTTAATAACTCATAGGTCTTGGAAGAACAAGCGAAACGGGTTAGGTGTCTTTCGTTTGGTTTGCGAGTACTATGGCTATCCTAGAGATGCGGCCGATGTGGATAAGGATTTTCCACCATCATCACACCGAGAGAAACCATCGAAGAAAATTGGATGTCCATTTGAGCTCGAGGGTCGTGAGTACAAGACAGGTAAATGGAGAATGTTTGTTATATGTGGTTCTCACAACCATAATCTTCCGGACAACTTGTATGGACATACCTTTGCCGGAAGGTTGACTGATAAACAGCATCATAAGGTACGACGCGGTGCAATGATTGGGTTAAAACCTCGACAGTTGTTGAGTATCCTTGAAGATGAAGATTCCCAATGTGTGACGAGTATCCGTCAAGTGTACAACTCTGTTCAGAAGATGAAGAGGGTAGAGGCGGAGGGTCGTGGAGATATACAACAAGCATTGCATTCACTCGAAGGAAAGCAGTACGATTTCTTCGTACGTAGAGTGCACGGGTCTAATCAGCTGAGTGATTTAATGTTTTCTCACCCAGACTCACAACGTTTATGGAGGTTATTTCCATACGTCATCATGATGGATGCAACATACAAGACAAATGAGTACGTGTATCCTTTTGTATTTATTTACTGTACAAATAGATTGAAATTTTGTCTAATTAGTTGCTCGTGATTTATTGACTATCTCCCTTTCATGTAGGTATAAGATGCCATTGCTGCAAATAGTTGGGTTCACTAGCACAAAAAAGACATTTGCGATAGCATTTGCATTCATGACGAAGGAGACCACAGATCACTACAGCTGGGTGATGCAGACGCTCCGAGATCTCTGTAAACATAGAATGCCAGATGTGATTGTCACAGATCGAGAGTTGGCAGTAATCAAAGCCATCAAGGAAGTGTTCCCAACCGTGAAGCATTTATTGTGCAGGTGGCATGTAATGTCAAATATCGAAGTGAAGGCAAAGATCACACGATCAAAAACTAAAGAAAATGAGTTTTACCGTGATTGTTATGCCTTGGTAGAGGTCGTCCAAGTGGTCGAGGTCGTCGAAGCGGTCGAGGCGAGCCAATGACACTTGACCCCACGACATTTTTGTCCGTCCATGTGGGCTGGTTTGTCCCACGCTATGTTGATCGCGTTCAAAATGTGAGTTCAGATGGGCATTGTGGGTATCGAACGCTTGCAGTGTTGCTTGGATATGGGAAGAACCAGTATATGAGGGTCCGACAAGAGATGGCTGATGAGCTACGTAAGAACAAGGATTTGTATCAAGCAGCATCGCTGTTGAACGATATTGAAGGGCTTATCGGTAATGTTGACATCAAGGATCCCGGTGAATCTAGTCCGACGAGGTGGATGGAGGCGCCGTTGGTTCCTTTGGCAGCCGCGACACGATATCAAGTTATTGTGGCCGTCCTTAGCAAGGGTGGTCCGCATACATGTATCCCGATGATGGCACCTACAACAACCGCAAGGCCACCGACAGATATTATTGCAATGGCGTTGATTGGCGGAGTGCACTGGGTACCGGTTAGTGAACTCCCACCCTTACTATTACTATTCCTACACATTGTATGAATTGTTAATTATTGTATTTCATAACAAATTAAATAGGTATGGCTTCGATCAGACTCACCGATCCCTCCAAAAACTCCAGAATGGGATCATTTCCACCACCAGAGCGTAAACGGTTGGGATGGACCATTTAATACAAGGATGGCAGAGTACCTCAACCTTCGACGTGCTGATACTGATCGTTCAGGAGACCAAGATGGCGATAGAATATATCATAATATATCAGATTGAGAAGTTTATGCTAAACTATTTCATATTTCTTGTTATCAAATAGATATATGTATTTTGCTTTCAAACTTGAGTACAGCATAAAATTAAGTAATAAACATTTTCTTAACTACAGTGCATGACCTCAAACATATCTGAAATACATAAACTCCCTAACATTGAACACCAAAGTATATCACGGTTGCCGTTGTGATGCCCGAACTTGAGTGGGGGCGCGTGGGATTGGGTTTGCCATTGCCTCCAAGTAGTAACTGAGAATCTCTTGATGGCTGTAAAACTCCTCACGACGGTCTAGCATTTTCCGGATGTTCTCCCCTAACACGGACAATCGCTATCATTTGCAAAAAAAAAAACACATTGTGACGATCACAAATGCAATACAGGTAATGAAATATTTAAGGCACAATTCATACCCGAGCTTGTATTGTGGAAATCGGTGTCAGTTCCTCCTCTATAGGTTGGGCCTCAACTGTACTCTGTAGAACATAGGGATGACCATGACGACTGAACCACTCCATATAGTCGGGCGTAACCAGATACCCCTCATATGCAACAGGCAGGTTGTGAAGGTTCAGCAAATTAGCGGGGCTGTGTCGCTGATCCCAGACATCGAACATATCCGAAAAGGTCAACTTCAAGCGGGCTGTACTAGTAGGCCGAGTCTCAATAGTGGGTGGGATACGGTCCATGGGTATGCTTTGCACACGTCCGAACTGTCTTAATACACGGTCCGGCATGTATGGTTCTTGGATATCTAAAATGGACAAAACCCCTCTATATCGAGAAACTAGAAAGTCAGCGTCGAAGTTAATGAACCTATCCTCGTACGGCATGAACCTTACGTCCTCGGCTCTCATCGTGTCCAGCTGAGTGGTAATGTTGTGTACCCTCTCCAGAGTACGCGGTGGTGTCGCTCTATGCGTCCACCGACAAGCCCACCTTCGATCAATTTGGCGGGTCCGCTCCTCAGCCATTGCAGGGGCAAATGCCGGAAAATGTGCCCAAATCCAAAACTTTATACATATAAAAGAAAAACAAACTAGTCTAATTGATTGAAAGCACGAATTTTGTATGTAAACGTTATAAGAATACCTGAACCAATGCAACGCACCCACCCATGGTTCCCACCCCTTCCCTGCTCGCGATGCCCAGGGCTCGATACAAGAGGGCAAGCATGGCAACACCCCATGAGTACTGCCCCGTCATAGCATGATTGTAGACTAAGTCAACTGCCCACAAGGGTATGTGTGTAGTCGACTTATCATTGATAAAGATCGCCCCAAGTACTATCAATAGATACCCGGTCGCAACAGATTGGGCATAAGCATCGCCATTAGGAATCATCGCCTTCATCATCTCCTCTAACTTTGCCTGACTGAAGCGCGCCCCTCGACTGCTCATGTCTGCAGTGGATATGCCAAGTCTGGTGGTGAGGAAAGACCGGCGTTGCGCATCGGTCATAGGTGTACGTGGGGCAACTCCGTCAATCTGTAGGCCAAGTATGATGGCTACATCATGGAGGGTGATAGTCATCTCACCCCAGGGAAAGTGGAACGTGTTCGTCTCGGGGTGCCATCGACAGATAAATGCTTGGATCAAAGAATGATCCACCGTGCCAAACTCGACGTCCTCCAGATCTGTAAGGCCACTTAGTCTTGCAAGCCCGAATCAACTCATAGGGGTAACAACACGAGGCAAGCTTCTGAGGAACTGAATGTGGGTGTTGCGTCGAATGCATCGAATTACATTGTCCTCCTACAGGGGAAAAACACATAATTCTTTAGGTAATAATTAAATATTTAATTTAAGTAAGAACTTTCACAAGAAAATATAAATGAATACATACCTCACCCATCCAAATAAGTCTACATCTGTGCGTCCTATACCACGTCAATGGTTGATTCTCTAGTGGTCGGCCGTCATTGGTAACTGGTGGTTGTAGTTGTTCCTCATCTATGTGTTGTGCCCCTTGTTGTGGTGGGTCCTGATGGACCGGCTGCTGATGTGGATGCTCTTGTTGCTCATAATAGTGCTCGTAGTCATAACCAGCATCCGTCGCCACATTGTGGTAGTCATACGGTTCGGGACCGAATGCCTCCTGATTATCGCCATCATCTGTGTTGGCGTCCTCAAATTCCTCTTCATCGGACGCATCTGACCCAGCTGCATCGTCCGACTGAATATCCTCGAGCCCTAGTGTCCCGCTCGGGAAAGGAGACGGTGTACGCTCTGAGGAGGAGCGTCTCAGAGTAGGTCGACTCGGCCCAGGCGACCGTGTCCTATCCCTTATAATTGATGTACTCGCCCGAGCGGGTACAGTAGTGGCGGTAGCTGGAGCCTTCTCTTGCGCCTCCTCGGCCCTTTCATGTTCACCTCGACGGGCCGAAGCCGTGGGCCGTCGCCGCTCCAATGCCGTAGAAATTTTCTATCATATTGCATAACAAATAAACAAGGTTACAATTTGTTATGAGTACAAATATCCAAAAACTAGTCCGTACACATCAATTATGTTTATCTATTCCTATAAGGTTATAATTGATAAATACAAATTACTTTTTTTCCATTTATCTAATTTCAGTGACCTATTTTAAATGGTATTTTGTTTACCTATTTTCATTGGTATTTCATTTACCTATTTTTGGGTTTAGGGTGAAATCTTACATTTTTTTTAGCATTTACATTTCTTTCATAAACATTTAATATGATGCTAACTATACTGTTGCTTATATATTTCGAAATTAATTTTTCCTATCTTTGTAACTCCTAAAAACCTTTATTTCGCTGACCTATTGTCAATGTAATTTTATCTAACTCATGACATAAAGAATTTTGATCATATATTTTCGGTTGCTTATTTCAACATAAATGATACATACAAATTCGTATAAAAAAATTCTTTCAACTAAAATGAACTAACTAAACATTATTACAATTCCTAATATTTCATGGAACTTTTTTCATCATCATTACATCTTACAATTTCTAATATTTCATGGAACTTGTTTCTTTTCACTAAACATTATAAATATCATAAAATTTATCAAAACTAAAATGAACTTACTCCTCTCGCTCTCTGACGCTCATCCTTATCTTGTGAAGATCGATCCCCTCGAAGCCAACCCATGGCACTACTTGCAACCTTCTTCATTTTGGATGTCATGATTCCCGATTATCTACACATAAATTTAATTAATGTAAGTCATATGCAAACCTAAGGAAAATAAATGATTTCCGATTAACTAAATGTAAATTTAATTAGTGAAGATAATACATAAAGAAGAAAATTACTCTTACCTTTATGAAGATGGGATGAACAGCTTGATGAACACAATGAAAAGCATAAAATTTCAGAACAAAGTTTTGTGAAATGGGAAAGCTGTGTGGTGAAGGGTATATGCTTGGGGTCGGATTTTATAGGAGATGGAGCATCGTATCTCCATGAATCGCGAGTGCAGCGGGATTTCAGGAAACACGCAACAGCAAGATTCTCTCGCCCGTGACTGTGTGGTCCAATCGACGTCGCTTCGCTCCTGTCCATCGGCGCACGCGCTTTGCGCAGACGCGGGCCCCACATCCGCGCATCCGTTGTGCGCAGCTGCAGACTCTTCCGCGCATGCGCTGTGCGCAGCTGCCGACCACCCTTTCCCCTCCGCGCATTCGTACTACGCAATCGCGTTTGATCCGTGCAACTAGCGAAAAATTGACCGTTCGTATAGCAATTCCGTTAATTTTTCAAGCAAATTTGTTACTTAAAAGTTAAACAGGGGTTGTTTTAATTTCAACTTTAGTTTGAGCTAAATTTCAAATAGGGCTGTTTTACTTTTAAAAAAAAAATTGTCTAACGGAAATTCCGGTCCAAATGGCCCAAACGGTCCACAGACCGGAAAACCCGGGACCATATATCCCGGTCTCGGTCCGATCCGCGGTCCAAGGCTTCAGATTTTTCGGTCCATCGGTCTTGGACCGGACCGGACCGGATGCCCAGCCCTAGTTCAAACACACACTACCACTACTAAGAATATCTCCAACAACTCCGGTAAAATATAATAATTATATTTATATATGCAGCCAAAAAAAATTAAAATTATAAAATAAATATGTTTTTAAAACTCACTTTCTAATAAATACTAAATAAATTAAGTTACTTTCAAAATAAACAATTAAAAATTATATAATTTCAAAGTAAACCCGTGCATAGCATGGGGATCGTCCACTAGTTTAGAGAAATTTTGAGTTTCATAACCCTAACAACTCATCTACAATAGATTTTCCATTTGGAAGATTTTGGAGAATTTGAAATCAGCTTTTTAGTCAAATAGATTTTTCATCTCATTCTTCAAAATAGATAAATCGAAAAACAGTTTTTCTATCATAAGAGAAAAATTCTCTATATTTGGATGTATAGACCCTAAGAAAGCATTATTAAAAATATCTAAAGTCATATAAATTTAAAAAATATTTCTATTTGTAGCCTCTTATCTCATGCCCTTAGGATAAAGAATAGAAAAATCGACAGGAAAAAAAAAAGACTTTTCTAAATAGTACTCCCTCCGTTCGGCAAAACTTGTCATTTTAGCTTCTTTCACAAGTTTTAAGACAATTAACAAATGTACTAATTTACCCTCAATTATTACCCTCCTTTTTTACTTTATCGAAAATTACAACTAACAAACCATCAATCATATCAAGAGCATTTTTGTAAAGTGAAGGGCAAAATACCTACAATGACAAGTTTTTTTGAATAAAAATAACACCTTAAAATGACAAGTCGTTGGTAATTGGCGGTGATCTAAGACAGTCTGGATGGGACTTGGGAGGCCCATCCCTAAGCATTGCATGATCTCATTCTCAGTTAGGCCGGAGGATTTTAAGCCATATAACTCCAAGATGCACTAATTGGGCCGAAGTAGATGCCCAAATCAAAAATATTAAACATAAGGCCCATTGGACAACCAAGATCCCCAAACTGTTTTTCTCAAAACCCTAAAACATTAAAATTATTATACTCCACTACGTACAAATTAATCAAATAAAATCATTAGGGAAGGACTAATCAGTTCTTTAATTTGAATCTCAAAAAATTAGTGCCCTAATTTTGGTTTGTTATAGTTGTATCAAAATACTCGATATTTTAGAATTCTTTTTACTTTTGAATATATTAGTTAACCCTATTTGCTCGTTACTTCAACTCAACAACGGTTCCATTAATAAGTTTGGAGAGAGCTTCGGAGAGAGAGAGCCACACGTGTCCCCACACGTGTCCTCAGCTCACCTATTACCTTCCCTTCATTCCCTCACACGTGTCCCCACACGTGTCTTCCATCGACCTCACCATCTCTTATCTGCCTACACGTGTCCACACACGTCATTCCCACATAACTGTATTTATATTCCATAGAACCCAACTCACTCGCTCGCTCACTCACTAACCCATTTCACTACACACCAAACATTAACAACACAAAAGCTCTCGATCGATCGATTGTTTGTTCATCTTTAAGATCAATCAACCATGCAGACCGGGAAGAAGGCGGTGGAGTCGGTGAAGGAGACGGCGTCGAACGTGGCGGCGACGGCGAGGTCCGGGATGGAGAAGACGAAGGCCACCTTGCAGGAGAAGGGCGAGAAGATGACATCCCACACCGACACCGACAAGGCGATGGCGGAGCAGCGCAAGGCGGAGCGCGTCGAAGCTGCCGAGATCAACAAGCAGGAGGCGCACGACCGGAACGCGGCCCAGCGCGCCGCCCACACCACCCCCGGAGGCGTCGGCGTGCCTGGGCACCACTCGTACTCGGCCACGGGGGAGCCCGGGTACACCGCCGGTCCCGACCAGATGTCGGCGTTTCCCGGCCATGGGATGGGGGCGCCGACCGGGAGGGTTGTGGAGGGGACCGTTGAGTCCCACCCGATCGGAACTGCAACGGGCCGGACTACGACGACAACGAAGAGCACGACGGCGCATAATACCCGCTCCGGGACTGGTGGGACCACTGGGTACGGCACCGGTGGAGGCTACACTGGTTAAGCTTTGAGAGTGTAATGTACTACTACTATATATAGTTAACACTAGCTATATATATAATCTCTATCGAGTATCGGTAATAAAAGGAGTGTCGATGATCGATCGATGTCTCTAGGTTTTACTTTGTATCGCAGCGGGAAGTGGTTTTTGTTTTCTGCTGGGTTTGCTTTGATGTATGTTATATGGTTGTAATTTGTGGTTTTGGATCCCATGGTTTTGGGATTTTGTACTAGTGATTTGAACCTTGTTGTTCATGAGTACTAAGTTTAATAAAATAGGACTTTGATTGGAATGCAATAGCGCTTCAAATCAATCATTCGCCTCCCTTGTAAATTCTCCACTTGCACTCTGTTAAACTATGAAACCTGGATCCATGATGAAGCAAAGAAGAGAGAAATGGAGAGCTTGGAGAGGAAGTAAACAATGAATCAATTTGCAAGAACTTCTTGATTCATCCGTGTAACAGAAATGTCTATTTATACACAAGTGAAGTGATCCCCTTTGATGCAACACACAGTGATACTGATAGCATGTGTTGAATCTAACACCCCCTCAAACTGGGAAGGGAGGCATTCCTAGTTTGGAGAGCAAATCATTTTGCTTTGTAAAAACATCAGCAAGTTGAGATTCACTAGGGATGAAACAAAGTTCAATCAATCTATAACCTTTTCCGTGTAAAATGACAGTCAATTTCGATGTGTTTCGTTCTCTCGTGAAACACAGGATTACGAGCTATGGCTAAGGTTGATTTGTTGTCACAAAAGAGCTCAACTGGCTTGATGGGATCAGCACCAATCTCCTCTAGAAGACGAATGAGCCAAGTAACCTCTGAGGCAGTAGTTGCCATGGCTCTGTACCCGGCCTCAGACGAGCTCCTGGTAACCACTCCTTGCTTCTTAGATTTCCGGCCATGAAATAGGAGAATCACCAAGCAAGATTACAAATCCAGTAACAGATCTTCTAGTGAACGGACAAGAAGTCCAATCTGAATCTGTGAACAACTTTACAACAGGCTTATCATGACCTTGAAGAACTATGCCCTTTTCCAAAGTGCAAGCAACATATCTAATGGTGTGCAGCAAGGCCTGAAGATGAGAACTTCTAGGATGTTGCATGAACTGACTTAGTGATTGAACCGCAAAGGAAAGGTCAGGCCTTGTGTGTGTAAGAAAATTGAGCTTGCCTACTAATTGTCTGTAAACAAAAGGATCAGGTATGGGATCACCAATGTCAGGAGCAAGCTTCAAATTTTGTGGAAGAGGAGTGCAAGTAGGGGAACAATCAGACAAATGAGCATCCTTAAGTAGCTCTTGGCTAAACTTTTTCTGTGATAATGCTATGCCATTCGGCACATAGCTGACTTCTAGGCTAAGAAAGTAATGCAATATACCCAAGTCCTTGATGCTAAAAACATCATCTAAATACCTCTTTAACTAGGAAATCTCTGAGGGATTAGAACCTGTGATGAGTAGGTCGTCCACATAGATTGCAATGAGGGTTTGATGATTGTCACTCCTTCTAATGAAAAGTGAATGATCACTCTACGATTGCACAAATCCAATCTGTTTGAGAGTTGTAGTAAGCTTATAAAACAACTGTCTGGACGCCTGTTTCAAGCCATAAAGGGACTTGAGTAATCGACAAACGAGCTTCTCAGAATTGGACATACCCTCTGGAACCCTCATATAAACTTCCTCAAATAAATCTCCATGTAAAAATGCATTATTGACATCACATTGATGAATTTCCCATTTCTTAGAAGCAGCAAGAGATATCATTGCTCGGATGGTAGTCATCTTGACCAATGGGGAAAAAGTGTCATGGAAATCAATGGCCTCTCTTTGTGTATATCCTTTGGCAACCAATCTTGCCTTGTGTCTTTCTAAGGATCCATCAACCTTCAACTTTACCTTGTACACCCATTTACATCCAATGATTTTCTTTCCTTTGGGAAGTGGAACCAATTCCCAGGTTTTGTTAGCAGACAAGGAACTAATCTCTTTTTCCATAGCCAAAACCCAGTGAGGATCATTGAAAGCTTCTTTGTAAGAGGTGGTTTCAGTGTAAGATTAAATGTGGGCAAGCAAGGCAAAAGATGAAGAAGGTAAGGAAGCAGAAAAGGAAGATAAAGGCTCAAGCAATGAAGTGTTGAAAATGTAATCTCTGAGATAAGCTGGTTGAGTGTGAGACCTTGAAGACCTTCGTACTGCTACAGGAGGTTCAGGAGGGAGAATTGGAGTTGTGGATGGAAGTATAATATTTGAAAGAACATCAGAATCTGTGGTTTCATGAGGAACAACAGGCAAAGGAGAAGAGGAATCAATGCCAAAAGAATTGGAATGGTATGGAAAGAAATATCCATGGAAGGCAACATCTCTAGAATGAAATATTGCATGAGTATGAAGATTCAGTAATTTCTAAGAACTCTTACTAAAAGAGTATCCCAAAAACACACAAGGAACTGCCCGAGTTTGGAACTTATCGTTGTCCCTTTTCAGTGTATTGGCATAACACAGACAACCAAAAACTTTCAAATGAGTGTAGGATGGAGGCTTGTGTAACAACAGTTCATAAGGGGTAGAATTGTTCAGTGAAGGTAAAGGTGATCGGTTGATCAGATATCTGGCAGTCAATATACACTCTCCCCAATATTTAAGAGGCAAATTGGATTGAAAACTTGAGAGCACGAGCAACCTCAAGAAGATGCTTGTGTTTCCTCTCAACAACACCATTTTGTTGAGGAGATTCAACACAACTGGTTTGGTGAACAAACCCTTCTAAATGGAAGAAATTTTGAGTGGAAGAATCCCAAAATTCTACTGCATTGTCGGACCTGAACGCTTTGATGGTTTTCTGAAACTGATTTTTGATCAGGGAGACAAAATTTTTGATTACTTTTGTGAGACATGAGATAAGTCCATGTGAAACGAGAATGCTCATCAACAATGGTTAAAAAATAACGAAAACCATCATGAGTGTTGTGTTTATAAGGTCCCCATGTGTTAATATGCACCAAATCAAAAGGATAGATAGATTTAGAATGATGCACAGAAAAAGAGGGCCTATGTTGTTTGGCCATAGGACAAATTTGATAAATGAATTTATGTGTAGGAGAAACAAAAGCATCTATATGATGCAACTGATCAAACGGAATATGCCCCATTCTACAATGTAACAAAGTTGACTTACAAGCCACATTGGCATTATTGAAAGTAGAATGAACTGTAACAGTAGAAGCTTCAGGTCAGTTTGTCACCAGCATAGCGTGAGAGCCTTTGGTTGCAACATAAAGTCCTTTGCACTCATTGCCAAGGAGAAATGGTTGTTTCATCAAAGAGGCATGAATGAAGCATTTTTCAGGTGTGAAAATAATGTGAGAATTAAGATCTGTAGCAAGTTTTCTTACTGAAATTAGATTGAAATGGAAACCAAGAACGTGAAGCACATTCCTGAGGGTGATTTGTGGAGCTAAAGAGACACTGCTAATGTTAGAGATTGGACACTGTCTGCCATTAGGCATGGTAATGAAGGAAGGGTTATCAATAGGTTTGTGAAAGGTAAAAGAGTGTAAATGAGGAGTGATGTGGTCGGTCACTCCACTGTCAATGATCCAAACTGCATTATGACTAAAAGAGAAAAGACAAGTGCTTGTACCTACTAGCATTGCCTTTGATTGATCAATGTTTGACCTGCTGAGGAGAGAAATGAGCTTGTCGTACTGAGCTTGTGTCAACGAGGTAGCAGGAGCTGATACAGACTTGGAAGCAACAGGTGCAGAAGCAGGTGTTGAAGAAGATGATGACGAAGGCCCTTTTCCAGGTGGATATCCAATGAGCTTCCAACATCTATCAATAGAATGGCCAGTGTACTTGCAGTGATCACACACTGTTTTTGCAGGAGGTTGATATTCAGGTGGATATCCATGGATCTTCCAACAGCGATCCATGGAGTGACCTGAAACCTTGTAATGATCACAGAATGATGGAGGTTTCTTAGAGGTGTTGGAAGTAGGAGTTTGCGATTTAGTCCCATTAGGCGTCGAAGGCTTGGACTGAGAAGCAAAGGCCATAGAATTACAATTATTCGACTGAGCAAGCGAGTGGCCAGAACGAAATCAGGACGATCAGAATGGTGTAAGAACAGCTCATCCATGGCGGAATCAGCAACTTGATAGTTAGTCATGGTGAAAACAAAACACATACGAAGAGCAACTACGGATCTGAGCGCGGAAGCTATGAATTTGCAAGGATCGAATGAGTAAAGTCTGATACCATGTTAAACTATGAAACCTGGATCCATGATGAAGCAAGGAAGAGATAAATGGAGAGCTTGGAGAGGAAGTAAACAAGGAATGAATTTGCAACTGAACTTCTTGATTCAACTGTGTAACAGACGTGTCTATTTATACACAAGTGAAGTGATCCCCTGTGATGCAACACAGTGGGGACTCACTTAACATATGTTGAATCTAACACACTCCCATAGTTAGTGTCGGATGGTGGAGTAGTTGGTTAAGGGTATGAATTTGTAATTAGAATAAAAACATAAATACTTTATACTTTATTTTAGGATTTTTAAATATTTAAATATAATATTTTATTTTACATTTTCAAATATTATTTTAATATAACGTGTGAAGTGTTTTGGTTTAATTATAGTTTTTGGGTTTAATTATAATATTAACTTAAGAATTTTAATAAATGATAATATTATAATAGTGATAAAATATACGTGGAAAATAATTTATATTCTAGAGAGAGTAGAGAGCTTCAAATTCCTTTTATGGGCATTCACTACCCTACCGATGACCGATGGGATCGAGTGATCGACTATCTCTTCCGTCGAGCCGTTCTCGTTGAGTCTGGTTTCGGAGTAGTCTATCCGCCTTCGTCCATCCCGGCTCCGATGCTCGTTTTAGCCGCTTCGACGACCTCCCAAACCATCGTGGAACTGTTTTGTTGGAACGATCACTACTAGAATTATGTTATTTAACATCGGCCAGAAAAACATGCCATGTTAAACAGTTTTTTAACATCGGTTTTTAAATTTGAGATGTAAAAAATAAAATAGACATCACTCTATATTTTAGACCGATGTTGAATATTTCTTTTGAAATTTTTTATAAAATGCGCGGAATTGAATCATGAACAAATTTAAACACCCGCCCATGAGATTTCGCGACTAGTAACCCTAAACAGCCTTACAGCCGCCACTTCTCCTTCCCTCTTGTTCCCAGTTTCCTTCTCCTTCTGAACACCGCTCTTCACTCTCATCTCTCTCAATATCACTGCCATTGAAGGAGCTCTTGAGTTTCCCTCCGAGCTGCCCATGAATCCTACTATTCACCGTCTTCCTCCTCTCATTCGGGGTCTGAGAGAGCCCCGTTTCGCTGCCCCATGTCCTTCCTCTTCCCTGTTCTTTCTCCTCCGGCTTCAACCCCCCCGACCCCGACGTCCTTCACAGCTTCACTCGCCCCGTCTATGGAAGACAGGATCCCTAACCTCTCCATTGGCCAGATCCATCTCCGGCTTCTTTCTCTGGCAAACAACACTCTTCGGTCGCCCTGCAACAGGTGCGGTATCCTTCTTCTCTTCTCTTTCTCTCCTTCGCTTGTTTCTCTTCTCTTTCTTTGCTTCGCTTGCTCAAATCTATGGCTAATTTCGATTTGGAAATCGAGGATTCTTGGGTATGTTGTTGTTTTCTATCATTTTGTGAACTTGTGATTGCAGATTTGAACTTGTGATTTCAGATTTGTGAACTTGTGATTGTAGATTTGAATGTGTAGATCTAGGGTTTGTTTGTTGTGATTTTTCTTTTTGTAGATTTAAGGTTGTAAATGACTAAATGGGAACATGTGATTACATATTTGAACTGTAATGCACATATCGGAAATAATTGAAAATTGTTGCAATTGATTCGAATAATTTGAGGAATTTTAGTCTTCTAAAAGATCGGATGAAGTGCCAGTTTTCTTGAGTCCTACTTCTTGCAGTAGTTGGAAAAAGCTCGTTTATGTGAATGTTCATAGTTGTTCGGTGTTGATTCTGCATTTTGTGCTCAAAAGGTTTAAAACCTTCAATTTGTTTTGGGGAAGAAATTTCTATTCTTTTCATTATAATTGCCCTTTGTTTTTTACCATAGGTGCTTTGAGCTCTTGTTTATGCTTTCTATCTCTGTCTTTTGTCTTCTCATCTTGATATGCTCATTCATCATTGTACCATATTATGTTGCAGTTGCTGATGTTCTCTTATGGAGGGACAAGAAAGTCTCAGCAGGAATTCTCGGTGGTGTCACTGCTGTATGGTTTCTGTTTGAAGTGTGCGAGTACCACCTCTTGGCTTTCATCTTCCAAGCCCTGATAGTTTTGCTTGCTGGAATGTTCTTGTGGTCAAACGCCTCAAGCGTCATCAAGAAGTAAGGGTGCTAATGATATGGAAGATTAAATTAAGTTTGGGATTGTGCTCCTGTTTGCATATTAACAGTTGCATTCTAATTTCATATTTAGAGCTCCACCTTGCATTCCTGATATTGTCATTCCAGAACAGCCTGTCCTGCAAGTGGCATCTGCTTTGACCTATGAGATTAATCAAGCTATTGCCACTCTTCGGTTCATTGCATCAGGAAAAGAGCCGTGCTGCATTATCTCTGCTCCATCTCTTCATCATATTAAGCGTACCTGATTTTCTTTGCCCTTTTTCTTCTGTTTGATGGCTAGGTGATTGTTGGTATGTGGATTTTCTCGATTTTGGGCAGCTGCTGCAACTTCTTGACTTTGTTCTACATATGTAACTATCTGCATTCCTATATTCTTTTCCCAATTACATGTTAGTTTAATTTATTAGATGTGCTGATTCTGACCATTTGCTGATTTCTTTCAATTCATTTGCCGCCTTAGGCTTTGTTTTGCTGCACACCTTGCCTTTGTTGTACGAGAAACACGAAGATAAGGTGGATGCATTTGTTGAGAAGGCATTGATTGTGAACTGCTTCTATCACATGTAACTTCAAACTTAACCTTCAAGAAGTATGCCGCCAGCAGGGGTGATTGTGTCTCCAAATTTGTTACCTTCCTGCTTTCCTGTCTCCTCATCAAGGCTTGATATTCAAACCAGCTAAGACATGAATCATCAGAATCCTTGAGGAGAAGGTATGGACATGACTTGATCAGCTTGTTTTATGTCTTGCTTGTATACTCTTAATGGCCTCTGAAGGCTTTGTTATCTTTAATTCAGGCAAGACGCTTTATTTTTGAGCTATTTCCAGTACTGTCAGCATGTGCTTGGTCCAGATGTTCCAAGGAGAATGTTGCAGTTGATTTTGGGTCAGGACAGCGAGGTTATGGACCTTGAAAAGGTGACCGATCATATGCTAGCTTGTACATGTCTTTGACCTTTACTAATTCATAGAAAAGTAGAATGGATGGTGCACTAAATGTAGTTGTATGTTTTCATATTGACAATGAGCAAGTAGATTTGGCATGGTCTAATACTCTAATTTCTCGATTATGGGGAAAGAGGCTCAAGCTGTACTGGATTTGGTAGGAGTTCTTTCTCTTATTAAAAGTTGCAACCATTTGATAAATATGCTTTGCTTTATATGGTTTATTTTTTATTTTTCATTATAGCAAGTTCATCTCTGTTAATATTATAATACAAGCTTCTGAAAACATTTAAAACAATCGTTCACTATTGATGGTTGCTTTATTAGATGAATCTCTGCTCTAGTCAATTGACTAATATAGTTATTGCACATTAATTGCTAAAGTCGATCAAAGGTTTTTATGAGCCTTTCAATGTCACTGATTTTGGTTATGTTGTGGATTGCCTTCAGTATACAAGATTCCTTTTCTTTTTTCTTTTTTCTTTTTATCCTATTGTTGTGTTAAAAATAATGTCAAAGATAACTTTAAGGTCCGTGTCGTGCTGTTGAAGATTCCCTTTTTCTTTCCTTAGTGCTGTTCTTTAGTCACCATGATACCTTCAAGGGTCGTGTCCCTCTGACATTTCCTTGCATCTCTGAGCTCATGCTGATGGAATTCCTCTATTTAGTTTACTCTCTGCTTTATTGTTCTTTTTAAGACTTTTTTTTTTCTTGCCTTGTGATTCCACATTCTATATCGACCCCTTATTCCATGTATTCCAAATCTTTCTTTTCTTAATCTACAGATCATGAAGGATGCCATTCATGGAAGTGAATCTGGGAAGACAATACAGTGCTTTGTATTGATAATGAAAAGTTATTGGGCCAACTTCAAAGCAGAGGTTTTCTTAGGTCATGTTTAACCAGCGTCAGTAATGTATCTTATCAGGTTTGTATTGACTTCGAAATTTTCTAGAAATTTGTGATTGCTATAACTTTCATTTATGCTCAACACAACCTCACTGCAGCCGTAAGTTATCACTGAATAAACATGCCTTATTTGCAAAGGTGTTCAGTCTTGCTTGTGGGTGCTAGCTGGATTGTTGCATCATCATAGGATAGGGAAGGTGTTGTGGAAATGGCATGTATTTTTCACAATTTGTGCTTAGTTTCTAAATTTTAGATTTTGAGGTGTCAATGTTACTTTCTTTTTGGTCATTCATTGTATTTGACTGTATTCTTTTTGGTCATTCTTTTGCTTCTTAAGTTTCACATGCTCTTTTTGTAATATGTAAGAACATTCTATCTAATTTAAAGCCTATTAGCTCAAATGGTAGAGCGTTGCGTTCAAACACAAAGATGCGGGTTCAAATCCCGCATAGGCTACGATAATAAAAAAAAATTGTAAATAGGTGATTTAACATCGGGTAATAGCCGATGTCTTTCAAAAAAACAAACCGATGTCTATGTGGGGGATGTAAAAAGTCAAAACTTTTCAACATCGGGTAATAGCCGATGTCTTTGTAGGTTATAACATCAGTTATATTTTATAATCGATGTGATAGGGTAACAAAGACATCGGATTTAAAAATATAACCGATGTTATAACATACAAAGACATCGGCCAGAGGCCGATGTGAAAAACTTTTGACTTTTTACATCCCCCACATAGACATCGATTTTTTTTTTTAAAGACATCGGCTATTACCCGATGTTAAATGACAAATTTCTAGTAGTGGATCGACTCAAAAATCTTCAAATTCGTCCTAGTTTAACTAAATCTCTCTCACAAATCCCTTTTTTCGGTTCCATCCTTCTCTAATCGCCCTCTACCCAGTGGCGAAGCCAGCCCGTAATATAGGAGTGAGCGAGATTTAGGCTAAAAATTAAGTAATAATGAAACGAGTTTTGCTAAACTTTAAATATATTTAATTGTGAAGGGTTATGTAAAAAAATTCAAAGATTTATCCATATTATTAGAAGTGAATAAAATTTATAATTAATTAAAAAAAATTCAAGGAAACCCTAATGAATGACTAAAATAGAACTCAAACAATACTAATTGAAATTAATTATTCTCAATTTAAAAAGATATTTGAACTTATACATAAAAAGATAGTTAAAATAAGTGAAGAAAATGTAAAAAGTGGGAATTGAACCTTGAGCTCTAATAAAGAGGGAAAAAAATTTCATCTATACTTTACCAACTAGGCAAGATAAACTTTATGATCTATTTTCACTTCTAAATTAATTTAGACCTTTTTATTTTTTATTTTTTTTATAGTTAACCTTTCGTATTTTTTTTTCCGGGATTGGGGTTGGGCTCACGCTCATACAAGCCTACCCCTAAATCCGCCAGCGCCTCTACCTGTATTTGGTGGCCGGTTTCTGGGGTTGTCTCTGGTCATCATCCTCCTCTTCGGGTTCTTGGTCTGATTTCGGGCTTCCCTCCGCCAGCCCTCGTCGCCCCTTGCTTGCCCAACCAGCCCCTGTTTCGGGTCTCCACCCCAACCCCAGCCCAATCCGCACCTTATGTGTCCAATCAACGTTGTCCTTCCTCGTCCTGGTTGTTGGTCTCCGGCTATGGCTATCAGCCGGTCTCTTAGCCTTCGCTTCTTCCCGGTGTCCTCGTTGCCCCCTTCTCAGTTGCTTGTGTTCTTCTTCAGCGACCGGCTGGGTGTCACTGTCAGCGTTGGTCGGCCTCCGATTAGGCTCCCCTCAGGGTGGCCGGCGATGGCGGTTCCTTTGGCCGTCGATTACTGGTGCCTTTGCTAGTTCAAATTAATCCATGTTTTAAAAAAAAATTAATGGCTAGTATGCAATTGATCAGGGAGGGCCACCACTTAATGGAAGTGTACAGGGCGTGGCAGTGGGCCACCACCACCCAATGGAAGTGCAGAAGCGGGAACTGGAAGCCACGAAAAAATTGGAGGAGAGGGGAATCGAACCTGGGCTTACAGCACTCCTCTCTTCACTCTCAACCACTGGGCCATTCAAAATATATGAGAAAACTACCTATATAGTATATATTACTAGCAAACTGGGGTGGGCTGTGGCATATACCAGCCCATCCCCAGTTCCGTCCCTGAGTGCACTTACTACGGTGTTTCTATCGGGCTCTCTTGTGCCCTAGTGCCCGTAGTACTAAGCTTTGCAAGAGTGCTAAAGTCTTTGGCCCAAAGTGGTCCGAGAGGGGAAAAATTAAAAAATAAATTATATATATATATATATATATATATGGGAATATTTACAAACTTTATAAATTTATCTAGTAAGGGTATCAAACCCCGCTCTTTTGGGCGAGTACTAAATCCCGAAAGGGTTCTGGGTACTATTTACTCAGGCGGCTCTACGGTAGCGTGGATGGGCATTTCTTCTCCGTGGATGTGGTTCTACCTGTAGGAGTCGGGATAGGTTGGAGTCGTGGTTAGGGATGGCAATGGGGCGGGGACTCCCCGTTCCCCGCGGGGAATCCCCGCGACGGGAACGGGGATGGGGATTTTAAACGGGGATGGGGGGCAAAGTGATTCCCCGCGCGGGGACGGGGATGGGGATGGGGGATAGTAGTCCCCACCCCGATCCCCGCCCCGCCCCGCCCCGTCCCCGTTGGGGACCCCCGCGGGGATCCCCGATAGTGAGTATGAAATCCCCAATGTTGTTTATATCTTACCTAAGTTTAAATAGTTTTTCTTTTATTTTTAAACTTTTATCTTATAATTTACATTTATGAGATATTATATGTAATATTTATATTATATTTTTTTACATAACTTTAATAATATCTTATAATTTTATATTAAATGGGGGAAAACCATGGATTTTAAACGGGGAACCCGACGGGAAAACCCGCGGGGAATACAAACGGGGAAAATTAAGTGGGGACGGAGATTCCCCAATGGGGACGGGGACCCGATGGGGATGGGGACGGTGGATATTTTTTATCTCCGAGCGGGGACGGGGACGGGGACGGGGAGACATTTTTCAAACGGGGAAGGGGACGGGGATGGTACTCCCCGCCCCGAACCCGCCCCGTTGCCATCCCTAGTCGTGGTAGTGTGTATCGTGGCGTCTCCGCTACTCGGGGTTGACTGCTTCCCTGGAGTTTCGTCCTCACTTCCCATAAGATGATTGGATCCTGATGTATCGATGACCTACGGTTTTGCTTCAGAGTGGTGTTTTTGCGGGGGAGGATTCGCCCTTCCCTTTAGCTCTGCTACTGCCAAACGGATGCCCTGTAGCACAGTCCCTAGTTGGCTCTTCGCTTGCTTCCCTCGTTTCAACTTGTGCATCAGAACCAAGCTATCAATCTCACACACACATGGGTTACTCCCGTCTCAGCACAAGCCATCACCGCACCGCCCACTGTGCCGCCTCCGCTTCCGCTAGCTTGACATCTTCAGTGGCCAGTGGGTTGTATCTCCTTATATTCCAAGAACCCCAGCTGACCCTCCTTGTCCCGATTCCCGAACCACAAACCCAATCCTGACTTGCCACAGAAGTTGTAAATAAATTTGTATTGTAATAGTAAATCAGATAAGGGGATTTAACACCTGGGATTCTTATGGGCCAAGTGTTTTCGCAAGAATGGAAATAGAATCACAATCTTCAAATATTTTTCAATATGATTTTTTAACAAATATCGTTTTAAAAAATATCCAGATTACAATTGACTTGAAAATAAATCCATCATTCATGAGTCCAAAAATGAACAATTCGGGTTAAAAACAAATTTGCTATTGCTTTTACAGGACATATAATTACTGACGTTGATATTCAATAACCAAAAACATGTCGCACAAATGTAAATGTTCTTCGAAACCATGACTTTTTGATGAATGAAGCACATAAGTTTGACTAGTAAGTAGCAGATTACAAATTATTTTAGTCTGAAAACAAGCAGAGCTAGCCAGTCGAGCAACTCGTTAAGAGTACTTATTATCAGAAATATTAAAAATTAGAAGAAGCCCAAATAATAAAGCCACAGAAGATGAAAAACTGAAAACCCATCTAGGTAATAAAGGTGCAGAATTAAACAAAACTAGCCTTTGCGTTCACCCATCTCTAAATTCTAATACCATAAGCTACTGAACAACTAGCTAGTGATTTCTCAATAAAACCCAAAAAGAAAAAGAAAAAGAAAAATCAAACTGTCATTACCAAACATTACACCCTTGGTCTGATCTTACTCGGTTGATCTGATCCAGCACAACAAGATGCAGCCAGCAATTCATGATTTTGACCCATTGTCTGAAGTTCAAGATTTGCGCAGCTCGGCAGGACCGTGCGCAAAGTGACACTTATCCCCAAAGGGGCAAGTGCCCTTGGAAAACTTCTCACAGAGCTTAGTCTTGAAGTAATTCGAGGATACCGGGCCCCCGCCCGGAGGTCCGTGGCATCTAGGAGGGCCTGTCGAACGCAGGTTGCGAATAAGCTCTTCAACCATTGCATTGGCCTCCTTGATCTGCTCAAAGGTGCCCTCAAGCTCGATGTTCTTCAGGTTGGGATCAGACTCGTGATCTCGGATGGCCAGCTTCGCACCAGTCTGTCGAGAGATCTGCTTCGAGTTCACACCACCCTTCCCGATGATGGCCCCGGCTAAGGAGGCGTCAATGCTGACCTTGGCAGAGGCGGAAGTGCCGAAACTGGAAGAAAGACCAGAGTTGGGAGGCTCATTGCGTCCAGGAAAGCGACCGGTGGGGCCCATGCTGCGGTAATCGTCATGGGCTGGAGCTGCAGGCTTGCCAAGTTCCCACTCTCCATGGGCGAAATGGCACTTGTCGCCGAATCTGCAGCCTTCAGCAGTGTTGTACTTGTTGCACATCCGGCTTTTTACAGAGGGTGATTGCCCGGAACCATTGGGCATTGGAGGCGGAGGACCCATGTTTCTGGATGGTGGGGGCAAAGAAGGTCGGAGATTCGGCATGTTGGCAGCAGCATTGTAACCTCCGGGAACAAAATGAAGGAAGTGACAGCTCTCACCAAATGGGCATCCAGAAAAGCTAACATAAGAAGATTGAACAACAGTAAGTCAAAGCTGAAATAGTCAAGTAGAGCTAATGAAGATAGTAAAGAACAGGGATCAATGCTTCTACCTGTAACAGCATAAAGTATTAAAGATACCAGTTAATATACTTATCATTTGATAAAATTACAACGATGAATGCATGCTCAGAGAACACAGTATGACAACAAGTTAATCACAACTTTTAAACTAGTGATGACAAGACATTCCTATCTGATGACTTCCAAACCAGAAAAACCTCCAACATTAAGACAAAGGGCAAAGTAATCAGTTTCTGACAAGGGCAAAAGAGATATCTTGACAGGGATTGACTAAATTTGTTGACTCTCAAGCACGAATATGTTCAACAGTCCAAACTAAAGAGTGAATTGGGAATCCTTTGTGAATTGTGAGATGTGTATATCATCAAAATTTGCAGAAAACAATCAAATACAAACTGAGGAGAAAAGAAACCAAAAGAAGTGAAACTAAACCATTACAAGATAATGAAACTCTACCATTGCAATCAAGAAGCATTGGACAACTTTTTCCCCCAAGGAGAATGAATGTGATTAAGTGAATCAGACTTTAAAATCACTACAATCAAACAATCTTAAGTTTCAATCCACCAACCAAGCCTAGGGATAAGGCAATAACAGCAACCACATTTTAATGGTCCCAACTCCAAAGTCAATATCCCACTATAAAGAGTCTACTAATCCTTCTCTGTATAACAGTGAACTTAATGCCCTCACTAACCATCATATACACAAACATAAGCACATTACCATTCCTAGACTGCAGACATATGCAAGTCAACAAAATTACACTGCCAAAATATCTTAAACACTGACATTAATATATCAATTGCAATTTGCAAAAGTTCATTGTCGGCTTAAATGGACATGATTTATTTTCTGAGCTGCACGAGAGTGTCATTACAGCTTTGTCCAACAGAAGTGACAACGGAAGAAGCTAATTGCTCTAGTGTATACTTGATACATTTCTAGTATAATTAGAATTGTATAAACATTAACAATGAAGTATAAGATGAAATTTTAAATCATTATATTAGATAGATGAAGATTTGAACCTGAAGAACTTGGTGCAAGGCTTTGATTTGCTTCCTATACCAGTTGATTCCGATTCTGTTGCAAGAAATTAATGGCTTATACTCGGTTAGAATAATTCAATGATTCTTTCTTCCAAAACCTTCATAGTATAAACAATTAATTAAATTTAAATAACCAGCTCCAGATCTAGAAGCTTCATTCCTTCGCAACGATTTCCATAGTTATTTTCAATTTCGAAAGACAAAATCTTTGGCACAAAGGGCTATTGTTCTAATCCATCACATTCTATGTTCAGATCCGATGAAAGATGAGGATAACTTCGCATCCAACTGAGCGGCGAAGAAGTAAAATCGAGAACCAGAGAAGGAAATCTAACGAAAGCAACAACGACTGCGAATAGAAAACAGAACCGGGGAAAAATCCATCGACATCGTAGCTAGAAGAAGCATAAGCAGAAGAAAAAAGTACCTTGCTTGTGTCTCTTCATCCCTCCATTAGAGTGCGGAGCTCCATCCCCTCGACCTCTCTTCTTAAAATCCATTGAAACTTAGCAGACGATACGAGAGCGAGCGTTTGAGAACGGAGGGTGTCGCTGGAACAGAGATTGGGAATTTGAAGAGTACAAATCGACGCTGCAACAAAGGAAAAAGATAGAGAGCTCCGGCGGACCCTAACCCTAGAACTAGAAGGGTTTAGCAGAGGCGGAGAAAGAGGAAAGGAGGTGAAATTAGGGCTTTTTGCGAAAAGCAAAATATCAACTTGAATTTGGCAACGTTTTGAGGAATCCTAAAACCCGTTATTTTAATTAAATATTAAAAAAAAATTCTTGATATATGAATTGAAAAAAATCTTATCTTATATTACCAAGAATAGCGTAGGTCTCGTTCCATGTACGGAGAATACATTAATACAATATTATAAATAACTTAGATAAATTCCAATAAATAAAAAATAATACTCCCTCCGTCCAATAATACATTGGTTTTTAGAGGTAAGTTTTTTGTCCAATAATAGATGGGCTTTTATGTTTTCTAGGTAGAAAGTTGTAATGATTTGTATTGATTTGTGCGTTGTTGACTTTTTAAAATAATTTAATTGGTTAAAATGTGTAGTGGGTGTTAAAAAATACTGTAATAAAATTTATATAAAAGTTAGTGCAATAATAATGTTTTTTTAAAGTAAAGTGTTTTATTAAAACATGTGCAAAAGCTCAAAAGTCCATGTATTTTAGGACGGATGGAGTAATATAAATATAAATCAGTTTTCACTTTTCACCAAAAAATAATAGTAGATATAAATAAAATTATTTCGACGGATTAAAAAAAATCTAAATATATTTTATTTAAATTCTCTAAAAATATAAATAAAATTCACATTTATAAGGTAAAAATTTGTTTCTAATCTACCATTAATTAAATCTCGTGTAATTAAATATTGTTTTTAAAATAACAACCACAACACGCCACATAGTACGTTATGCATTGGTTTTAATATATGTACTAGTTTTATTACTTCCCGTTGAGCGATTTTTGAATAAATTTTATCGTATAAAACATCTTTGAATTAATATAAATTACTACTCCATATAAAGTAAATATATAGTTTTCAATTATCTTGTGTTTTTTAGAATGTAAACATGTTTGAATCTAGATTAATCATATAATTTGATACGGTTGTTGGAATTTAATAAACTTTCAAAAACTTTATCTTCTTGTGCAAAAGTTATCCTAAATTAATTATTTTTATTTTATTTTCTTCTTCTACTTTTATCTCAATCCATAAGAATTGTTTTAATAATTCCATGGCTTAAATTAGGCAAAGAGCTAGATTTGTTAGCACTATATTCACTTTTAACTATTCACTTTAAATATAATTAGGTAAATTAGGTAAAAAAATTATAATACGTGTTAAATTAGGTCAAAAAAATCCCGATATGAATAATATTAGATAGATTTATCTAGAACGATAAGTTCTCTACCTAATTAAGATTTAATGTTGAATATTCATATAAAAAAACTAATTAAGATATAAGTTATATTGGGTAGATTATTTTATCTAAAAAAATAGTTTTTACCTAACTATATTAGTTTATTAGTTGATCTGGCTAAAAAATATAATACCATTTTAATCCATAATATAACACGAATGAAAAAATAATAATATTTTAATCCAGAAAATGTCATGTATGCGAATGCACTAAAGCCCGTTTCAGGCATCTCCTTTATTATATTATTAATATAGATATAGATATATATAGTTGTATGCATTTTTTTTTTAAAAAAAAACATTTTTGATGCTTGTCTAGACATTGTTAATATACTTGACATAAATTGGTCGTTGAGACACCATCAAAATGTTTGGCGTTTGGTAATTTTACTATTTGTTTACAATTTGAGATTGAATTTTTATTATTTTATTTTATTAATGTAGAAATTATGGATTATGATATTTATTTGAACATGTTTATATGATTTTATATTTGAATCTAATGTGATCATGATTTTTTTTTGACAGTAGGCAAACAATAGGAATGTTTTGCTAAAGATGCAAGGCACTTCCTTGATCATCCTGCGGCCTGCAGGATGATGTTATAAAGATCCCTGTTAAAAGAGAGTGTGGACATATTACAATTTCCCCTACTCTTAGCGACATAATCTGTTACCTTATTTGCTTCTCTATGATCATGATATTTATTTGATTTGTATTATGTTTTTTTACAGTATTAAAAGATGTTAATGCCTTTTAAAATGTTTAGCTCATTACATGATATGAGTTTTTGATATGGTAAATAGATAAATAAATAAAAAAGAACAAATAGACATTTTATCCGTTAAAAAACTGCAAATAAGGTCATTGTTATAAAGTCACTTGTTGTGTGGATGTTTCACCTTCTCTAACCTCCCACTACTTTTGCTCTTACCTTGTAATCCCCTATTTATATGGGTCTTTAGAACCCTAATAGAATACACAGACATTTGGTTCCTCTGCTCTCTGTCTCATCTTTGCTCTCTTCTTACCGATATTCTAACACGTTATCAGCACGAACCTCTACCTAAATCGATTGCCTTGCCAAATCAGTGTCAATACAAAGATTATTGATTTTGTGCAGGAACTAACTTTCAGTAGCCAATTCCACCGCCACCTTCAATCTTCGTCGATCTCCCCAACGACTCGACGGAAAGGTGCCCCGGACTGCAAGGCAGAGGAGAAGTGCGCGAATCGGGTTGGGGACATCACCCACGCACCGTTGATTACGCCTTTCAAAGGTGCTGCTTGGCTGGATCTGGGAGGCCACCGCTGCTCGTGGGTGATCCTCACCGGCTTCCCGGTGGTCGAAATATGCGCCAACCTCATCGACATCCCTTCGATCTTCAGGACATTATAATCTTTATTTATCCTTTGATTTCCTTCTTCGATTAATTTCATTATACTGATCGATCGATCGAAAGGATTGCTTGCAGGTTGATCGATAGCCTAGGGGCTTAAGATCGAGGATGGTAGGCGGCGCTGAGTAATGCCGATGAAGAAGAAAGGCGGCGCTCCAGAAGATCAAGGAAGATGAGATCCTCCTCAACCTCGATCCCCTTCTCCATACGGTGCCGGTACTTACGCCTATCTTGCTCGAACTCAAGAGGCGCGCCCGCAAAAGTTTTCTCCTTCGATCAATCCCCAATAGATCGGAATCCACCGATCCATGTTCAGATAGCGCCGGAACGACGGTGATGGAGGAAGAGTAGTCGCCGAGCCTGGTGCACGGGATAGTCGGAAGTCGGAACGAAGCGTCGATCTTTGCAAACGTACACAAAGAGGAAGAAGAAGGGTGTGGTTCCAAATTTACAAATCCAGCCCCGGAAATCTCAAAAAATCGCATATAAGCCTATACTTTTCTGATAGTTACATAAAAGAGCTAAACTTCTAGGGTTGCAAAATTTTGTCCTAGTGAAGGTTCCGATATCCATCCCCGAAGTGAAGATTGAGCTCATGAAATAGATAAACACATTCCCAGAAGAGGATGTGTATACAACCCGAAGTAGAAGTGGATGAATAAACTATAAAATAAATTTACCCTGTAGCTAAATCAATTTAATCTCCCGAAGTAGATTAATATACATGTCTCCCGAAGTAGGCGAATAGATAAATCTCATCCTCGCAGAGATGATCGAGCCGATAAATTTCATCCCCGTAGAGATGAAATTATATTTATTATTTATGTTTAGTTAATTCATATGCATGTTAATTTTATTTTATTTAAACTATACGGAGTATTTGTTTTCTCTCATCCCCGAAGTAGATGAACGAAACCATCACATCTCCCGAATTAGATGAGCGGGCACATCTCTCAAAAGAGATTAATGTTCTCATCTCCTGAAGTAGGTGAATGAACAAGTCGTATCTTTAAGATAGACCGATTAATTTCATCCCTTAAGCGAAGCGATGAACCAAATATTTTCATCCCTGTAGTGATGCATCAATGATTATCCTTTTATTTTATTTTATTTACTTGTATTTGTATTTGTATATTATATTTTTATTCTTCATCTCCCGAAGTAGATGAATAGACAAATCTTCCGAAGTAGATGAATGATAAACCGCACCCTCGTAGGGACGAACCGGTAAACGTCATCCTTGTAGTGATGATTCGTGTATATCCAGATAAACAAATCAACTATGATCCTTAATGTTTCTCAATCAGTTTCCCGCAGTAAACGATAAAATTGCATATAAGAATACCGCCTCCTGACGTAGGTGATAAAAGGTCTCGAAGATCTATTTTAAACTTTCTTGTCACTCGAAGTTGGCATGAATTTTATTTACTTATTTAAGATTATTGTTGTTCATATTCATATTTCTTAATAGCAGTATGCTTTACTATTTAGTATTATCTTTTACATAATTTTATTATTTTTATTCCCTTAATGCACCATATTGTGAGTTTTCATTAAAGCATGCATAAGAGCTTGAAGACTCTAATTTCATATTCTTATAAACTCTTGAAGAGTATAAGATCTTATTTTAAACATTTGTACTCTTGAAGAAGTACATGGAATATGGGTTATGGCATATTCAGAACTATTTTTATTTGGTTAGTACAACCAATATAAATAACCACAAAACATGATCCGGTTGACAAGGCCACTTCCTGACAATCCTCTAAGCATTGCCCGAAGCATGCCCTTCTTGTAGAGGGTGTAAAAGAGGTAATGGTTAAGCGCGCAACCAATGTTATTGTCGTGGCTTATAACTAGATCATCATTGTACGGTTAATTCTAATGTCCCGAAGAACATTATGAATAAGGATAAAGTGTATCTAATGAATACATGTAGTTGGTCATTAGTTCCATACCTGTAGTATGACACCAACAGAAGTTCTGAAAATACCCAGTTAACGGCATCTGATTAAATAAATGGATCACCATATACAAAGTTCAATGGTTAGAATGTTTTACCATTGAAACTTATGATATCACTAACTAGAAGTTAGTTGATGATAAAATCTTATTCTTTGTGGCATTTGGTCGCTCAAGAAAAACAATGATTTGCAAGATCATTGAAATTCACATGAATACCCACCAAAAGGACTAGAAGATCCTAGGACCGGAAGATCCTCAATAAGGGTGACCATACATGTACGGCTTGTTCTCTTGGCAAAATAAACAAGACTGTCTATAATAAAGAGTAAATGAAAAGTCTCTTATGTCTCTTGATCAAGTTCAATGAGACAACTACGAACATAAAACATCGGCATATGGACCAATGTTATTCCAATATAGATGCCTTAACACATTGGTCATATGAAAAGGCAGAGAATGTTTGAGGAGCATATAGTAGCTCACAACGACCGAGAAGAGTCGTTAGTCAAATGGGCCCATGCAGTTTTGCATTTCGAATTTGACACAATAACTTCTCTCGAATTATCTCCAGAAGAGAATGTATGTTCCGAGGCCTCCTCCAAAATTAACTAAAAGACCACAAAGAAGTTGAATGATACATGGGGTTTGAGTCCCTAATGATATCAAATACCTCGAGCTTTAGAAAGGTGATCAAATGCTCGGTATTTAGGGGGAGAGGAAATGAGACTACACTAAAAAAGAGATTGCATGAAAGCAACTTTTCTATATATCATTTGGGATCCGCGGATCAATGAAAGTGAACCAGAAGTTCAACACTTATGTACACCAAATGATAGTTACATGGTTTAGCATAAAGCCATCAAATGCATTTACTAAGGCCAAGAGAGTGACTAAGTCACGTATATTGCACTAGCTAGCTCATTTGGAGGTTCCAAAAGTAACTCCGAAAACCAACAAAATCAAGTGAGTCTCAAATACACCAGAAGTGTTGAAGATCATTAGGCTCTCGCTCTAGGATTCCTCAAAAGGGGAAAGAGCTCATGGAAATATGATGATCACCAATCAAATCATGGATGTCGACATCGAAATGATGGTAAAAGAGATATGAAGAAGAAATTCATGCAAAGATGAATTCTTTAATCCTGATGTTATTGGACCTGTAGTTCCAACATCGGAATCTATAACATCATTGGTTTTAAGTGGGTGTTTATACAAAACCGCAATAAGCGAAATGAAGCTATAACAAGATAGATTGCATAAAAGTCTATAGTGGATGATATGAAAATATATTCACCAGTAGTGGATATAATATTAGGCTTTCAAATGAACCGACTCCAACCGTAAGTTGACAGACATAATAGTTGTATACTCCAATTGATCATTCATAAAAGAATATAAGTGAAAATGATCGATTAATTTGAAATGCCCGAAGCATCAATATGAAAGTCTCGTCATATGTACACGATTAAGCCAAAGGGTGCTTATAGTACTTGAAGTATTGTGTAAGTGGTGACATAGTGTATTGAGTCTTGAAGTATTATACACAACGTTGTACTCTTTTCCTTAATCTTGGTTTTTATCCCATAGGGTTTTTCCAAGGTAAGGTTTTTAATGAGGCAATTTATACACCATATATACATACATCAGATCCCCCGTATCAAACAATGAAAGGCACACTAGGTCCGGAAGTACCTTATATTTGTGCATTGAAAGGAGCTCATCACCAAAGACAAGGAAGTCTATTGCATCGAACTCGAGTGTGATACATGAAGACATTTTAGCTTGCACACATCGAAGATATTATTCAGACTCGACAATGCAACTCATGAAGTCAGTATTATCAAGAAGTTCGAAGAGCTTATTAGGATGAGAAAGCTGCAAGAAGAATGTTGAATTCAGGGGGAGAATATACGCACTGCACTCTTTTTCCCTTCGATCAGGTTTTGTCCCACTGGGTTTTCCTGACAAGGTTTTTAATGAGGCAGTATCATCAAAGCGTATCAAATGACATCTGTACTCTTTTTCCCTTAGTCATAGTTTTTGTCCCATTGGGTTTTTTCTAGGCGAGGTTTTTAACGAGACAGGTTGTAATGTTAGAGGTGTACATCCAAGGGGGAGTGTTATAAAGTCACTTGTTGTGTGGATGTTTCACCTTCTCTAACCTCCCACTACTTTTGCTCTTACCTTGTAATCCCCTATTTATATGGGTCTTTAGAACCCTAATAGAATACACAGACATTTGGTTCCTCTGCTCTCTGTCTCATCTTTGCTCTCTTCTTACCGATATTCTAACAGTCATCAAATTGTCTTGACATTTACTGGGACCCTACCATTAAACATCCACTAAGAATCTTTTAGAACATTAGTTAAATCTACTAAAACAAAAATAAAATGTCCTCTAAACTATCTTAATTTATAACATTGTCACAATTCCTCCAACCCGTTCCCCAAAACAAAACAAAAATACTTGCATCCCAAAATAAACAAAACACAAAGTAATCAAGAAAATATCGAGCTCAATACCTATTCTAAGAACTTTAGTAGATTGGAAGTCATGTTATGGTTTGATTGATTGTTGAAAATTGAGTTAATAGTATGGATTTTTTTTGTTTGTTTATGTGCGAGAAAAGTAATTCAAATGCATCAATTTGAATGATTTATTGTATTTTTATTTGACGGTTCAAAAACTAGCACAATCAATGTCATTGTGGCCGCAATATATTTTATTCACTGCAAACAATGTTTGAGCTTTTCCCTTCATACTTTTTTTTTATTAGGTAAAAATTCGAAGGTCAGCCAGGCCTGACTCATCGAGAGGCCGACCAAAGTCGGCAGACGGCGAACCGTCTAACAAAGCAATCTAAAACAGAAATACAAATAACAAGCGAAATGAACCAAGCAGAAAGAAACTTTATAACTAAGACGTTCTAAGAAGACCAAACACTCGAAACGCTGGGGAAGCCATCGAAGAACGCAGCCAAGCACCACCGAACAGTAGCACCGCGGGCCAGTAGTACAGCAGAACCTTAACTCCTGTGGGTAGTGCAGACGAACTCCAAGGAAACTCTATCCCGGATACGGAGTCGCCCTGAGCGCACCACCACGACCCCAGCCAAACCCGACTACAAACTCCACGCCCCCTCAACCAAGCAGAAGATCCCCTAGAACATCGGAAATAGAGCCGCAAACTGCTCGAAACAAACCGCCAACAAAATTTCACCTACACAAAATCGACAAGCCCTTACGGGATTTTCTCAAACCCTTTCGGGTGGTTATACTCAAAACCCATCAGGGAAGACCCTTTCGGGAGGGATTTAGACAAGGCCCTTTCGAGGTTTTTTTTTTTTGGACAAATCCTCATCCTTGGGCCCGACGGACCGAAGCTTGGGCCCGAAGGACCCAAAGCTTGGGCCCGACGGACCAAGGGAGAGAGGAGAGAGCGCAGATGACGCCGATCGAGCGCCACCACACACACACTGAACAAGCGCCAGGAGGCCGGTGATGACCAGAGGCGGTTTGAAAGGAGGAGGCGGCGTACCGAAGACACCACCGACTCCGCGCCGACACCATGTACGCAGAAATCAGAACCAACAGGAGAGGCCAAAATGGAGAGTAGCGAACAAACGATCGTCACTACCGAGCCAACGAACCCCGAAGAGACGAAAACGACTAGGCAATCGATGATCGCCGAGCCCAAAACCCCCAAAAACCAGGCTGCGAGGGAGACGGGACGGAGGGTTCAAATTTAGGGTTACACACCCACACCAAATCGAGCCCAAATCTCACCGGGAGGAGGTCAATCGACCACCATAAGGCCAGAAACGGAGCCGATGAGGGGCGAGAAGGTCTGATAGAGGGATATGGCGGAGGATTAGCACTGGCGATTGAAGAAGACGATGGAAGTTTGGGGGCGCGTGGCCCCTAAGGGCCAGCGCGTTCTCTCCTTTATTGCCTCTCTCTCTTACTCACGAAAATGAAATTCCTTTTTCCCTTCATACTAAATATAAATAAAATTGCTTGACCAAAAAAATATATATATAAATAAATTTTTCGATTACAATTCATCCAACATTTCCTTTATATAGGTTTTATATTAATAATGAACAATTAAAAATAAATAAATAAAATGGTGGAATTCACATTTGATCTTCTAAAATTTCAAGCCAAATTTGGCCTTTATTTTAGAAATATGCCAAAAAAAAATTTGGTCAAAATGGGTTTTGGTCTATGATGGGAGAAAAAAAAAGACTAAGAGCATCAACAACCAAGGGTTTTGGTTACCTTAAGGTCACTAAAAGGTAACCCCTTTCTTGTGGCTTATACCTTAAGGTAAGGGAATGGAAGAGGTTACCTTGGTAGAGAGAGGTAACCTCTTCCCTTTTGTAATTTTGTTTTCTTTTTTTTTAATAAAAAAAGTAAAGGAAAGATGTGATTTTACACATGATAGAGGGAAAGAAAAGGTGAAAATAAATTTCAAAAGGGGTAAGAGGTTTCCCATGGTTATAGAACAAACCTTATAAGATAAGGTAGAAAAAGTGAAAAAATATTTAAACAAAAAAATAAATGAGGTGTAAAATTAGAATAAGATGAGAGAAAATAAAATGGGTAAGAGGTCTCCCCATGATTGTTGATGGTCTAAAACCCATTTTATAGCCTATGGCTGGAAATGCCGAGGAATATCTTGATAACATTTGTAATTAATTCTTTTTTATTTTTTGGTTAGGACATTTGTAACTACTCTTGTTAGATGATGAAACTCTTAAATATAATCTCTTGAAAAAAATCAACTTTTAATTATATCGGTCTAGGCTTTGTTAATTTAAAAACTGTTTTTGTTATGTTGTTGCATGTTTATTGTTGTTGACGTTACTTTCTTATTCAATACCTGTTTTTGTTATGTTTTCATACAACATGCAACAACACCAAACATGCAAGGAATGACCAAATCCAAATGAAAATTAAAGATTGATAAACATAATTTTGGAAGTCAGTTTTTCAAAACATCTTTACAAAATTCACAATAAGGGTTTCGTCCCCTGTTACAAAATGAGTGAACGGCAGACACATCGTGATACCAAGGAACTCAAGGGGATAGTGAAAGTTTGACGATCTACAGATTCAATGTTTTCAAATATAAACAAGCATCGCTCAGTGGCAAACGCTACAAAATCATCAAGGTCGGAGACATAACTGAGGTTAGGAGTCAAAATGCCTACAGCTTTACACCCTAAATAAATAAAAGGCACACCTTCGACTTAAATGAACCTTCGCTTTTTCCCTCTAATACTAGCGCCCTTCACATCAATGCCATCGGCATCAGGAGAGTCCTCAACAACCGAATGTTCTTGAATCACAAGTCCGCGGTTCCTAGAACGTTTCCTGATTGGGGTTGTCGCTGGAGCAGCAGTTTCAGGTTCAGCAAAAGTTGCATTGTGTACAGCATTGGAAGATCCTGCAAGGACTGTTGGTTCCCTTTGTGGCATCAGCTCCTCCCCTTCCTTGACAGAATCTAACATCAGCTGTGTCATTCAAAGCAGCGCATATTTTAGGGTAATTCTTTCAAACTAGATTCACATAGTGCGGAAGTAAAAACAACACCGATATTCATAGACCATCTAACTGGAAGCGCTAGAGGCCATGTTAACAAAAGCCTGTGATGCAAATCAAATGGGGACCAATACTGACAGCAAAGACATGGTATAGAACTAGAAAATGAGCACCAAATCAAGAATTCAGGATCAAATTTTGGGAGAGAAATCAAATGCATATTATGGGTACTGGAGATCAAACGCCGCAGACCTAGAATATGGATAAAATTTTGGTAGAATTGTGAGGTTAGTAGAACTCCAGAGGAAATTTAATCCATTAAACACTAGCTAAGAAAGTTGGCAACAGATCTGTTTATGCAGCTGTTCCAATATATAATGGAGCAGCCTAATTTATAAAGAACATGATTCAGAGTCAACAATACTAAACATTTACAATTGTAAAGAAGGTAGGGAATGTTACCTGGGAGCTAATAATACACATAACAACTATAACCATGGTATGCAATAACATTAGAAGTAAACTAATGGATCCCTGAATTATGTGGTATGAAATATAAAGCAGAGCCAATAATGAAGAATTACAATTATAACCATAGTACACAATGTGATACAAACCCAATTAATTAATTTTATTAGCTCTAATTTAATTCATATATTTTGTTTTTCTGCATTTTCTAAATTGTTTCTCCAATTTTCCAATCCCACTTCCTAGTTTTTACTTTTTACGCATTTCCCCAGTTTACTCCACTACCATGTTTTCCACATTTTTTAATTTTAGTTATTTAGTAATTAATTTGTTTTCAAGTTAGTTATTCATTTTCCCAGTATAAAAAATGGAACAGGAAAACTTGTAAACGATCATGAATTCGAACTTAATCAGTGGCATCTGACTTTCCTTCACTTGCAGAAGAGTGAGATGCCTGCCTTCACTCTCCAGCTTCTATTGTTGTTGTTCAGTTCCTATCACATTGCTAATAAAAGCCACTGATTACACATTAATAAGCTTCAACCATAATGATCATTCAAATTGAGGGACCTTTCTTAGAAACCATCTTCTATGTTGGTTCGCAATATGTTTACCAATTCAAAACAACCTTACTACTACATTTTTTTTTTTTAATTCATTCAATAAGCACCCTACCATAAGGCAAAGGACTTCGATGTGAGAAATAGCACAATACTACAAAAGCAAGAATCACGTTAAGAATATAGCATTGGTAGATGAGTTAACAGCACCCATTAGCTATTTGGCAGATTTAAAACGTCAGCACTCTACAAGTAAACCAAAGAGTAACAAATGGAAAGTGAAAGTTTTAATAAGGTACATAATTCTTCATTTGTATGATACCATGTCAATTTAAACTGATTTCTCACTTCAATTTAAACTGATGTCAATTTAAACTGATTTCAGTACCTTCCAATCCTTGAAGTCAAATCTGAAGACAAAATGACTGTAGGAAACCTCTCCAGAAGCTACAGCATTAGCAGCCGGTGCGTTCTTTGGAACTGTTGAACAAAGCATATGAATGTAAACTACAGGGATAATCTCACAAGTAGTGAAAACAGCAACAATCATCTAAATAAAAATAAATCGGCAAACTGTGACCTTACCAACAAAATGGCATCCATCCTCATCCACTGCGATTTCAGCCCTTCCATCTTTAGCCAGAAATGATAGAGCAAACAAGTTCTCCACCGTTTGGGCAAAAGAGACCCTGTTCAGAATCAGCACCTCCAACTGGACCTTCCTATTTTTCTTCAAAATATTGAACATTGTTAACATATTCTTATCAGTATCAGTCATTTCTTCCTTCTTGTGACTCAGCTGCAAAACCAATAAAAAGCCTGTGTCAAAATGCATGGTTATCCACTTACCAAATACCATATAAACAAGGAAAGACAAAAGGAGACAATATAGTTGTGCAACACAAATGGGGGAAAGTAAAGATAATTGGTATTAACATCTAACATGAGTGATCTTTTTTCAAAATTACAAGGCTGTATTACGTTTCTTCAAAGATTCTAATCAGAACAACTAGTTAGAGACAAGTTCTAAAATTGGTTGACAAAAAATAACTAGGATTAAAACTTGGATATGACACCTCTTCAGGACGATCCTTCTCTGCAGACCTATTATATCTTATTCGAACGGCGGTCCTTCGTTGTTTCAGCTTAAATTCAACATTCATAGGTCCAAGCCTGCACATCATGAACAAAGAAATATATAAGCCACTACTGAATTTGCAATAAAACAAAATAAAATATGCTAGTAGCTGTTACATGGTATAGCATCCTGAAGCCCTGTTAAAAATGTGTGAGACAGCAAGGCCAATTTCCTTCCAAAGAATAGTGTATCCCGAACCCTCAGTGCTTCCATTTGATCCATCTTCCTGAGAAAAGTCTCTAATCAACGCATTTAGAAAATCTCCTGGGGTAACTCCTTCACTTTTATGTGCCTTAACAGAGGTGAGCAAATTGTTGGTTATGTCCAACAACGCCTCTGCATCAGCTACCTGCTCCCTTGGCTTGTGAACTGAAATTTCAAGTACAGAGTGCAGACACAGTAAGCCAATAGATGACAACAATAGAATGGATAACTTCAAAAGTGTTTCCCAACAGGTTTTGCTACAAAAAGACATCTTCAGAGTGTTATCAATGAATTAGTAAACTGAAATTTGTTTGTCACTCATTGACCACAATGCAGTAGTTCTACTATAGTAAGCAAACTCTTGCCGGCTAAAAAAATGAGTAGATACCTTGTTGGTGCAAAGCCTGGACTTCACTGATGATTGAATCAAACTTCTCAGAGCCAGGTCTGTATATTTCGTCCCTTTCCTCTACAGATTCACAATTTCAAATAGAAATGTTAACACTAGGCGCAAATCCATCAATCATAACACAGCAACTATATAGACTATGAAATGCCAATTTCAGAAGAAAAAAATCAGATCCAAGCAAAGCAAAATTATAAATACTGGCAAGAGAAAGGATAGAGAACCATGTATTAGATTCTTGACATCATTGTAACGACGACGAATGGCTCGCCTCTCAGCAACATCTTGTTCCGGTACATTCTGCTGCTGCTCATGGCGTAGATTCGCCGACGGTTCCACCACTACACGTCCCCGTCTCGGCGGCTGATTTTGCTGTTGCTGTTGTTTTGGAATAGTGTCGTTGGAATCAGTAACGCTGCGAGGTTTGGAAGTTCTGCAATTACGCTCCTCGCGGCTCGGATTCGGCTCCGCTTTCACGACTCTGGCCATGACGAATTCACAGGAAGAAGAAGACGGTGAGTGAATTCGGCGTCAAAGAAAACGATCGGAAACTAGAAACCCTGATTTGGAGGAAAGAGAATTCGGAACGATTGGGGATTTGGGGGTTACGAAGACACTGAAAGCTCTTTATATGGAAGATTTTCAGATTGAGGGAGGGAAATCTCCCGCTCCATTGGGGGTTACGAAGACACGATTTGGGATATTTTGAATCGTGCCGAGGAAGCTTGGGTATTTTTTAATTTGGAAAAAATACACCTAATTTCCATTTTCCAATTTTTTGATAAATTTTTAAGATAATGGACTTTATAGACCATTTTCATTGTTTTTTGAAGTTTATAGACCCCATAATAAATTATTTGATTATATAGACATTTCAATATATATTGTTCCATTTATACCATTCAATGGTTTTTATTTATTTAAAAGTTAACATCTTTAATAATATATTTAAAAAATGGGTACAAAAAATCTTCAAATTAAATATAATATAGATTATAGGGAAAAAAATTAATAGTTTAATATATTCAATCCCTAATAAAATATCTAAGTACGTACATTGCAATTAACATTATTAATTATTGTAACACAATAACTCGTGTATTGTGATACAATATTTCACCTTTATTGTAATACAGTAGACCAAAGAGATTCTATATTGTGATACGATGAATAAGTTAGTGTAATTATTCATGTATTACAATAAATATAATTTTTTATTGTAAATATATGTATTGTAATTGATTAGTCTAATCGCATATGTAAATATTACAAACAACGCTAATGTCAATATATAGTTTTCAATTTTAGTCTAATCGCATATGTAAATTTATAATTATCGTTAACTACTTTTAAAAATAGTTTTCAATTTGATTGTTAAAGTTTTTTTTTTTTTTTACAGTGGGCAAACATTAGGATGGTTCTGTTTAGGAAAACAGAACACAACCTTGATCATCCCGAAGGATGATGTTACAAAGATCCATGTTCAAAGGGAGAGTAGACATATTACAGTTTATTCTACTCTTAGCAATGAAATCTGCTACTCTATTTGCTTCTCTATAACAATGCTTAAATTCAATATGATCAAAAAAGCTAGAAAGAATCTTGATTTCTTCAATTTGGCGCAAGATCTCCCATTTGATTGGTGTTGATCCAGTAATTGCTTTTACTGCTTCTAAATTGTCACCTTCAATTATGACCTTCTTGAGACTTCTCTCAATCGCTTTCTGCATGCCTGTAGAAATGGCTAGAACCTCTGCTTGGAGAACTGAACTCTGACTTATCTCCTGATGAAAAATATCAATAATATGACCATTGGAGTCCCTGATGACCCCTCCCACATAACACTGGCCAGTGGGACGCACTGAGCCATCAACGTTTATTTTAATTACTGTATTTGGGGGTTTGTTCCATTTTACCTTTTGTCGTTTATTTTGTGGGTTTATCTTAGGTATCTCATCGTTTGTTCTTTCCCAGTTTGCAATATCATTTTGAACTCTTTGAACTAGGGCTGATGGGGTGTCTAGTTTATTGTTGTTAAAGATAATGTTGTTTCTTGTTTCCCATATTATTTGCCAAATAAAGCAAAGATCTTCAAATTTTGTATTTTGATTCCTTAGTAGCATAATATCATCAATTGAGAGATTCCTTCTTTGGAGATGTATAAAAGATTTGTTGGTGATTGTTAAAGTATATTAACTTCTTATTAAACCAAAGCAATTAAGGATAAACAAATAATAACACCAACAAAAGGGTTTATATACTTAAAAGATTTATTATGGGGTTTATTAACAAAACAAATTATGAAAGAGGATCCGAATCCTCCAGTTATCTCTAAACTAAATTTTTTTTGGAGTATCTTATACCCTGGGGTATGGGATAAGATTTTTCATTTTAGAAAAAAATATATCTTTAATTAAAATGCATTATCAAAATTTTATAGAAAAAATTTGCAAAATAGGCACTTTTTTGGACGAATTTGAAGAATGTACACGTGTTTGGACAAATTAGCAAAATGTCCACTATATAACCCTAAAGATCAGACGCTCGAACCTCCCTCTCTCTCTCTCTCTCTCCGTCTCCTCCCGGTTCCAGATCCGTCGTTGCCTCATCCTCCCGGTCCCAAATCCGTCGTTGCCTCATCCTCCCGATCCCAGATCCGCCTCCTCCTAGTGATCTCCATCTCTCTTGATCTTTTGCTCTCTCGATCTCGTCTCTGGATCTATTTTGTCGACGAGAGGAAGTAAGTTTAATTGATCAATTTTGCTTGCTTTTGTTGATTCAGTTTTCATTGTCGATGGAGGAGATTCGGCAATCGGCGATGGCAACATCTCGGATTTCCTCGTCTCCTCGGAGCGAGCGAGGGAGCGAGCGATGGTCGGAGATCTCCGTCAATTAGCGAGCGATGAGCCAGAGATTGAGCGATTGAGTGAGGTCGAGCAAGGTGGACTCTGTCGATTAGTCAGGTCGAGCGAGGTGGACTCTAGCGAAATCGCGATTCCAGATCTGTGCGATTCCTCCGAGATCTCCAATTCAAGCGGCCGGTGGAGTCGGATACGAGCGTCAAGGAGGTCAAGCAGGCGGAACGGGCGAGCGGAGCGGGCGAGCGGAGCGAGGGAGGTGGTCGTAGCGAGCGGAGCGAGCGAGGTGGCCGGAGTGAGATCTCCTCCGGGTTCATCGAGTTTACAAAGGTTGAAGAAGGAATTTTTATTAAATTACAAAAATGACCTAATAAATATGGAAATTATAAAAAATATCTATATTTTATTACAAAAATCACCCTATGAATATGAGAAATTAAAAAAGGAGATTTTTTGCTAAACATGCACTTTTTTGGACAAATTGGTGAAATGTCCACTTTTTTGACAAATTAGCAAAATGTTCGCTACATATACTAATTCAATTAGATCCCAATTAACAAACATATCCCCAATTCTATCTCCAACTCTCGACTCTCTTGATCTCTCCGGCTACCTTGATCTCTTCGGCCGCTTCCTCGAGCTCGCTCGCTCTCTCGTCCTCGCCCTCTCGCTCGTCGCCGGATCTGGAGGCGAAGCTCCTTCGGCGTGGGATCTGAAGAACTGGAATGGATCGTCGTCGTTCTTGCTTTCAGATTCAATTCGAAGAACAGATCCCCAAATCTCTCTACAATTCTCCAGAATTAGATCTCTCTACCCCTCTCCCGTTCATCTTTCCCGTTTAGTTGTGTAATGAGTTGGGCCTTTTATGTACATAATGATATATGCAGTATGTAATCAATCAAAACTTGTAAAGGGATCAAAACTCCGATCCGATCAACTCGAAAAAGTTTACAAACTCGTCATTATGTCTAAACTAGACTTGAGTCATATTTGCACAGCTTACGGTTATATTTGCACAACGTACTCTTATATTTGCACGACAAAATATTTTAAAAAAAAAAACAAAAAACTAGATTTGGGTCATATTTGCACAACTTATGGTTATATTTGCACAACGTCCTCTTATATTTGCACGACAAAATCTAAAAACAAATTTTTTAAAAAAACTAGACTTGGTCATATTTGCACAACTTACGGTTTTATTTGCGCAACGTACTCTTATATTTGCACGACAAAATGTTAAAAAGGAAAAAAAACTAGACTTGGGTCATATTTTCACAACTTACGGTTATATTTGCACAACATACTTTTATTTTTGCATGACAAAATGTAAAAAAAAACTAGACTTCGGTCATATTTGTACAATTTACGGTTATAATTTGCACATCGTACTCTTATATTTGCACGACAAAATGTTAAAATAATAATAATAATAATAATAATAATAATAATTAAAACTAGACCTGGGTCATATTTGCACAACTTACGGTTATATTTGCACAACATACTCTTATATTTGCACGATGAAATGTTAAAATAATAATAAAAAAAAAACTAGACTTGGATAATATTTGCACAACGTACTCTTATTTTTGCACAACAAAATATAAAAAAAAAGACTTGGATCATATTTGCACAATTTACGTTTTATATTTGCACAAAATGCTCTTATATTTGCATGATAAAAAGTTAAAAAAAAAAAAAAACCTAGACTAGGGTCATATTTGCACAACTTATGATCATATTTGCACAACGTCCTCTTATATTTGCACGACAAAATGTTAAAAAATAAAATAAAAAAAATAATAGAATGGGGTCATATTTGCACAACTTACGGTTATATTTGCACAACGTACTCTTATTTTTGCTCATCAATAGACAATAATTGCACAACATGGGAGATTGATGAAATTTTGCTCAACATCATCTTATTTTTGCTCAACTATATGTTATTTTTGCACAACAATTGAGACTTGTGAATTTATTCTCAACATGATCTTATTTTATCTCAATATAATTTCATACTTTCTCAATAAATTATTGATCAACATGCTCTTATTTTTGCACAACATGGTCTTATTTTTGCTCATCAATAGACAATAATTGCACAACATGAGGGATTGGTGAAATTTTGCTCAGCATCATCTTATTTTTGCTCAACTATATGTTATTTTTGCACAACAATCGAGACTTGTTAATTTATACTCAATATGATCTTATTTTATATCAATGTAATTTCATACTTTCTCAATAAACTGTAAGCGATTCAGAATAAATTGAAGCAAGTTTAGTTTTATTTTTTATTTTTATTTTAACATTTTGTCGTGCAAATATAACCGTAAATTGTGTAAATATAATCGTATGTTGTGCAAATATAACATTTTGTTGTGCAAAAATAAAAATATAGATTATGGATCACTTAATAAAATATAGATAGTTTTTTTAATTTCTATAATTTGTAGGGTGATTTTTGTAATTTTCATAAAAAGCTTTCTTCTTCCTCCCGATTTATGCGAAGAGGAAACCCCCACCTCCCTCCGGCAGCTCCGGCTCGCTCCGGCCTCGCTCGATCTGGCCTCCTTCGCTTCGGTGCCGCTCGCTCCCTCCCTCGCTCCGTCGCTCGCTCACAACCGCCTCCCTCCCTCGCTCGCTCGCTCACCACCGCCTCCCGGCCTCCCTCGCTCGCTCGCTCGCTCGGCATCCGCCTCCGCCTACGCCTCGCCGCTGCCTCGACTGGAAATCGAGCGCATCAACCCCTTCGTCGTCCAGCTCTTCTGGCCATAGATCCGGCGATCGACGTCAATCAATAGAGGAATCAGAACCGGCGCAGATCTGGCCGCCTTCGGCTCCGCATACGGATCTGCCTCCGCCTTGCCACTGCTCGCTCGACGGCCGAATCTTCCTCCTCTTTGATTCTACCGGTGCAGATCTGGACGCCTTCGGCTCCGCCTACGGATTTGCCTCCGCCTTGCCACTACTCGCTCGACGGCCGGATCTTCCTCCTCTTCGATTCCTCCTACTGAGTCGGATCTTCCTCCTCCTTTTCTTCAATAATTCGACGGGATTCAGATCTTGCAGAGGCGAGAGGCGGAAACAACGTAGGAGGGAGGAGAGAGAGAGAGAGAGAGAGAGAGAGAGAGAGAGAGAGAGAGAGAGAGAGAGAGAGAAGGAGAAACGCATAGGAAGGGTTTATATTGTGGACATTTTACAAATTTGTCCCAAAACGTGGACATTTCGCAAATTATGCCTTATTTCGTGGCTATTTTGCAAATTGCCCCAAATTTATATTAGATTCCTAATGTCGTTTATTTTTAGTAGGGTATCTTTCTCAATTATAATCTTATCATATACCCTTAGGGTATAGGCTAAAAATACAGTAAATGTTTTGTATGTATAAACTTGTACTATTCTCAAATTAAGTGACGTAAAATATTTTACGCAAATATACCTAATAAGTTTATGAATTTCTGTTTTGATATTATAAATATTTTTCTAAGAAGCAACATATTTAGATTTTTTTATATAAAAATACTTTAGTATTTTTTTACTACTTAATGCGTGTTTGGTAGCATCTTTTTTTGGAGGTTAAAAAAAACCTAAAACTTGTTGTGTTTGGCAAAGGATTCTGCATGGAAGGTGGAGGTTTGGGGGATAAATTTGGCTAAAAGCAAAAAAGTTTGGGTCCCAAGCTTTGAGAGTTTATTTTTGCTCCGTGTGTGTGTTTTTTTTTGCCCTTGCTCACTGGAGGAGGAGAGGCGACGGGGCCATTAGTTGTCAGAAGTTGCAAGAGGAGCTCCAACCGTCCAAGTCGCTGCTACGCCAGGCTCGCAAAAGCGATAAGGAGGAAAAGGCCGAGAAGGTTAAATAATTCTAGTCCTATGAGCAACAACCACGCGTAGCCCAATGAAGAGTCTATAAAGCAATGAATAATACTCTAAAAGGGGTGGGAGTGAATATAGTATGCTCGATTTTTGCAAAACAAAACATTTTAAGAGATATTCAAACCAACTTATCAAGACCTTGATATGGCTATCAAATCTTGACGAAGTAAAACTCAATAAGAATAAGTAAATGCGGAATAAAAGATGAACATATGAATTTTTAACGAGGTTCGGCACGAACTTGGCCTACGTCCACGCCTATGGTTATCCAACCCGTATGATTCAAACCCTTCTTATTTTACTTTCCTTGAGCCTATAACTTCACTTCCTCTATACAAAGCCTCACCGCTTCTATTCTAGCACTCAACTTTTACAAGTGAAATAAAAGTTCTCACTACACACCAATGTGTGTTTGATCAAGTATGAAAACTCTTAGAGTAAAACAAATGACTTGTACAATAAGTGTTGTGTTTCCCTCAACTCTCAAAGACTACCCACACTAAGCTTTATGAGAACGAGAGAGAAACTTTGGGATGACCAATGCTTTTAGAAGACTTGATCGCTTTGAGATGGTTGCTTGCTGTTGTGAGCCTAAATTGACATGTTTTACATTAACTTTTATATCGACTTCTGCCTGCATTTCATATCATTGGATTAGAATAGTACAGAATCTATGTAGTTTATGTTTATTTCCCAAATTATGGAATCTACATTAGTTTCTGTTTAATTTTGCAGAAATCGAGGCATTTTACCGCAATTTGGAGAAGAGAAAGAAATCATGGAAAAGCTCGAGGTCCACTACAGAAAGTCCAAGGTCAAACAGGAGCTGAACCAGGCCACATCGAGCAAAAGTGAAGAGAAAGACCACTCGATATTAGGATTGCTCAGAATTAGGCCCAGCTCGAAAACAGACCCAAAGTCGAACCAAAAAATGTGGTTTCGGGCCGGCCCGATAATTAACGATTCGGTCTTCGGTCCTTAAAAAATAAATTTTGGTTTCAGGCCGAAAACCGTAACCGAACCGAAATTTTCGGTTTCGGCCCGAATAACCGATTTTTTTTTTAAACCCTAAGTGGCCGACGGCTTCCTTATTTTCTTTGTTTCACTTAATCTTGAATCCCATTTTTCAGTTTTCATTCACGCTCCCAGCCTGTAACCAGACCCTCTCACGGTCTTAGCCTCCCTTTCTTTCACATGTCCCAGCCCCAAGACAGCTGAGCCAGAGCCGCCACTCCCATCCATCGAAGACTGCCGCTTCTGCCATCTCCCGTCCGGCCGTCCCAACCCGCTGACCGCTATTGCCTAAAGTTGTGTAGGCCCTGGTCGATTTTTCTAGTGCTTGAAGGCGAGTGAATCCAAAGCCCCAATTTTTTTTCTTCCAATCTTTCATATATCCCTTGAATCCCTTGATTCATTTGTTTTTATTGTGGTTGGGCACTTGGCTGATTTTTACAGAAACAAGATTGAAGATTGTTGTGAGACTTGTTGTGAAACTTGTGAGATTATGAGAAATTTGAGACGTTGATGTATTTGGGAAAAGTTTGAAATTTGAATTTTACAACCCTATAGGTTTTTTTTGGGGGGGCAAATATACAATGCAGAGGACAATTCGTTTTTTTTTTCCAGGTTTTTCGGGCCAAAAACCTAAAAAACTATAACCGAATATTCGGTCTTCGGGCCACCCCTCCCAAAAAATCGGGTCGTCGGTTTCGGCCCGACCCGTTAAGGTCGGTTCGGTTTCGGCCCGTTGTGCCACCCTACTCGACATGACTAGTCGATACCGACTACTCTGGTCGATATCGAGCACTTTGGTCGAAATCCACACAGTCGAGCACGAGACGAGCAACAACTCGCTTGAGAGCACAGATCTAGTCGACATCGAGGAGTCTACCCGATGTCGAGTACCCATTGACTGTCTGAATCATAGTCGAGCTCGATTAGAATCTGAGGAGAAGAAAAGTACTCGATGTTGAGGACATTAGTCGATGTCGAGTACTCTTCAGAGCCATTCCGAGCCGAAATCAAGCGGAGATCCGGATCAGAGATTACTTGCAAGTGAAGTCACGAAGATCTATCAAGAGTTGAAGATATTTATTCACATTAGTAATTCCCATATTTACTTTAGGGGAATTTATTTGTTTTATTTCCTTTATTTATCAAAGTATATCTTAGGAAAGAGATAGATAGTTTTAGATATAGATAGAATATTCTTTCCTTGGATAGCGGGGATTGAATACTATAAATAAGGCCTTAGGGGCTGATTTTAGGGATCATCCAAGCCACAAGCAATTGTGTCACACCATAGATAGCGAGTTCAGAGAGTTTTAGAGAGCTTGGAGCCGAGAAAGGTTTTGTCTAGCGAGAGCGGATTTGATTTCGATCAGTTGTAAGTTTTTATTCAGTTTTATGAAATTTAGTTCCCTTTTGTTATTAATGTGTTTCTTTATGATGAAGAGCGAGTAGTCACCCAACTTCTAGGGTCGGGGTGTGCCCGACGGTAGTCATGTAAGGTAATGCAATAAAGGTACAACCTTTTGATGCAATTTCATGTTCTATCCCTATGAGCATGATTCTTTTGCGAAAGTTGAAGGTGATCCTTGTTTGTGTTATTGAAGCGAAAGTGATTTTAATACAACTTGGATTAATTATGTGAAAAGGGTTAGTAAAAATTAGGGTTTATGCGAGAGCCTCTATCTTCCTATTTGTTAATAACAAAAGTTATTTGATGAAAATGCATGATCTTTTATACCTTTAGCATGATTCTTATATGGTTATCGTTGTGGCATTGAAACCTCGATTCTGGAAGTCTTTTATATTATTGAATTCCCACAAATTTCGTGTTGTTTCTGTTTTTATTCCGTTCACAAAGTTATGATTTTTGTCCTCTGCACTACTCGATCTCGACCAAATCTAGTCGATGTCGAGGACTTTGGTCGACATCGAGTACACATGTACTCGACTTGCTTCGTTTTCGCTATTGTTGGTCTGTTTTGCAGGTTTCAGTCGACAGGTTTAGTCGAGATTGAGTACTCTACTCGATATCGAGGAGCCTTCTGGTCGATTTCGAGAGGATTCTGGAACTGATTTGGTGAGCGCTGAAACGCTTCCTCGTGGATACGATCTTGATTCCCTTCCACTACAACGGGAGGAAGTCTTGTGATTTTTATTTGCGTGGTTCAGGGATTCGGTTTGAGATTTATATTTGATATTTATTTCATACTTGATTTTCCCCCTAACAAATTTTGGCGCCGTTGCCGGGGAATCTATCAATCACGCCCTTTTTAGTTCCTTTTTACTCTCTTTGTCTTTTTGTTTTTGCTTTTCAGGTGCATGCGAAGAACTGATCGCACACCTATTGACCCTACTCTCGAGCCTGAGTTATTTTCCCATCTTCAGCAAAGGCTTATGAGGAGACTCATGTTGACAACTAACAACGATAATGAGGTCCTGCTCACACCAGCACATCATAGTAGCTTGAGCAACTCCGCCTACGGATTGAGGAATTCACCACCAGGGAAGTAGAGTACGCCCAACGAGAGGCAGAATATCAGCAGAACCAACAAAGGTGGGAGCAAAGGGTGGATCGCGAAGTCACTGCCCAACGAGAGCTTGAGGAACAATATCAGCATATCCTTGCGAACGCAAATGAGTACATGCACCCTACTCTGAAAGTTCCAGAATCGCTAATCGTCCTCACGTGCATTAACTTTGAAATTCGTCCTTCTTTTATTACTGAAATTAGGAGGAATCAATTTAGGGGGAAACCCAATGAATGTCCTTTGGAGCCTGTTACTACTTTTCTAGATTTATGCGAAGCTATTGCAGATGGTGCTAATGTAGAATATCTGAAACTGAAGGCATTTCGTTGAACTCTTGCAGGATTAGCATCACAATGGCTCGAGGGTCTGCCTTCACAATCAATTCGCATGTGGAATGAACTACAAGACTCGTTTCTTAACAAGTTTTTTCCTCCTGCCAAAACAGTTGCGCTTAAACAATAAATCACAACTTTGAGACAGAAGTCAGGGGAGACATTAGCACAAGTCTGGGAGCACTACAAAAGGCTTCTGAAATCCTATCCTACGCATGGACAACCACCCTACGTGATCTAGGAGATCATCTTCATTTGTCTGGATGCACCAACTAAGGAGCGGATCAACAACTACACTGCCTACAGGTATCTCGAGTACACCCCACGGCGTGCTTGGGAAACCTTTGGGACATTGGCTAACTACGACAACACCTATGTGACTTCTGCGGCCTCATTTGAAATGTATGAAAGGTCTGCCCCATCTACGTCCTTATATGAGCCACCAAAGGAGATTGATCCTGACGTTAGGGAACAATTCCATAATGATTAGGTATGTCATCTCACCAAACAAGTTAAATTCCTTTCTAAAGATAAACCTTGTTTGAAATGTGGGTATGTGAGGCACAATACTACTGCGTGCCCACACACCGACCAAGTACGCATCGCTGAAACCCACAAAGAGGCACGTTACGCGGGGGGGGGGGGGAATTATTCAGGACAACATCAGCCACAAAACTGGAGTCATTATCGTCCGCCCCAATATCAAAGAGATCCCCCGCCCTACAGAGCTCATGATCACCCTGACAGAGAAGGTAAGAAAGATGACCTGCAACTTATACTTGAGGAGATACGAGAGTATATATATATAAAGAAATTAGATAAATTACATTTCAACCCACATAACTTAAGAATTAAAATCCAATCTAACACCTAATTACAAATTCAGCCCATAAGATTCAAATTTGACAGTTTTTGCAGTTTAGCTTCCATGGTCCAATCCAATCATACACGCTCCTTCATATCAACTCTTGGATTACCACAATAATAACCTCAAAATGTCTGAAATAAATAAACACTCGGTGTAGACTCCGAAAATGCAAAATAAAATAAATAAAGTATAAAATACGATAAATATGCATGAAAATGTCATAAACTAATAAGCAAATGCAACCCTAAAATATGAATAAAATAAATGTTATCAAATCACCCCATGCTTGAACCTTGCTTGTCCCCAAGCAAGACTCAATATAAAAAGACGACTCTAGAAAGACGAACAAAAAACTCAAAGATATTTCTAGGAATGATCACTCATCAGTTTGCCTACTATATGGCTTTCTAAAGTATTTATCAATTAAGCTCAAAGTAGATACGACACTATCAGACCCACATCAAATCCTTCGTACTCATTGTATATAAGCCCGACTAATTAAAAGTTCAGAGGATGCTTGCATTTTGAATGTATTGAGCAATAAAAAAAAATAGTTAGCAATAAAAAAAATAGTCATAAACACCCATGTATTACTAAGTCTTTTCTACTTCGGATTTTCAATGAAGCTCTCTATTCTTTTCTTTTATTTTCTTCCTCCTTGTGTGAATTTTATGCTCCACAAGCAGAATCGGTTACTAATTAACAATACCTTTTTTCTTCTTTTCGAGTGAATTTTATATCCTCCTCGACTTGACATTATCTAAGATTTTGTTTGGTTTACTGATGATTCTTTTCACTCGAGTGAATTTTAACCCACTCGAGCGGTACAAGGGAATTTTATCCTCCTTGCACTCATCAACCCAACATGTAATTCCAAATCATGAAAAAAATATGACCGAATTTACTAAGGCTTTTCATTAGGGGTTTATACATACAATGAAAATCAAATAAAATTGCTCTAAACTGAACATCCAACCAATAATCAAACTAACTAATGCTCATACGCCAGATTGTATGGAAACCTCACAAGTGTCATCACTATAAATAAAAATTCCTTTTGCGACACCAGTTAGCAACGGCAAGGGTTTCTCGTGACAAATGATAGGCTTTTGCCACTGCTTTGCTAGGGCGTTGGTCCCGTCACAGCACTTTAAGAGGACACCCCTCAACATTAGCAACGGCAAAGGTTTGCCGTTGCTAGCAATTGCGGAAAAACAAAAATAGCTACCCCAAATCGCCACGACTTTGATTTCCCGTTGCCAATGTCTTATTTTTTTGTATTTTCCTATAAAATAACCCAACCCTAATTGAACCCCTATAAAAAGGGTTTTCTCTTCAACCCAGCGCCGCCCCTCATTTTTCAGACCCCTCAACCTCTTCACGTTCTTCTCGCCCTCTGCTCTCCTCTCTTTTGAAAACCTCAGTGGCTCCGTCAAACCCCTTCAATTCTCTCCCCTTCAAGCTTCCATGGCTACCTCTCTTCCTTCCCCACCCAAGTCCTTCACCCCGTCTCGCCTTGTCTGTCGTTGCTGGGAGCCAGGAGCATTGCGAAGAATTCCCTCACTATGGTGCCCAGATCCAAAGCTCGGACGCCGAAGAGCTGCCTAGGTCCTTCTCCCCCATCTCAATACCACTCGAAAGTCTCCCCTCTCTCCAGATCTCACCTCTGCCATGTCCGGGAGCTAGGAGCGCTCCAACGATTTTTCTTCTCGTGGTTCCCAGATCCAAAGCTCGGCTCTTCTACCGGTACATCCCTCCTCCCCCCTTTTCCTGGCCTTACTCATCTACTCTGACTCCAACAATAAAACACGCTTGTTCAATCTTTACTTCATTTTCCGCTGGATCTAGGGTTTTATTTCTTTATCTATCTTCAAATGGTCACATTTGATTTCCCTTTTCTTTATGAATTTTGCCCCCCCCCCCCTTTTCACCTAAATTCGTGCACTGTCAATTCGAGGAAGTTTGGGAATGAGTTTTGTTATGAGCTGAAGTTTCTCTCTTTGGGAAATCTTGCTATCTTGCCACCGCTGCTAGTTTTAACTAACTTAGCTTTTTTCTTAGATGCTAAAATCTCATTACTACTAAAATTCGAGATACATTAGTAATTTTCCATGTCTGGTGGTTTTTGGATAGGAATTTTATGATTGAGCTAATTTGACTTGTATTTTGAAGCTTATACTGCATGCTTTTTTAAGGAAATTGCTCTAAATGTTTCTAGTTGCCATAAGAACTTGAAATTGACTTGTATTTATCGGAATGAGTTAACCAAATTAATTTCGTTGTTGTGAGTTTAGATTTTTGGGTTTTAACTGATTTGGTCGTGTTAGGATTTTATTTCTCTTTTTTAATTGCTTTTTTGGATGTGTGCAGAGATGGTGGAAAGGAGAGCCGCTCACTGATGCTCGATTCGATTTTCTTCCCCATTGTCTCCAAGTTTTGAGTTTTGTTATTCAGGTATGAGGTATGTCCTATGTCGAATTCTTTCTAAATTTCATGCTAGAATCTGTATTTGTGTTGTATTTAAAAGGAAATGACCTTGGGGTATAATTGTCTATATTTATGTGTTGATGTTAGGTTCTTCTGTGTTTCTGTTGTGTAGAGGGTATCCCTGCTGATACTTACCTTGGTAGAACGTCGAGAGTACTTACTTTCACAACTAGAAATGAGATGTTGTTTGTTCACAATCAAATAAAAATGTTTCTTTATTGACGGAAGTGGCCAGAAGTTCGTGATTTATATAAAAATGATGGCTTGATAAGTAACTTTATAAATAGAGTTTAATCATTTTATTATGGTGGATGGGTGAGAGATAATCAAATATAGCAATAAAAAAAAAACCGGGTCATGAAGGCCTTATAGAGAACTTTTCATTCCTTGTAAAGAAAATTGGTTCATGTTCCTCAACAACATACATGGGGTGGAGCTGATTGCCTATTTGATAGTCTTGAAGGGAAAGTGTATATTGATGCATTGTAAGTACTTTGAATCTAGTTTTGAGTTTGTGTTTGAATACAATCTTATAAGTTTTCTAGAGAATTTAGATATTCGATATCTAAATTATTTTTTTTACCTTCATTCATTAGTAAAATTGGACTTACGTACTCTATTTAATTGTTGAAATACCATCTCTTCAATTCTGATTTTTCTGCGTCTCTAAGGCGGAATTCATTGTTTATTCATGCATCCTTTCTCTGATTCATCAGTTGAAGATTTGGTGGTTTATGTTAAGATAAAACTACAATATTCGGGATGTGCTTGGACTGTAATTTAATTTTTCCTATTATTGGTAAATTTCAAACACCTGAGTCTTTTGTTGTATGTTGCATATTCAAGGCACCCTAATATTAGCAACCAGAGTGGTGCAATCTGCTTAGACATCTTGAAGGATCAGAGTCTTTTATATCTTGCATCCAAAATAAGGTCATCACTCATATTTACACCTGTATTATTTTGTGATCGATGAGTTTTCATGTATTAACCGTTAACTTTATTAATTGCTTAGAATTTATTCTTTTAGTTTGAAAAATCAGTAGTGGTTAACTAGTTTACCTTTTGTTGTACGGAGAAATCAAGTATGAAATATAATAAAATAGATCAAACCAGACTTAGGCCTCAGCAAATAAATACAAGACTCTTCCAATGCAGTAAGAGAAAGTCAGGATCGAATCCTCGAGGAAGCACGTCAGCAGTTCTCAGGTAGCTGTAAATTCTCACAGAAGCAGCAGAAAAGACAGAATCGCAGAAACAGAAAGAAAGAAACAAATAACCCGGCAAGGGTACTAAAAACCAAAGTAAAGACAGAAACTAAAGACAGAAAGTAAAGTAAAGAACAAAGCAAAACAGAAGCAAGCAGAAACGAAAAGCAAAGGCAAAGACTGGTCGATCTCGACAAAAGCTCCTCGAGATCGACAAAGGCAGTCGACAACAGTAACTCAAAATTGAAAACAAAGCAACTCGACAGACAAAAGGTACTCGATCTCGACGAGAAGGTACTCGAGATCGACAAAGCACAGAAAACAGAAATTGCAGAAATCGACAACAGAACAGAACTCAACTCGACCTAGACGAAGCTTACTCGAGATCGAGTACAGCCAACTCGAGATCGACAAGATCTTCTCTGTATCGACAAGAACAGAAACTTAAAAGAACGTAAATTGCAATTGCTCAAACCCAAACTCAGCTTTTTAGAAAATAAACTCAATATATAAAAAGACTCCCAAGGCCAGGGTTTTGACACCGCAACGATAAGCATGCAAAACAACACATAAAGGCATAAAAGATCATGCTTTCCATCAAATAACTTTCGTCTTTAACAAATAGGCATATAGAGGCTCTCGCATAAACCTTAATTGTTACTAACCCTTTTTCACATAATTAATCCAAGTTGCATTAAGATCACTTTCGCTTCAATAATACAAACAAGGATCACCTTCAACTCTTGCAAAAGAATCATGCTCATAGGGAAAGAAGATGAATCGCACAAAAGATCTGACCTTTATCGCATCACCTCACATGGCCACCGTCGGGCTCACCCCAGCCCCAGAAGTGGGTGGACTACTCACGCCTCATCGCAATGACAGACATTGATGTAAAAGAAGAAACTTGCATTAAAAATATATTCAAAGCTTTTTACAATCCTGGCATTCAACTTTCGCTGTAAGCCAAAAACCCTAAAAACCTTAGAACTCCTAAACTTCTCTGTGGAACTAACTAATTGTCTCTGAAATTGAATGAATAAAACCGAGCCCCATGGGCTTTATTTATAACCTTCATTCCCTAGCTATTCTAGGAAAGAAGATATCTATCTTTATCTAAAACTATATCTAAAAGCATAAAAGATAAATGAATGTTTTAAGGAAATAAATCTTAAAAGGAAAGATAAAACTAATTATGGTAGGTCTTCATGTTGTTGATATATCTTGTCTCCTTGGATAGAACTTGATGGAATCGGATAGATCTTCGATGGATTTGGATGGAATCTTCCGCCTTTGCGCCCAAGGAAAGCCAAGTCTAGTCGGACAAGCCAAGTCGAGAAGCTTCTGGAACGCGGCTCTACTCGAGATCGACCACGACTCGTCGACCTCGACAAGGATGGCTCGTCGACTGGGCTTCCTCGGGTTGGTGTGCTCGATGTGCTCGGGCTGGGGCTCAGGTGCTCGTCGATCTCGACAAGCCCTAGTCGACTTCGAGTAAGGTGGCTTGTCGACTAGGTCTTCTCGAGTGACTCTCCTCGATGGGCTCCGGATCTGGCGTCAGGATCTTGTCGACCTCGACCAAGGGTCCTCGAGGTCGAGTTGGGTTCCTCCTTTCCGCTTCAGCGAGCTGCCTCTTCCGCGGCAGCGAACGGTCTGCTGTAGCGAGTCGAGTCGCTGGCAGCGAGTGCTCCTGGTCGTCCTCGGCTTAGTCCTCGGCTTCTCGGGCAGCTCTCCTCTTCGACTCCGGGCATGACTTTGGGCTTCGTCGATCTCGACCAGGGCTTCGTCGAGATCGAGTAGAGTCCCGGAGCTGGGTGGTCTGGCTCTCTCGATCAGGCTCTGTCGACAAGGTTGCTCGGACATGGCTTGTCGAGGTCGAGTAGGCCTACTCGAGGTCGAGTAGCCTTGGCTCGTAGACTTGTTCCGCTGCTTTGACCTTGGACTTCTGTAGTGGTTTTCCGAGCTTTTTCCGACCTTCTGTAGAATTGCTGTAAAACGCCTCAATTTCTGCGATTTAAACAAAAACTGGTGTAGATTCCATAATTTGGCAAATAAACATAAACTACATAGATTCTGTACTATCTTAGCCCAAATGCATGTAATGTATACAGAAATCGATATAAAAGTTACTGTAAAACATGGCAGATTCAGCTCACAACAAACACCCCATACTTAAGCTTGCTTGTCCTCAAGCAATACTTTTATTTGTCATTCAGGGGAAGAATTCAAAACTCTCAACATCTTAGATTCATTCTCATATAACCCTGCAATCAATTACCATCCTCGAAAAGGTACTAGTGTCACAGATTCATGCATGTGCAAATATGTAAAAGCAACATCTACTCACAAAAGGAGGGTTATGCAAAAACAATATAAGTGACAAAGCATTGATAATCAAGAAGACTTTAATTTAAGCTCATGAAGGAGTAGATTGGTAAAAGGCTAAAAGGTGGGCAATTTTTGGCAATGTGGTGTTGTTTGATCCGGGGAATTGGATCATTTCCGAATTTTGAGTTTCATTCCACATTCTTTCTCCATATAATTCATCACCTTTCATATTGCTTTTCTCAATAATAATGCTTTTACCTCTCTAACCTCAGCACTGCCTTCTCGCGAGTCGCAAACATGGGTGTCATGAATGGCCCCAGATACTTAGTGCTTTGGACTCCTCACAATGTGTCCCATCTTTCCAAACTATTATCTCAGAGAGCAGGGTCAATCTACCTTTATCTCCTGAGGTGATTGGATTTTCTTTCACTCATTAAATTTTCCATATATTCAAACAATTTTCTTCCAAACTCCAATAATGATAATAACAACACAAACAACCATATAACAATCTCCATAATGTAACACCATTCTCAACATAATCCTTGAATTGGTAAATAAAGAGCGGCCATTCCGGGGTTCGAACCGGGGACCTATGACTATTATCCACAAGTCCTTTCCAGTGAGCCATTCCGGAATGGTTATTCTCAACATAATCCCCGGATAAGGTAAAGAACGGCAAATATTTAGATCATGTGGAGCGATATTTGAAATAAGGCATATGATGGCTTTTGTGATGCATAAGCATAGGTATGGCTAGGATTTTAAACAATGAGCATTATATGGAAATATAAAGTCCTCAATCATTTTATCATGCAACATGTCAAAAGCAACTTCAAATTTGACCTCCTTTCATGGTTTTCAAGAAAATATGCATTTCATTGTGACTTTTCTTTACTAGGCAATTTCATGCTATATCTCTAATGAATCCAATTTTGCATCGTCGAGTTCAATATAAGCTTTCATGACATTATTCAAAAATTTCAATGGGGGTCATTTTTCTCAAATTTTTGGAAATTCACATAAATCAATAATGCATTCCAAAATAGCCATGTAGCAATTCTAAGAAATAATGCACAAAGTAATGTCAGATATGGCAATTATGCATAAAGTAAGCCCTTCCCCCACCCCATACTTAAACATTACAGTGTCCTCACTGTATATAAAACAATGTAAAGGGTAAAGAAAGAAACTCACAAGATATGTGTGCTGAGCCTTAAGATTTTGACTGGAGCCTCTCATAGGCCGAGTGTTAATGTAATTTGGTTCCATCCATTGACCTGAAAAGTAGAAGACATATACCCATAACAGAAACAGCAAAAACCAAAGAAATGTTCAAATCCAAAAACAAAAACAAAGTCTCAAATGTCCTAAAAAGTCTATGTATATGCTCTAGATTTTATAGTCGCTAGGCCGACTTTCCATTAATGCTCAAGGTGGCATCTGCAGGGCCCATGTAGCTTGGGCTTCAAATAGGACTCCATTCTTGTCCATCAGCTGTAATCCTCCAGAATGGATCTTGTTCACCACGAAAGGTCTCATCCGCTTCTTGTTGAATTTGTTAGGAAACCAATGATCCTTTGATTTAGAGACATAGAGCTTATCTCCAACTTCATACTCCTTAGGCTCATCATTGGATATCCTGCACAATCGCACATACCAAGGCAGACCTCTCCCATGTATAGATAAATCTTTAATGGAAATAGGAGAAGAAAGATCCATACCTTGACTCACCTTTGCAGAAACGGAATCGGGGACAACGGTGTTTGGTCGATCTCGACTAGGGTTAGTCGATCTCGACAAGTCTGCTGGTCCTGATGGTGGTCTGCTCGAAGATTCAGAAGTCGACGAAGACAGGGTCTGGTCGATCTCGACAAGGGCTCTGGTCCTGGTGTCTGCAGCGTCGAGGAAGGGGTTGTCGAGGAAGACGTGGTCTTGTCGATCTCGACAAGGCTACTCGAGATCGAGTAGCCTTCTCCTCCTGGTGGCTTGCTCGTCAAGGAAGGCGGGTCTGGTGGCGCCGGGTGGTGGTCGATCTCGACAAGACTAGTCGAGATCGACGAGGCTGGTTCTGGTCCTGGAGTCGCCAACGTCGAGGAAAGCCGAGTCGACTTAGGGTTTTGGTGGTCGATCTCGACGAGCCTACTCGAGATCGAGTAGGGCGGCTCCTCTGGTTTGCTGCTCGACGAAGCCGGTGCTGGTGGAGTCGCCTTGGTCTGGTCGAGATCGACTAGGGTTCTACTCGATGTCGAGGAGCCCTGGTCGATCTTGACCCCACACTTAGTCCCTGTCAAGGCATCCGAAAAATAATCAATCCATAACGACTTACTTTGGTCTGTGTCGATTGGATTCTCTGTGTTCTCCTTAAGGATTGCCATGATCTCCTCCACCTGGGCCTCTATATCCCTCTTTTCTATCTCTTCAGGGGTCATATTTCTGACTTTGGGTTCCCCGCAGGTGATGTAGCCAGCTGAGATAGATTTGACCTCTTCCATTGGACCAGTATGCCTTTCAGTTTTGTTAAAGGAATACTCAATGACCTCATCGCTGATGTTGAAGGTGAGCACTCCTTTCCTTACGCTTATGTTGGCATCCACCGTCTCCAAGAATGGTCTTCCTAAAATAATTGGACAAGCAGGATCTTCTTGCATATCAACTATTAAGAAATCAGCAGGAACGAAGAATTTACCTACTTGTACTGGGACATTTTCCACCGTGCCTGTTGGAATGACCACCGTGTTGTTGGCCATGTATAGTCTAGCATCCACAGGCTTCAAGGCACCTATCTTAATCTTGGACCAAATCGTTAAAGGCATAATACTAACACTAGCTCCAAGATCACATAGGGCATTAATTTTGTATGGACCAAATCCAATAGTTATAGCAAACTTACCTGGATCCGGCCTCTTCTCCAATATGTCCAGATGGCTGTACTCCTCTGTGATTTCTGCCATCGATCGCTTTTTGCTCAGGATCTCCTTCAGGAACTTGACATAGGATGACATTTCATTGAGAGCTTCTGTGAAGGGGATGGTGACGTTGAGCTTCTGAAGCATCTTGATGAAGCGCTGAAACTTTTTCTCCGCCGGGTCCTTTAGAGATTTTGTGGGGAAAGGCAGCTTCTTTTTCTGCATCGGAGCCAGAACAAACGTCGGAGTTGCTGCAGATTTCTCTACGTCGACCAGGGGCTCCTCGACATCGACAAGGCCTTTGTCGACATCGACCAGATTGGGCCCAGTCGAGTGGCTGTGTGGTGCAGACGAAGATTTTGGCAGGCTCTCCTCGAGGTCGACGAGTCCTTTGTCGAGGTCGACGAGTCCTTTGTCGAGGTCGACTAGTCCTTTGTCGAGATCGACCACGGCTTTGTCGAGATCGACTTGCTGTTCCTCGTCGTTCTGCTGGTTCCCGACCTCTGGCTCTTGCAGTTGATGACCGCTTCTGAGTTTTACAGCAGCGACGTGTCCATTCTTTCCCTTAGGATTTGGTTCTGAAGATCCTGGAAGTGTCCCTGACTGTCTGGGGATTCCGGCTGCCAGCTGACCAATCTGTGTATCAACTGATTTCCTCCAGATATCAATTTCCCCAAGCCTAGAATTGACACCTTGCATCTGAGTATAGACGGAGTTGAAGGATTGCCTAGTTTCTGAGTGGTTTCTCCGTATCTCCTCCAGGACTGTCTGTATATCATCCTTCTTTTGGTCCCTTTCTGGATGTCCTGGAGCTTTGTAGGGCGGGGGATTCCTAGGGACACCATGGTTCCACTGTGGTTGCTAAAACCTTTGGTCCCCCATGTAGCGACTGGGACCCCCTGCGTAAGCTACATCCTCATGATGCTCTGCCAGCCTGACTTGCTCTGTGTGTGGGCACTCAGGAGTGGTATGCCTTTGCGATCCGCATTCTATGCAAGGCTGGTTGACAGAGAGATATTTGACTTGCTTGAGGAGCTTCTTATTCTGTTCTCTGTAGTATTGCTCCCTAACATCAGGATCAATCTCTTTAGATGGCTCATATAGGGGCATGGATGGTGCTGGTCTGGCGTATGGGTTCTCTTCATAGGTTACAGTAGACCCATACTTGTTGTCGTAGTTGGTGAGCTTCTCTAGCACACCCCATGCGTCACTTGGCGGCATCGTCAGATACTCGTAGCGAGTATAATTGTTGATTCTGTCCTTAGTGACTTGATCCAGAGAGTTGAAGAAGATCTCCTGGATGATGTAGGGTGGCTGTCCATGAGTAGGGCAAGATCGCAGAAGTTCCTTGTAGCGCTCCCATGCCTTTGCCAGTGGTTCCCCTTTCTGCTGTTTGAAGGCGGTGATTTTCTGGCGGAGATGTGCTGTTTTGGCAGGTGGGAAGAATTTGTTCAGAAACTCTTGCTCTACTTGAGCCCAGGTTGTAAGTGATTTTGCTTTCAGCCCTTCCGGCCATTTCAGTGCAGGCCCAGCGAGAGACCAGCGAAAAGATTTCATCTTGACATATTCCAGAGTTGTACCTTCTGCAAGAGTACGACACATATCATGAAAATTAGTAATATGTTCAAGAGGACACTCATTAAATCTACCATAAAAGGCATTATTTTTAAGCTCTATAAGAAACTGAGTGCGAATTTCAAAAGAGTTTTCAGGGATAAGAATCGCCGATTCAGGCACGATGAGAGTCGGATGCATATAATCCTCAGCAGTGGTTGGATATTGGGCAAGCTCAGTTTCCGCTTGCCTCGCGCGTTCAGGTGCTTGTTCCCTTGCTGCTCTCTCAGCGGCGATAGCAGCATCCTTAGCGGCTAATTCCCTGGTAAGCCTAGCGATCAGCTGTTCCTGTGTCTCCGCAGCTGCCATGGCTCTTTGTAGTTTAGCTCTGATGTGAAAAAGGCGCTCCGGTTCGTCTAAGGCGTCAAACTCAGGTGTTTGACCAGAACGACGCATACACCTGCAAACTAACTCAAAGAAACAGTGAGAACTGACTACCTAAGGCGCGATTGATTGCTTCAACGGCAACGGCGCCAATTTGTTGTACGGAGAAATCAAGTATGAAATATAATAAAATAGATCAAACCAGACTTAGGCCTCAGCAAATAAATACAAGACTCCTCCAATGCAGTAAGAGAAAGTCAGGATCGAATCCTCGAGGAAGCACGTCAGCAGTTCTCAGGTAGCTGTAAATTCTCACAGAAGCAGCAGAAAAGACAGAATCGCAGAAACAGAAAGAAAGAAACAAATAACCCGGCAAGGGTACTAAAAACCAAAGTAAAGACAGAAACTAAAGACAGAAAGTAAAGTAAAGAACAAAGCAAAACAGAAGCAAGCAGAAACGAAAAGCAAAGGCAAAGACTGGTCGATCTCGACAAAAGCTCCTCGAGATCGACAAAGGCAGTCGACAACAGTAACTCAAAATTGAAAACAAAGCAACTCGACAGACAAAAGGTACTCGATCTCGACGAGAAGGTACTCGAGATCGACAAAGCACAGAAAACAGAAATTGCAGAAATCGACAACAGAACAGAACTCAACTCGACCTAGACGAAGCTTACTCGAGATCGAGTACAGCCAACTCGAGATCGACAAGATCTTCTCTGTATCGACAAGAACAGAAACTTAAAAGAACGTAAATTGCAATTGCTCAAACCCAAACTCAGCTTTTTAGAAAATAAACTCAATATATAAAAAGACTCCCAAGGCCAAGGTTTTGACACCGCAACGATAACCATGCAAAACAACACATAAAGGCATAAAAGATCATGCTTTCCATCAAATAACTTTCGTCTTTAACAAATAGGCATATAGAGGCTCTCGCATAAACCCTAATTGTTACTAACCCTTTTTCACATAATTAATCCAAGTTGCATTAAGATCACTTTCGCTTCAATAATACAAACAAGGATCACCTTCAACTCTCGCAAAAGAATCATGCTCATAGGGAAAGAAGATGAATCGCACAAAAGATCTGACCTTTATCGCATCACCTCACATGGCCACCGTCGGGCTCACCCCAGCCCCAGAAGTGGGTGGACTACTCACGCCTCATCGCAGTGACAGACATTGATGTAAAAGAAGAAACTTGCATTAAAACTATATTCAAAGCTTTTTACAATCCTGGCAATCAACTTTCGCTGTAAGCCAAACACCCTAAAAACCTTAGAACTCCTAAACTTCTCTGTGGAACTAACTAATTGTCTCTGAAATTGAATGAATAAAACCGAGCCCCATGGGCTTTATTTATAGCCTTCATTCCCTAGCTATTCTAGGAAAGAAGATATCTATCTTTATCTAAAACTATATCTAAAAGCATAAAAGATAAATGAATGTTTTAAGGAAATAAATCTTAAAAGGAAAGATAAAACTAATTATGGTAGGTCTTCATGTTGTTGATAGATCTTGTCTCCTTGGATAGAACTTGATGGAATCGGATAGATCTTCGATGGATTTGGATAGAATCTTCCGCCTTTGCGCCCAAGGAAAGCCAAGTCTAGTCGGACAAGCCAAGTCGAGAAGCTTCTGGAACGCGGCTCTACTCGAGATCGACCACGACTCGTCGACCTCGACAAGGATGGCTCGTCGACTGGGCTTCCTCGGGTTGGTGTGCTCGATGTGCTCGGACTGGGGCTCAGGTGCTCGTCGATCTCGACAAGCCCTAGTCGACTTCGAGTAAGGTGGCTTGTCGACTAGGTCTTCTCGAGTGACTCTCCTCGATGGGCTCCGGATCTGGCGTCAGGATCTTGTCGACCTCGACCAAGGGTCCTCGAGGTCGAGTTGGGTTCCTCCTTTCCGCTTCAGCGAGCTGCCTCTTCCGCGGCAGCGAACGGTCTGCTGTAGCGAGTCGAGTCGCTGGCAGCGAGTGCTCCTGGTCGTCCTCGGCTTAGTCCTCGGCTTCTCGGGCAGCTCTCCTCTTCGACTCCGGGCATGACTTTGGGCTTCGTCGATCTCGACCAGGGCTTCGTCGAGATCGAGTAGAGTCCCGGAGCTGGGTGGTCTGGCTCTCTCGATCAGGCTCTGTCGACAAGGTTGCTCGGACATGGCTTGTCGAGGTCGAGTAGGCCTACTCGAGGTCGAGTAGCCTTGGCTCATAGACTTGTTCCGCTGCTTTGACCTTGGACTTCTGTAGTGGTTTTCCGAGCTTTTCCGACCTTTTGTAGAATTGCTGTAAAACGCCTCGATTTCTGCGATTTAAACAGAAACTGGTGTAGATTCCATAATTTGGCAAATAAACATAAACTACATAGATTCTGTACTATCTTAGCCCAAATGCATGTAATGTATACATAAATCGATATAAAATTTACTGTAAAACATGGCAGATTCAGCTCACAACACCTTTAAATCACTTGTACTTCTTGTCATACAAATTCATCTAATGATTACTAGTTTGCATATAGGTCTATCTAGCATCTATATTACAATGCCTATAGACAAGTGCAAATTCACTCGCTCAAGTTAGACATGAGGTATGCTTATTCTGATTCTGGAGTTATTTCAAGTTAGACATGCATTGAACTATCAGCAGTTACATGATCTTTCCTCTCCCAAATTAAGATTTGAGAGCTCGCATGAACGAATAGATGAATAATAGTTTCAATTCAGCTCGTCTAAGCTTATACTTTATGACACTTCTATGTTAATCGATTGATACACCATGTCCGGCTGTTCAAATTCAGCTTGTCTAAGGTTTCTGATTTTTCCAGAAGCAAAGCTAAACACAATGTCTAGCTGTTGAAATTCAGCTCTTTTAAGTTTATACTTTATGTTTGATGTTTATGAGTTATTATTAATGTTTATAGTTGTGCAACCCTTTGTGTTTTTCTTGTCACTTAGCAATATATGCTAGTTTTTTTTTACAAGGAGATATCATTTAAGTTTTCAGTTAACAATTATTAAAGTTCTATTCATAGGCATTTTATTTTCTTCCCGATCTCTTATATTTCCTTATATCTTTGTCGTGTTTTGTTTTAGCCTATGTCAAGTGTTCATCATAAGGAGTCAATTGGAGATGACATTGAACTCTTACTATCAGACGACGAGGAAGCTGGTAAAGAAAATGATGAAGGAGATTCACCTAAGAAGGGAGCTGAAGCAGAAATGGCGAAGAAGATTGAACTAAGAAAGGAGCTTAAGAAGATTCACCTAATAAATAAGTTTTTGGTAATCTTAAATGTCATAACTACGACTCACTTCTACGTTATGTTATGAAATACTCTTTTGATGTATATCAGTTGATGCTAATCGACTGAATTATCATTTTGTATAACGTAATGTAAGCCTGACAACAACTGAATCATCATTTTGTATAGCGTAATGTAAAATGATTCGAATTGTTATCTAATTAGGTGTATGAATGTTGATGCACTGATCTAGCTAGCAAATGAAAAATACAGGTGTTATAGCCTAGCCTATAAGGCCACATTACATCAATGGCTACGACATAGGTAGTGACAAATTGTAAATACATAAACTACCCTTTAATATGCTGAAATAAGGGCGGGTAAAACCTTTGCATCGGCAAGTGCCGTCGCAAAAAATGGAGGGAAAACTTTCATTTGGAGGGAATGGCTAATTGTTTTGCGATGGCATGTGTCGTCGCAAAATACAGTAGCAAATTCACTGGTTGCAACTGCCATCGCTTAGCCCGTCGCAAATATTTGGCCACGGATCAATGCCGTCACCAGCCATTATTTGCTACCCTAGGGCTACCGACCGACTGTTTACCGTCGCAGAGTTGTGACAACAAAAATTGCGACGACAAACCTAATTTTTGTGACGGAAGTGAGCCGTTTCTAAAGCAATTTTTTTGTAGTGCATTATTCAATTAATAATCAAGTTTAGTAACTCTTAAGCCATAGATAACCATATATCATCATAGAGATCATACCAATCATATAAACAACTTTTCTAATATACCTAAAAAAATAGTACTCCCTCCGATCCAAAATATAAGTCGTTTGACTTTTCAACACGTATTTCAAGAAGCCCAAAACTATATAAAATATCAACTTTTTTAAAATTATTTTTTTACAACTTAATATTTGTTGGTAATAAGTATTGAATTGTAAAAAAATAATAATAAAAAAGTTAATATATTATATAGTTTTTAGCTCCTTAAAATACGTATTAAAAAGTCAAACGACTTACATTTTGGATCGGAGGTAGTAACAAACTAACTAAAAAAACTAAACAAAATAAAAAAAAAGACTCTTAAGCATAAAAATGGGATAAATATCAAACAACTATGATGCAATGAAAAAATGCACATGAAGATGAATAAAAATGAAAAAATATATGCAAAAACGGAGTTACACGTATGAATTGCAAGTAAGTTACCCCACTTTATTATCCTATTTTTCTTGACGCCACATATTTTTCATCATAAAACTAAACCTCATCTAGATTTCCCATCTTCAAAATAACACCCTATATACTGTTATGATTTTTTTTCAAGAGCCTCTCTCTCTCTTCTCTAGAGAGATGGTGAAAACCCCTAAAAAACCTAGCCGACACCCCCAACCTTCAACCACAAATTGCAGGGATGCCTCCCCATCGTCAGGGCTTGACTCATGTTTGCTCGCTCCTCCTAGTTCCTAGTCGTGGTGGGGATCTGGCGCCGCTCCACCTCCTCCTCTCTTCTGCCGCCCCTATCGGCTCCCAGAAACCCCACCCAATCCAGATCAAACCCAACCCTAACAACCCCAAACTCTAATTGCCGACGTCGCCCTGCTCCTTGTCACCGTCAGCCTTAGCGGCACCTGCATGTCGACTCTCTTCGACTTCCTGGCCGCCCATGTCTCCCCATCCTCTGATGCCCTCCTCCTTGTTCTTGGTTCCTCCTCTGTCGCCTCATCCTTTTCTCCTACCAAATTATGTCCTGGTGTTTCAATTTTTTGAACCATCGATCTTCATAGTTTAATTAGCTACATATCTCCAAAAATTAAAGAAAAAAACCTTCTCTAAACTCCACAAGTTTTATGTTGGTGAACTACCCGTCACCGCATACGAAACCAAACTCTCAAGCATTTCTAAACCAACTAAGCTAACGCCAACAACCTCATCAGCTCGCATGCAAGCCGCCCAAGTTTCAAGAAAAAGTGTTCTTAGTTTTAGATTTTTTAAATGTAATTTTACGTAATTGTAAAACTAGATGTTTTTTTTACTGGCGACCCTCTTTGTAGGATCTTTCAAGCCATCTTGATGGCTTCAAGATCGATGAGTCGATCTACTTCTTGCCTACTGTAAAAAAAAAGTAAGTTACCCCCACCCCATGCTTAAAATCTACTTTGTCCCCAAAGTAGAGATAGAAGATAGAAATGAATGGAAGAGGAAGAGAGAGCTCACTAAATAAATCAACGATTGAGGAACAAGCTTTTGGCTCAAGAGGATGTAGTGATGCTGGAGCCATTTGTACATCCCAGAAATTTCAGAAACATATGAGAGTAAATGAGCATGTCAAACACCACAAACAACAACGAAAACAAGCAAAACTTGCATAACAATCAGCAACGACTTCAATTCAACAGCAAAGGAATATCAAAAGCATAAAATTTAGCAAGATAGGTGACTATTCCTAAGCGTTAACATGAGAACATAGTTTAGAAATTCCAAATAGTGATTCTAAGCATAAAATTCACCAGTAACTCCCTCCAAAGCCTATTAGCTCACAACAAAAATTTCAACAAGTCACGATCCTCTTAGATGCAATTGACATTCATGGCCCGTCTTGGAGTCGGAAAGATATAAGCATTGTCTTGTTTGCAAAAAGTCCTCGCCAACACAAAACAAAGAAAACACACGAGAAAAACCAGTCCCACCGTGCAAGCAAATATATCATCCAAGAGTAAAGAAGAACAAAGACCAGTCAAACAAAAATCAACCCCTGCAAATGCTCAAGATCAATCACTTATGTCAAACTAAAAACATGGAATTCAAGTGATTTCAGGGAGCAAGAGAAAAGAAGACAACAAAGACGAATCATACAATTATTTAACCCAGCATAACACACAAACCAACTACTCTATGAGAGACTTGTTTTAGACATGACATGAATAAACCGACCAGCTACAGAGAGTACATTTCACTCCAAAGTCTCAAAAGTCAGGCCCAAGATGTAAGCAAGGAAATCAGCACCCCCACTGAAATAAACTAAGCAAATTTCAGCGCAGAAGACCTCCTAGCACATTATCAATTACAAACTCCATAAGTTCAATCACATGTTTGAAGCAATATCAGAAACTCGAGCAGAATCAATGGACAACTCAATTAGCTAGTTCAGCATTAATTAAGCACAAAATCAGTCCCGAAAATTCCACAACCAGGTCTATGAACAATAAGTCGTGAACATCAGGTTTTTTTTTACATGAATTACCAAAATCAAAGCTAGGCCAGGGATCGGAGTAGAGGAAATACATGCACTTACCGAACCGAACATGGAGTCCCGGACTAAAAATTAGGGTTTACCGAGAGCAGCAGTGGCGATGACGGAGTTGGACTAGGGTGGAGTCGAGTGCTGCAAATCCGAGAGGGGGTGAGAGGGAGTCCCCAGTGAAGCCGCCTAGCGAGGAGGTGAAGTGGTGGTCGCCGGAGCGCCTGCAAGGAAGCTTCGGAAAGGAAGGACGACGGTGTAGACTCCGAAAATGCAAAATAAAATAAATAAAGTATAAAATATGATAAATATGCATGAAAATGTCCTAAACTAATATGCAAATGCAACCCTAAAATATTACTAAAATAGATGTTATCAGGATGGATTACATTTATTGTATCCGCCTCAAATGTTTGACCACTATAAAAAAAAAGGAATTATTATTTAAATATTACATCTACTGAAAAATAAAGTAAGAACGATATGATAGTTGTTCTTCTTAGAAATTTTTAAATGCCGATTTCTCCTTCCAAAATGGGTTGAAAAGTGGGGTAGGGGAAAGAAACATAGAGAGAGAGAGAGAGAGAGAGAGAGAGAGAGAGAGAGAAAGAGGGGATTAGTCAGTGGGGCCAGAAGGGAGCGGAGTTTTATTATTATCATATTAGTTATTGTATGTTAAAGTGGGTTGTAGCGATGTGGGTATAAATTTTAGGTGGATTTTTTTAAAGAGAAAAAGGTAAAATGTGAAGTAAGGAACCTAAAGGGGTTGTATAGATTTTGATGCTCTAAACAACTAATAAAAGAGTACCATTTGATTTGATTAATGGAGACCCATTGTGTTTAATTTTTTCAACCTTGAGGGAGTGGATTCTAATTTTCTTTTCAGTTTGATCTCACTAACCTTGTTTGTTTAGCTACCAGGTTTCTATTTTTGGGCTAAATTTTTCTTTAGCTTTGTGTTTGTCACAAGATGCATAGGTGTGGAAAAGGGGAGCATTCGACCCCTTTTATCCAAAGAATCACCTATACTTGTTTTACTCATTGATAGCTTCGCCCACCCCGATGAAACCCCAGGCCGACGCAGGGATGACACGTCACTAGCAGAGCAAACATACAATCAAACCCCCCAGAGAAGACCAGGGTTGACAAAGGACAATCAATGAACGAAACACGGATCCTTGAGAAAGCAGTTAGGCATTACCCCATTGCAAGAAGATCCCTAGACCACGGACGAAACTCACATAAAGTGGTTTCAAGCTCATAAGTATCATGTGTCACACATGTCCACCTCCAATGAGTCTAAGAAAACTCTCCACGTGGTAGCCACTATTAGATAGTTGTCGTTCGAATGTCCATATGATTTTAGCAATATATAAGGCATGCATGGAACAAAATTGGAGGGCTTTTTGGGAAAGATTGGAAGAGAGAGAGAGAGAGATCTAATACCTATTGGGCAAAGACCTCAAGAGGAGACGATTAGGGATATCAACTCTCCGTGAATCCTCGTAATTCATCATCCGCGTTCAATATTGAAAGGGAGTCTCACCGAGTGTTAACAATCGAGCCAAGTAACTATCATTCGCCTCCGATTTGATCCATACCCAAGATCGCAAGTAAATTAGCCAACCAGGTTAAGGTTGTTGAGTTTTGTAAAGACCGGGAAATTTTAGAATATTAAATTATTAAAATAGTGATTTATAATCATCCCAATTTCTAAGATTTGGGAGGTTTGAAATTTCCGTCCTTGAGCTATTGGTTTTATTCTAAATATTTTAAAACGAGTTCCGGCATTATTTAGTTGAAAATTGAAAATATATTTTAGCCCGCTTCCATATGCGAAAATTTAAAATAATATTTGGAATTCTTTATTAAATTCGGAATTGAAAATTTCAAAGTCTTTTGAGTTGGATCGGATAAGGTCAGAGAGCGGATCTTGAGATATTTGTTCGGGTATTTAAAATTACTTTCGGGACATGGTCCAAATTCCATTTATCTTTTTTTCTTTCATTCTTCCCTCATTTCTCTTTTTGTCTCTCTCTCTCTCTCTCTGAGAACTCTGTTGAAGATTGTCTTATTACTTGTAGTGTACAGCTATCAATTTTGTTGTTTTGTGCCAATACACACCATAAACCCCCTCTGCCTCACTCTCTTTCACGCCATCTCAGAAGGAAACAACCAGACCCATTCCCCTCTCTCTCCCTCCTCTTCCACTGTCTGCAATTTCAAAGAAAGCAATTCCGGGTTATATCGTTTTGTATCCGGGCCTTCTTTCCTTCCTTACTATCCTGGGATCCGAGTTTCATTTTCGGGTTGGGCCTAATTTTATTCTGGATCCGGGTCCGTTTGTGGGAGATGGCTTCAGACTCCTTTCTTTTCTTTTCGGGCCGGACCCCTTCATTTCGGGTTATGTCTTGTGAGAGCAACCGGGTTGGGCTTTGAGCTGGGCTGGATCCAGGTTCCCCTTTCCGGATTCTCATATTGTCTTGGGCTGATGGGGTTTGGGTTTCTTAATTGTTGTTGTTATTAGCTATTTTATTATATGTTATAGTATATGGTTCGACTTTAATTGTTTGGTTATTATTATTAGTATTATGATTTATTATAAATATGATTTTTATGAACGTAAAGTTCTGAAATTATTTTATGTAATTGTTTTAAAAGTGTTATTATAAGGTTAAGTGTTTTGTGATGATTTAAATATGGTTTGTGAAAATAGACTTGTTTTGGTGATTTAATGTCGGAATTTATTTATAAATGATTTTGGAAATAAACATGCCGAAATCATTTTAATAATATGATTTTGGGAAATTGGTTAGGGGTTAATGATTAATGTCGGAATCTGATCAAGTATGATTGAGAAATTGTCTTGAAAATAAGTTGACTTAATTTGGGATTTAAGAGTTTGGAAAATATGGTTGGTACGATTTTATCAGTGAGGTTGATTTGAAGAATGATTTTGGTTGATGATTGATCGTATGGGAAAGGTTTTAGAAAATGGTTTTACTATCAATTGATTTTGCGGATATTGAGAACTTGGGTCTCGTGTGTATGAATGTTAGTCCAGTGGCTTATGGAACTGGCTTGATGATAGGTGTGTATTGCTTTGGACTTGCATTTGGGCCCTTGCTTGTATTATCTTGTTGTTCTGCATCTTCAGGTAAGTTCCCTAGGGGGCTTAATCAGGTTGGACATTCATGCCTGTTGTTGCATTTTATGTTAGGTGTTGCATATGCATAAAAGCATGACATGTAGTATCCTGTTTAGGTTGCACTAATCGAATGAGCATCTGCTTACTTTATGTGTTTGAAACAGAACGGTCGTTATCTGTGATAGTCCTAGAGTCTTTGCTAGGGTAATAGGGTAGCCCAGCCTCATCGGGTACCCTGAGTCAATCGAGTCATGAACTTCCTTATATTATGATATGCATGCGGGCTTTATTGTGGAGCGGGTTAGGCATCCGTGCCACCCGATTATGATGGAATGCATTCACGAGCTGGCCAGTCTCCGCCCTATCGAAAGGGGGTGGAGGTAGGAGAGGGATATGCCACTTGGCATTGTCTTGGGCCAGTCTCCGCCCGATTATGATGGAAAGCTAGTGTGTTTGACTTTCGTACTGCATTAGAGCATCTTTATTAGGTATAGCACATACTATGTGGCCTCAGCGAGGACTGCCGGTCCCGCATGAGTGGCTCGATCTGACTCCTTTCCCCGTTCTTTTTTTAAAGGTATTTCTGCAGATTTTGATTGCTCGATGTCTATATGACGGGGTTCCCTTTTTGCGAATCGAAGAACCTGGCTAAATCTCTAACTCATTATAAATGGTAATCATCCACTTATGTTTTGGTTTTGACCCGGCTCTGCCGTGGCGCTTTATATCTTAATTTTTGCTTCCGTCCTGCTTTTATTTGAATTGAATTTCGCGACATAGTCTTAAGACAGGTTAAGGGTACTCAACGACCCTTCGTGCCTTTTAGGGTTTGAAATCCCTCTTTCTACTAATCTTAAAATGAGTTTGAAACCTCGACCCGTACCTGGATTGCAAGATCCGAACAAGGGTTTTTATCCCTTGAAACGTAACCCGAAAATCATAATTCTGGGCCGTTACAAGTTTGACTCCCTAGCCTCAATTCAAGGCTCGCACAACACTTTGTAAATAGGATGAATTCCCAAAGGAGGAAGAAAGATTACAATTTATTTTAAAACCTCATCGGCTCAGGTTATGCCTCGCGGCCCTGAATCTTGTCGTGTGCCTTAGGTAAGCCCGATGATCGACAGCGTATATGCTCTGACTGATTCTGGGTCACACAAATCATGGGACCTTGAACAGGGGCTCCGTCACCCCCTTCGATAATTTTCTGACCCTGTCACTGTCTAACTAACAAGGTGCAACAATTTCATCGCTATAATTATATTTATTAATTAGTATTAATAAGATCAAACAAGATAAAATGTAGAAATAAGAAAATGATTACAACCATTATAAATCATAGTTCAGGCAAGAATCGCTCGTGAGAGTAATTAGGGTTCATTTGAATGATCCCTTATTATGACTTATAATATACAATATTGTATCATAATTATAATATATACAGAGTATATATTCAATTGTATGTTGTAAATTATAATGACCGGTCAATTTTTTTTTTTAAAAAAAAAGAAGAAAGCGATTAAGGTAAACTACGCAAGATCGATAGTCCAATTTAGAGCATCTTTTCCGACCTTTCGGATGAGAACCTGTAATTCTAAATCTGTGATAGGATTATCGATAGTGATTATGTGACCCAAAAAGACCAATATATCCGCTACAAAATTTTCATGATTTATCACAAATATAAAAAACCAAACATTTCCTAAATTCAGATAAATTTTACTTTTTTTTGAAACCATACGATAAGAGAAGAGAAAATTATCAAACTAGAAAAGAAAAATGAGAGCACAATTGTATTTTTTTGGTTGAAAACTGTTATTGTCGTATGCACTCGTATAAAATTTCAAAATTTAAAAACTTATGGAGGGACAAATTGAAATTATACAGTTTTTCTTTGAATCTTGACATCAAATCTGACAGTAGTGTGTTTGCTAATTGAAACCTCCGATTTAAATCGCCCCCGGAATCTCCGCTCCTTGAGCTAACTCCACTCACCTTCCTCCTCCAATAAATCCCCCCAATCGTTCGACCCCCAAACCAAACCCTAAACCCCCAAATCGAGCTCAAAATGAAGGCGTCGTTGAAATTCAGAGAAGACCAGAAGCCCCTCTTCCGGGCCAAAGTTCCCCTCAGCATCCTCGGCGCCCCTTTTCAATCCGGCCTCGCCGCCGGCGACTCTAAGGAGCTCTGTCTCAGCCTCGGCACGCTCTTCGACTCAGGACCGGCGTTTCGAGTCGCCTACCGCCCCAATGATTCCCACAAGCCTTTCTCCCTCGTTCTGAAGACCGGAATCGGGGCTTACGGCTCTCCGATCGACGCCCCGATGACCATGTCCGCCGAATTCAACTTCGTCGGGGGCTCCCGTTCCTCCAGCCCGGCCTTCTTCCTCCACTTCAAGCCCCGATTCGGCGATTTCTCCATCCGGAAGGCGCAGTCGTCCACCGAGTTCGCGCATCGGATCGATTCGAAGAGCCGCGGCGGAGGAGATGTCTCGTCGGAGGATGAGGGATCCGTTGAGGTCGTCGATCCGCCGGCGATTGGAGGCGATTATATGGCCGTCGGCGGCGGAGGGGTCAAGTTGACCGAGCTCGCCACAAGATCTTCGACATCGCTCGCCGCCGTGGTCGATACGGCGCTGGCAGGGATGGAGCTGGGGGCGAGGACGGTCCTGCCGATCCGAAGCGGCGCCGTTTTGAAGCTCCGGTGGGGCGTGCGGTTCCCAGAGGACCTGAAGAGCTTGTTCTCCAAACAAGGGATAGGGTTTAATCCGACGGCTGGGATCTCATCTCGAGGGATCCCTCTCCTGGTGATGAACAAGATCGGGATCGAACACGTGGCGAGGGAAGACTCGAAGGACCCGTCCAAAGTGGGACCCGGCGGAGCCCTGCACGCTGGTGGAGATGCTGACGTGGCCGACACGTGTTTCGCGGTGAGGCGCCAGCTGCAGGGGCTGCAGGTGGAGAGTGAGAGGATGAGGCAAGCAATGGACAATTTCAGAACCGAATTCACCAACAGAGCGTTGAATAATTCGGCGAATGGTACGGGGAAGGCGCCGCTGGCACCGGGCGGTGGGCGCGGCGGTAGGAAGGACGGCGAAGGTGACCTTGTCGTCGATGAGCCCAAGAAGGCAGTGAAGGGCGCAACTGGCGCCTGAATCTTTGGTTGTAAAAATTGCTCTATTTTTAGTTAATAATTACTACTACTATTTTGGTCGATTAATTTTGTGTTAAAGCAATAAGTAATTTGCACTTTTTTGTATTTGGTGTTGGATGAAGCTTGGGGAGTGCTATTAGGCAGTAGCGATGTAAATTTTGTGTTCTTAAGGCGGCGTAAGCCTTTTCAATTGGATGTAGATTGCAAACATTTGCGTTTCATGTGACACGACTTGAAGAAATTGGGAACAAATTGTGTTAATCTATGGTTCGAATTAAGTGGCTTTGGTTAATCTATAGGAACTAATTGCAGAGCATGTTTGATGATCATATTGTTCATTTGACATCCATTTGTCATATTGGAAGTCCTTGACATCATCATTTAAGTTGAAGATTTTGTAAAGGACATATCCCTAATAATAATGCTATGAGATTGATTGTAAAGATAGTGTTTGTGAGAGAGTCGTTGTCCCTGGTTGTTTAGGTTAGGCTCGTTTGTTCGACTGGGGCTGTTTGCAATTGATAGCCACTTTATGTATTGCACAGTTTTTATTATATGTTGTATGTTTGACGGTTCGATATCTGTCGACTTTGTCAGCTTCTCGAGGAGTCAGGTTTGTTTGGTCATTGAATTATTTCCTAAACAAAAAAAAAAGATGAAAGGAGCTAAATAAAATACGACTCTTATCCTTGAATTCGATCTCTGTCTCTGTCCCTTTTCTTTTGGAGAAAATCTAAGTTTTGTCTTACTCCCTACCAGTGGGTCGAGTCGGTCGACGCAAGCCAGTTTCCCTGGTGTGTGGTGACTTTTGCCGGCTGGATCAAGTTCTCGGGGTTTGCCACCAAAGATGGGTTTCCTCTTCATAAAATAAAATGGTAGAATTTTACTTGGGAATTTAGAATATTCAATTCAAAAAATATGGAAAGACATCTTGACGAGTTATTAATATAATATATTTTGAATAGGTGGTGACCTAGAGAGCTTTGCTCCTAGTCGTCGCCTCCAGCTTCTTCCACTATCAAACTAGTGAAACCACCGGCACCCTCCTTTATTTACCGCACCTCCAGCCTTCACCAACCCTTTTACCCCACCTCCAACTCTCCCCAGCCTTTGGCTTAGCCACTCACCGGGGCTCCCCGGGGCACCTCTTGCTTATCCTTCACCAACCCATGCGCCTATAGCCCCGTCGTCGCCAGCTCGTCACTCCCTCGATGCCGCCACAAGCCCATTCAACTTCAAGCTTTGTGGCTCCTCTGACTACGCAACTATCGTCGATGGCCCTTGTGGTGGCGGCTAGTTGTGTCGAGAGAGGGAAACGTTGTTTGGTTTTGGCGGGGGTTGGAAAGTCTTTGCGAAGTTTCACTCCCTCGCATTAGGACACTTCCTAGTGTTCGAATACATAGGTGTGTAACTCTCATTTCCAAGTGCTTAATCGTTCGGTGCTCCCGGTGCCTCATCTCGAGGTTTTCGTTTGCGATTTATCGGTGTGAGCCCCATCTAGACGCCGTTCTCGCCGTGCACGGTTGCAATCGACATCTCGCACACCTCACCTCGGTTGATTGAGGTACTATTTCAATTGCTCTTTTGTATCCATGCATGTTCATTATTGCACATTTTTCTTCCCAGTTCTCGCTAATATGCATCTATTTTGGCTTATTTTGTGTTTGCTTACTTACGATCTTGTTATCGTTCTGGAGGGTTTTGCACTGCGTTTTGGAGTTTTGAATGGGCGATAGGGTGGCATGAGTGTGGGTTTGCGATTGGTGTGTTTTGTTTTTCTTGTTGTAGTGAATTTAGATTAGAATTGTAAGATAGATTTTCAATTTAATCTAGATCTAATCATTTACATGTCAAATCTACCCTCTACTGCAATATTAAAAACCGAAATTATCTAAATGCAATCAATGCATATGTTCAAATTGCTCCAATGCTGACCCATCGAAATTGATTTGTCAAATATACCCTAATCCATGAACTCCAAATAACTTGGCATTTGGAGTCCATAAACTAGGCTTGAAAATAATAGTAAAAGTTTAAATAATTAAATATTTTGAATTAAACTCATTGGTTAAAAAAACAATTAAAGTAGTATATACAAATATATGTAGATATAGATTACTGATATTAATTTTATGTTTCCTTATTATTAATTTTATATTTGAATTAATCCCATTGTTTTTTTTAAATTACTAGCATTATAATTTAGGCTAAGATCAATGATTAATTGAATTTTTGAAAACCTGATTGAATAACCTACTTTTAAGGAGGGAGTGACGCTTCATAAATAATGCTTCTCTAATAATAGTTAAGTATAGAAGATAGACATAGATAAATTGTTTTTTATTAAAAAAATTATAATTTTGGCTAAGATAATAGATTAATTGAATTTGAAAAAAATTGATTGACTAAGCTACTTTTAATTAGAGAGTGATATCTCATAAAAAATGCTTCTCTAATAATAGTTAACTACTAGTAGTCTAGTACAATTCCCGCACCATGACGCGTTATTTTTATAAATAAAATCATAATAATATAACATATTAATATAAAATAAAATAAAACAAAATATGGAGTATGTTTAATTCAACTTTTTTTATTTGAACCAATTTATTAGAAAACTTATAATGTACTAAGAAATAAATTATATGTTAATTTAATGTTTTAAAAAAAACCAATTGATTAGAAAATAAAAAAAAAATCTATTTTAACTAGTACAATTCCCGCGTCATGACGCGTTTTTTTAAAACGAAAATATTATACATAAAAATATTATAAAATGTTAAGATACAAATCATAAAAAAAAAACTTTACGATGAATGTATCTTATAATTATCGCATAAAATTATTTTTATAAAATCTTATGTTAAGTATAATACATAAATATATATATTTTTTAAATTACTCAGTAATAATAATATCAATATCATTATAACATTGTTTAAATGTGATGTGTCATAATCAATAGTTATATTCAATGTTTTGAATTAAGTCCAATAGTTAGTAAATAAATTTGATTAAGCCTATAATTATATTAGATTGAATTCAATGTTTTGAATTAAGCCCAATAGTTAGTAAAATTAAAGAAAAAAAAAATTAAAGGAAAAAAAAAGGAGAATTAAAGAAAATCAAAGAAAAAATGGCAAAAAAAATATATGATTGGTTAAGACTCCTAAAATGTCTCTAAGATTGACACATCATGCTAAACTCTTCTAAATTAAGAGTTTATATAGATATATAGATAGTTAGTAAAATTAAAGAAAAAAAAAAGAATTAAAGGAAAAAAAAGAGGAGAATTAAAGAAAATCAAAGAAAAAATGGCAAAAAAAAAAAAAATATGATTGGTTAAGACTCCTAAAATGTCTCTAAGATTGACACATCATGCTAAACTCTTCTAAATTAAGAGTTTATATAGATAGTTAGTAAAATTAAAGAAAAAAAAAGAATTAAAGGAAAAAGAAAAAAAAGAAGAATTAAAGAAAATCAAAGAAAAAATGGGAAAAAAATATATGATTGGTTAAGACTCCTAAAATGTTTCTAAGATTGACACATCATAATAAACTCTTCTAAATTAAGAGTTTATATAGATATAGATATAGATTTGATGGGTGGAAAACCCTATAATTACGGTAGTGATGACACCTCATAAAAAATATTTCTCTTTTAATAGTAGTCAGTTATAGATTATATATTATAGATTTATATAAATAAAATCACAATAATATAAAAATTAATATTAAATAAAATGAAATATGTTTGATTCAATGTTTTGATTTGAACCAATTTATTAGAAAATGTATAATATAATAAGAAATTAATAAATTATATGCTAATTTAATGTTTTAAACTGAACTAATTGATTAGAAAATAAAAAATATTTTTTAATTTGATTGGTTGAAAACCCTATAATTGTGGTGGTGATGACATCTCATAAAAAATGCTTCTCTTTTAATACGCAGTTATAGATTATAGATGATTTGTATAAATAAAATCATAATAATATAAAAAATTACTATAAAATAAAATGAAATATGTTTGATTCAATGTTTTGATTTGAACCAATTTATTAGAAAATGTATAATGTACTAAGAAATTAATAAATTATATGCTAATTTAATGTTTTAAATTGAACCAATTGATTAGGAAAAAAAATCCATTTTAATTTGATTGGTTGAAAACTCTATAATTATGGTGTTGATGACACCTTATAAAAATGATTCTCTTTTATAGTTAGATATAGAAGATTATTAGAAAATAAAAAAAAAAATCTATTTTAATTTGATAGGTTGAAAACTCTATAATTATGGTGGTGAAACTGCTGATGACCCCTTATAAAAATGCTCCCCTTTTAATATTTATATATATATATATATATAGATAGATTGATTAGGAAATAAAAAAATTATTTTAATTTGATTGGTTGAAAACCCCATAATTATGGTGGTTATGACAGTTCATAAAAAATGTTCTCATTTAATAGGTATATATAGATATATAGATATAGATAATTAAATACAGTAGATAATTATAAATTATATAGATGGATTATAAAATAATTTTTTTAGTTTATAGATCAAACTCGTGATTTATTGATCTGATCACCCTTACCAAATAAACTAACTAGGGTTCGCATAAAATAATGCTCTCTATACAAACCCGTTAAAAGTCGATCAAGATTTAGGTCCAAAGGCCTAACAAATGAACAATGCAGTCCTGAGCCCACGAGGCCACGATAGATTCAAAACAGAGAATACATACAACAACCACAAAAAGTTAAAATCCACAGATAAAGGGATTGGTCGAATTGATAGACTAGGCCCGGACGATTCGAATTCCGATGGCTCCATATCCGCCGATGGACTGAACAACCACCACGCAGGCACCGCTTCCATGGCCAATCCCGACGATTCAGAGAGCCTCACGTGGGGGACGCTTGAAGAGCTCTTGCTAGCGTGCGCCGTTCACCGCTACGGCACCGATTGCTGGGACTCCGTCGCCAAGGAGATTCAGAAACGGAGCTCCCGCACCTTCCACCTCTTCTCATCGCAGAGGTGTCGGCAAAAGTACTACGACCTCAAGCGCCGTTTCGCCGCGCAAACCGACGATTCCGTCTCCGGCGGTGGCTCTGCGGAGGAAGACGGCGCCGCCGACGCTTTCCCCTGGCTCGATGAGTTGCGTCGACGCAGAATCGCGGAACTCAAACGCGAGCTTCAACGCTACGACCTATCGATCGTGTAACTTTTCGAGCCCGATGGACGATTAGCTTTTTTTTTTTTTTAAAAAAAAATATTAATTGATCTCCGTTCTAAAATCCGAGAGCTCTGAATCTGCAGGTCGCTGCAATCGACGGTGAAGAGATTATCAGAGGAGCGTGAGAAAAGCTTGACAGAGAACGCGAGAGAAGTATCAGATCTACAGAAAACTGAACAGAAAAAGGAGGAAGGAAATAGGACGGGAACGTCATCGCTGCCTCTGCCGGAGTCTGGCGCCGACGATGGAGCTCCGGCCGATGAGTCGGATCGGGAGAACCATTCGGTCAACGCTGCGAACAACTCAGATCCGAAAGGTGAGAAATCGGTGGAAAACGGAGACGAGGTGGCCGGGGAAGAGAATCCGGTCGAACCTGCCGCGGATTCACTAGCAGATCCGGAAGAGGCGACGGATAAGCCGGCCGCTGAGGACTCGTACAACGGAAGCTCCGATACAATAGCCGCGGAGAAAGGACCGGCTGGTTCTCAGGATCTCGGCTCGGCGAAAACCGAACCGGTATGTGACTCGCCTGAGTTGGTGGAATCGGTAGCCGAGTCGAAACGGGAAGGGGATGAAGAGAGGATGGATAAGGAGGCCATCGAAGTCCAAAGCTCTGCGAGCCTATCGGAGAAGAAAGTGCGGGGCAAAACCATCGGCCTGAGCAACTCCGGCGAGGAGGCGGAGAACCAGTTCGCCGCCGCCAAACCGGCAAGCGTCAAGTCGCAGCCGATGGCTGATTTTCTGGAAGCGATACGGCGTCACAAGTTCGGCTCAGTTTTTGAGCGGCGGCTCGATAGCCAGGTATGCCTTTTTTTTAATTTTCTTTTAATTTTTTTAATAATATACTCCAATATGCATAAAATAAACTTTATAACGCTTGTGAAGTTGTGATTGTGATAGCGCCTATCTTATCCCAGACGGAAAAAAGTAAATTTATCCGTACATAGCATGAAATAAATTCAAGAATGCGTTAAAAAGATTCAAGAATAGTTGTATCGATAAAGTTATGAGAAGGTGGTGGAAAGTGAAATATACTCCGGAGTAATTTAGTTTTTTGTTACTCTTAGTCTCGTATATTTAGTCATAGGACATAGGCTAAATATACTATCAAAAATTGATCCTATCAGATTGATCCTATCAGATGTTAAACTCTTATTATCGACTTTGAAAAAAGTTTCATTCTTTCATGTTCCCCGTTTGGACAATAGGGTAGCTGACAAGGTTGCACACTTTTGTAACGCTGTCCGAGTTGTAACGCTGTCCGAGGTGTTGATATTTACAACAATTTTGGTCTATTAGACCTCATTCGTAAAGATGTCATCGGGTATATGATATATGCTTATATAGGATAGACAAACCTGTGGAACCAAATATGTAAAATAGTGTGGATAAATACACCACGAATCTTGTACGTCGTTTTCGACGTGCAATGCTGCTCTAAATAGAGTTTTGATAATGGCCTTAGTAGAGATTGTAGGGATTGTAATGGCCTAGCTGACTACATATCACTGTGATATGATTAAAAAAAATACAATAAGACATTTTATATCAAAACGATGATGCAGGAATCTTCCAAGTACAGGAACATGATCCGCCAACACTTGGACCTTGCAACAGTAAAAGCAAGGCTAGAAGAAGGCCAGTATGCAGAATGCCCTTCCAAATTCTACCGAGATCTACTTCTCCTCGCCACCAACGCCGCCCTCTTCTTCCCCAAGCGAGCTCCTGAGCACAAAGCTGCCATCGAACTCCGACAATTCGTCTCCACCAAACTGCCCCACCACCACCCCTCCAAGCCAGCAGAGCTCCCTGCAAAGCCGCGACCCGTTCTAACTACTCAGCAGGCACGGGTTAAACTGGAACTGGAAACACCAGATCAGTCCCCAGCTGAGCCGACCCTGGTCTTGAAGCCTAAGCTCTTAAACCCTGTAATTGTGTGTCGCAAGAGGAGCTCGGTTGTGATGAAGCCGTTGAGTGGGGAGAAAAAGAGGGACGATTCTTCTAGTAATACAAACGACGAGAAGGAAAAAGGGAAGGATAAGTCGGCCTCTACAGGGAAGGGTGCTCAGTTGGAGAAGCTCGCATGGTTCGGTGCAGTGACAAAGAAGCGGACAAGGGATCAGAGTGCAGGTTCACGAAGCTCAGGTCCCAAATTGTCGGGCAACAAGAGCTCCTCCGATGCTCCGTCTTCCAAAGAAGGCTCAGGGGACGAAACTGCCACAGCCAAGCTACAAAAGAAGAAGAACGACAAGGAGAAGAGCCAGGACAACAGCAGCAACGCAGGCACTAGTGTTGGCGGGAAGAAGAAGAGCGTGACGAATTTCCTTAATAGGATTCGGAGGAGCTCATCAGACTCGATGAAGAGCAGTCCCAATGCCAATTCAAAGACCAACAGCAAAGGAGGAGGGGAGGCCAGGAAGAATAGTGGCAGTAAGAGCGAAGCAGCAGCTAGCAAGGGATCATCGCCTGCGAGTGCGAAGGAGAAGGGGAAGCAAAAGGAAGCAATGAACGACGAGGGTTCGAAGAGGAACTTGGGACGGCCCCCAAAGAGAGCGGCAGCAATGGCAGGCGCGGTGAAGCGAAGGAGGGATGGTGGTGGCGACAAGGCGGAGGGTGCAGCGCCCAAGAAGAGGTCAAGGAAGTGAAGAGGTGATTTTAGTAAAATTGATTGGCTAATTTGTGCATAGGAGTAGTTGGTAGTATTGGGAAATTCCTTTTGTATGACTCTATTCCAACCCTTAAAACTCACCCTCCATTTTGAGATGTTCGATCTTACTCCCTCCGTTCCAAAATACATGGGTTTTTAGTTTTCGGCACGCTTTTTAATGAGTGAAAAACTATATGAAATATTATTTTTTTAATTAAAATTTTTATATAATTTGATACTTATTAGTAATAAGTATCAAATGATATAAAAAATTTGATTAAAAAAATAATATTTCATAGAGTTTTTCGCTCCTTAAAAATCGTGTCAAAAAAGAAAAGCCCATGTATTATGGAACGGAGGTAGTATATATTAACAGGCGGGGATGATATTTGTCTATTTGTTGCCTTGATGTGATCTTTAATTTCTTCATCCAGCGGTTTTATAACTTGAATCACAACAATCCTACGAAATTTGTAACTCCAAATGGGCCTATAAGGCCCAGGTTTTGGGCCCATTGTAGATAAAGGGCTCTTCAAAACAAGGCCCAAACGATTGCAATAATGGGCCGTTCAAACAGGCCGGATTTTACCGGAACTTGCATGTAAATTTCGGTCCCGGTTTTGCTGCTTGAATTGAACCTGTCTTTCAATCTTTAGATTTTCTTCTCACCTTCGATTTAGAGATTTCAATCCATTACAGTAGTTCAATAAAAAAATAATAATTAAATAATCACTTCTAAAATATGTTATTTTTAATATATATTTTGATCTACTGGTCCAGGACCGAAATTTTAATATCATAAAAGCGGTAGGCCTGAACTATGAGTAATGTATAAAAAATATAAATTGGAGATGCATGAGAAAAGGTTGTTGGAATATACATAATACATGTGTTGTGGTCACTAATCGATAATGCATTTGTAGTGGCCCATACAATAAAATGGTCAGAGATCTTAGAGGTAAGTCGTCGACCACGTGCGATACACGTGCTAGGCATCTCAATCCACACTCTTGTGTGTACTCCTATCATACACAAAACCGATTTGAGATCATGTAGCTGATTTCTTTCCATTCAACCCAAATCAAGATGACGAACATGGAGATTTATGTTCATTCAAATTGTTGTTGATCAAACAGTTGCCGAAAGCAACTTTCCTCGCAGGACCTATATTTTGAGATGAAAGGAGTAGTATTTCACTATTTTGAGATGGATGTATTCGTTCAACCATGTTATACTTAACGTACGTTATTATTTAAAACTAAAATTCCATGAAAATTAACAACCTTCATTCCATTTGCACACTTTTTTTTTTTACCAGAATTTGGATCATTCTAAAATAAAGATTAGAAGCTATGAGTTTCACCTAGACTTGGGCAAACAGGGGCTAGCCCGCCAGGCCCGTCCACTATTACTATTGTAGGTGTGGATGGACAGAGGGAGAAGTCAAAGTGAGCCGCTAAGCCCGGCCCGCACCCGCATCGGGTACGGGATTGAGGACCCACGTGTTCCCGTTACGGCCCGCACCCGCATCGAGTCTTTATATGGCCGAGGAGTCTACTTTAGGAGGGAAGGAACCAACTCTTGAAAAATATTAGGGAGGCAATAAATCAGTAGGCATTCATTTTTTTTTTATTTTTTTTTTGTCAATATAGTTGTTCATCAATATATCAATACAAACGTGATATAAAAAAAGTAGGTTTTGCGGGTACTCGCGGGTAGCCCGCGCCCGCACTATCAGGCGGGTTTGGACAAGACATTCAACCCGTGAAGTAGACTTAGCCTGTTCCACACCTGCCACACCGGGGTAATATTTTCGGTAAAACCCGCCCAAGTCCGGGCTGCGCATAAAATTGTTGGTACATGTAAAAAAATTAAAAAAATTTGGGGTTTTTATTTTCCATTTATATTGCAAGAGCTGAAAATGAGGCCCATCTGAACAGCCCACTTTCCACAATTAAGAGGCTTATTGGATGGCCCATTAATATGCCCATTAATCGGCCCAAAGTACCATTAATGTATGTGCATATGCACTACTCATCCAAATGTGTAAACCTCAGCCCAATTTCTCCGTCATACAATCACCCAATATTGGTTGGATTAGCTACATAATATTATGCCACGGCGACTGATCTCAATCCAATTCAACACTAGTTGAGAACTCGATCACTAGAGTCGTGTGCAAGAATACATATGCGCTAGTAACCTAGCACATAATTACATATTAGATATAGTTAGACTTGCATTAGATCAACTCAATAAAGAATAAAACAATCACTCAATTACAGGTTTTACAAGTGCTTCGGTTTAAAGTCGTAAATATGACTCCCCGAGTAAAAATAAAATCACTATAGCTAAAAGTTAGAAACTTGTAGTAACTAGTGTAACAACATTTTTAGAAGATATACATAGGTTATAAGGATAACGTAACACAACAAAAAATACACATGTATTACTTAGCTTGTAAAGATAACTAAGTTGATTTTACAATTTGCAAAAGGGAAATAGTCAACTTATGAAATGGAATTGTAAATAAGTCACAATCAAAACCAATAGAAGAAAGGCCACATGGAACCCAAAATTCAAAAGGAATGAGCTGCCTTACCCAACTCATTGGGCCCACAAGCAGTCTAAATCCTCTTCATCCATATCTTTCTACACTAAAAAATATATGGGGGCAGTTGGGTTAATTTTATTCACACCATCAAATGTAGAAAACTTTGTCCAAGTGCATTATATTTTGATTAAAAGAAACTATATAGATTTGTTATGTGTATCATTGTGTGCATCACCACATTGGAGATCATGTCATCATCATGTGCTTGCTAATTCCTTAGCTTGTTCCAACCAAGATTACTTATTGGGATTTCCCTCTTCTTTTTTTTTTGGTTGTTTAGTTTCTCCCTTTTACAAAAGTTGGGGCACACTCTCTTTATTATCCACTTTGAAGGTGTTTTAAGAAATGCTAAATATATACCATGCAATTGACTTGCACTCAATCCCATCCATCCATTTTATATTTTATTTATGTTACTTGTTAGAATGCCAAAAAAGCTTTTTTTGGCCTCTTATTTTATACTAGCATTTTGCTTGACATCACTAAAAGAAGACAAATCACTCTTACAAGATTTTAGTTTTTCTCATCACACCTTTTTATCATTCATTTTTTACCTGTTTGGTATAAGATCAATAAGATTTTATTTCAAAATTAATCGACAATGAAAAGAGTAGCTCACTATCTATAATGAGGATACCAATATATGATCTATACACCCTTTCAAATACAGTAGACTCATTGTCCATGTTTGCATTATCTCTAAAGACCGTCTATCAAATTAGATAAGAGATCTAGATTGGAATTAGCTCCAATCTCATCCCTAAATTCATGTTAGTCTCATGAGCCGAAATATATATAGAGTATAGACAATTATGAATATAAATACAATATATAAAATCGATGAGATTCCAATCTAAAAACCAATTCATGATAAGAAAAATAATCCCGTTCAATCTCTTTAATTTATTCTCTTCGATATGGGATAACATATATTTCTACATTAATGGAAAAAAAACCGTCTTAATCGGGATCAAATCCTCTGTCCCTTCCCCTATCCCCTTCCTCTATCCCCTCTCACAAAATTACCTAACTTTTTAATGTTTTAATCTACTTTTTTTGTTTTGTTTTATTTTTTTATTTTTTTTTAATGTCGAACCGTGAGGAGGGGACACCGGGGAGGACCAAACAGGGGGGACATACGATTTGATCCCGTCTTAATCACATCTCATGTGATAGTCCAATAGTGACACCATTTATATAGGGATTTGGAAAGAAAAAGAAAAGAGAAAATAAATATTAAATTATTCAACCCTATTTTAAAAAAAAATTATAATAAAGTATTAAATTTTCAACTACTTGTTTAAAATAATTTCATATTTATGGTCCAATATAGTGACACCATTTATACAGAGTACAATAATTTCATAACTAATAAGGGTAAAATTATTTGGAAATTTTAATATTTTATATATTTTTTAGATCATTAAAACATGTGTACAAATAGTAATATTTTGTTTAAAGGAAGGAGTAGTAAATATTTTTTAGATGTGTATATATAAATAGTAATATTTTGTTTAAATTGGCCGTGTAAGAAAAACGTACAATATATATCTGTTTTTATTGGTCATGTACTTTTACTTACCCTTGAGAAAAACACTCACTAGGGACTTGCTCAACTTCAATTATGTGGTAGAGAAAAAGGTTTTAAGGTGTGAAAATGCTTTTATCAATCCCGACAAAATCAATAAAACTAAATAAATAAACAATCTTTGTAATACGCAATGCATATATTAAAAAATTATACTCCATCCGTCCCAAATTAATTGTCTTCTACTATTCATGCACGCTTTTTTAAGAAGCTAAAAAATATATAAAAAATTATGCTCTATCGTTGACTATTTTTTGCGAGCTTGAGCAGTGGTGCAAGTTAGAAACGGCAAGACCTGCAAATATCGAATGCGAAAAGGTTTCTATCTTTAATTTGCATTAAACTACTCACTTGTATAAGTTCCCTATTTATCTATACATGCTTTCAATCTCCTTTAATATTGATCAAGCAACCTCAGAAGGCAAAGTTCAATATCTAACTTTTATAATCCTAATTAAGCTCAGTGATATATTGCTAACAAGATTACAATTTCCAACATCGAATTAGCTGGCTAATAGGACTCCTTAAACACTCTGGTTAAATTGACTCCTTCCCAAAGGCAATTACAGCTCTAAAATCAGTAATTTCAAACTAAAGCCTAAATCCTATAGAGCCTGGGTTTTATACCCGAATCGGAAAAGCAATGAAAAAATAATTTGTCCCCACATTCAGCAAAAACACGAGGATGATGAGGAATAATTCACAGCTATATCCCGAAAGAAGATAACATTAGAACAGAGGAAGATAGACTAATAGAACAACAAATCCATGGCCAACAACCTTAAGCGAATGAAGCACACAACAAGAAGCACAACAATCAAATTCACTAAAAAAGTTGGCCGCGACATGAAACCCTAACCCTAGGTTTTGACAATTCAAAATCTCGGCTCTAGGAGCCATTGAAATACCAGACAACTTCAATACAAACTTGGAAGATAGAGCGGAGAAGAAGAAGAGTGAGGGATTTAACCTGATGCGCTGAAGCGAAGCACTTCCGTGGAGAATCGCTTCCTTGAGCTCGAAAACTGCTTGAAGAAGAGAGAGTGGAATGCTGCAGGAGTCGTCAGGAGGCAAGGGCACGAGATGGAAAACATCCCGTTGAAGAAGAAAGAGAAGCAGAAAACAAGCCGGCAAAAAAGCGTGCATGAATAGTAAAAGACAATTAATTTGGGACGGAGGGAGTATTTGATAAGATTCTTTAAATTTCAATAGATAAATTCTAAAAAATATATTTAAAAATAATTAAAATAATTAATTTTTGATTTTTTAAATATACATATTTAACCTATACTATTGGAATATATGTTTTAAAAATCAATAAATAAGTCAGTAATGATTATACATCGTTTAGCCATGTCATTTAATATATTATACCCATATTCATTAAATAATAATTTATTATCATATCTTAGTTAATTATGTTTTGATAATATTTTGCGAGTTATTTAAATAACTATGTTTGATTTTCATAAAGTAAAATCTTAGAAATACTACACTAAGTTTATAATTATTTAATTTTAAGTAAATTATAATTTACTATCTTTACCTAACCAAATTCTATTATAATCCGTATGCACTATCTTTATTGATATATTTTTAATATCAATCAAATAATCATTATATATATAAGGGATTGGATTAAGTATTAATTAGGCTGGTTTTCAAAAAAAAAAAAAAAATTAGGCTGAAAATTTTAAATGTATGTGTGTCCTTTCATAGGGAGTATTAATTCAATTCGATTTTTAAATAATTTTGTAAAATACATGGTAACTATTTGATTGTTATGACATAAATTTAAATCATTTACATTTTAGGTAAATGCTAAGTTTATATAGCGGTGTCTTCTGGCTGCAGTTTTTGCGCATGCACTAGGGAATCTATCTTTCATCTTCTGATGGAATGTCCGATGACAATTGCGCTGCTAACTACCCTTACATTTGTAGACCGAATCGTACCGGCTTAACGGCGGACTCAAAGGCAAATACAATTCTAAACAAAATTTTCATAGACCTTGGTAAGGAAAAGACCTGGTATCTGGCCTTCGCTTGGTGGAGTCTGTGGTTTTTCAAAAACTAACTTGTGTTCAATCATGTCACTTCCGCCAAAGCACAAGAGGTTGCTCTATTCTGTAACACATCAAGTCATTCGTGGTATGAAAGCAATAATTAAGCATACGAACAATGTGGACAACACAATGCGTAATGCTTCAGGCAGGGCGGAGTTAACAAACGACCAACATCATGGATACGAAAAGCGTAAAATAAAACCTTGAGAGCGACCACCAACTGGTTATTACAAGTTAAATTTCGACGGCTCTTATTGTCAGTTAGACAAAGGAACCTATGGCTATGCTATTCGAGATCATTGCGGTAAAATACTTGCCTTAGGGTCGGGCAGATGCAACAACAGTTCTGCGGTTTTAGCAGAAGCTATGGGCCTCCATGTGGGGGTGGCTAGGGCTAAACTGTTGGGAATTAAATACCTTATAATCGAAGAAGACTGTCTGGTTGTCATTAAGGCTCTACTGGGTGACTGGTCTTGTCCCTGGAATATTGAGCTGTTATTGGCAGATACGAAAACAAATCTAAACTATATGTCTCATGTTGCTATTCGTCATGTTTTCAGGGAATCGAATGTGGTGGTCGATAGGATCGCACGTCTGGCCTACAACATCCCTGCCGATAATAGCTTTGAGGATCAAGAACTTGTTGTTCTCGTTCAATTGGACGCACTAGGAAAGAGACCCGGTGGAAGGCGGATTTCCTAATCTTTACCTTGCTTCCAAAAAAAAAAAAAGAAGATAAATGCCAAGTTTTGTTTATAAATAAACAAGAATTCATTTGCGGTACATGCCTTTTTTTTTGCCTTTCTTGGGGAGTGTCCCCATGTTTTTTTAATTAGTTTTTTGTCCATCTCTAATTTTCTAGACAAAATTGCCCCTCATGAGATCCAAATCTAAATCTCATCTCTCTCCTCTCCTTCTTTCTCATTTTCTTCATCTGAGGAGGCAACAGCCTAAATCTCAGATCGGTTGATCATCCTGGCGATGGAGTCGGGGTGGATCCGACGAATCTCTCTCTCCCTCCCTCTCTCAAAGCTATTCGAATCAAAGTAATGGCAAACAACAAAGTTGCGGACTCTCCTTCAATGGCGGCGATCGACCTCCAATTGACTCCATGGAGCTTCAATCGACTCCGTGGAGCTCCAATCCGGATCCGGATTAAAGCTAGTCGTTACAAAAAAATATTACCACAAATAATAAATTGATACAGTAGAAACTATAGTAATCAAATGTCTGTCTTTCTATCTTATAGTCCTGAAATTTGATTGAGAAAAAATCACTACTAAACATAGATCAATTCTAAAAAATTAAATTTAAAAAGTTTTTTATTTTACAATTTTCTATAAGGAGTGATTTATTCGTCCAAAATTTTACTACATACACCACACATTCCATGTTTTTTTTAAATAGATCATGCTCCTGTTGAATAACAGACGTGTGACTTAAAATGTGACTCAAAATGGATAAGATGTGGTGTATATAGTAAATTTTTTGAGTATAAATATTATCACCCTTTTCTATTTGTGAATCATATAATAGAAAAACCGATTAAACAAATAAAAGTAAACCGCATGCCCGGCATTCATGTTTGTGTCATTGTTTTCAGGATGAATAAACAACTAATATATGGTATACTTTTAAATGCTACGACTTGCAAGTAAACTGCAATGTTTATCAAGTCTCACAATAAGCCAAATAGCTTTAAAAGTGGTTTGTCTCTAAGGCGAGGACTCGTATTCAACTATTTATTATGTACATTGGTTGAAGAACAAACTACAAAGGGGCTCATTAATTTGTTTAACCTCATCCAACTATCCAAACACTATAGGATAGATAGATAGATAGCCAAATTGAATCATTTTTATGGTTGGTATATGTATCGAGAGAATTTTCATGGCTAAGCCTGATTTATCCTTGTAGGATTTATGGATGTGAAATTAAGGTGACATTACAGTATTTAGGACTTATGTGATCAACTAACCCTGTATATACAATAATGCCACTAGAAATCAATGTAGAGAGTTTGAATACTTTGATGTTAAAGTCGGCTGGGCCCTTTCCGAAGGTGGGTTGTTATTCTCCGTCTTCTCGGCGTCGAGGCGCCGTGTGAGTCATCGTGCTCTCCCGTGTTCTCGGTATTCGCGGCTCGCCTTGGATCTTCCTCGACTCATCCGCTCGCTGATGGATTTTTATGAGTTGTTTGGGGGATTCTTTCATTTCGGTTGATTTGTGTTTTTTGTATATTTTATGAGTTGTTTGCCGATTCGTCGGCCATTGAGTTATGCGACAACCTGTTGTCTGATTCTCAAATTCTTACCTAATAAAAAAAAAGTCGGCTGGGTCCGGTGGGGCTAAGACAAGCTGGAGGGACGTCGCGTCTGTGGACCCACATACAGGAGACTCGAACAACACATAAACCTAAACGGGGTTCTATCTCAAAACCAATTGGCAATGAGAGGAGTAGCCCTTCAAGGCTTCAACCTTATATGTTGTTCAATCATTCTCTATATTACCGATGGGGGACAACCACATTCCAACACTTGAATATCTGAATTTGTACCTATAACATTATGAGATGTAATAAGACAAAAAGAGTTACACATCGAAAGTTTGAACAATATAATTAGACAAGTACACAAGTCTAAGTATATATATAATCTCATATTTTCAATTGGTCTTGTGATGGAATCTTATCGATCGGACTTATATTACAGGGTCATGCTTGATACGACATTAGAATGGTTGGCCTAATGACCCACCTACTATATAACCTTTCATTGTCTATTAATTTTATGATGGAGCCTTATTGAGTTCTAATGCATGTGCGTTTGTGCACACAACTAGACATGGTCTGCTTGGTCCAACCTGTCAAGCCTATATATATATATATATAAAAGGCGAGAATGGTCATGGGTTAAGTCCATGCAGGCTGCTAAGCCTGGTCGGGGTATGAGCTTGTGAACATGAGTAAGTCTGTAGCGAGTCGATAAGCCCTCAGCGAGTACCCTCTATTTTGTTAATTAAAATAAAAATATGTATGAGAAATTAAAATAAAATTAATCATGATATGAATAAAACATTATTTACCACTCCCTCCGTTAATTAAAACTTGACGTTTTACTATTCACGCACGCATTTTTAGGTGTTAAAAACTATATAAAATATTAACTTTTTTAATAATTTTTTTAAATAATATCATACTTATTACTATTAAGTATGAATTTATAAAAACAAATTTAAAAAAAAGTTAATATTTTATATAGTTTTTATCGTTCTAAAAAAGCGTGCATGAATAGTAAACGACAAGTTTTAATTAACAGAGGGAGTATAGAACATAGTATTAAACAAATAGGTCGATAACTTCTACATTGAAATCCACTTGTTTAACTTGCTTATGATTTCACGTGAGCAAATATTTATTTTTATAAATTAAGCAAGTAATTTATATTTATTTTATTTTAATAGATATAAGTCTTAATAAAGATAATTTAATCTTAACACTATAATGATTTTTTTTTCCAAATTATATATATATTGACTACTTAACGCGGGTGAAAATATATGGGCACATTTTTTGTAAAAAAAAAATGCCCCTTTAAGAGTTTTATAGATAGATGTTCTATCTCCAATCTCCAAAAATCAAACTTGTTATGACCAAGAAAATCAGTTTACGTGGTAGAAGTGGAAGTCACTGATTTAAAATGGAATGATATAATTAATGAATTCGGCCGGCCTGATGTGTCCCTCTATTATTTCGGATCGATGAAACTTCGTTGGCTTAATTATATGTGTGATTTATCGCGTATACGCACCCGCAAATCACCCACCCAACTAGACTTTCATTATATCGATCAGGGTTTAAATATCGCTTATCAGGATCGTATCGACTAAAAAAAAAAATAGTACATCAAGAATATACTCCCTCCGTTCCATAATAAAAGTCACTTAACTTTTCGGCACGCATCTTAATGAGTTAAAAACTCTATAAAATGTTTTTTTTTAACAAATTTATTTTTATGAGTTCACACTTATGACTAATAAGTATGAAATTATTAAAAAAGATTGATTAAAAAAATAATATTTTATAGTGTTTTTACCTCCTTAAAAAGCGTGCACATAAGGACAAACGACATTTATTTTGAAACGGAGATCAAATTAGCTAATTAACTTTTAATCACATTATTATATTTATTGGTAATTGTAGAATGATAGAATTGATGTAAAGTCCTCCTTAGGGTTTCCATTCATTGATATAACATATATATAGGTTACAAAGGTATTGGGCCTTAATGGGCTTTTAGCCCACTATACAATATTATGACCTATGTAATCTATCAAACCCCCGCAGTCGAAACTGGAGGGGGTCGTACAGTGAGACTGGAGCGAAAATCAATGAACAACTGTCTAGGTAAACCCTTGGTGAAAATATTAGCGTACTGATATGAGGACGGGACATGGAGAACGCGAACGTGTCCTATGGCAACCTTGTCCCTGACGAAGTGGAGATCAAGCTCAATGTGCTTCGTGCGTTGATGTTGGACCGGGTTGCTAGCCAGATAGACTGCCGAAATGTTATCAGTGTAGACCAGAGTGGCCTTCATAAGAGGGCAACGGAGCTCAAGCAGGAGATTGCGGAGCCAAGAGCACTCAGAGACAACGTTGGCAACGCCCCTGTATTCGGCTTCAGCGCTGGAGCGAGACACGACGGACTGACGCTTGGCCGACCACGACACAAGGGTGTCATTGAGGAAGACACAGTAACCAGACGTGGAGCGACGCGTGTCAGGACAACCACCCCAATCCGCATCAGTGTATGCAACAAGGTCAAGCTTAGAGGAAGGAGTGATCGTGGTGCCGAGCTCGAGTGTGCCGCTGATGTACCGAATGATCCGCTTTAAGGCATGAAAGTGGGGTTCCCTGGGTGCATGCATAAACAAGCAGATCTGCTGAACGGCGTAACTGATATCAGGTCTGGTGAAGGTGAGATACTGAAGAGCACCAGCAAGGCTCCTGTATAATGTCGGATCATCAACCAAAGGACCAGAGTGAGCGCTGAGCTTGTTGGATGTATCGACAGGGGTGGCGACCGGATTGCAGTTACTCATGTTAGCCCGAGCAACAATTTCAGCAGCATACTTACTTTGTGAGAGGAAAAGCCCAGACGCATGCCGTTGAACATCAACCCCCAAGAAGTAAGACAACTGGCCCAAATCTGACATAGCGAATTCAGCACTTAGCCGTGAAATAATCGACGTCCGAAGAGCATCAGAAGAGGCGGTGAGAATGATGTCGTCAACATATAGTAGCAGAAATGCCATGTCGGAGCCTCTGCGATAGATGAACAGGGACGAATCCGAGCGGCTGCCAATGAAAACCAAGCGGAGCAAATGAGAAGCAAAGCGCTGGAACCAAGCTCGTGGAGCCTGTTTCAGACCATACAGAGAGCGCTTCAGGAGACAGACGTGCTTAGGACGATCGGCATCAGTAAATCCCGGCGGTTGAAACATGTAGACTGTCTCATTCAGGTGACCATGCAGAAAAGCGTTCTTGACATCCAGCTGATGAATGGCCCATTTGCGCGACAGAGCTAAACTCAATACCACCCGGATAGTGGCAGGCTTGACCACGGGGCTGAAGGTCTCATCACAATCAATACCTACCTGCTGGGATCGACCGTTGACGACAAGACGTGCTTTATAGCGCTCCAACGTCCCATCAGAGCGGAACTTGTGACGGAAGAGCCACATACAGCGAACGACGTTCGCCGCTGGAGGGCGCGGGACAAGAACCCAAGTACCATTCTTTGTAAGGGCCATGTATTCGTCGAGCATAGCCGCCTACCAATTCGGGTCGAGGAGGGCTGTTTTGTGGGAGGTGGGGATGGGGGAGAGGGAGGTCTGGGAGCCGGGAAGGACGGGGGCGGCGGGTGCAGGTGCGGCGGGCGCCGCCAGGGGGGTACGAAGCGGCGGGTGCAGCAAAGTGGGTTGCGGCGGGCGCCGCAGGGTTTGCGGCGGGCGCCGCCAGGGCTGCGGCGGGCGCCGCCAGGGAGGGTAAACATGCGGCGGGTGCCGCATTTGGGGTTGCGGCGGGCGCCGCGCGTAGGGGAGACGAGGGTGTTTGGCGATGTGATGGACGGTGGATAGCGGGGTGATGGGCGGTGGTCATGGAGACGATCTGACGGGGTCGGAAGACTCCGGAGACGCTGCGGGTGTGTGGTCTTGTGGTGGGGGGTGGCGAGGGAGGTGGGGGAGGGGGAGACGCAGGAGCACCGGGAGAGCTCTGGGGAAGAATGAAGTGAGGGAATGGTGAATCAGACTCTGTCGACGACACAGGGGGTGTGGGAGATGCGAAGGGAAATCGCGACTCATCAAAGGTGACATGACGAGAGAGAATGATCCTGTGAGTCTTGATATCGAGGCAAATATAACCGCGATGATCGGATGGGTAGCCAAGAAAGACACAAGGGGTAGAGCGAGGGTAAAGCTTGTGGGGGGTGGTGGATGCTTGATTAGGGAAGCACAAGCAACCAAATGTACAAAGGTGATCATACCTAGGCTCGGCGTAATAAAGTGACTGAGCTGGCGAGCGATTGTGTAGGGTAGTGGAAGGGAGAATGTTTAGGAGATAACATGTGGTGGATAAGGCGTGAGGCCAATAGGGAAGGGGAATAGATGCGTGGAAGAGGAGAGAGCGCATCATGTTGGTAATGGTTCTGATGATTCTTTCTGCCTTGCCATTCTGCTGAGAAGTATAGGGGCAAGACAAGCGATATGAGATCCCATTTGCGGCAAAGAAGGAGTGAAAGTCTTTGTTGTCAAATTCACGACCATTGTCACATTGGAAACATTTGATGGACATGTGGAATTGTGTTTTGATGTAGGTATGGAATCTGGCAAAAATAGGAAACACTTGGGACTTGAAATGCAACGGGAAGACCCATAAGTAATGAGTGTAATCATCCAGAAACAAGAGGTAGTACTTGTGACCCTCCTTGCTAGGCACGGGAGAGGTCCAAATGTCGCTGTGAATGATATCAAAGGGAGCAAGGGTAGAGGTCAAAGATCGTTGGAACGGCAGTCTGGCATGTTTGCCTAGTTGGCAGGAAGAGCATAAACCAGAACGTGGGTCTTTAGTACAGGTGACAAGGTTCTGGGAACGGAGGACATCTAGAACGGCAGCGCTGGGATGGCCCAAGCGTGCATGCCACAGGCTGGACGAAGATGCCGAGAGGGCGACCGGACACGACTGACTAGACGCAGGAGGTGGTGTGACAGGGTAACAGGGTAGAGCTCCCCGGTGCTGTTACATCTCATGCGAGTAACCCCCGTAGTAAGATCGTTCACAGAGAAACCATAGGGATCAAACGTAAGGGAAACGTTGTTGTCAGTAGTGAACCGACGGACAGAGATAAGGTTTTTGACAATCTTTGGGGCAATAAGGACATTGTTGAGGTGTAGTGGGTGGGTTGGGGTCTGTAATTTGGCGTGGCCAATTCCCGAAGTAGCAAGACGACCACCATTTCCGACGATAATAGAGTGGGCCGGACCCTTAAAGAAAATAGATGAGAGGTTACCTGAGGAGTTCGTCATGTGGGAGGTGGCACCAGTGTCCATGTACCAAGAAGAGTCTGGAGATGTCGGATGTGTAGAGGAGAAGGCGTGATGCAGAGCTGACGGAACATAGCCTGGGTCAGGCGATGTCAGAGAGGCCTGAGGACCGGCATGTCGAGGGGTAGGATGTCTAGAGTATCCAAAGAAGGAGTGATGTTGGTGATCGTAGAGAGCCATGGAGACAAGTGATGTGAGCGAGGGAGCGAGAGAGAGACAGTGGAAGAGGATGATCGGCGACGGTGAGCCGGACAGAGGAGGCGGGAGGATCAATTTAGGGTTCCGTTAGGAAGAAAAAGCTGTGATACCATGTAGAATGATAGAATTGATGTAAAGTCCTCCTTAGGGTTTCCATTCATTGATATAACATATATATAGATTACAAAGGTATTGGGCATTAATGGACTTTTAGCCCACTATACAATATTACGACCTATGTAATCTATCAGTAATAAATAAATATCATCGATATATCGCAAAATATTGAGGATATATTAGTGATATATCACTAAATATCATCGTTGACTATTTTTTTATGTGTTGACTAATAAATTTTAACCGATATGTTTTTATCATATTGAATTTTAAATATGCGATATATCCGATATTTTATTACAGTGAGGATATTTGCTTCATATATCGAATGAGTACTCTTAGATCTTACCTTTTTTTTTCAAAAACTTAACTTTTAACTCTTTAACATCAAACAAATGCTAGTGAGAATAAATGAAAATCAATAATCTGAACAAAAAAAATTATACAAGCAAAAGTAGGACTGTTATGTGAGCCGAATAGTTCGAGTTCGACTTGATAAAAGATCGGTTCAAACTCGTTCATTTTCTAAACAAGGCGAGTATGTACACATTTTTAAGCTCAACTTACTCAATTTAAGCTCAAATAACTCGAGTATGGACTTTGTTGAAGGTCTGCCTAAGTCAAACGGGTTTGATGTGGTTTTGGTGATAGTTGACAGGCTCAATAAGTACTGCCATTTTTTGTTGCTCATTCATCCGTTTACAGCTAGTCAAGTAGCCAAGCTTGTCCTTGACAATATATACAAGCTGCACGGACTACCTAAGGACATTGTATCTGATCGAGACAAGGTCTTCACAAGCCACATGTGGAGGGAATTGTTCACTGCTCTCGGCACGACATTGAAGATGTCAACAACTTACCATCCACAAACCGATGGACAGACAATACGTGTTAATCAATGCCTTGAGACTTACCTGAGATGCATGTATTTGGCAATACCAAGGCAGTGGGCTAAGTGGCTTTCATTAGCGGAATGGTGGTATAATACATCCTATCAAACAGCCTTGAAGACATCTCCCTTTCAAGCTCTTTATGGCTACAGTCCACCACAACTGGGAATTCGTTCAAGTAGTGTCACAACAGCTTCAGTTGAAGACCGGTTTCAGGAAAGGGATCCTACTCTGACTTTGTTAAAAGAAGGGTTATCTGTTGCCCTGGAGCGCATGAAGTTTTTTGCAGACAACAAACGCTCAGAAAGAGTGCTTCTGGTGGCCGGGCAATATGGTGTATTTGAAATTACAATCATATAGACAGACTTCATTAGCTTTACGCAAATGCCTCAAGCTCAGTGCAAAGTATTATGGTCTATTTGAAATCACTGCCGGGATGGGAGAAACAGCTTACAGATTGGCATTGCTACCTTCATCAAGACTCCACCCTGTGTTTCACATCTCTCAATTGAAGAAGAGGATTGGTCCGGTTGTGACAGTGAATCTGGAGCTTCCCGTGACTGGTGATGAAGGGGTGATCGTTGCTGCACCAGAGGTTGTATTAGACTCCAGAGTTATTCACCTCACTAATGGGGATCCGGTAGTGGAATGGTTGGTGAAATGGAACAATCTACCAGTTGAGGAAGCAACATGAGAACCAACAAGGCATATCATCCATCAATTTCCTGATTTTTCTTCTTCTTAGAACCTTGAGGACAAGGTTGGTCTTAGGAAGGGGGTTATAGGATATATGATGCTAGGCACATGGTGACTAGCACTTGTGGAACACTATAAGAAATGTTGGACAACTTGTATTGAGGTCATTCATATATTCATACAAATTGTTGGTTATACACTCTCTCGGTTATTGGGACTAACTAACCAAGATCCTAATAGTTTTAAGCAAAAAATTTAGCTCGAGTCTAAATTATGCTAAGTTCGAGTTATACTCGTTTCTAAACGAGCTGGATATAAACAACCAATACTCTACTGAATCGGTTTGAATAACAACCCTAACAAAAGCAATCTTTAAGTGAAAGATTAAACAAATGGTAGTGATTAATAAACAAAAACATAGGCTTCCTTTTTGATAGAGGTAAGAGTATAGTAGAGAGTGGCGCCGTGGCATTGGCCGTTGCGCGGCGCCAATACGTCTCAACCGCCACCTAAAGAGGAAAACAAGGTTACGTATTTCTCACTCCATGATTCCCTCTTTTACATTAACAATTATTTTCGGTACCACTAACAAAATTGATTTTCAACTTGTTTAAGCGATAACTATTCATTTAATTGTCAACTAGTACGATTCCCGCGTCATGACGCGTTTTTTATAAACTAAAATATTATATATATATATATTATAAAATATTAATAAATGTTATGATAAAAATAAAAATAAACTTTACAATTAATGTATCTTATAATTATTTCAGAATTTTTTTTTAAAAATCTTATGTAAAGTATAATACATATATATAGATATTTTAAATTACTCAATAATAATAATATCAATATCATTATAACATTGTTTAAATGTGATGTGTCATAATCAGTAGTTATATTCAATGTTTTGAATTAAGCCCAATAGTTAGTAAGTAAATTTGATTAAGCCCAATAGTTATATTAGATTGAATTAAATGTTTTGAATTAATCCCAATAGTTAATAAAATGAAAGAAAAAAGATAATTAAAGGGAGAAGAAGAAAAAAGGAGAATTAAAGAAAAGAGGGAATTTGGTGAAAAAACCCTTTTAGCATATTTGGTTAGCTAGATAGATCCATTAATTGTTTTTTTAGTATGCTTAGCCCATTAATTGTTTTTTTAGCTTGCTTAGCCCTCTTGACCGGTCAACGGTCAACGTTGACCGGTCAACCCATTTTGATGCCAACTTTTTTTTCTTTTTTTTTTTGATTCCAACTTTTTTTTTTTTTTGATGCCAACTTTTTTTTTTCTTTTTTTTTGTGATGCCATATTTTACCGTTTTGATGCCAACATTTTGTGGTGACAATTTTATATAATTGATGGCATAAGAGCTTAAAACGTGGAATCAAAATATTGTCACCTTATTGTCACTTTTCTAATGAAATGATTGGATGAATTTTTTTTAATGTCACTTTTTTAAAACATTGATGACATTTTTTGTGATGTCATATTTTACCGTTTTGATGCCAAAATTTTATTACATTTTATTTTCAATCTGATGCCACTTTTCTAATTAAATTATTGGATGACACTTTTTTTAAACTTTGATGACATTTTTTGTTTACTCTAATGTCACGTTGACCATTGATGCCATTTTGAAAAATTTGTATCACATTAAAGAAAAAAATGTCATCAAAAATACTACTTTGAAAAAATATCATCAAAAATATGGCATCACGGTAAAAAAAATATTATAAAAAAATTGACATAAAAAAGTGGCATCAAAGTGAAAATAAAATATAGTAAAATTTTGGCATCAAAACGGTAAAATATGGCATCACTTAAAAAAAAAAGTTGGCATCAAAATGGGTTGGTCAACGTTGACCGGTCAACGGTCAACCGTTGACCGGTCAATGGTCAAATGGTTGACCATTGACCAACCCACCCAATTGGGAAAGGGGCGAGGGCAAACTAATTAAATTGATTTATGGGCTAGGTGACTAATTGGATATTTAAAAAAGGCCAAGTACCAAAATCGCCCTAAAGAAAATCCAAGAAAAATGGCAAAAAAAAAAATAGTAAGACTCCAAAAATGCCTCTAAGATTGACACATCATCCTAAACTTTTCTAAATTAAGAGTTTATATAGATTAATTTTGAAATAAAATTTCATCAAAAACTTATGCGAATGCCGAATTGTTTGGCCATATTATCCTATTTACACGACCCGGTCCCATATTAATGAGACGATATTAGAGCGGTTAGTCAAACAGTTTCACTTTCGAATATTTGGTTATGATGTTTTTCATTGTTTCTCTTCAATTGCTAAAATTGACTATCGAATTCAATTTGGAGCAAAGTATTAAAAGTTAAATGATCAATCTATTAGCATCCAGAAACATCAATATCATGATTGCAACTACAATGTTTTGACACGTAAACTTAATGATGATTGAAATTACATGTAAACAATGATAATTGAAATTGAATATTACGGTGATATTACGTATCGATTCGATTAGTAGTTGAATACTATTTTACAAACACATTTGAGTTTTTGTGGGAATGGTGGGATAATTATTTACACACTAGTATGAATCCATATTTTAACATAAATATTACTCCATTAGTTTTAAAATACACGTCAAAACTCGATAAAATAATAACCTTTTTTTTAATTACTTTTTCATAAAAATTTATACTAATTATTAATAAATACATTTTTTAAATTAATATTTTATGATTTTTAACTTAAAAAAAACAAAAAAGTGAAACTAATTAAAATAACCCGACCTTTAAAGGAGTGTTAAAAAATATCTCAACCTTTCAACTGTAAGAAAAATAACCTGACCTTTGAAGGAGATGGTAACAAAGTATCCCGATTCATTTTTTCGACCATGAATTGGGCTAAAACAATGACCTAAAATTTGTTAAATGAACTCATTTTTATTGAAACAAGTCAATATCATCCAATATTCATCAAAATCTTAATTTTGTTAATTATATGTCATCATTTTTGCCCGTATTTATAGTCGTAAAAACAATTGGGATAGTTTGTTATCACATCTCCCAAAGATTGAGTTTTTTTTCTTACTATTGAAAGACGAGGATATATTTTTAACACTCCTCCAAATTAGGGGTGGAAATGGGTCGGGTGATGGATGGGTGGGACTATTTTTTCACCCGACCCGTCTAAAAAAAATCTCACCCGACCTATCGGGTGATCGGGTGGGTCGGGTGATTAATCGGGTGAAACCAAACACGTTGAACGGTTGAAGCCAAAATAAAATTACATGAAGCAATCGACCATATATTGAAGCCAAAATAAGATTATATCGACCAAAATAACATAAGTCATAAACTAAATGAACTACAAATGGAAATGCATAAGAAGCTATTGGAAAGTAGAAATCTAATTAAAGCTTCAAATCATAAGTAAAAATAAATCGATGGAGCTACAAAGAAGCATTCCCTTGTCCAAAAGAAGGAAAATGCCGAACAAGATGGTGATACTTATTTGTCAAGGCCAAGGGTATGTAATACAATATTTATTTATTTTCAAACTATTATTTATTTATTTATTTATGTATATATTTATAAGTCTTTTATAATAAACGGGTGGACTAACTGGTGAGCTAGCGGATGATTTAGCGGTTCGGGTGATGGGTCGGGTAATGGGTCGGGTAGTGGGTGAAAACCTATCACCCATCACCCGACCCATCACCCATTTCACCCGACCCATCACCCATCCATCACCCGGTTTTTTTCGGGTTTTCACCCGGATATTCGGGCCGGGTGGGTCGGGTGAATCGGTCACCCACGGGTGATTTCCACCCCTACTCCAAATGTTGGGCTATTTTAATTAGTTTTGCCAAAAATATATTAAAAATTAAATTATTTATATTTTAGGAGGAAGTAATTATTATATAGGAGTTTTTATTTTTATCGTTAAAAGATTTGAGTCGATGTAAGATATTTCAATTGCGCAAACCTTTCTGTGATCACATCCACTATAATAATTGGGGAGAGTTTAGGTAGAGTTTGTAAAAAAACTCTACTATAGAGTTGAGAGGATCTCAACTACTGATTTTATTTTAAAATCAGTGCTTAAAAATCACAAATATTTGAATTTAGACTTATTTTAAAAACCTTTCCATTTTCAACTAATTACCCGTACGAACAAAACCTAATTTGTTGGAGTAGAAAAGAAATAATAAGTGGAATTGGAAACTGAGATTAATGGGTTAAATTGGCATTAAAGTCCGCATAATGGGCCCCATCCAAAATGTTACTAGCTAGTACTGTACAAATTGATCAAAGATATGGCCCATTCATTCAAAGAGGGTTTTTTTTACCTTAAGCGATTTACGATAAAAAAAAAGAAGGAAAATTATGTCGGGTGATCGAGTTGGAAAAGATCTTAAAGATTTAATGTGGGTGTGATTGATCTATATTGGGTTGCAATATCGAGCATCTTATTTGATCGACAACATGATTGTGGTTGTGTTTGTGGTCTTTGAAAATCCTTCATTTAGGTGGGGGCAATGTCGGCGACGCACACTTCCCCATGAGTCGCCCTTTCCTACTAGGGTACCATCGTGAGTCTTTGCACTCTCTCATGCTCTTAGCACTCGTGGCGCATCTTGGTCTCCATCGACTTCTCTGCTGGCTGACGACTTGTAAGGATTGGTTGGGTCTTTTCTTTATTCTTTGTTGATTTGTGTTATTGTGTTTTCTTGTATTGATGGTTTTTCGTCTGTCGACTTGGCTGACCATCGAGTTTCAGGTATGATTAGACTTGAATTTTTAACTAATAAAAAAGGAAAAAGATCTTAAGATATATAATATCTAAACGTCCCCGGTTCGACTCTCGGATAACCACTCTCTATTTACCAAAATAATAATAATAAAAAAAATAGGAGACACACATTACTAAATATTAAAAATTATACTAACAACGATATTTTCACAAATTTTAAAATGGATTAATTAACATCCATGTCAAGGGAAACCTTGCTGCATACGGCTACATATAAGTGTATAATCTATAATTAAATTTTCCCCATCCGACATATAATTATTTTATGAGAGAAATCGGACATGAACGTAAACAGCACGTTATCATTTTAATAATGATATATCTGATTTCAATTTTATTTTTTAAAATTATAAGACATAGGTTTCCGAGGAAAAAAAGCATAAAATTAATATATTTTTATTAGTTACATGTTTTAGTGTTTTAAATTTTTAATAGTCACTTTCATCGTTTAGCATTATCTTTAAATTAATTTTGTTATCATTTTAATCTCGTGAAATATGTTTTTTTTTTGTTTGAGAAAATTGAAAAAAAAAAAAAATTAAATTCACCAAACAGAAAAAAAATGAGAAATGAATACTCCTTCCTTCCGTTAATTAAAACATGATGTTTTACTATTTATGCACTTGGTTTTAAGTGTTAAAAACTATATAAAATATCAATTTTTTAAAAATAGTTTTATACTTATTACTTTAAAAAAAATGCCTAAATAGTACTCCCTCCGTTTCACAATACATGTCCTTTTAGTTTTGGGCACGTTTTTTTATGAGCGAAAAACTCTATAAAATATTATTTTTTTAATTAATTTTTTTATATAATGTGATACTTATTAGTAATAAGTATCATATTATATAAAAATAATAATTAAAAAAATGATATTTTATAGAGTTTTTCGCTCATTAAAAAGCGTGTCCAAAACTAGAAGGACATGTATTGTGGAACGGAGGGAGTATGAATTATAATTTTTTTAAAAAAATAGTATGAATTATAAAAATTTGTAAAAAAATTGATATTTTGTATAGTTTTTATTATTTAAAAAACATGCCTAAATAGTAATTAAATGACATGTTTTAATTAATAAGGTAGTAATATTTTAGCTTTCGGAAAGACTAAATTAGCATCCCTTAAATTTTTTTAATTTTTTTTTTACAGTAGACAGACATTAGGAGCAGTTACGTATACAATAGCCTAACTTCAGGATTATCCTGAAAGATGATGTTACAAAAATCCATGTGGTAGGGGATAGACTGCAAATTACAGATGATTTTCATGAGTGTGAAATTACTAGCTACTTATTCTTAAAATTAAGTTATAAATATAATAAATTATAGATGATTAATCTATATAAACTCTTAATTTAGAAGAGTTTAGGATGATGTGTAATTCTTAGAGACATTTTAGGAGTCTTAACTAATCATTATTATTTTTTTCATTTTTTTATTTTCTTTAATTCTCCTTTTTTATTCATTTTTCTTTAATTCTTTTTTTTCCCTTTAATTTTACTAACTATCTATATCTATATAAACTCTTAATTTAGAAGAGTTTAGGATGATGTGTCATTCTTAGAGACATTTTAGGAGTCTTAACTAATCATTATTATTATTTTCATTTTTTTTTATTTTCTTTAATTCTCTTTTTTATTCATTTTTCTTTAATTCTTTTTTTTTTCCTTTAATTTTACTAACTATTGGGCTTAATTCAAAACATTGAATTTAATCTAATATAACTATTGGGTTTAATCAAATTTATTTACTAACTATCTATATAAACTCTTAATTTAGAAGAGTTTAGGATGATGTGTCATTCTTAGACACATTTTAGTAGTCTTAACTAATCATTATTTTTTTTTCATTTTTTTCATTTTCTTTAATTCTCCTTTTTTATTCATTTTTCTTTAATTCTTTTTTTTTCCTTTAATTTTACTAACTATCTATATCTATATAAACTCTTAATTTAGAAGAGGTTAGGATGATGTGTCATTCTTAGACACATTTTAGTAGTCTTAACTAATCATTATTTATTTTTTTTTTATTTTCTTTAATTCTCCTTTTTTATTCATTTTTCTTTAATTCTTTTTTTTTTCCTTTAATTTTCCTAACTATCTATATCTATATATAAACTCTTAATTTAGAAGAGTTTAGGATGATGTGTCATTCTTAGAGACATTTTAGGAGTCTTAACTAATCATTATTATTTTTTTCATTTTTTTATTTTCTTTAATTCTCCTTTTTTATTCATTTTTCTTTAATTCTTTTTTTTCCCTTTAATTTTACTAACTATCTATATCTATATAAACTCTTAATTTAGAAGAGTTTAGGATGATGTGTCATTCTTAGAGACATTTTAGGAGTCTTAACTAATCATTATTATTATTTTCATTTTTTTTTATTTTCTTTAATTCTCTTTTTTTATTCATTTTTCTTTAATTCTTTTTTTTTTTCCTTTAATTTTACTAACTATTGGGCTTAATTCAAAACATTGAATTTAATCTAATATAACTATTGGGTTTAATCAAATTTATTTACTAACTATCTATATAAACTCTTAATTTAGAAGAGTTTAGGATGATGTGTCATTCTTAGACACATTTTAGTAGTCTTAACTAATCATTATTTTTTTTTCATTTTTTTTATTTTCTTTAATTCTCCTTTTTTATTCATTTTTCTTTAATTATTTTTTTTTTCCTTTAATTTTACTAACTATCTATATCTATATAAACTCTTAATTTAGAAGAGTTTAGGATGATGTGTCATTCTTAGAGACATTTTAGTAGTCTTAACTAATCATTATTTTTTTTTAATTTTTTTAATTTCTTTAATTCTCCTTTTTTATTCATTTTTCTTTAATTCTTTTTTTTTTCCTTTAATTTTCCTAACTATCTATATCTATATATAAACTCTTAATTTAGAAGAGTTTAGGATGATGTGTCATTCTTAGAGACATTTTAGGAGTCTTAACTAATCATTATTATTTTTTTCATTTTTTTTATTTTCTTTAATTCTCCTTTTTTATTCATTTTTCTTTAATTCTTTTTTTTTTCCTTTGATTTTACTAACTATTGGGCTTAATTCAAAACAATGAATTTAATCTAATATAACTATTGGGTTTAATCAAATTTATTTACTAACTATTGGACTTAATTCAAAACATTGAATAATTATGGATTATGACACATCACAATTAAACAATGTTATAATGATATTGATATTATTATTACTAAGTAATTTAAAATATCTATATTTATGTATTATACTCTACATAAGATTTTAAAAAAAATTCTGAGATAATTATAAGATACATTTATTGTAAAGTTTTTTTTTTATGATTTTTATCTTAACATTTATTAATATTTTTATATATTATATTTTAGTTTTAAAAAAACGCGCCATGGCGCGGGAATCGTACTAGTTATCTCTTAAAATAAAGGTATAGTCATAAACTGTCTACTTTTTTTTTACAGCATCCCTTAATTTTTGTTTTATCATTTTCATGAGTGTGAAATTACTAGCTACTTATTCTTAAAATTAAGTTATAAATATAATAAATTGTCTACTTTTGCACCCTCACCTCACTCTCTATATATATAGTGTCATTTCTTCTCCTTCTTTCACGATTAATTATCTCTTAAAATAAAGGTATAGTCATATAGATAGTTAATTAGGATTAATATTGCTTAGGGTGTTTTCCTAACATAAATAATACAGTAGTATAGTTAATTATCCATCAATTACTCATCCAAAGGGGAAAACTTTTTAATAGGTGTAGTGATCCAAGAACCATGGATCTTGATTACTAGAATAACTAAGCAGTCAAAGAAATAATTAACTACTAGTAATAATAATCTGATAATTGTAAAGTGGGAAATAAACTATGTACTCTTTGTTATCAATTCAACTAGGAGCCCTTCAACTTGCCTTTATTGATTGAAATGGGGACACATGTTGTTGAAATACCAAGCAATCTTTCATTCATCTTTATTTCAAACAACTATAAAAGATACAAAAATATAACACCAACCCATAGGGTCCAAAAACCCAAGTAGTCTCAAAGGTATCCTAGATTATAAATCTATACTAACACCTATAAACCCAAAAAATTAAAATTTTGCACTTTAAATTCATTTTATGGGTCTTTTTCTAACAATTTGGAGTTGAATTGACATCACAAACCCATGGCTAATCTTGGCCCATAGATGTCATTCTTGATAAGGTCTTAATATACATATTTGGAGTTTTCTGCCAATTAATTATCAAATGGATTCTTTCTTTTTTTTGAGACACAATTGAAATTAAAGATGCTGCAACTCACCTTTTAACTGACATGGAATGGTACTGAATACTAATAAATTGATCAAAAGGGATTATATGAATTGCACACAAGTTCTATTCCCATTCCATCAACATGTACAATCCTCCAAACCATCTACCTATCTAGAAGAAGAAGAAGAAGAAGAAGAAGTAGAAGAAAAATAAAGAGCAAAAATCAGATTTTGACGGAGACTAGACATCAAGTGAAAGAGGCCTTCAAAAAAAAAAAGAAAAAAAAAGAAAAAAAAAAGGAGCTCTTACATGGACCAAGAAACCCAATCTCCTGCACCCACCACCAATATGTGACAAAAACAAGTAAAAATAAAACCCAAGTGTTAATTTTGAAGAAGCTTCAACAAAATAAACAAAGGGATATTTTTTTCTTTTGCTTTTTTTTTTTTGTTCTTCACATGCTTCTAGCAAGCATTTCTTGGTACATCCGGTAAGATTCAATCTTCTCAAGGCGGAACTTCTCGTGGCAATTGGCGATGAACAAATCCGCGAGCTTGTCAATCTCATTCATCTCTTTCTCCGCAATCTCATCCTCTTGGATACCCGTCTTCCCCTTCTCCTCTAGCCACTGCAAGTAGCTAGAGAGTTGGGTTGACCCATCAACTTCAAACCCTTGCTTGATACCGCCACTCGGATTCTTTGCCTCATCGGCCTCAAAGGGCTTAGTGTCGTCGGTGGAGAAGACGGAATTCCATGTGGAGTCATAGTACAAGTGGGCATCATTGGGTTCTCCGGGGGAGGTTGAGGATGAGTAGTTGTAGTTGATGGGGAGAACATGGGAGGAGGAGCACCAATTGTAGTGGAGCCTAAAAGAACCAAAAAGGATCTTTTGGCGGAGCTTGTTCATCCTCTTCTTCCTCCTCCTGAGGTCAGAGTCCGAGTCCTGCAAGTACAGGACTCGGACATCCTGACACAGGTGGGCGAGGAAGGACTTGAGCTTGGAGAGGGAGCGGAGGAGGCGGCAAATGCGGGTGAAGAGGAGGTTTTGGATTAGGGATTTCATCTTCATTTGGGGCGAGGAGGAGGTTTTTGAGGGGGTGGTGGTGGAGATGTGGAGGTGATGAGTTTTTGGGGTTTGCATTGTTTGAGGGATTTTTTTTGGGTTTGTGGGGATTTTGGGTTTACTCGTAGGGGATGTTCAAAGGGATGGTATATAAAGGGGTCTCGATTACCAATATGTTATATTATAATGTATGACATGTCATGTGTTATTTGCTTTTGCATTATAAGATCCACACCTGTCTTTTTTAGTTTTTTTTCTTTTCTCTTTTCACTGTTTCAAAAAATGCTTTTTTTTTTTTCTTGAATTGGTCATGGTCAGGATAGGTAGGTTGTACTTGTGGGTTGGTTTAAAAGTTTAAATCATCTGCCTAAAGTTTTTGGTATAATAAATCCGTGACCTAAGTTTGTCATTAATGAAAATCATATTAATCCTAATCATCTAAGTTGTTAATTAGCTTTTATATGAATTTGGTATTACAGTATTCTTTCACATAAACAAAATAAGGTAAAAATGATGGTTTTTAAGGAGGGGGTAAATCTCAATAAACATATCTCTAAGCGTTTGTATTATAACGTGGACATCAAGTTCTTATAAATTTATAAAAATTAATACAAAAGAAGATGTAACTCTTTTTATTTTTTTTGGTTCGCAAAAAGAAGATGTAACTCTAATATTATGTAGTTGCACATCGTTAAGGTATATTGAGAAACCTATCAACATTTTAATAACATTTAAAAAATCTCTGAAATGAAGAATAAAATTTAAAATTTCTAAATTTTTTATGATTTAACTCCAATAAAACTTCTCTACTTTATAAATTCCTATATTTATTATATACTATAAATACTCTCTATTTAAAATCAATACAATATCATTTTAGTTGTTCTCTAGAAGAGTAGAAGGGAGCATTGGTTCTCTAGATGGAAGAATGACATGAGTATTGATATAAAAAAAATTATCGATGAGAAATTAATTCTCTCTTACTCCAAATTTAAAAGACTTTTTTTAAAAAAAACGAATCTATTTTGCAAATTAAGTTGTTGAAGTTATAAAACCATTTTGGGTGAGTCTAACGCCAAGATGGGTTTCGTCTAACGATAAGATGAAATTTACGTATTTATGTTCGGGTCCTTTTCATGTTTTTATTTACTTTCTTTGGTTTACTCTCCTCACCTCCTCACACACGCTCGGACTCGATCATCTGTTCCGACGGCTGCCGGCGGTCACCACCACCGGTCCACCACCATCGACAACACCATCAGATATGTGAGTTCTCTGTCAGTTGCCGCTGGCTGAAGCCAATACCCCCACCATCCTTCAACTCAACTGTTGACAACAAATGTGAGTTTTCTGTGCTTCGAAACCCTACCACCACCATCGACAACACCATCAGATATGTGAGTTCTCTGTCAGTTGCCGCTGGCTGAAGCCAATACCACCACCATCCTTCAACTCAACTGTTGACAACAAATGTGAGTTTTTTGTGCTTCGAAACCCTACAACCACCACCACCACCACCAATGACACCTAGTCGCCTGACCAGCCCATCCTCGTCCCCGGTCCGGCGCCAGCCTCCGGCACCTCCCCTCCTCCCTCAGATCTCCACCTCGCTTCTCTCTTCTCTCGCCTCACACGCGTCCCTTCTCCTGTTCCGACCCTTGAGCGCAGCCGCATCCCCCCTCCCCCCATGCCCCCACCCTCAGCGCCAGATCTCCCCCGCCTCAAGCTGATTGCATCGCCTCTCCGTGGCAAAAAAAGGACTTACAACCGCCTCAAGCTTCACCTTCCCAAGCAGTTTTGCCAGCTGTCGAGCTAGATTGCCGTTCCCGGAGTACACCCGACCAAGAAACAATTCATCTTCTACCTAAAAAACTACTCTAGCAAGTTCGAAATCAACCCCCAATTCAATGAATCCGTGAAATCTGCTTGAATGACGCTCAGATCAGGAACTTAATTGAAACATTTCTCCTCCAAACCGTCCATTTTCACAACCTTGAGGCCGAATCCCTTCTGATTCCCCAAACTAGGGCCAATCCGCCACGGAAACACAATCCAGTCTCCATGGGGTCCATCAGATAGAAGAAAAGGCAGGAGGAAGCAAATAATCGGTTAGGGACTTGAGTGTAATTATTAAGTAAAATTTGTCTATCAATAGATAATACATATCTTGCCGTTAGACTTTATGAACCATTTTTGCTCACTTTTTTTTAATTTTTTTTTTTCTGTTTTGCAAAATCTATTGAAAATGCATGCTCTAAGAGCCGGGTAAAATAAAAACAAACTGTAAATGTTAGGTGTAATAAATGAGGGCAGTAAATGTAAAATGGCTTTGGTGTAAAGGTGAAGTTTTACTACTATGAAAGAAGTAGTGAAATCAAAGGCAAAACAAACATATCCCAATGATGCCTTCTTCTTGGGTGCGCTGTTCTATTATTATTATTATTATTATTTTATTTACACTGTTTTGCAACATACTGTATTATCAATTAAGGTAATTTTCTGTAAGTTTTTCTCTCAAGGAAAATGATTAACTTACTTACACCGATATGGATTGGACTTCTTCAGTTCACGGAGTTCATTATTTCTAACTTATTTCAGTTAATTTATTTTTACTCAATTTCATATTCAATCATCACATTTAACACACATGATAATATTGAATTTTAGTTTAATTAAGTCTGTGGGTATATTATCCCATTTTCCCCAATTAACAAAATGAAAATCCAAGCCAGCAAATGAAATTAAACGCATTTAATCTGAGATTTAATTCGTTAATATTAGTCAATAAGTCCAGTCATGAAATCACCAATTAATATATATTAAAGTGATTATTTGTTTGCCAATTGGTAGGGTATTAGTTAGATACTTTATATAGTGAAGGTAGTTTTCATCTTTTTACTGGAAGAACAAATGTACGTCATTTGTTAATCCAAAGATAACTACGGATCAACACGATGCGTTTGGTTAAATAAAACCTGCATTATTGTTGTTATGGGTGAAAAGCGATCCATCTTAATTAAGTCTTAACTCATCTAAAAAACCACAAAAAAGCATATTGATTAAAGAACCTCACTTTTAATTACCCCTAGAATTATTATAATTATATTTTATTAATTAAAATAAAATTGTTTGGATAGTTGGATCCGTCCAAAACATGTACGATAAACTAGAATCAGGATTTCAGAGTGACATAAAAACGATGCGTAACATTTGGTGTAACTAGTTTCGGTTTATTTTTTTAAATAAAACAGGGGAAAATTTAAATATAAGGTCAAATTGCAGAAAACCACCTTTAAATGTATCTATTTAACATAAATCTCCCTTTAAACTTATATTTTTATAAAACCACCCTGTAGTCTGTGTAGATGACTTCTTCAATAATCAACCACCCCAGAATATATTCCTTCCAAATATAGGTTAAATTTGATAATTACAATTTTAGCTCTCATTTTATATAATATTATAATAAAATTTTAACAATTAAAAAAAATGTAAATAAGTAAGTATGAAATTGAGAGGAAACTATTGACATTATTTTCACCTTTTAAATAACCGATAAAATGACGTCGACTTCTAAAAAATTGTTCTCTCCAATTGATTTGTTCGCTTTCTTCTCTCAAATCACTTTTTAATTCTCCATTAGGTTCCACATACTTTCAATTTAGGAAAAAAAAAATGACGTGAATTGTATCATCTCACTTTAATTCTTACTTATTTACCCTTTTTCTTTTTAATTATTAAATTTTCATTAGGGGTAAAATTATAATTTAACCAAAATTTGGACAGAATAATCTCGGGGATGGGTGATTGGTGACAAAAGTTATTTATAGAGCGATTTTCTAGAAATAACAATTTAAAGGGTGATTTATAACATGTAGGTATGTTTAAGGGGTGATTTTATGTAATTTGGCCTAAATATAAATAAAGAGGGAAAATTTGGTGTAGCCAGTCAGCCGGCTTCGCACCTCACCCTTTCACTCGGCGAGCTAAACATGCCCGATTCTTCGCCGATTTCCCAACCCCGATGCCCACTTTTTTAATATTTTTTTAATCTCATATTAAATTGTTTTATTGATACTCTATACAAGTATACTTAGCTTATTGTACCTTTTTAAAGAGTTGTGGCAATTTTTTTCGCGATTTAAAAAAAAATAGTTTTACAAAACTCTATGTAAGTTATAATGCCAAATAAGAATTTAGTCTTTTAATATATCCACAAATGCTAAAATTTCATCTAGATTTTAATCTTAAGTTAGATTATAATCTTAAGCTAGATTAATCTTTGGTGTGTCAAATAGATACTTAAGTCTAATCCCATGTTTTGCACAAATTTAATCTAAAAATTAGTATTTGTTGGCCACGCTTTTGCGTTCTTGTTAATAAATTACATTTTATTATATAAATTATATTAAACTTGATGACATATAGGCGAATTCCATTAGAGAAGACTTCATGTCTCTGTTTTAGTACATTATATAGATGTATAGATATAGATGTTATAGATTATAAAATTATAATATTTGTTTTCATATTTAATTATAAAAAAATAAAAATAAATAAAGTACATTAATCTACAAACAAAGATGATAATCTAAATCTTATGATAACTTTATATAGTTTAATAAAAAAAATTATTTGAATAACACTAGAAGATTATTTTTTAAAATGAAATTAAAATTTCATCATTCACTAACAATCATAAATTTCAAACAAAAAAAAATTGGGTAAAGAACTATGAAAATAAAAATGATTAGAAAGTAGAAACATATTTAATTCGAGCGAGAAAATAGACAAATTGTTCACCCTCCTAACAAAAGATCAGTTGTGCAAACTCAAAAATCTTTAGCCTTAAGCACCAAAATTCAAAATAAAACCCAACACATTCCTCAAGAAGGTCTTTATTCTACACATAGTAAATTTAACAATCTAACAATTAGAATCCACAAAGATATGCATCAAACCATCATCTCATATATACTAAATGGAAAACATAAAGGATTGCATTCGCCTCTACCACCTCCAATGTACGATTGGGCCCATTTGAATAACTCTCAAAACCAACATCACCAATGCACATTTGACCCTTCTCATCTAAACCAATAATTTCAATACCAAGCTCATTATGTTTGTTAACTGAAGTGTCACAATTAAATTTTATGAATCTTTTCATGAGTTTGTGCCATTTGACAACACTTTTCCCAACATTCAATGACAATGTATGATGTGTGACATCCTTTGGATGATTGAATTTTCGACTTAACTCATAAGCACCGTGCTTGCATGATCCATTATGATTTATGACTCATGGCTCACCCCTCGAAGAGACGAAAATTGTGAAATCATCAAATACCATATACCAAATTGTCCAAATATGTTGCTCACTTGGTAACAATATAATGTAAACAATTGTCTATCCTACTATACCAGACTTAGTAAATCTTGACTCAAGATCCTAAATTGAACTAGGTCTCAAATTGCCTAGCCCAAAAAACCCTTTAAATAAATCTCTATTTTAATTAAGTTATAATGATAAATGATTTCTAATTGATAGTAATGATCATTTCACAATCTTTTTAAAAAAATTACCTAATTTAGAAGATATGTATATAAATAGGTGACATCATTTAAAAAAATTAAAAAGATTATAAATAGGTGGCATCATTTAATGAGATGACAAAAGCTATTAACTAATTATTATTTTTAGATCAAGGAATTTTTTTTTAACTAAAATATGAAATGTTGCAAAAAAAAAGATATTGTTTTAGTATTGTATAAGATGATAATGTGAAAACATGCACCTTCCTAAGAATTGTGAAATGTGCACTTTTTTTTTTTTACATAAAACTAGTTTTTTTTTTTCAGGACAAAAAATAGGAAGTTTATGGAGACCAAATATCAACCTTGATCATCCCTCAGTATGATGTTACAAAGCTCCCTATTCAAAGATAGGATAATTAATCGTATTACAAGTATCATTAGACTTAGCAATGAAGTCTGCGTATGAATTAGATTCTTTGAAGTAGTGCTTAAAGATGATGTTGTTGAACCATCTCTTCAGATGGTGATTTTCCTCGATCGTTCTGAGTATTTCCCAAGTTACTTTTGTCTTATCTTCAATTGTTGTTAACACTCCCAAGCTATCTCCTTATACGATGATATTCCCGATTCCTCTCTCAATTGCCAGATTAATGCCACCACAAGCTTCAATTTGTGGAACATAACCATTCAAAGTTTGCATATGAAAAATATCAATGATAGGAGTATGATTATCCCTAATTTAACCTCCTATACTACAAATCCCCGAAGGTTTGACAAAGTCGTCTACATTTATTTTTCCGACGCCTCTAGGTGGTCGCTTCTAGATCGACTCTGCGTTGCTTTTGCTTTTGCTGGACTTCTTTCTGTAAGGGATCTTCGAGGTGGTCGCTTCTAGTTAGTGATTGATTGTCGTGGGCACAAATGTATATGTGTTATAAGCTAAATATACAAGTAAAGTTATATTATAAATTCAATTAATAGCTATATACACACACACACATATATATATATACACACACACATATATATATACATATATACACATACATATACATATACACACATATATATACATATATATATACATATACATATACATATATATATATATATATATATATATATATATATATATATATATATATATATATATATATATATATATATATTATTATGTGTGTGTATGTATATGTATATATATGTGTGTGTATATATCATATATATACATGTGTGTGTGTTTATATTACCGATTTGGAATATAAATATCTTATCTCAGTGCAACTATAAATATAAAAATCGTTTTTCTTCACAATTGGAAAACCAATGAAATTTAAAAAGTCAAAATGTAGGATACATATATGTGTTTGGTTCCACCTAGAAATTTGACTTCGTATAAATTCTAATTCCTACAACGTACCATGGGGGAACTTCACTTCCATCCCTTTTTTATGGAAAAAATTAATTTCTCCTAGTTTAATTAATTTCTTATAACTTAATAATTTTCTTTTATAAATTCATAAGCACTATAATCCATGGAAATAACTTCTCAAAAAGAATTGTAGTTCTCACAATCAACCAAAAAGTCTTATTTTTAGGTGTTAATCTTTTCTAATAGCTAAATCAGTATAATCGATAAAATCTACTAAAAGAGTTTTTTATTCCTCTCATAAAGAATAAACAGAAAAAAAATATCACGAGGTTTGTTGGGGGTGGTCGGGGTAAAGAAAGAAACGAAATATTAATCATCAATTTAGATCATCACAACTTTATGGGCAAAGGTTTATATATATATAAACTTACCCAATAGTTTGGTATCCATATAAGAGTTCCCCTTGAATCAATGATAATTTGCTCTAGTGATAAGGAAGAGGTGTCCCTTGCTAGAAATCAAGAGTTCAAATTTCAATTCTTATAATTTGTGACAATGTGGGTGCCATCTTTTTAATGGTCTGGGTAAATTTGTCTGATGGCTTGTCGCTTAACTTTCCTAGTTTAAATGATTTTTGTTCTTCTTCTTCTTCTTTGGAGTGGCGTGGTGGATTTTTTTAATCAATGTTAACTAACTGAATAGCTCAAGATATTATAGTTTTAAATAATTTTGGTATATTTGTTTTTTGAAGCTTCCTTTTACCTTCTTATATACCAAAAAAAAAAAAAAAAATTTGCCCAACAGGTCATTTTTGGGCCTTTATTGGGGGAGTGTCCACCAAGTGTGGTAAATTGGGGGTTTGTCCACTTCAAATTTTATGGACAAAATTGCCCTCCTAGATCCCCTTCCCACTTACCGAGTTCTTCCAAATTTTCAGATCTCCCCGCCCCCTTCTCCTCTCACTTCCGACATCGCCTTCCAAATCTCCCCGTCACCTTCTCCGATCCTCCTCTTATGCCAGATCTAGTTGCTCCTCCTAGATCTTCCCGACTAGCTACTGAACCGTTGTCTTCTTCGATCATCCTCCTCGCCGACGGCAAAGATCTCGACAACGCTGATCTATGGGCGGTAATCGACTCCGCGACCGCTTCATACTCCACCGCCATCACTCCCACTGCCGACGTCGTCCCCGCAGAACGTCGTTCCTCCTCACTACGGCAGCAGAGGCGGCGAGGTGTTAGATAGGTTCTCCCTCTCTCCATTTTTCCAGTCCCAGCTTCCTCGACGCCGCAGCAACCAGGAGAAGAACCCTCGTCGATCTCGACAAGACTTGTCGAGATCGACCACCACCCGGCGCCACCAGACCCTGCTTCCTCAACGCTGGAGTCATCAGGAGCGAAGCCCTACTCGATGTCGAGTAGGCTACTCGAGGTCGACAAGCCCCTGTCTTCGTCGACTTCTGCCTCTTCGACCAGACCACCACCAGGACCAGCAGTCTTGTCGAGATCGACTAACCCTAGTCGAGATCGACCAAACACCGTGGTCCCCGATTCCGTCTCTGCGAAGGTAAGCCAAGGTATGGATCTTTCTTCTCCTATTTCCATTAAAGATTTATCTATACATGGGAGAGGTCTGCCTTGGTATGTGCGATTGTGCAGGATTTCCAATGATGAGCCTAAGGAGTATGAAGTTGGAGACAAACTCTATGTCTCTAAGTCAAAAGATCATTGGTTTCCTAACAAATTCAACAATAAGCGGATGGGACCATTCGTGGTGAACAAGATCCATTCTGGAGGATTACAGCTGATGGACAAGAATGGAGTCTTGTTTGAAGCCCAATCTACATGGGCTCTGCAGATGCCACCTTGAGCATTAATGGAAAGTCGGCCTAGCGACTATAAAATTTAGAGCATGTACATAGATTTTTTTTTGGACTTTTTGGACTTTGTTTTGTTTGTCTTTGGTTTTGAACATTTTCTGTTTTTCTATTGTGGGTATATGTCTTCCATACTTTTCAGGTCCATGGATAGAACCAAGCTATATTCATACTCAGGCCAGGAGGTGCTTCCATTCGAAATTTTGTGGCTCTGCACTCATGTCTTGTGAGTTTCTTTCCTTACCCTTTACATTATTTTTATACAGTGAGGACACTGTAATGTTTAAGTATGGGGTGGGGGAAGGGCTTACTTTGTGCATATTTGATTTATTTGACATTATTGGTGCTTTATTTCTTTGAATTGCTATATGGCTATTTTGGAATGCATTATTGATTTATGAGAACTTCCAAAAATTTGAGAAAAATGACCCCCATTGAAAATTTTGGTTAATGTCATGGAAGCTTTTATTGAACTCGACGATGCAAAATTGGATTCATTAGAGATATAGCATGAAATTGCCTAGTAAAGGGAAGTCACAATGAAGTGCATATTTTCTTGAAAACCATGAAAGGAGGTAAAATTTGAAGTTGCTTTTGACATGTTGCATGATAAGATGATGGAGGACTTTATATTTCCATATAATGCTCATATGTTTATAATCCTAGCCATACCTATGCTTATGCATCACAAAAGCCATAATATGCCTTATTTCAATTATTGCTCCACATGTTCTTAATTATTTGCCATTCTTTACCTTATCCGGGGATTATGTTGAGAATGATGTTACATTATGGAGATGTTATATGGTTGTTGTAATTGTTATACATTATACTTGGAGTTTGGCAAGGAAATTGTTTGAATATATGGAAAATTTAATGAGTGAAAGAAAATCCAATCACCTCAGGAGATAAAGGTAGATTGACCCTGCTCTCTAAGATAATAGTTTGGAGAGATGGGACACATTGTGAGGAGTCCGACGCACTAAGTATCCGGGGCCATTCATGACACCCATGTTTGCGACTCGCGAGAAGGCAGTGCTGAGGTTAGAGAGGTAAAAGCATTATTATTGAGAAAAACAATATGAAAGGTGATGAATTATATGGAGAAAGAATGTGGAATGAAACTCAAGTTCGGAAATACTCCATTTCCCCGGATCAAAAGCACCACATTGCCAAAAATTGCCCACCTTTTAGCCTTTTACCAATCTACTCCTTCATGAGCTTAAATTAAAGTCTTCTTGATTATCAATGCTTTGTCACTTATATTGTTTTTTCATAACCCTCCTTTTGTGAGTAGATGTTGCTTTTACATATTTGCACATACATGAATCTGTGGCACTAATACCTTTTCGAGGATGGTAATTGATTGCAGGGTTATATGAGAATGAATCTAAGATGTTGAGAGTTTGAATTCTTCCCCTGAATGACAAATAAAAGTATTGCTTGAGGACAAGCAAGCTTAAGTATGGGGTGTTTGTTGTGAGCTGAATCTGCCATGTTGTACAGTAACTTTTATATCGATTTCTGTATACATTGCATTCATTTGGGCTAGGATAGTACAGAATCTATGTAGTTTATGTTTATTTGCCAAATTATGGAATCTACACCAGTTTCTGTTTAAATCGCAGAAATCGAGGCGTTTACAGCAATTCTACAGAAGGTCGAAAAAGCTCGGAAAACGGCTACAGAAGTCCAAGGTCAAAGCATGCGAAACCACTCGAATCAGGCCAAGAACCCAGGCTACTCGATCTCGAGTAAGCCCTAGTCGACATAGACAAGCCTGGCCGACCAGCCTTGGTCGACGAAGCCTGATCGAGAGAGCCAGACACCCGAGGTCCGGACCCTACTCGATCTCGACAAGAACTGATCGAGGTCGACGAAGCCCAGCGCCACCACCCGGAGTCGACGAGGAGAAGCTGCCCGAGAAGCCGAGGACGAAGCTGAGGACGACCAGGCGAGACTCGCTGCCAGCGACTCCACTCGCTGCAGCGGATCACTCGCTGCCGCGGAAGAGGCAACTCGCTGCCAGCGGATGAAGCAACTCGCGGGAGCGGAAAGAAAGAGGCACCACCCAACTCGACCTCGAGGAGCCTTTGTCGAGGCCGACAAGCCCAGTGACCCAAGTCCGAGCACATCGAGCAGATCTAGCCGAGGAAGTCCAGTCGACGAACCCTGCTACTCGAGGTCGACGAGTCTTACTCGAGGTCGACTAGACGCGTTCCAGAAACTTCTCGACTTGGCCTGTCCGACTAGACTTGGCTTTCCTTGGGTGCAAAGACGGAAGATTCTATCCAAATCCATCGAAGTTCTATCCGAATACATCAAGTTCTATCTATGGAAGACGCAATCTATCAAGACATGAAGACCTACCTAGTTAGTTTTATCTTTTCCTAGTTGATTTAATTCCTTAAAACAATTTATTTATCCTTTCAAGTTTTAGATATAGATTTAGATAAAGATAGATATCTTCTTTCCTAGAATAGCTAGGGAATGAAGGCTATAAATAAAGCCTAGGGGGCTCAGTTTTATTCATTCAATTCAGACAACAATTCCATTCAAATAGAGAAGTTTAGGAGTTCTAAGGTTTTTAGGGTTTTGGCTTTCTGCGAAAGTTGATTGCCAGGATTGTAAAAGGCTTTTGAATATAGTTTTATGCAAGTTATTTCTTTTCATTCAATGTCTGTTATTACGATGAGGCGTGAGTAGTCCACCCACTTCTGGGGCTGGGGTGAGCCCGACGGTGGCCATGTGAGGCGATGCGATAAAGGTCAGATTTTCTATGCGATTCATCTTCTATCCCTATGAGCATGATTCTTTTGCGAGAGTTGAAGGTGATCCTTGTTTGTGTTATTGAAGCGAAAGTGATCTTAATGCAACTTGGATTAATTATGTGAAAAAGGGTTAGTAACAATTAGGGTTTATGCGAGAGCCTCTATATGCCTATTTGTTAATAACGAAAGTTATTTGATGGAAAGCATGATCTTTTATGCCTTTATGTGTTACTTTGCATGGTTATCCTTGTGGTGTTGAAACCCTGGCCTTGGAAGTCTTTTAATATATTGAGTTTATTTCTGTCAAAAATCTGCGTTTGTCTTAAATTCTGCAATTTACAGTTTTCTACATTGTTACTCGACATAGAGGAGATCTTGTCGATCTCGAGTAGGCTTGGTCTTAGTCGAGTTGGTTTTGCTGCTTTTCTTGTCGATTTGAAGTTTCTGTTGATCACTGTCTGGTCGAGATCGAGTACCTCTTGTCGAGGTCGAGGAGAACTTTGCTTGTCGAGTTGATTGCTTTGTTTTTTCTGTTTTCTGTTTTCACATTGCTCTTGTCGAGATAGAGGACAGCTACTCGATCTAGAGATCGAGTAGCTTCTGTGTCCTTGCTTTTAGTTTTTGCTTTGCTTCTGTTTTGCTTCTGTTCTTTACTTCCTTTGCTTTACTTTCTGTCTTTAGTTAGATCTTTGCTTTTATTTTAGTTGCCCTTGCCGGGTTATTTGTTTCTTCCTTTCTGTTTCTGTCTTTCTGCTGCTTTGCCTGTGAGAATTTACAGCTACCTGAGAAACTGCTGGCGTGCTTCCTTGAGGATTCGATCCTGACTTTCTCTTACTGCATTGGAGGAGTCTTGTATTTATTTGCCGAGGCCTAAGTCTGGTTTGATCTATTTTATTATATTTCATACTCGATTTCTCCTTACAACAGTAGTGTTTCCATCGAACAATAATCCTGTTTCAGCAATTCTCCACTTTCCCCCATACACAACTGTTACAATGTTTGATGACATTTCTATCCCTGCAATTCAATGTTGGACAATATTAAAGTACTTGAAATAAAATTTGAATACATTTCAGCAAAAATGAACAGCGCAGTAAAAAAGCAGAGCTGCTGAAACAATAAAAAAATAGATAACTGCAATCCACATGAGATCGATATTCAATAGTTTCAGCAATCATTGAGCATGCTAATGTTATATAGAAAATCGAAACACAGACCTACAGAAACACTTTCATTAGCAATAAAAAAATGATAGTTTCAATCATAAAGTTCATAGCAACAAATTAGAATTGATAGAAAGTATTGAATTATAGTATCAATCGTAATTTCAGGAGCAATCATAAACGATTGGTAGGAAATCTCTGTGTTTCACGATACGTATAGCAGCAAATCGAAAATCTGTTAGTTTCAACAGATCTAGTAGTGCAAAATCAAATTCAAAATCAATTGGTAGAAACTTTGCGCCTTCACATCAACAATCATAATCAATTGATAGAAAGTATTGAATTATAATACCAATCCTAATTGCAGGAGCAATCATAAACGATACTTATAGAAGCAAATCGAAAAATCTCTGTTTCAGCAGATCTGGTATTGCAAAATCAAAATTTTTGAAGAACGTTAAATCAACGATTACAACAGATCTGTAGTGAATCAATATCATAATCATAATTTCGAAGAGCATTGCTGAAGAATCTTAGTTAAACATGTATTTACTATTTATGCATGAATTTCTAGGATTATAAAAACTATACTCCCTCCGTTAATTAAAACTTGATATTTTACTATTTATGCACGCTTTTTAAGGTGTTAAAAACTATATAAAATATTAACTTTTTAAATATTATTTTTAAACAATTTCATACTTATTACAATTAAGTATGGATTTATAAAAACAAATGTAAAAAAATGTTAATATTTTATCTAGTTTTTATCATTCTAAAAAAGCGTGCATAAATAGTAAACGATAAGTTTTAATTAACAGAGGGAGTATAAAAGATCACATTTTGTACTAATGTTTTTAAATAAATTCATACTTATTAATTAGTTCATCATTTAAATTTTATAATAATGTGATATAATAATTACTTTCTCATTTAAGCTTTAAAAAGAGTTACTTTTGATCAAATCTAAAAATCTAAAAATGATACATCAATATCAATATTAAGCACTCATTTTCAATTTTCATTGACTCAAAAGTAATATTAAGCACTCATTTTCAATATCAATATTAAGCACTCATTTTCATTTGTATGCATCCATACAAATGAACAAATATTTAACGATTTCATGAGCATATAACAAATTGGAAATATATATATATATATATATATATATATATATATATATATATATATATATATATATATATATATATATATATATATATATTTAATAAAGTAAGAATTGGAAATATCAAACATCATCCATGTCCGATAAATTGAGAAGCCGAAATCGTTGGCAAACGGACTGACCGTCATAGCATTATACGTACAAGCAAATAAAAAAAAAAAGACAACAATGCAATGATCTTGACGCTAGTTGAGCATGACGATGAAAGACCCTTCCCATAACATCAACCCCGGCTAGGTTTCGGTCTCTTCAGCTTGGGAGGCCCCCAACGCCTTTCCCCTCCTCCGCTCATCCGCCCCCTACCAGCTCTATCGTGGTCACCGGCCTCACCAGATTCCACCCTCCTCGATCTCGAAACTTGGTCTGATGGTGACGCCTTCCTCTTGCGGTGGTGCCTCCTTCGCCGGCTGGAGACACCTTGACCCTACATGTGACTCCTCCCTCTCAAACCTCACCCTGACTGGCTCTCTCTCCCCCTCCATTTTCAATTGTTCAGATCTACCAAAAAAACCTTAGCCCTCCAATCCTCCACCCTAAAGGCTAGGCTCCTCCCGTGGGGTCGTCCCCGACGCTGCCCACAATTCGCCTTCAGTCCAACCCCCTCGGGCTTTGCTGTTGGTTCAGGTGTGGCCGTCCTAATCCGCTCCTTTGGCGTTCTCTTCTATTTTTCCCTCCAGTCTCCCCTCCTGCATGCAACCTTGAATTTGAACAAATCTTTTGCTCTCTCTCCCTCTCGATCTCTACTTTCCGGCGAGCTCTTGACCCCTGACCTTTGCTTCTCGGCCAATCTGCCTTTGGTGCGGCGGCACCGCCACAACCTTACACCCTCTTGGCTTAAATCTCAACTATGAATCCCCAAAATTAAAATCACTTTTTTACTATCAACTTTTAAAAAATCCTCAAACACCCAATCCCATACTTTAAACATAGGCTTTTTTTTATTATCAAATATTCTATGAAACTATTTATTGACAACTTCAACTTGGTGTTTAGCATCCGGATTGAGGTCTTCCTCTCAACACCACAAGCAACTGTTTGTGAGCTTGCCCGTCAGTGCACTTGGAGCGGGAACCGCAATCGCCACCATTTCTAAGCCAAGCCAAAGTTAACAACTTTCTCGGCTTGCATGCAAAAACCGTCTAAGTCACCGGGCCAAACATCAAGAATCAAGAGTTTTAATTTTTAGACTTTTTTATATATAAAGTTATTGTAATTCTAATCTTAGATTAGATTTAAGCCTGAAGTTTTTTTTTTTTCTTTTGACTGACAACCCTCTGCGTAGGGTTATCAAGCCATCTTTTGGTGGCTTCAAGATCGCTTTGTCGATCTAATTCTTGCCTACTGTCAAATTTTTTTATTTTTTTTTAACTTGGTTGCACTTTTAGGGTCCGTTTGGTATAAAATTTGGAAAGGTAAACCGAAACGAGACAAATGTAGTCTATATTTGTAATTCAAGATACGTTGTTAGACATTTTAATTATTACCTCAATATCCCAATTTTTTAAAAATTTATTTTGTTTCCCTCTTTCCTATTACCCATATATTTGAGCAATGGGTAACTATATCTCATATATACTCCTCTAACAATCACCCATTTATGGAGGGGACAATTCAACATTTCAAATTAACAGTTTTTTTTTATACAAGGCAAAGATTTGGGATTGGTCAACCACAAGTGACCCACCGTCCAAGTGCGTCCTGGGGAATGACGTCATTGATCTCAGCTGGGGAAGGGTCTTCGACAAATGGCAAGGAGAGTTCACAATCCACCAACCTATCAACTACCTAACCCCCTGTAGGTGTGCGGGAAGATGACACTCTCGAAGGCACGACAAAGACCGAGGGCATCTGAAACCGCCATCTCGATCTCCCGCGGGCAATGCCACATCCCCTTCAAATTAAGGGTTAATAAAATAGTAGTGGGATGATTTGAGTTAAATTGGTATATCTATCTTCTCTTCTTTATTATATGCTTGTCGCATGTATCCTATGATATATTTATGAAATCGAGATTTGAGCGGAATCGATTTCAAAAACGAACACAAAAGTATAGAACATGTGAAGCAAGAAAGATTGACACAATGAGTTTGTTTGTGATATTCAAATCAAATCCTACATCTCCGAAGCCTCATGATTCAACCCTACATACACTATGAATGTTTATAAGAAGGAAATACAAGTAAAGTGTAAAAACTATCCTATCTGGATATGCAAGCGTAAGTCCGTCAAAGTAAACCCTTTTGATAATTTGGAGATTGAAGAAGAGCTTCAATCTCGCAATGGCTTCAGTGGATGTTGGTAGCAAGTGGTGGTTGTTATATTTGATTTCGACAAAGTTGGATTCATCGTCTTTAAGGCGTTCCGTGGATGAAGGAATGAATTCAATGATCAAAACTCGAAAAACCCTGGCGAAGAGCATCGTCCCCTTCTATCTTTGTGTGTGTGTGTGTGTGTGTGTGAGAGAGAGAGAGAGAGAGATCAAACACGTCTTTAGACAAGTTATAACAGAATGAGATGTTTGAACCATCTCTTAACAAATCAGAAAGTTATAAAAGAATGAGATGTTTAACCCATCTTTTAAATTGAGATGCTTGACTTGTTTTAAGTGTTAACAAGGCCATACTGTTTCACTTGAGGGAGCGCGCTGGTAATGAAAACATCATCCGGGGAGAAAATTCAAATACTCCATCTGATCCAAAATAAGTGTCGTTTTAGCTTTTGAAATAATTTTTAAGTAAAGTATTAATTATACACCCCCTTCAAGGGGCTTTTGTATCAAATAGAGATATCCAAGATAATGTCTTAATAGCACATGAAATATTTCATTCTTTCAAAGAGAGAAAAGGAAAAGAATGATGGATAGCCGTTAAACTTGACATGGAAAAGGCTTATGACATAGTGGGCTGGATATTCCTCTTCCAAGTTCTTCACAAATTTGGATTTGACTCAAAATTTATCTCGTGGATCCAAGAATGTGTGCAAACTGTCTCATTTTCTGTCCTTGTTGAAGATGAACCCTTGGAGATGTTCTTTCCGTCTCGAGGACTCCGTCAAGGTGACCCAATCTCTCCCCTCCTTTTCATCTTAGGGACAGAGGTCCTTGCAAGAGCACTACAAGCAAAGTCCAATGATTCTAGAAAAACTATTGGATTCCAATGCTCAAGGGGAGGAACCAAAGTTCTGTTTCTCTCCTTTGCAGATGATATCATCATCTTTGCAAAAGCAAGTGCTGAATCATGTACGTCGGTTAAGAAAACCATTGATGATTATTGTCAAATATCAGGACAAAAAGTAAACTTTAACAAATCAGCATTCCAAGTCACCTCTGGTGTTTCGGCTCAACAAAAATTGACAATTCAAAACATACTTCACATCACGAACCAAGAAATGCTAGATAAATATCTAGGGAGTGAACAAAGAAACCTTTCAAGAGACGGTAGTGGAAAGTCGAGCACAACTCACCAAGTGGAAGGCAAATGGACTCTCTCAACAAGGAAGGTCGGTCTTAATTAAATCTAATATTTCCATGAAACCGAACTACGTAATGCAAATCTTTATGCTACCTGCAGGAATCCATAAAGAGCTAGACCAAATAAATAGAGGATTCTTTTGGAACAAAGACCAAAATTACAAACCTCTTATAGGATGGGACAAAATTTGTAAAACAAAACGTAATGGAGGCCTAGGACTAAATAAATCAGGAGACATAAACAAAGCACTTCAAATGAAACTTCTATGGAAGATCCTCGCAGATCCAGAAAACTGTTGGGTTAAAATTATACAGGAAAAATACTTAAAAGATGAACAAATGTGGAACTACAGAAATAAAAAAGCATCATCTTTGCAATGGAGGAAGCTAATGGAAATAAAAAATGAATTATGGGAACAACTAAATATGGCAAGTAGGAAATGGAAAAACGATAAGATTCTGGGTTGATGAATGGATTACTAGCATTAGACTCATTAACTATAACATAACTTCCAACCCAATTAACACAGACGAAAAAGTGGAGCAATTTATTGGTAGTGATAAACAATGAAAATTAGGCGAACTAAAGAAAATCTTACCAAGTGACATAGTGAACAAGATTAAATGCACAGAAATCCCAACAAATGAAATCGAAGATCGGCTGTATTGGAAAGCAAGTAGACACGGCTGGTTTATCACTGTGTCGGCACTAGAGAGCATCACAGAAAGCAGAAACACACAAGACCAATCGATAGAATGGATTTGGAAGCTTGATTGTGTACCAAAAATTAAAAATTTCCTTTGGAAACTTGTCATGGATGGAATCCCAACAAAACTGAGACTAGCTGAAAAAAGGGTGGCAGTCCCCCTTACTTGTAGCCTATGTAACCAACGAGATGAAGACTCGATTCACCTATTCAGAAACTGTCAGTGCACAAGAGACCACATATGAAAAAGTGACCAGCAAATAGAAGCAATTATACAAAACACACAAGTAACGAGTGCAAATATTAAACAACTAACCACTGAGATTTTTGGAAAGCTAACGGCAAAGCAAAAAAATCATCTGGCCACTGTTTGGTGGTGCATATGGACAATCAGGAATAAGATAATTTTTGAAGAGGAACCCATCAAAAACAAGAACAATGTATAAAATACCACCTAGCAAAATGGAAAGAAGCCAATCAACCATTTTGGGAAGACGAGGAAAACAAACAGAAAACAAAACATCCGACCCAAAGAAAAAGAAAGAATTTGAGATGGAAAAAACCAGCGGAAGGTTTCTTCAAATTAAACTTTGATGCGGCGGTGAGCTCTTCAGGTGTGGCGACTACTGGTGTAGTGATTCGTGATCATAGTGGCTCGATTGTTTTTTGTCGTGGTTCGCACTGTGGTGAGATGTCCGCCCTTAAGGCAGAGGCATTGGCTTTTCATCGGGGCTTGACTGCAGCCCGCCAACTTGGGATTTCGAGGCTCGAAGTTGAAGGTGATTGTCTTGCTGTCATTAACGCTATCAACAGTGTCTGGAGATGTCCTTGGGAGATCGAGATTATCATGGCAGATGCTAGGATGCTGCTTTTGGACTTCGATGTGATCTATTGCACTCATGTCGTCAGGGAGATAAATCAGGTTGCGGATACAGTGGCGCACCTTCAGCTCAGCCTTAACCATGATCCCCCGTGTCTCACCCTGAGATTCAGCTGCTCGTCGGAAAGGACGCTCTTGGGTGGTGGGTTAGCAGGGGCTAACACCACCCAAATTATTACCTTGTATAAAAAAAAAAACAATGTTTCTCCAATCGAGCTTTTTTTTCACTCCTTACATCATCTCTACAAATACTAGTAACATCATCTCCACTTACAACCGATTCAACATTCCGAGATAGATTAGGAATAGAACTGATTGAAGAAGTTGAAGATTAAATCGTAGGAATCGATGAATAGAGCAAATAATAACTTTGTCCATAGTATATATTCCTATATATATAAAAAAAAAAATCCTCAAATCACAAATTTAATTCACAAACCCCAAATTCAATTCACAAATTCACAAAATTGATTCTCAAAATCACAAACCCGAATCAAAATTCCACAAAATTGATTCTATCAACCACAAACCCTAATTTCACAAAATTGGTTTCCAAAATCAAAATTCAATTCACAAACACACAAAATTGATTCTCAAAATCACAAATCTTAATCAAAATTTTATTAACTTGATTCTCAAAGTCACAAACCTTAATTTCACATATATATAATTTCACCTTAAAATTTCGAGCATAAATTGATAAAGTATTAAACTATAAGGTATGAAATACCAACCTTTTTAATTCAATTTTCAACAAATTTGGATTTAGAAGTGAAGAAGAACAAGCAGAAAAAAAAAAAAAGACTCTTGCCCGTTGCTTACGAAAAAAAGAAGAAGGGGAAGATGGTGTTGCTTGTGCATAAAGGGAAAAAAAAAAGAAGGAAGGTAAAAGATGGATGATAAGAGTCAAATCCAAACTAGTGGATTTCCCATCCTTGCTTTCCCATTTCATCTACCAATTGAGCTAGACAGATTAAGTAATAGTAGTATATATTATTCACTCTAGTTTTCCTTATTACAAAAATCCTATATACATAAAAAAAAAAACTTTTTTTTCAGACTTCGGGAGTAGCCCGACCGGAGTTTCTTGGGATCCAACATGTAGGTTAAGGTCAAGGTCCACCTCCTATATATCAAAAGACATTAAGCCATTGTGTATGAGTTTATCCTCCTTATATTTCGATCTTTATTTTTTTAAAGCAAATGATTTAATAAATATGTATTTTGAAACAAGTTATAAATTTTGTATAATATTGATATAATTGCAAATTATCCTCGTTTTTTATGAGGTGATTGAATAAATAAACTAGCTAATTAAAGTATAGGAAAATATAACATGGGGGAAAATAGAGCTTTCCTTGTCGATTTTGTTCAAGTTGTGAAGACTAATACGTGGCTTACAAAACAATGAGTGCAAGCCGCCGTGAAGATAAGGCTACTGTCGACATCTCCAAACACTCTGGCCATCCAAATATCTTTATTTATTATTTTTTCAAATCGTTATAAATCATGGCAAAATTACATATTTATATTTCATCCAAGATACAATTTTGATGACGCTTTGTGGGTGACGATCCAAAGTTTGTTGTTTTTAAAATAAGTCAACGAGGTAATTAAAAGAGATCGGCGACTCTCAAATAGTCGATTTTTCTAAAATAAGTATAAATGGAATTTATTTTATTTTATTTTAATACAAGGAAAGGAAAGGAATTAAGACGAAGCTATTCTAACGGAGAAAGGGTCATCTTAGAGCGTCATTCCGGACGAGATCCTAAAGCACTGGATCAGAGAGCAGAACATCGTCGGCAGGAATGTTGTAAGCCAGGTGTCCGACCCTATCAGCTACAATATTGAATTCTCTGAAAATATGACGAATGGAAAAAGAGTCAAAACCATAACTTATCAAACGAATATCCGACAGAACAAGTTCAATGTTCCACGGGCAGGTCCAAATCCCAAGCAGAGCATTGACTACTTGCAAATTATCACCCTCAACTAGGAGATGTCTAATCCCCAGCTCCCGAGCCTGTAAAACCCCATTACGAAAAGGGCCAGTGCTTCAGAAAACACATCAGAAGTGTTATTGCAACGGCCCGAGCCGGCAGCCACCACTATACGTTGCCCTAGTGTTTCTAATTACGAAGTCGTATGAAGCCTCACCAGACGACCGTAGAGAGCCATCAAAATTGAGTTTGAAGAAAGGTGCTGGAGGGGTATCCCAATGGGCCTTGAGCTGAGCACCTGACCATGCCATAACAGTCGTTCGACTATTTCCATCCATATGTGGATGTGGATCCTTGAAAGATTGCATTGCTAAGTCAAAACGGGAGGCATCAAACCATCTATACTTAGTAGTGTTTATGTGTACACGAACTTGGTTAATATCTATGTTGGGCATATTTCCGAAAGTTAATTGATTCCAAAATAAACAAATGGCCCACTAGGAATAAAAAAGATCAGAAGAGAATGTCCTCGAAGTGGTTAAGTGGATGTTGTTGAGAACCACATTTGGTTTTTGAACATCAAAATTGTGTTGCTGGAGTGTTCTAGTATTATTTGGTAACAGATGCAGAACTTTTTTAGTGAATGGGCAATCCAAAAGCAGATGCTGCATTGATTCGGTAAAAGAGTTTCAGATAACGCAACACATAGACACCTCAACATGTGATACCTGCAGACGTTTTTTGGTTGGTAAGCTATCAGTGGCAATCTTCCAAAGAAAGTGTTTTAGTTTCGGAGGAATTTTTAAATCCCAAATCCAATTGCATTTGAAACTATTGGCATTAGTGTTATTACAGATAATTTTGGTGGCTTATTTAGTTGAAAACCACCCCGTAGGATTCGATCTTGACACACCCAACACAACTAAATGATTTTTTTTTTGATTTTTTTTATTAGGAAATAATTCGAGAGCCGAACAAACCTGTATACTCAATAGGCCGGCGAACCGGCAAACGGTAAACCGTCAGAACTACAACATAAAATAAAACTGGTGCAAAACAAAAGTAAAAAGCAAACAGACCCAGACGAAAAAAATGAGCCCAACCCCAAACAGTAGAGGAAAACATAGACTAAGACCCGAAGCCAAGCGCCACCAGGTGATGACACCGCTGCCCGACGGTACATCATGAGTCCCTGTGGGTGAGAAAGACGATCCTCCAAGGAAAGTTTCCGAAATACGGAGTCGCCTCGATACACACCACCACGACCCCAACCAGACCCGACATCGGACGCCAGAGCCCCTGCTAAAACCAGGATTGCAAAGAGCACCCGGGAAAGCAGCCGCAAATCACCGTTGAAATCCGTAACAGAAAACCTTGACGGGATTTTAACGAGATCCTTTCGGGATGTTTATCAAACCCTATCCGGGTCTACTTTGAGTCCAAGAAAAATCCTTGGGCCCAAAAAAAAGGATACGGGCCCAATCACGAGGCACCACGGGCCATGGAGATGCCATATTCCATAGCACCGGGTAGGGGGATTTGATAATCCATATTTCATATAGGCATTATAGGTATTTCTTATTGCAATTAGATAGTGTTTTTGCTTATGTTTGTGAAGTATTCGAGTCCGGAATCTACACCTTTTTAGTGTTTATTCTGCAGAATTACATTCCAACCTTAAAGGGACTTTGGAAGAGCTTAAGAGACATGTTTTAGAGCATATGGAGGCTAAGGGGGAAGCTAGAGAGGAGTAAGGAAGCACGAACTAGGAGATTATTGAAGTCAATCGAGGGAATTCTGTCACTCCAGCGATTATGATTTTGGATCCGAAGACCTTATTTCATATTATTTTATTACTATTTCCATTAGGGTTTGGCCGACTCCTTATGAGTCTATATTATTGTGTGAGACTATGAATACCATTAGAGAGAGAATTGACCTATGAGTTGCTAAACGCATAGTTTCGCCTGTGATTCGAAGACATGGTTGTTTGAATTGTGAGGATTTGATTCTATTTAGTTATTCATATTCATAGTTATCATCTTGTGCTTATTGATTATATTTGTGTTCCTTTCTATGATTGAGCATCATGTTAGGAATTGCATCTTAGCTATGAATTCGTTATTGTGTTCTTGATAGCAAATGAAGGTATTGGAGTAGTGATATTTCTTTGTCTTTGTAGTGGATGATTTCAATTGATCTATATTGTGGATATGTCGATTAGGGCTGATTAGGGTTGTTCCGATTTGTCTTAATTGCATTGAATCGATATGTCAATTGGTCTAATTACTTGAGTCCTTAATGCTATTCTTTAGTGATACTGAATAAGGTGATTGTATCCCTCCGGATTTCTCAACTTTTGTCAAGTAGCATGTGTTTATGAATAATTGATAAATCAATCCTAGAACCATGAATTCCAACCATTGTCAGAGAATTACAGGTGAAATATTCTTTTTTACTTTGTTATCAATCTACTTTGCAATCATAAAGTTGGTTACTTTTACATCTTGGTTATTTGCTACAAATTATTGTTTTGTCATAAGAGTCTTTATTAAGAGTTATTGAATAGGAAATCGCTTCTCCCTGTGGGTTCGACTCCGGATTTAATTGCTATACTAGTAGTTGTTTAGTTTATCAAGTGATTGATTGCCTAATCTATTGGTTTTGTGTTTGAGTTTGGATTATATTACTATTTGGCAAATGACGAATGTGCCAACGACGTTCGTCCCATACCAAATTATTGGCGCCGTTGTTGGGGAGAAGAAAGGAGTTTGCTTTTCTTTATCTCTTTCAATTACTCTTTCTTTTTGTTTTACTTTCAATTTTTACTTTGAGTCTTTTGTGTCCTTGTATGGTTCAAACTAGATCTTCTAATTCATTGCTTTTTTCTTTTGATACAAGCAAGGAGATGGCAGACGAAGTTATTGATCCGCCAAGAATGACCCTGAGAAACCTAAAGGAACCTAATTTGAGTGCTCAACCACTTGCAATTAGCCTTCCTGATCTCCCTTAGGGTTCAAGATTTGAATATAACTCGAATCGGTCTTCTATTTTACCCTACTTTCATGGATTACCTTGGGAGGAACCATACAAGCACCTTGCTACCTTTGTGAGTGTGTGTGATAGACTTAGACCCAAAGGCCCTACTAATGACCAATTGATGTTGAGAGTGTTCCTTTTTGACTTGAAAGATTCTGCAAGTGATTGGCTTTATTACCTACCCCCAGAAAGCATTACTATTTGGGTGGAATTAAAGAAAGCTTTCCTGCAAAAGTACATTCTCGCGACTCACCTCAACAAACTTAAAAAGGAGTTGTCCAGTATTGAGCAATCACCTACGGAGAGTCTTTATGAGTATGTTGAGCGGTTCAAGAAGCTTAGGGTAGTTGTCCGCAACATGATATACCCGAGGATGATCTAGTGCTATATCTTTATGAAAGCTTGCTTGAGACCGATAGGAGCTTCATTAATGCTACTAGTGGAAGAGATATTTTGGATAAAATACCTTAGGAAGCAATGCAGATTTTTTAAGGGTTTGCTAATGCATCGCAACAATATGGGAGACACCAAGGAGTTAGAGGAGTTCATAAGTTGGATAGTTCTAGAGACGGTCACAAGGACAACATAGATAGGCTTATGGAGATAGTGAACAAGATGGCTATGCAAATGAATCAATCTCATCAGCCTAGACCTTGTGGTGTTTGTGGAGATCCAACTCATCCGAATGATAAGTGTCCCTTTATTCAAGAGGACACCGCTGTTGTGAATGCTATGGATTATGGACCTCTCCGCAACTTTGGTAACAATTACAATCAGGGCTACAATGCGAACTATCAAAGTGGATTCAACGACAGAGGTCAGCAGCAATAAGTTCCTTTTGAAAGAGGACAATTTGAGAATCGTCCGAGAAACACTCAACAAGATGATAGAGATGAGACATTGAGGTTATTATTGGATAAGATGGGTGTTCAAGAAATTTTGTTGAGTCAAATGGCTAAGGAGATTGGAGAATTGAAAGCGAAAGATTCGGAGAAGTTGTCATCACAAGTGGTAGTGAATCCGAAGGAGAATGTGAGTGCCATGATCCTTAGAGGAGGTAAACAAGTGAATGTGCCCACTATGAATGTTGAAGAGAGGCCTAGGGAAGAAATTGATGTTGGAGAAGAGGACGAAACAAAATTGTCGACACACTGTAAAGACGGCGCCCATCGCCCCCTACCACTGCACCCGCCGCCCCCTTCAGTGACGGAACCGATTTTCGACGTTGTTGAATTACAAAAGAAATATTCCAAAGAGTGGTCTTCTGAGGTTTCAAGACCTGCACCACCCTTTTCTCATGCCTTAAGATCTCATCGTAAGTGGAAATATGAACAAATTCTTTATGACACCTTTGCTCATTCTAAGGTAAATATTACACTTTTCAATTTGATTAAAATCGTGTATCGCTATGCGAAGTTTTTGAAAGAACTATGCACTATGAAACGCAAGCAAGGGATACGAAGGAAAGAAAAGGTAAGTTTAAATGAGAATGTTTCTGCTTTACTTCAGAAAAGATTGCATGAAAAGTGCGGAGATCCAGGTATGTTTACTATCCCATGTGCAATAGGTAATGCTAGCTTCACCAAAACTATGCTAGACGTATGTGCTTCAATCAATGTTATGTCTTATAGCTTGTACATGTTTTTGGGTCTCAATGCATTATATGAAACTAGTGTTACTATCCAACTCGCTAATTGTTCTAGTATTAAGCCTAGAGGAGTTGTTGAGGATGTTTTGGTTAAGGTAAACGATTTGATATTTCCAGCTGATTTTTTCATTCTGGATATGGAACAAGGTACGCCTGAAACCCCAATTATCTTGGGAAGGCCATTCTTACGAACGGCTAAGACTAAGATTGATTGTTTTGAATGTTCACTAACTATAGAATTTGATGGTAGAAAGATTGAGTTTTCTATATTTGAGCATATTGTATTTCTACGAATGATTTTGTATATGTTCTTGACTCTAATGAAAGTGATCACAAGAATGAATCAAATGGTTTGTTAGATGCTTCTGTTGAAACCGAATCTTTGAATATTGAGTCTTCTAACAAAGATGAAATTGGATTAGGGAAAGATGACATTGAAAGGAAAATTGAGAATTTTTTGAAGTCACAACACAATGTTCCTAATTCAAATGATTCTATTGCTATTCCATATGAGAAATCGATTCCTAACAATGTTGAGGTTTTTGCAATTTCAGGGCAACCTCCAAGAGTAACTTTTATCCAAAAGGAATCGATGGATGCAATTGATGGGTATGTTGGAGAAATTTCTAAAGTTCCCCCTCTTATCTTGAAAAGGACAAGTGTGGAGGATCTTGATGGAATAACTTAATCAAGAAATGCATCACGTTGAGTCAAAGACGTGAAACAATGTAGGATCAATCGTGGGAGGCAACCCAAGGTAGTTTAGGTAATATTATTTCAATTGTGCATTTAGTTTTTCAATTCAATAAAGTATGATCAATCGTGTCGCTGAATTTCGGAAGTTATGGTAAGTGAAAACCTTTCTTGGAGTTGAGTTTTGTTTTATTTGAGTACGGAGTCACATTCTGGAAACACGGCGCCCGCCGCCCCTGTGTTCTTGACGAGTTCGTATTTTTGGTAAACTTGGAAGGGAAGTAATTCTATCTTTTATTTTTGGTTAATTTCGTATTAGGTTAGTTTCCTTATTTTATGTCTTATTAGGATTAGATTTATTTCTTTTTATTTTATTCTAGGTTTAGATTATTTTTATCTATCTTAAGGTTAGATTTATTTTCTATCTTAGGTTAGTTTAATTATCTTCTATCTATCTTCCATCTATCTTAGATTATTTATCTAGGGTTAGTTTTTATTTATCTTAGTTCTAGTATTTATCTTTTCTATTTTTCTATTTTTTATTTATCTACTTCTAATATTTTCTATTTTTCTTTTTTGATAGATATCTCTTTCCAACTCACCATATATTTCCATTCCTTATTTTGAATCAACCAAGATTTCTCAAAAGGAATATACAAAACCCAAAAGCCTACTTGAATCCATTCTAAAAACCTAAAGTCTTGTGTTTTAATTGATTCTGTCTATCAAAACACTTTCCACCATTACCCTACATCCACAAAAATCAATCTTTTCCGATACCATTCCTCTACCTATCACATGAGAAGCTGTTGAAACACAGTTGATCGTCAAAGCTTCAAGTTTTGAGAGTGTGGACGTCGGTTATCCAACGTTTTCACTCGGATTCAAGGCTCGGTACACATGGCGCCCACCGCCCCATCCACGGCGCCCGCCGTTCTTGCAGAGAGTTTGTTTTTCGGTGTTTTGTAGAGATCTTCTTTGTTCGCCTTGCTCTTTTCTCAATCATGAGTGAATCTATCAAGAAAGAGGTGCCGACTTACTTTGATGGTACTGGTGTGCTATGCTGGAATGCACTTGGAAAGCGTACCTACACGTCGAACATGTTCTTTGACGAAACTACATTGAAGAGGTTGGGTTTATTTGATTATGTACTCACCCTGATGGCACATGGAGAGCTACGTGATTTTATTGGTAGAAGGGCTCCGACCTACCCTTGTTTGGTGAAGGAGTTCCTCGCTACTTTAGATATTATCTCACCCAAGGATGCCCCTATGAGCGATATTGAGGATATGCAGATCGAGATGACGCCGCCTGTGGTTCGAGATGCCTTGTGCATCGCTTGCTTGGAGAAGAAATTGACTGAATTTGAGATGCAGCAGGCGACTGAACTGATGAAGTTATCCAAGCCCCATGCGATTCTGGTTGGGAAGATCGATCAATTACAAGATGCTTGTCTTTTGTTGATGGATTTGATCAATCAGCAAACTGGACCCAAACCCCGCCTTCACAGTAATTGGTTAGTTATTTGCTTCCTTCAAACCCTTTATTTTATTTTCCATTGTTCCTTTTTGTGTTTCTATGCATTGAGGACAATGCAACATGTAAGTAGGGGTGGGGGTGGGGGGGGGGAGTGAAGTGAATTAGTTAGTTAGGTTAGTTCATGTTTGAATTTTTGTTCTATGTTTTGATTTTTTGTCTTTTTATATATGTTATTTCTTTTATGTTATATAAAATGTCAAAAATGAAAAAAAAAACAAAAAAAAAAAAGAGAAAATGTCGAAAAAATTAAAGAAAAAAATGTGAGTCTTGTTTTGATGTATTGCATATTGTGTTATCAAATATTTTCATCTAATTTGAGTTTGTCCTATTTGACTTTATACGGGCGCATGATCTTATAAATCTAATGGAATTCTGGAATGATTTGATCTTGTCTTAAAATTTGGTTTTTATGTGAAATATGATTATGCATATGTAATTGATCATATATGATCCAAGTCTGGGAGCATGCTTGATATTCAACAAAAAATTGTCATAGTGAGATATTTTTGGCATCACAAGGGATACATCTATATTCCTTTTGCTTTTCTTGTGTGATTTACTCTTCCTATGAATTTATCATTGAGTATTGCCATGGTTATCTATTTTCAAGGCCGATTATATACATGTTCATTGCTTGATAAGTTCAAATGATAGAGGCACCCTATTAGCCACATATTTATCCATGTCTACCTTATGTTATATCTTGCTTTGAAGCCAATTTGAGCCTTTAGCCTATTTTATTGATAGCTCTACAAAATTATATTATTCTTAGCCTATGATAAGCCTTACCCTTATTCCGGGGGAATTGAGATTTTGAGTGAGTTATGGAATCTATTTTGGAGATTGAGGAGAATGAAGTTAAAGTGTGATGTTATGGTTTATGGTTTAGAGAAGATGTAAATTTTTTATGCATTTGGTCTACATGTATTCGGCTCATATCAAAAAAGAAAACCGAAAAAAAAAGAGCCAAGTTATTTTATTTTTGCATAATGAGGAAAAATTGGATTTATGTTGGTTAGAAGTTACATTGGTTGGGTGTTGGAGATTTCATGGTATGTGATGATTTGATATGAGATGATGATAAGTATGAGTTTATTGAGAGATGTGGTGTATTTGTGAGCTTGAGTATTATTGAGTTGGTTTGTGTTTTGTTGGGAGTGGTTGGAATCTTATTTTCCCGGAATTTATAGCTCCACATGACCAAATACAATTCCTTGCCCTTACGTTCCTTTACCAAGCCCCATTACAACCCCGCCGAATGGAATCTTCTATGAAGGTTTTCATTGAGCGAAAGTTCTCTTGATGTCCTTATTTTGCATTGACGTATCCGATGAAGATTTTGTGATATAAATGTCAATATTTGACTTGATGCTTGTATATGGAATTGATGTGAGTGTATGCTTAAAGCCTAAACACATGAGAGTGAGAGATACACATTTTATCCTTGGTAAGGTTGGATTTTTTAGCATGCAAGCAGCTTGATCCCATACATACATGTTATGAAGTTTATATGCCTTGATTATATTTGCACTATTGATGATGTTGCTTTTGATGAGTAAAGTTATGAAAGAATTTCTTATGGGATGCGTAAATGACGTTTTTGTCTTATGGTTGCTTGAGGACAAGCAAGAGTTAAGCGTGGGGCGATTTGATAATGCATATTTCATATAGGCATTATAGTAATTTCTTATTGCAATTAGATAGTGTTTTTGCTTATGTTTGAGTCTAATTTCGTATGTTGCTTGTGAAGTATTCGAGTCCGGAATCTACACCTTTTTAGTGTTTATTCTGCAGAATTACATTCCGACCTTGAAGGGACTTTGGAAGAGCTTAAGAGACATGTTTTAGAGCATATGGAGGCTAAGGACTAAGAAGGACGGCTAGGCTCGTCGAGATCGAGTAAGGGCTACTCGAGATCGAGTAGCCTTGACTCTCATATTGATTCGACTGGTTCCGCTGCTTCCTTGACCTTGGACTTCTGTAGCTGATTTCTGAGCTTTTCTGACCTTCTGTAGAATTGCTGTAAAATGCCACGATTTCTGCGAATTAAACAGAAACTGGTGTAGAATCCATAATTTGGCAAATAAACATTAACTACTCAGATTCTGTACTATCTTAGCCCAAATGCATGAAATGTATACTGAAATCGATATAAAAGTTACTGTAAAACATGGCAGATTCAGCTCACAACAAACACCCCGGCAACGGCGCCAATTTTGTTGTAGGAGGAAATCGAGTTCAAAATATAAAATATAATTCAAACCAGACTATGCCTACGCAAAATAAATACAAGACCTCCTCCTAATGCAGCAGCGGGAAGTCAGGATCGATCCACGAGGAAGCGTGTCAGCGGAGGAATCTCACGGTCAAAAGTCGACAACATCGAGCTCGACTAAGGGCTAGTCGACAGAAGCTCGAACAGTCGAACAAGGCAGAACAGGTCGGCAAAGGGTGGTCAATCTCGACCAGAGGCTACTCGATATCGAGTAGGGTCCGTCGAAGTCGAGTTGGTCTTCGTCGATTCCTGCACAGGATAAGCTACAGCGACTCTGGGTCGAGAATCAGTGGTCGAGGTCGACCAGAGTGTGGTCGAGATCGACGAGGGCAGGGAAAATAAACGAAATAAAAATAAAGAAAGTAAAAACAAATGCTTTTGGGGTTTCGAACTAAACTTTATGTAAAAGGACTTCCAAGATTGGGGTTTGCAACGACAATAACCAAGCATGCATAAGGTAGAACCAAACCGATAATCATGTGAATCGCATTAAAGGACTAAGCTTTTGCCTTTTCCAACAATTAGACAACTCTCTCAAGAAACCCTAATTGTCTCTACCGATTTTATGTTTATAATCCAAGTTGTTAGCATGGATCTCCATTAGATGGGCAATAAACACATCAACAAGTAGGAAAATGCTCAAAACATGATAAAGGTTCGATCTTTACCTCAGGCACGCAGGGCTATCGTCGGGCTCGCCCCAACCCTAGAAGTGGGTGGACTACTCGCTCTTCATCGCAAACTCAGACATCATTGATTGAAAGAAACAACTTGCATAAAACTATATCCAACGATTTTACAATCCCGGCAAATCAACTCTCGTTGAATGCCAAAACCCTAAAACCTTCGAACTCCCTAAACTTCTCTTGTGGAACTACTTGTCTTCTTCTGAAATTGAATGAATAAAACTGAGCCCCATGGGCTTTATTTATAGTCTTGATTCTCTAGCTATTCTAGGAAAGAAGATATCTATCTATATCTAAAACTTTATCTAAAACTTAAAAGATAAATAAAAGGCTTAATGGAAATAAATCTAAAAGGAAAAGATAAAACTAATTTAGGTAAGTCTTCATGATGTTTGATAGATCTTGTCTCCCATGGATAGAACTTGATGTATTTGGATAGATCTTCGGCCATCTCGAGTTCCTTCACGCCCAAGCAACTCCAAGTCTACTCGGACAGGCCAAGTCAACTCGTCTGCGGAAACTGGTCTACTCGACCTCGACAAAGGCTGGTCGATCTCGACAAGGGCTCGTCGAGATCGAGTAGAGGTGTGCTCGGCTTCTTGTCCTCGGGTTCTCTCCTCGTCGACTCCGGGTGTGGTGTCTAGGCTTTGTCGAGATCGAGTAGGGTCCCGGAGCTGGGTGGTCTGGCTCTCTCGATTAGGCTCTGTCGACCAAGGTTTGCTCGGCTAGGCTCGTCGAGATCGAGTAAGGGCTACTCGAGATCGAGTAGCCTTGACTCTCAGATTGATTCGACTGGTTCCGCTGCTTCCTTGACCTTGGACTTCTGTAGCTGATTTCTGAGCTTTTCTGACCTTCTGTAGAATTGCTGTAAAATGCCTCGATTTCTGCGAATTAAACAGAAATTGGTGTAGATTCCATAATTTGGCAAATAAACATTAACTACTCAGATTCTGTACTATCTTAGCCCAAATGCATGAAATGTATACATAAATCGATATAAAAGTTACTGTAAAACATGGCAGATTCAGCTCACAACAAACACCCCATACTTAAGCTTGGTTGTCCTCAAGCAATACTTTTAATTTGTCATTCAGGGGAAGAAATTTAAAACTCTCAACATCTTAGATTCATTCTCATATGTCCCTGCAATCAATTACCATCCTTGAAAAGGTACTAGTGTCACAGATTCATGCATGTGCAAAATATACAAAAGCAACATCTACTCATAAAAGGAGGGTTATGCAAAACATTCATTCGTGACAAAGCATTAATAATCAAGAAGACTTTAATTAAGCTCATGAAGGAGTAGATTGGTAAAAGGCTAAAAGGTGGGCAATTTCTGGCAATGTGGTGCTAATGATCCGGGGAAATGGAGTATTTCCAATTTGAATTTCATACCACATTCTTTCTCATAAGTTTCTTCACCTTTCATAATGCTTTTCTCAATAATAATGCTTTTACCTCTCTAACCTCAGCACTGCCTTCTCGCGAGTCGCAAACATGGGTGTCATGAATGACCCCGGATACTTAGTGCTTTGGACTCCTCACAATGTGTCCCATCTCTCCAAACTATTATCTCAGAGAGCAGGGTCAATCTACCTTTATCTCCTGAGGTGATTGGATTTTCTTTCACTCATTAAATTTTCCATATATTTCAAATAACTTCCTTCCAAACTCCAATAATGATCACAACACAACAACCATATAATAATCTCCATAATATAACATCATTCTCAACATAATCCCCGGATAAGGTAAAGAATGGCAAATATTTGGATCATGTGGAGCAATATATGAAATAAGGCATATTATGGCTTTTGTGATGCATAAGCATAGGTATGGCTAGGATTATAAACATATGAGCATTATATGGAAATATAAAGTCCTCCATCCTTTTATCATGCAACATGTCAAAAGCAATTTCAAATTTTACCTCCTTTCATGGTTTTCAAGAAAATATGCACTTCATTGTGACTTCCCTTTACTAGGCAATTTCATGCTATATCTCTAATGAATCCAATTTTGCATCGTCGAGCCCAATATTAAGCTTCCATGACATTATTTCAAAAAAATTCAATGGGGGTTATTTTCCAAGACTTTTGGAAAACATGCATATAAGCACATAAATCAATAATGTATTCCTAAAGTAGCCATGTAGCAATTCAAAGAAATAATGCATATATGTCAAATATGATCAAATAAATCAAATATGCACAATGTAAGCCCTTCCCCCACCCCATACTTTAAAATTTACAGTGTCCTCACTGTATAAAATCAAATAAAAACAAGAGTAAAGGAAGGAACTCACAGGATCATATCGAGGAAGACAAAACTGGGTAGGTCGAGTTGGTGGCTGGTCGACATCGAGTACAGTTTACTCGATCTCGAGTAGCTTTGCTCTGCGTCCAGTGAAATCAGAAGTCGAGGAGCATCTGGGCTGGTCGACATCGAGTTGGCCTACTCGACATCGAGTAGTGACTGGGTTGCTCCTCCTTGTCGTCGTCGACTTGGCCTTCGTCGATTCTGACTGTTTTTCAGGGACTTCTTCTTTCCACCTTTCGCGATCCTTATGTGCTCGCCGACCTAAAAGTGCTAGATTCCATACAAAAAACAAGACTATCCATATGAAGTTCTTAAAAAGACATAAAACCAAAAACAAAAACAAAAACCAAAAAGTCCAAAAAAAAATCCCAAAAGTTCATAAAGTCTTATATACAAGCTCTAGATTTTAGAGTCGCTAGGCCGACTTCTCCGTTTGCGCTCAAGGACCATTATCGTCGGGCCCACCCATGCTTGGCCCTTCTCCTGGATCATCTAGGTCCTGATGGTAGTATGCAAGCTCAGCGGACAGGTGGTTGCTTGCATCATCTCCTTTCTCTTTCTTCCTCTTCCTTCCAGCCTTCAGTTTCTGCAGATTCTCTCGCCATGGTGTTTTAGCTCCCTTTAAATCATTAAAAAATTTATTTATGGACTGAGGGGGGGGGGGGGGGGGGGTAGAATCCATACCTGAACTTACCTGTTCGGACCCAAAACAGAGATCTTTGGGCTTGGGTCTACTCGATGTTGAGTACTGCTGGTCGAGATCGAGTACAGGGACCCCATACTTAGGCTCCTGGCAAGTTTATGGCTCAGTGGTTGTGGTCGACTTCGACGAGGCTTGGTCGAAGTCGAGTAGAGCGCTTGTCGAGGTCGAGTAGGGCTTGTCGACCTCGAGTGCAGTTTTGGCTCCCTCCTCCGCTGTTTGCTTAGTCCCGTCGATGCTGATGCTTTTCACCTCCAGCCAAGAAATTTCCTCTTTTGCAGGGCCAAAAGAGAAATCCAAAACCTCATCGCCTATGGTGAAGGTGAGCGAGCGATTCTTAACACTAATCATGGCATCTGCAGTAGCTAAGAATGGTCTACCAAGAATAATAAGGCTAGTAGGATTTTCAGCACAATCAATAATAAGGAAATCAGCTGGAACAAAGAATTTACCAACCTGGACAGGGACGTTCTCAACTATACCTGTAGGGATGACCACAGTATTGTTCGCCATGTATAATTTGGCATCCACGGGTTCTATGCATCCTATCTTGACCTTCCGCCAGATTGATAAAGGCATGATGCTCACACTTGCACCTAAATCGCATAGAGAATCATATTTATATTGTCCAAAACCCACAGTAACAGAAAACTTACCAGGGCCAGGCCTCTTTTCAGGGAAGTGGAGTACTTTGCATTCGCATGTGGTCTCTGAGATGGATAGCTTCTTGCTCAGGATTTCCTTCAGAAACTTGACATATCCAGGCATCTCTTGCAGGGCTTCTGTAAAAGGAATAGAAACGTTTAGTTCTTGCAGCATATTAACAAATCTATTGAATCTACTCGCAGTGGGGTCTTTATGAGTTTTATAAGGGAAAGGAAGTGGCTTTTTCTGTTTCGAAGCCAGATCAACTGTCGGAGATGCTGCAGAGTCGTCGACGTCGGCCAGATGCTCCTCGACATCGACCATGGGCTCGTCGACATCGACCAGTGGCTTGTCGAGATCGACTTGGGTTGTCGACCTCGGGTTGCTGGTCTGCGCAGTGGATTCCGAGCTCTGCTCTTGGTCTTGGTCGAGTAGGTGCTTGTCGAGGTCGACCACGGTCTTGTCGACATCGAGTACGGGCTCCGCGAGATCGAACAGGTTCTGCTCTGTCTCGAGTTGCTGCTCTGCATTGCTTTGCTGTTTCCCGACCTCTGGCTTGTGTAGTTGATGCCCACCCCTGAGTTTGATAGCTGCGACATGTCCGGTTTTCCCCATAGGATTTGGTTCTGTCTGCCCAGGGAGCTGTCCGGATGGTCGTGGGATCTGTGCAGCGATCTGTCCCATCTGAGTCTCAATTCACTTCTTCCAGATGTCTAATTCTCCAAATTTGGTGGTGATGTTCTGGAATTGGTGGTTGATGGTGCCCTGATTTCGTCGCATTTCCTCAAGGATCAGCTGCAGATCATCCTTCTTTTGATCCCTTTCTGGATGTCCTGGAGCTCTGTAGGGTGGGGGATTCCTAGGAAGACCTTGGTTCCATTGTGGTTGATAGGGCCTTTGATCCCCCATATAGCGATTAGGACCCCCAGCATATGCTGCCTCCTCATGTGTTTCTGTCATCCTGACTTGCTCTGTGTGTGGGCACTCAGTAGTGGTGTGCCTTTGTGATCCGCATTCGATGCAAGGCTGATTCACAGACAGATATTTGACTTGCTTGAGGAGCTTGCGATTCTGGTCTCTGTAGAACTGCTCCCTGACATCTGGGTCAATTTCCTTCGCTGGCTCATAGAGTGGCATAGATGGTGCTGGCCTGGCGTAGGAGTTCTCCTCATAGTTTGTAGGAGCCCCATATTTGTTGTCGTAGTTAGTGAGCTTTTCTAGCACACCCCATGCGTCACTTGGTGGCATTGTCAGATACTCATAGCGAGTATAGTGGTTAATTTTGTCCTTAGTGACTTAATCAAGAGAGTTGAAGAAGATCTCTTGAATAACGTAGGGTGGCTGTCCATGAGTAGGGCAAGATCGCAGCAGCTCCTTGTAGCGTTCCCATGCCCTTGCCAGCGGTTCCCCTGGCTTCTGTTTGAAGGCGGTGATTTTCTGGCGGAGAAGTGCTGTTTTGGCGGGTGGGAAGTATTTGTTCAGAAACTCTTGCTCTACTTGGGCCCATGTGGTGAGAGATCTTGGCAGCTCTTCAAGCCACTTCAGTGCAGGTCCAGCCAGCGACCAGCGGAAAGCTTTCATCTTGACATATTCCAGAGTTGTACCTTCAGCAAGAGTACGACACATGTCATGAAAATTGGTAATATGTTCAAGAGGACACTCATTAAATTTGCCATAAAAAGCATTATTTTTAAGCTCTATAAGAAATTGAGTGCGAATTTCAAAAGAGTTTTCAGGGATTAGAATCGCCGATTCAGGCACGACGAGAGTTGGATGCATATAATCCTCTACAGTAGTTGGATATTGGGCAAGCTCAGCCTCCGCTTGTTCCCTTGCTGCTTTCTCAGCGGCGATAGCAGCGTCTTTAGTGGCGATAGCAGCATCTCTAGTGGCTAGCTCCCTTGTAAGTCTAGCAATCAGCTGTTCTTGTGTTTAAGCGGCGGCCATGGCTCTTTGTAGTCTAGCTCGGATGTGTAGGAGGCGCTCTGGTTCATCTAAGCCGTCAAACTCAGGTTGTTGACCAGAACGGCGCATACACCTGTAAAGTAACTCAAAGTAGACGTGAGATTTAACTACCTAAGGCGCGAATGATAGCTTCCCCGGCAACGGCGCCAATTTTGTTGTAGGAGGAAATCGAGTTCAAAATATAAAATATAATTCAAACCAGACTATGCCTACGCAAAATAAATACAAGACCTCCTCCTGATGCAGCAGCGGGAAGTCAGGATCGATCCACGAGGAAGCGTGTCAGCGGATCCTAGGCAGCGGAGGAATCTCACGGTCAATAGTCGACAACAGGGTCCTCGAGCTCGACTAAGGGCTAGTCGACAGAAGCTCGAACAGTCGAACAAGGCAGAACAGGTCGGCAAAGGGTGGTCAATCTCGACCAGAGGCTACTCGATATCGAGTAGGGCCCGTCGAAGTCGAGTTGGTCTTGTCGAGTTCCTGCACAAGATAAGCTACAGCGATGCTAGATCGAAGATTAGTAGTCGAGGTCGACCAGAGTGTGGTCGAGATCGACGAGGGCAGGGAAAATAAACGAAATAAAAATAAAGAAAGTAAAAACAAATGATTTTGGGGTTTCGAACTAAACTTTATGTAAAAGGACTTCCAAGATTGGGGTTTGCAACGACAATGACCAAGCATGCATAAGGTAGAACCAAACAGATAATCATGTGAATCGCATTAAAGGACTAAGCTTTCGCCTTTTCCAACAATTAGACAACTCTCTCAAGAAACCCTAATTGTCTCTACCGATTTTATGTTTATAATCCAAGTTGTTAGCATGGATCTCCATTAGATGGGCAATAAACACATCAACAAGTAGGAAAATGCTCAAAACATGATAAAGGTTCGATCTTTACCTCAGGCACGCATGGGCTATCGTCGGGCTCACCCCAACCCTAGAAGTGGGTGGACTACTCGCTCTTCATCGCAAACTCGGACATCATTGATTGAAAGAAACAACTTGCATAAAACTATATCCAACGATTTTACAATCCCGACAAATCAACTCTCGTTGAATGCCAAAACCCTAAAACCTTCGAACTCCCTAAACTTCTCTTGTGGAACTACTTGTCTTCTTCTGAAATTGAATGAATAAAACTGAGCCCCATGGGCTTTATTTATAGTCTTCATTCTCTAGCTATTTTAGGAAAGAAGATATCTATCTATATCTAAAACTTTATCTAAAACTTAAAAGATAAATAAAAGGCTTAATGGAAATAAATCTAAAAGGAAAAGATAAAACTAATTTAGGTAGGTCTTCATGATGTTTGATAGATCTTGTCTCCCATGGATAGAACTTGATGTATTTGGATAGATCTTCGGCCATCTCGAGTTCCTTCACGCCCAAGCAACTCCAAGTCTACTCGGACAGGCCAAGTCGACTCGTCTGCGGAAACTGGTCTACTCGACCTCGACAAAGGCTGGTCGACATCGACTAGGATTCCTCGTCGACTGGACTTCCCGGCTAGCTCTGCTCGATGTGGCTCGGATTTGGGTTCACAGTGCTCGTCGACCTCGACTAGGGCTCCTCGAGATCGGCTCCTCGAGATCGACCAGGGTTTGTCGAGGATGACTCTCTGATGGTGGTGTCGAGGACTCTTCCTCGGACTGACTCTGTGTGGCTTGTCGATCTCGACAAGGGCTCGTCGAGATCGAGTAGAGGTGTGCTCGGCTTCTTGTCCTCGGCTTCTCTCCTCGTCGACTCCGGGTGTGGTGTCTAGGCTTTGTCGATCTCGACCAGGGTTTGTCGAGATCGAGTAGGGTCCCGGAGCTGGGTGGTCTGGCTCTCTCGATCAGGCTCTGTCGACCAAGGTTTGCTCGGCTAGGCTCGTCGAGATCGAGTAAGGGCTACTCGAGATCGAGTAGCCTTGACTCTCAGATTGATTGGACTGGTTCCGCTGCTTCCTTGACCTTGGACTTCTGTAGCTGATTTCTGAGCTTTTCTGACCTTTTGTAGAATTGCTGTAAAATGCCTCGATTTCTGCGAATTAAACAGAAACTGGTGTAGATTCCATAATTTGGCAAATAAACATTAACTACTCAGATTCTGTACTATCTTAGCCCAAATGCATGAAATTTATACAGAAATCGATATAAAAGTTACTGTAAAACATGGCAGATTCAGCTCACAACAAAGCTAGAGAGGAGCAAGAAAGCACGACATTGGAGATTATTGAAGTCAATCGAGGGAATTCCGTCACTGCATAGGCGGCGCCCGCCATGGGCCGGTTTCTAGCGATTGTGATTTTGGATCCGAATACCTTATTTCCTATTATTTTATTACTATTTCTATTAGGGTTTGGCCGACTCCTTATGAGTCTATATTATGTTTTATTCAGATTTATTCGTCGTGTGTGGCTATTGTGTGAGACTATGAACACCATTAGAGAGAGAGAGAGAGGGGGAGAGAGAGAGAGAGAGAGAATTGGCTTATGAGTTACTAAACTCATAGTTTCGCCTGTGATTCGAAGACATAGTTGTTTGGATTCTGAGGATTTGACTCTATTTAGTTATTCATATTCATAGTTATCATCTTGTGCTTATTGATTATATTTGTGTTCCTTTCTATGATTGATCACCATGTTAGGAATTGCATCTTAGCTATGAATTCGTTTTTATGTTCTTGATAGCAAACGAAGGTATTGAAATAGTGATATTTCTTTGTCTTTGTAGTGGATGATTTCAATTCATCTCTATTGTGGATATGTCGATTAGGGCTGATTAGGGTTGTTCCGATTTGTCTTAATTTCATTGAATCGATATGCCAATTGGTCTAATTACTTGAGTCCTTAATGCTATTCTATAATGATACTGAGTAAGGTGATTGTATCCCTGTGGATCTCTCAACTTTGGTCAAGTAGACACGTGTTTATGAATAAATGATAAATCAATCATAGGACCATGAATTCCAACCATTGTCAGAGAATTACAGGGGAAATATTCTTTCTACTTTGTTATCAATCTACTTTGCAATCATAAAGTTGGTTACTTTTACATCTTAGTTATTTGCTACAAATAATTGCTTTGTCATAAGAGTCTTTGTTAAGAGTTATTGAATAGAAAATTGCTTGTCCCTGTGGGTTCGACTCCGGACTTAATTGCTATACTAGTAGTTGTTTAGTTTATCAAGTGATTGATTACTAATATATCGATTTTGTGTTTGAGTTTGGATTATATTATTATGTGGCAAAGGGCGAAAGTGTCAATGACATTCGTCCCGCACCAGGGGTTCAAAGGGTCGTTAGAGCAGGCCGGAATGCCGGCGACAACAATGCAGAAACACGCGATAGGTGTGGACATGCTGACCCCCAGATCCCACTTTATTGCGGGATATGCTGAGATGTTGTTGTTGTTGCGTTAGATCATTTTATCTAAGTGTAAATTAGATACGTTCTCTTAATTACATGTGTGTTAAGATATGATATTCATTTCACGTCCATTATGCAAATAAAATCAATTCTAATATATAAGATCCGTGAGATACATTTTTAATTGTAATTGGTTTAGCATTAAACTTTATCGGACTTATGCAAGGTGTTGATTCTAACCGAATTTGGAAACAGAAATCGAAAGAGAGAGAGATTGGTAGTTGAACTGAATTTTGGGAATCTAGCTCTGTGTGGCAAGGACCAGACAAGGTTTTGGTGAAGATATCGGCCAATTGGTCTCTGGTAGGGATGTAGAATAATGAAATTAGACCTTCACACAGCTTATGACGGACGAAATGGCAGTCGAGATCTACGTGCTTGGTCCTCTCGTGGAAGACGGGGTTTCGGGCAATATGGATTGCTGCCTGACTATCACAGCGAATTGGAATGGGTGTGATATCTGTGACCCCCAATTCAGCAAATAATCGAGAGAGCCAAGCTAATTCGGCAGTGAGACGCCTGAGAGATCGATATTCGGCCTCAGCAGATGAGAGTGAAACAATCGACTGCTTCTTAGCCTTCCATGAAACCGGACATCCACCAAAGGAAATATAAAAGCCGCATACTGATCGTCGAGTGTGAGAACAAGCTGCCCAATCGGAATCACTATAACCCAGCAATGTGAAATCTGGAGAGGAATTAAGTAAAATCCCCAAATCAGGTTTACCCTTAAGGTAACGAAGAGTGTGAAGAGCAGCAGCCAGTGTATCAATTGTAGGACAATGCATGAACTGAGATAGAAATTGGACTGAGAAAGCAATATATGGGCGGGTATTAGGGAGAAAAATGAGTTTTCCCACTAATCTTCTGTATATGGATGGATCTGTAAGAGCAGGGCTTGAACTGTTTGAGAGTTCAAGCCCTGCTTCCAGTGGAGCAATTGTGGGCTTCAAATCTGAACAATCGAACTCTTTGAGAGTCTCTGACAAAAACTTCTTTTGACTCATGACAAGGCCCTGTGGAACCTTGATAAATTCGATCCCAAGAAAATAATGCAAAGTCCCTAGATCCTTGATTTTGAATCTGTCATCAAGGAACTGTTTCAAATCACTGATAGCCTGAACATCATTCCTAGTGAGGAGAATGTCATCGATGTAAATGGAAAGATGAACCACCATGGAGCCTGATCTTTTGGTGAAAAGAGAGTGATCATTTTCTGAATGGGAAAAACCTTGTGAACGAAGAGAGTCGGAAAGCTTTGCATACCACTGTCTTGAGGCTTGGCGCAATCCATAAAGAGATTTATTCAATTTGCAGACAAGGGAAGGATCAGAAACATTCAATCCAAGAGGAAGACGCATGTACACATCCTCATGAAGATCCCCATGGAGGAATGCGTTGTTGACATCCAATTGGAAGACAGACCAATTCTTTTTCAATGCAACTGAGACTAGAGCTCGGACTGTTGTCATCTTGACAACAGGAGAAAAAGTCTCTGTGAAGTCAATCCCCTCTCTTTGAGTACATCCTTTGATGACCAATCTGGCTTTGTGACGATCAAGGCTACCATCAGACTTCAATTTGATCTTGAATACCCATTTACAACTGATGGGTTTCTTGCCAGCAGGAAGGGGAACCAAGTCCCAAGTCCTATTGAGGTCAAGAGCTGCAAATTCTTTGTTCATAGCCTCCTGCTAAGCAGGGTATTTGACAGCTTCTGCATATGATGTAGGCTCATGCATAACAGTCAAAGTAGAGAGCAAAAAATGATCATTCTTGGAAAGTACACTAGCACATATGGGTTTGGGACAAAAACAAGCAGAGGTGATGGTATTGGTGCAAAAATAATCTGAAAGGTGAGGAGGAGGGACATGAGATCTTGTAGATCTTCTGATAGGTGGAGGAGGAGGAGAGGGTGGTGGTGTAACATGAGGATCAATAACAGGAATGGAAGGTAATGTGAATCCCAAACAAACAAACTAGTATAGTATGCAAGTAAGGGGTCGAACCCAAGAGAATCAAGTATTTCTAAATATTGTGTATTTATCAATATAAAAAGAAACGATTTTTATGAATGAAAATAAAAGAAGATAATATTGACAAAAGCAAATAAATGATGGAAGAAAAGCGTTTCCACCTACAAGTTCTCGACTTTGGTTGGTTTTATTGATCATCGAATCCTTTTCAAGTTATTATCTTTTCCTACGAATTCCTCTCGTCTTGGTTTAAGTAGATTAAAAGTCCTACGAGTCCAATTAATCCCTTACACCTCAATGCAACCTTAACACGGTCAAGATTTAACAAAGAGATAGCAAATAATCCCAAGAACTTGAGCATATAAATAACACCAATTAAACACGGTAAATCGATGTTTAAGATATATGTCAACTCCCTACATAATCATGCTTCAAACACGGAATCCACAATCTTATGCGTACTACTACGGAAATAACACAAATACGAAAGTATTAAATCCTAGCATGAAATCAATATTATCAAGGTCGCGAGTCAAGATAACATCAATAACATAATCAATATCGCACAAAGAAGTTGAAAGAATTAAAGAAGAAAAATAACTTGAATTAGAAACTCACAAACCACCAACCAAGTCTCGAAAGTGTAGGCGGAAACTACAAAATTAGCCAAACATGGCTTACCTAAGCTTTCTTCTCTTCAATGGTGATTTCTCTACTTGAAAACTTAATTAAACTAACCCTAGAACATCCTATTTATAAGCCTAATGTCTTCCATAAAAGGTAGATAAAAGATAGATAAAAGATAGATAAAAGATAGAAATTTCCTAAACAACTAGATCAAAGATAGAACTTTCCTAAAATAATTCAGCGTCGGATTCCGCTGGCAGCGAGAAATTTACGCTGGCAGCGAATGGCCTTGATTGAGCTTCTGTTGGATTTCCGCTACCAACTCGCTGGCACACTCGCTGGCAGCGACTTTCATGCCTTAGAATTTTCTCACAAGCTTCTCGGGTACTTCCTTTCCGCTTCCGCGAGTCACCATTTCCGCTGCCGCGAGTCATCATTTCCGCTGCCGCGAATCCGGCCGTCCGCTGGCAGCGACTCCATTCGCTGGCAGCGAGTTTCCTTTCGCTGGCAGCGAGTCATGCTGCTCCTGGACATGCTTCCGCTGACTCCAGTCGCTGGCAGCGAGATTCCATTCGCTGGCAGCGAGATGTGCTGGCTCCTGGACCTGCTCTCACTGACTCCACTCGCTGGCAGCGAGATCCCATTCGCTGGCAGCGACAGATGCCCAGAAGCTCGATTCTTCATTGTTCTTCCCTCTTTCTTTCTCTTCTCCTTTCTTCCTCTTCTTAGCTTGATTTCTTGACTTCACTTGGCCATGTTTAACAGCTTTTCCTTGCTTTCCACCATGTCGGATCTACGATTCTGCATAATTCAACCGAAATAGCGTAGATTCCGAACTTTTCCACAAAAAGTGTTTTATCTAAATTAACACTAAAACATGCATATTCTACAATGTAAATGCAACTAAATTATCCTATAATGCCCATTAGAAATGTGCATTATCAGGTTTCAAACTCATTGAAAGCTGAGTGATCTGTGACAGCAATAGGGAAATGAGCATGAGGTTGATGTGATGAAGGATCAAGAAAAGGGGAAGTAGTTTCATAGAAGACCGCATTCCTGGATATCACAATGGTTCTTGTGTTTAGGTTGAGGAGTTTGTAGGCTTTCTTTCCAAAAGGAAATCCCAGAAAAACACATGCCTGAGCACGGGGTTGAAATTTATCTCTTCCTTTGTCAACAGTAGCTGCATAGCATAAACAACCAAAAGGTTTGATGTGATTATAGTCAGGCTTGCTGTGAAATAATGTCTCAAAGGGAGTGGAGTTTTGAAGGACAGAAGAGGGGAATCTGTTGATAAAAAAAGTGGCCATAAGAACACACTCACCCCAATAATGAATGGGTAAGCCAGACAGAAAAAGTAAAGCTCATGATGTCTCAAGGAGGTGTTTGTGTTTTCTTTCCACAACACCATTTTGCTGTGGGGTATGGGCAGAGCTGATTTGATGTATAATTCCTTTGGAGGAGAAGAATTGAATGGCAATGTTGCTGGAACCCATCTCAAAAGCATTATGAGTCCTAATGATCTTAGGAATGACAGAAAATTGGGTGTGAACCATATGGACAAAGCTCTCAATGAAAGAAAATGCCATGGATTTGTTGGGGAGTAAATGTGTCCAAGTACACCTTGTGAAGTCATCAACTATGGTGAGAAAGTATTTATGGCCATTATAAGTGGGTGTAGAATAGGGTCCCCAAAGATCAATGTGAACAAGGTCAAAAGGGTGAGATGTTTTGATAGTGTTTCGAGGGAAAGGCAATTTATGTTGTCTAGACTTATGACAAACATCACAAGCATGATCTTTCATAGTTGTCACAAATTCACAACAGTCTAACAATTTGAGCTTATGAAAAGGCAAATGTCCAAGCCTTAAATGCCAAAGTAAAGAAGCATCAGAAGAACAAGCAAAAGTTTTACATGAACTGTTATTTGAAGGAAAAACAGAAACATTGCTTGAAATTTTGTGACTCAACAAATACAGCCCTCCAAGCTGCTTACCAAGCTCCACTGACCTCTTCAGAGAAGGGGCCTGCAATTGGCAATTTGAAGATGAGAAACACACAATACCATCAAGTTGGGCAGTGAGTTTACTGATTGAAAGAAGGTTAAATGTAAACTCAGGAACAAAGAAGACATGATCGAGAACAATGTCATGTAAAATTTCACAGATCCATGAAATTTGACTGTGATAAAGGAGGCATTTGGTAAGGTGATTTTGTAAGGCTGGGCTAAAGGTTTGAGAGAAATAAAGGTTGTTTGGGTGAAACACATATGGTCAGTTGCACCATTGTCGACAATCCAAGAAAAATCATCTTTGTCTAAACTTAACTTTGCACTGAGAGCTAAGTAATCATGATACTTAGAAAGCATGATAGAGGTACCTGCCATGGAGCATCCAGCAATATCCAAACTAGGAGACGAAGAAGGGTTGTTCTTTGTCAACAACTGCATAAGCTGTGCACATTGCTCAACTGTGAAGCCAGGAATGGGAGAGGTCTTGACATCATCTCCACCAGAAGCTTAAGCTGCAACCTTCTTTTCCTTTGGAGTCGAATCTGTTGGATATCCTATCAATTTGTAGCAGAATTCGACTTTATGACCAGTCTTTTTACAGTGTGTGCACACATATGGTGCTCTCTTGCCAGGCACTGTAACCTCATATTCGGACTTTGGCTTTGGATTTCCATATTTCTGCCTTTGTGTGAACATAGCAGAAGAATCTCCACCAAACTGAGGCGAAGATTTGAAGCTACGCTGCTTTTCTTCATGACTGATGATGGAATAAACCTCTGCAATGGAAGGAACAGGCTTCATCATCAAGATCTGACCTCGAACGGAGCTGTAGCAATCGTTTAGTCCCATCAACAACTCAAGTAGCTTCTGTTCTTCACCTAACTTGCAAAATTCTTGATTTGCGCCACATGAACAATGAGGCATGATCTGTAATGCCTTGGATTGATCCCACAACCGCTTGATTTTGGTGTAGAAGGTGGCAAAATCGTCGCTTCCCTACGAGATCACACACAATTGCTTTCGAACACCAAATCGTTGCACAAGATTTGATTGTTCAAATCGCTGGACCAGATCTTTCCAGATCTCAAGTGCAGAATCGTTGTGGATGACACTTTCAGCAACTTCTTTGTTCAAAGCACTGATTAACCAAGACGTAACCATATCGTTACATCTTCTCCAGTCTCTCAATTCAGGAGATCCATCAACTGGACGCACAACTGTTCCATCTATAAATCCTATTTTGTTTTTCGCCGACAAGGCGATTAACATGGAACGTTTCCAAGTTCCGAAACTCGATCCATCAAAGACCTTTGAAACTAAAATCATACCGGGATTATCAGATGGATGCAGATACAGAGGATTGTTGGAGTCCATCCTCTCATCCAATTGACGCGGATTCAAAGGATTCTCATTCAGCTGGCGTTCCTCCATGGTGAAGCGGAAGCAGAAAGGTGGAAACACTAGCAAATTTCGCCGGAAAACCGAAATTGAGCTTCAATCCGATCAAGAATCGATTGAGCGCTCTGATACCATGTTGATTCTAACCGAATTTGGAAACAGAAATCGAAAGAGAGAGAGATTGGTTGTTGAACTGAATTTTGGGAATCTTGATTTCAACTGTGTACAACGAATCCTCTTATAGAGGATGATCACGTGATTAGCACGTGTTCCTTTATTTACAAAACTGAAGCGGGAAATGAAAACTAAAGGAAACGACGCCGTTTGCTTGCTGGATCCGGTTTGTTTGCTGAACCGGCCAATGTCGTCTATCTCCCACACAAGGACCTTCAAATTCAAATAACATATAATTTAATTTTACACACACTTCTAATCTATTAATCTATTATATATCTATATGTAAGATTGATTTTAAATTTGATTGGATCCGAATTGCACCAAATTGATTTTAAATTAGATTGATTTTAAATTTGATTGGATCCGAATTGCACCAATAAAATAAAATTGTTGGGATGCAATTGTTTGCCCAATTGGTCCCATTACTGTTGCGCTAATATCTAATTAATTATCTATTAATACAAACCAAGAAACTTGATTGATGGTTTATATATATAATTAATCGATCTATATATATATAAGTAACGTGCGAAGAGAAATCCAAGCTGCGATCAATCCACGCACGAAAATTTAAATTACTACGGAAGAGGTAAGCAGTTTGGGAAGGAGCTAGGTAGCTAGCTATAACGTATACGTGGCATATATTTAATTTCTAAGTTTGCATACTAATTTTTTGTGGATTAAACGAGTCAAATACAATGAATCTTAGCATCTTGGCTTACACATCTGCGTATAATCAAACCTACCTGTATCAAGTTTATGGTTTTTAATTTGTAAATGGAATGCAGGATAACATGCATATGAATCAACTTACTCATATATAACATATATATATTATAATTTATAATTATATAATTATTAATAAACTTTCTATTTATTAATTAGTTAATCGTCTTTCACAATTCTTGGTTATAATATATACTACGTATATAATAATAATTTTGATAAAGTAATTAATTTTAATTAAGTGCATTAATCCAGCCTGCTTAAAGAAAATTTTGAACAATCGGAAACTTTACTCACATACATTAAACTAGTACTAAAAGAATTTGAATGAATATATAGGTTCTGTTTGGCACTTGTGGCTTTTTAGAGCTTGTGATTTTCATATCATATAGTTTTAAATAAAATAAATATAAAATTTTAGTTTAATTAGCTTTTGAAATCATAGTTTTTCATCAGCTACTCACCAAGCTTTTCGGAACTTATGGTTTTTTATTCGAAAGTTTCTATCAGATACTCTAACAGCTAGCTAGGTTTCCCAAATATCATACTAGTTTATTAGCATATATTGTATTTAACACAAATAATCCATCAACTTCAGCTAACCATCAGAACATAGCCATATGTATATTTTGAACATTTTTTACATTTAGAGTGTATTTGAATTCCAATACATTTTAAATATATTACACTTATAAATATATACACACACACTTTAATAATGTTTAGTTATTTTTTTTTTTTACATTAATTGTATTTAAAATAATGTAAAATTTCAATAAAATACTTTGTGAAGTGTATAACGATTAATTAAAATAAGTTTATAATATAATTATAAACTTTATATAATAATAGGTGTTTGATTGATACACTTTACAAAGTATTGTATTTAAAATTTATGTTATTTTAATTAACCAAACATGATTCGTTTATATATTACAATCCAAACGCACCCTTATATTGGAGATATATTAATGGTAATTTTTTTAAAAAAAAATTACAGTAGACACTAAGTAAGATATCTTTATATCTTTGATGATCCTCCAAGAGGATAATATTAAGTATATTAATGGTAATTGAAGGTTGAAGCCCATATTCCATATATAGACACTGCAAAACAGGAAATTCAACCAAACTTTATAGTAAAAAGAAAAAAAAAAAAAAAAAACGTCCCTAAATAAGAAAAAGAAGGCTGCTACAATTCCTACAAATGGCGATGTTGGTACTTGAAACAACACAATGCATCCTTCACCCCCATAAAGTAACAAATGTAACGCCCCATATGTTTAGTAGCATGGGTCGGGCCGGACGGGCTTGGATCGGGTCTTGACTAAAATTTCAGCCCATTACACCGGATCGTGTTTGGCTCAGGTCCGGTATTGGGGTGTAGTGTCTTGTCCTATCCCGTCCTCTTTACCGGGACGGGCCGCCCAGTGGGCCTAGCATCTCAATATTCATTTTATGTCAGAACTCGAACTAAATAAATAAAAATAAAAAGAGGCAAATCACAACATTGTACAAATCATTTCAAATGTGAGGCAAATCTGAACAATATTAGCTTCCTAACAAATGCAAATCAATGTTATATTGTACCAATACTTTCAAGCGACACTCGGGCTATACAAGAGAGAGCATTTATGGTTCTTATTTCTCAACTGGATTTGATTTTGAAGATGAGAGTGTTTATGATTGAAAATAGTTAGCACTTAGCAGTAGTATGATGATGTCCATGTTTTGTGTCATGTTTTATATTGACTTTTATGTCGATTTATGTATACATTTCATGCATTTGGGTTAAAATAGTACAGAATCTATGTAGTTTATGCTTATTTTCCAAATTATGGAGTCTACACTAATTTCTGTTTAATTTCGCAGAAATCGGACGCACTTTGGAGCTTAAAGGAAAGTCATGAAGATGCTAAGGATGGTGCATCTGGAGGAAAGCCCACTTTTCGCCATTCATCATTCTGAATCAAGTTCTGATGTCTTCATGAAAGATGTAGCCCTCGAAAAGAGTTTTCCAACGCATACTCATATGCATCAATCCGACGAACGAGGACTCGGGAAAGTGTGTTTCAAGAATAGAGCAGAATGTTGAGAACTGAAGAGTGGTCGATATCGACCAGACTTGGTCGATATCGACCTCATCCTAGTCGAAAATCTCCAGATCGACTCGAATTGACCAGTAGACAAGAAGACAACTCGATATCGACCAGTTTTGGTCAATATCGACCAACAAGCAACTCGATATTCTTCCGAGAGCCGAGATCGAGTGAGCTGAAGAGAAGCCGAGGAGATTGCTCGATATCAACCAACTGCCAGTGACGAACATAGGTCGATTCCGAGTTCTATCTTGATTCCGAGTTGAAGATTCCAACAGAAGATTCCTTGGACATGAAGACTTTAGATTTTCTATCTTTTTATCTATACTAAGGGTGGAACATTTAATTATCCTTTAGGATTTATCTTGTTTACCTAAATTAGATTTATTTATTTCCAAAGTAGAATTATATCTTTAGATGGATGATAGATATTCCTTACCTTGATTAGAAAGGATTAAGACCTATAAATAAAGCCCATGGGGCTAGTTTTTCATTCATTTCGAGCGAGCGAGAGAGAGAGAGAGAGAGAGAGAGAGAGAGTGGAGGCCGAGTGGAGTTTTGAAGCGAGAGCGGAATTGGCTTCGTTCGGTTGTAAGCTCTATTTTAGTTCATTAATGCAATTTATTTCCCTTTTATTATTAATGTCTTTTGCTATGATGAAGAGCGAGTAGTCCATCCACTTCTAGGGTTGGGGTGAGCCCAACGATAGCCATGCGCGCTTGAGGTAAAGATTCGACATTTATCGTGTTTTGATCATCCACTACCTTTTATATGTTTATTACCTATTTAATAGAGATTCAGGTTAACAACTTGGATTATAAACATAACATTGGTAGATACAATTAGAGTTTCTTGAAAGAGTTGTCTAATTGTTGGAAAAGGCGAAAGCTTGTTCCTTTGATGTGATTGCAGGATTATTTCTCTTTATCTTGCCTTATGCATGTTTGGTTATCGTTGTTGCAAACCCCGATCTTGGAAGTTTTCTTTTACATAGTTTATTCCGAAATTTGTGAACTGTTGCTTTTATTTACGTACTGCATCCTACTCGATTTCGACCAAAACTGGTCGATATCGACTTCTAATTCTCGATCTAGAAAGATCGCTGCTTGTTTGTGTTTCTGCAGGTACAGGTCGAAATCGAGCAAACAGGTCGATATCGAGCACTTCGGTCGATATCGAGTGCCATTGACCGAAATCGACCACCTTCTGCACAGAAACCATAATCGACTGGATTTGGTCGATATCGACTTAGTCGATATCGAGTACTTTCCATGAGGTCGAAATTTGACGTGAGATTCTTCCGCTACCTGAGATCCGCTGACACGCTTCCTCGAGGATCGATCCTGACTTCCTTTGCTGCATCGGGAGGGAGTCTTGTAATTATTTGCGTGGGCAGAGTCTGGTTTGATTTATATTTCTATATTTTGAACTCGATTTCCTCTGTCAACAAATTGGTCCCGTTACCGGGGAAGGAATCATTCGCGCCATAGGTAGTTAGATCTCACGTTTTTCTTTAAGGTTTGTTTTACAGGTGTGTGCGCCGTTATGGTCAACCACCTGAGTTTGACGCCTTAGACGATCCGGAACGCCTTCTTCGCATCCACTCTATATTAAAGAAGATCATGGCGACTGCCGAAACACAAGCTGAAATGATTGAGAGGCTTTAGAGGGAACTAGCAGCCAACAATGATGCTCTCACCGCAGAGAGAGCACGCACTGCGCAGGAAGCAAAACTGAGGAGGCAGGCAGAGGTTGAGCTTGCCCAATACCCTACCACTGCTAAGGATTACATGCATCCGACTCTTGTCGTGCCTGAATCGGCTATTCTAGTCCCTCCTAATAACTTTGAAATTCGCACTGCCTTCCTTATTGAAATTAAAAATAATGCTTTTCATGGAAGATTTAATGAATGCCCTCTTGAACATATTACTACTTTTTCCGATATGTACCACACTCTTGCTGAAGGTACTATTATTGAATATGTAAAAATGAAAGCTTTTCGTTGGTCCCTGGTAGGTCCAGCACTAAAGTGGCTTGAAGGACTACCTGCACATTCCCTGATGACATGGGCTGAGGTAAGGAATGCATTTCTTAATAAATTCTTCCCTCTTGTCAAGACAGCGCTCCTCCGCCAAAAGATCACAGCTTTCAAACAAAAGCATGGGGAGCCGCTAGCACGAGCATGGGATCGATACAAAGGCTTGCTGAAATCCTGCCCTACTCATGGGCAGCCACCCTATGTCATTCAAGAGATATTCTACAATTTTCTTGATCTGGCCGCCAAGAAAAGAATCAATCAGTTCACTCAATATGAGTACCTCACACAGACACCAGCAGAGGCATGGGCTACAATCGAAAGGCTAACCAACTTCGACAATACTTATGGGGCTTCTGCGAATTACGATGAAGACAACAACAATTATGCAAGGCCAGCCCCGTCCATGCCCCTCTATGAGCCTCCTAAGGAGATTGATCCAGATGTCAATGAACAGTACTACAGAGATCAGAATCACAAGCTCCTCAAGCAAGTCAAGTTTCTTTCTGTCAACCAACCCCGCATTGAATGTGGCTCACATCGCCACACCACTCTAGAGTGCCCACATACAGAGCAAGTCAGGATGACAGAAACTCACGAGGAGGTAGCTTACGCAAGGGGTCCCAATCGCTATATGGGGGACCAGCGGTTCCATCAACCATATTGGAACCAAGGTGCCCCTAGGAACCCCCCACCATATAGAGCTTCAGGACATCCTAAAAGGGACCAGCGGAAGGATGATCTACATATGATCCTCGATGAGATGAGGAGAAATCGGGCACAACAGCAACAATCTACAAGCGCCATCCAGACTCAACTCCATGGCCTCAATACGCGACTTGGGGAGATGGATATCTAGAAGAAGAACATAGAGACCCAAATGGCTCAACTCACGCAACAGATCCCAAGACCAGCCGGAAAGCTCCCTGGGAACACAGATCCCAATCCTAAAGGGCAATCCGGACACGTCGCTGCTGTGAAGCTCTGGAGCGGTCGCGAACTGCACGAACCAGAGATCGGAGAAGCAAATGACGACACTGCAGAACAGGTCGATATCGACCACCCTGAGGTCGATATCGACCACCCTCGGGTCGATATTGACCCATCTGCACCAGCAAACCCGAAACCGACCACGGCAGTCGAAATTGACCAACATCAGGTCAATATTGACCAACATATGGTCGATATCGAGGCCCCTCCAATCAATATCGACCATTCTGCATCGCCTCCGACAGCTGATTCCGCTCCAAAACCAAAGAAGACGCTTCCTTTCCCTTTCAAGGCGCTGAAATATCCCACTGCGGGTAGGTTTAAACTATTTGTTAAGATGCTTCAGGAACTAAATGTTTCAATTCCTTTTACAGAAGCTCTTCAGGAGATGCCTGCAAATGTCAAGTTCTTCAAAGAGATCCTTAGCAACAAGCGATCAATCTCAGAAATCGTCGGCGACTGCAAAAGGATGGACTTCCCTGAGAAGTGACCTGACCCTGGTAAGTTTTCTATTACTGTGGGATTTGGACAATATAGATATGCGGCATTGTGTGATCTAGGTGCAAGCGTGAGCATCATGCCCTTATCAATCTGGCAAAAGGTAAAGATATGATCAATAGAGCATGTGGATGTCAAGCTATACATGGCAAACAATATATACAATGGTAATCCCTATAGGTATGGTCAATAATGTCCCTATCTAGGTTGGTAAGTTCTATATCCCCGCTAATTTTCTTGTTATGGATTATGCGGAAGATCTTACTTGTCCTATTATTCTTGGTAGACCTTTCATAGCTACTGCAGATGCCAACATCAGCGTCAAGAAGCGATTTCTCACCTTTATAATAGGTAATGACGTCTTAGATTTCACTTTTGGCCCTACAAAGGAGGAAATTCCATGGCTGGAGGTGAAGAGCATAGGCAACCACGAGGACGAGCATACAACAGCGGAGGGAAGCACCACGAAACAGCTCGATATCGACTGCACCAGGTCGATATCGACCACGTCACTCGATATCGACCACTCCTGCTCGATATCGGCCTCCTCTGTTGAACTCCGACCACCCCTGCACTCGATATCGACCAACCTCGAGCCCGAAGATTATTGTTTTGGGTACGAAAAGGTAAGATTAGGTACAATCCCTACTTCTCCTCCGTATATTAATATAAATAAGATTTTCAGAGGAGACAAGGCCCTGTGGAGAGCTAACCTACGCAGGATTAGGACCGGCAAGAAGAAGAATGAAGGTAAAGGAATATATGTGAACAACAACCTATCAGATGAGTTTGCATACTACAATCAGGACCTAGATGATCCAGGAGAAGGGCCATGCATGGAAGGGCCCCACACTAAAGGTTCCTAAGCACAAACAGAGAAGTCGGCCTAGCGACTCTAAAATCTAGAGCATTTACATAAAACTTTTGAATTTTCTTTAGGACTTTAAAACTTATGGTTTTGGTTTTGGTTTTGAATACTTCATGTGGGAAATCTTATCTTCTTGTGAAAACTAACATTTTTCAGGTCGAAAACACGGGGATCGAGTGAAACTGTCGAGGTAACCTGGTCGATATCGACCAATACTAGTCGATATCGACCTTTGAGGCAATTTTGACCACAAGCAGAGAAGACAAAGCAGGTCGATTTTGACCAAAAGTACTCGATATCGAGTAAGTTGGTCGATATCGACCAAAACCCCCAATTTCGACCAGTTGATCACACACGGAATCTGAGGAATTGCAGTCGATATCGAGCTCTATTCGGTCGATATCGACTTCTGACATTCTACTGCAGCCCTATTTCGACCCTACAACGCGTTATTCGGTGAGTTCCTTCCTTTACCCTTGTTTTGTTTGATTTTCATAGAGTGGGGATACTGTATATTCTAAGTATAGGGTGGGGGGAAACCTCATTATCATTATCATTGTCATTATTGTTTTATTCTTGATTTTGCTACTACATGGTAAATTTTGAGTGAATTTTTCATTTTTGTGCTTAGTTGCTAAACTCAAAGTTTGTTTTATGAGACACATCCCAAAGCTTGTAAATTGTTCAAAGAAAAGAGCCATGGAAGCTTTAATTGAACTCCACGATGCAAAATTAGATTCATTAGAGATATAGCATGAAATTGCCTAGTAAAGGGAAGTCACAATGAAGTGTATTATTTTCTTGAAAACCATGAAAGGAGGTAAAGTTTGAAATTGCTTTTGACATGTTGCATGATAAGAGGATGGAGGACTTTATATTTTCCATATATGTTCATATTGTTATATCCTAACTTTACATATGCTTATGCATCACAAAAGCCATATTGAGCCTTATTTCGTATTATGCTCCACATGTTCTAAATATTGTCATTCTTTACCTTATTTCCTATCCGGGGATTATGTTGAGAATGATGTTACATTATGGAGATTGTTATATGGTTGTTGTGTTGTTATTATCATTGTTGGAGTTTGGCAGGAATGTTTGGAATATATGGAAAATTTAATGAGTGAAAGAAAATCCGGTCACCTCAAGAGATAAATGTGGATCGACCCTGCTCGTTGAGATAATAGTTCGGCGAGATGGGACACACATGTGAGGAGTCCAAAGCACTAAGTATCCGGGGCCATTCAAGACACCCATGTTTACGACTTGCGAGAAGGCAGTGCTGAGGTTAGAGGGGTAAAAGCATAATATTGAAAAAAGCAATGAGCGATTGAGTGAAAGGAGAGAAATATCAAGGAAAAAGGAATGTGGAAATTCAATTTGGAAATCACTCCATTTCCCCGGATCATTAGCACCACATTGCCCAAAAAATTGCCCACCTTTAGGCTTTTACCAATCTACTACTTATTGAACTTAAATTAAAGTCCTCTTGATTATTGTTGCTTTATCACATGAATTGTTTTTGCATAACCCTCCTTTTGTGAGTAGATGTTGCTTTTTATTGCACATCTATGAATTTGTGGCATTAGTACATTTTCAATGATGGTAATTGATTGCAGGGACATATAAGAATGAATCTATGATGTTGAGAGTTTTGAATTCTTCCCCTGAATGACCATCCAAGTTATTGCTTGGTGACAAGCAAGCTTAAGTATGGGGTGATTTGATGTCCATGTTTTGTGTCATGTTTTATATTGACTTTTATGTCGATTTCTGTATACATCTCATGCATTTGGGTTAGAATAGTACATAATCTATGTAGTTTATGCTTATTTGCCAAAGTATGGAGTCTACACTAGTTTTTGTTTAATTTCGCAGAAATCGGACGCACTTTGGAGCTTAAAGGAAAGTCATGAAGAAGCTAAGGATGGTGCAGCTGGAGAAAAGCCCACTTTTTGCCATTCATCATTCTGAATCAAGTTCTGATGTCTTCATGAAAGTTGTAGCCCTTGAAAAGAGCTTTCCAACGCATACTCATATGCATCAATCCGATGAACGAGGACTCGGGAAAGTTTGTTTCAAGAACAGAGCAGAATGCTGAGAACTAAAGAGTGGTCAATATCGACCAGACTTGGTCGATATCAACCTCATCCTAGTCGAAAATCTCCAAATCGACTCGAATTGACCAGCAGACCAGAAGACAAATCGATATCGACCAGTTTTGGTCGATATCGACCAACAAGCAACTCGATATTCTTCCTAGAGCCGAAATTGAGTGAGCTGAAGAGAAGCCGAGGAGATAGCTCGATATCGACCAACTTTGGTCAATATCGACCAACTGCCAGTGATGAACATAGGTCGATTCCGAGTTCTATCTTGATTCCGAGCTGAAGATTCCAAGAGAAGATTGCTTGCACATGAAGACTTAAGATTTTCTATCTTTTTATGTTTTTATATATCCTAAGGGTGGAACATTTAATTACCCTTTACGATTTATCTTGTTTACCTAAATTAGATTTATTTATTTCCAAAGTAGAATTATATCTTTAGATAGATGATAGATATTCCTTACCTTGATTAGCAAGGATTAAGGCCTATAAATAAAGCTCATGGGGCTAGTTTTTCATTCATTCCAAGTTAGAGAGAGAGAGAGAGAGGAGGCCGAGTAGAGTTGTGAAGCGAGAGCGGAATTGGCTTCGTTCGGTTGTAAGCTCTATTTTAGTTCATTAATGCAATTTATTTCCCTTTTATTATTAATGTCTTTTGCTATGATGAAGAGCGAGTAGTCCACCAACTTCCAGGGTTGGGGTGAGCCCAACGATAGCCATGCGTGCTTGAGGTAAAGATTCGACATATATCGTGTTTTGATCATCCACTACCTTTTATATGTTTATTACCTATTTAATAGAGATTCAGGTTAACAACTTGGATTATAAACATAAAATTGGTAGATACAATTAGGGTTTCTTGAAAGAGTTGTCTAGTTGTTAGAAAAGGTGAAAGTTTGTTCCTTTGATGTGATTGCATGATTATTTCTCTTTATCTTGCATTATGCATGTTTGGTTATCGTTGTTGCAAACCCCGATCTTGGAAGTTTTCTTTTACATAGTTTATTCCGAAATCTGCGAACTGTTGCTTTTATTTACGTACTGCATCCTACTCGATTTCGACCAACACTGGTCGATATCGACTTCTAATTCTCGATAAAGAAAGATCGTTGTTTGTTTGTTTGTGTTTCTGCAGGTACAGGTCGAAATCGAGCAAACATGTCGAAATCGAGCACTTCGGTCGATATCGAGTGCCATTGACCGAAATCGACTACCTTCTGCACAGAAACCAGAATCGACTGAAATTTGGTCGATGTCGACTAACCTAGGTCGATATCGAGTACTTCCCCTGAGGTCGAAATTTGACGTGAGATTCTTCCACTACCTGAGATCCCCTGACACGCTTCCTCGATGATCGATCTTGACTTCCTTTGCTAAATTGGGAGGGAGTCTTGTAATTATTTGCGTGGGCAGAGTCTGGTTTGATTTATATTTCTATATTTTGAACTCGATTTCCTCTGTCAACATATGACACATGTAATATATTTACAAATTATGTATATATTTTTATTATGTTAATAATATAATACTATATATAATTTATATAATTATAATTATTTATAATATTAATATAAAATCGGGTAGGGCATGTCGGCCCGCTCGGGCTCCATCTTTTGCCAAGCCCCACCTTCTGGGCCTACTGGGTCGGGCCCCCCGGCCCGCTTGGGCCAACTACTCTGTCCAAGCTCACGCATTTTTTCGGACGGGTTGGCCCATGTTTGCTCAATTATATATTATTTACCCTTTTTTGTTTTATTTTATATTATTTAGTTTTGGTTATTAGCATGACCACTTTATCGTCAAACACGCCGTCTCGCTGACTCTGATTCCCGAAGTCGACAAATATCCTAGTTCATCTCTTGATTTAATTGGTTCGATCAGGGTTTTCTTAGGCGTTCATCCTTCACCTGTCGCTCGATCTTCTCCTCAAATGAAAAATGTTGAAGGCGATCCCCTTTTAATCCTTCAAAGATATTAAGGGCCTGTTTGGTATAGAATTTGGAAAGGCAAATGGAAACGAGATGAATGTGGTGGACTAATTTTAATTCAAGATACATTGTTAGAAATTTTAATCATTACCCACATCATCCAATTTTTCGTACAAAATTCATTTTGTTTCCCTTCTTTTGAATCATCCATTTGAACAAGGGGTAACCATATCCCCTATACTTTCTAATCATTACCCCTCTTATCTTATTTTTCATTCAGAAATGAGCATTCTTCTCTCATCTAGAATCCCAAAACTTGTGTACAATATATTTTCTCATACAAAATTTATTTCCATTCCATATACCTTATATAATCTTATACCAAACGGGACCTAAAAGTACAAGGGAAAAATGATAATTTCACATAATTAACACCAATCTTAATGAAAAATGTGAAATAAGTGGTCTTTTACAAGCATATTTAACTTTTAAAGTGTGGTTTTGTGGAATTTTCAATTTAAAAGATGATCTTGTACAAATAGTGTATTTAAAGGGTTGGCTTTGTGGAATTTGACCTATAATAAAAATATGAGAAAATGAAACAAAGTGAAAGGGAGTTGATTGAGGTGATAAAGGTGTATATCGATGGATCTTCTTCACATGAGATTGGAAGATGATGAAATGAAGAATAAATAAAATGAGAATCAGATTCGATCAAACTTTGGAACACAAAGGAGAAATAATAATGTAGATAAGAATAAAGCAAAATATTCGGATGGAATAAATACAATACAATACATAGTCACAGTCATGGAAAGTAGGTAGAGAGATCATATCAATGAGCGTACCCTCACTCTCACAACACAATCTCCTCTTTCCATTTTCCATCCCTTTTTTAAAAATAAAAAATAAAAAATTATTTACCTCATATGTAATGGTATCTGTCTGTGTAAATGTGTAATGTGTAATGTGTAATGTGTAATGGGAATAAGAAGCTTTCAGAAATGCTGTCCGGGTAATGTGTAATGTTGCTGTTTCAATTCACATGTTTATGTTGGGCACTACTCCTGTCCCTACTTTTGACGCCAACCCTGTATTCACGTTCGCAACGGCGTCGTTTTCATGCCATCCCTCAAGAACATATATCCATCCCTCCCTCCCATCATCTTAATTCGACATATATATATATATGACTGTTCAATTTATTTATACTTTATACTATGTTAAGATGCATCGTTTCTGGTATCAACTAGCTACCTAGCTCGAATGTATCAATTCTGCACTGTCCCGCCAAGTCAATATCACCTACAACACGTACATTTTATAACATGATACTTATATTATTAAATTATTTTTGTATTTATTTAATCTTAACAAAATTACTACGTATAATTTAAAATGTAACCTTTACTTTAAAAAATCATGTTTTAATGTTTTTTAAATTAAAAATGTACTACCTCTGTTCCACAATGGTTGTCTTTTACTATTCGTGCACGCTTTCTTAAAAAGCTACAAACTATTGAAAAACTAATAGGTATAGAATTATTTTTAAATAATATCATACATATTACTAATAGGTATAGAATTATTTTTAAAAATGAATATTTTATATAGTTTTTAGCTCCTTAAAAAGTGTGCATAAATAGTCCAAACACAACCATTGTGGGACATATGGAGTATTAATTTACAAAATATAATTATAAAAAAAAATAAAACAAGATTTTTAAGAATAAAAGTTTATAAATAACCATATCAAAACAGATGTTTTAAATATGAATGCAATTTTTATAAAATAAAAAAAAATGCAAAAATAATATAGTGATTTTCCGATGTGAGATTGACGGATGTCCTAAAAAGATTTGTACACAAAATCAATGTACATGATATATATCGACCACCTAGGTTCCTCTTCCTCGTTCTAAATGTGAAGAACAATTCAATTCAATTCAAATGAGCTAACTCATCATCATGTTGTTGCTTACATATATAGTTACACACAGACAATAGACCCAGCTTTATATATAACCAAGTGTATACACGTTTAGAACAGAAAAAGAAAAAGAAAAAGAAAAAGAAAAAGGTGGGGGGCCTACATTTGATAGGTTACACAGCTTGAAGATATGGAAATAAAATGTGTAACGTTTGCATATATATGCTAGTTTCATCACTAGCGTACAACACGGAGATTGGCGATTTAAACGAGCAAGTTGGCTACGTCGGATGATCGATCTGATCTGTTCACAGTCGAAATCCTAAATGATTGATCATTAAACTCGTCAAGAACAAGAAACGATAGCAGCGAATGTACAGCCTGTGCAGGGAAATTGATGTCAATGTACACCACTCCATTTTGGGGAAACCTACAAAGCCAGTCAGTTGAAGATGATTCACCAAATCATCAAAGTGTCATTCCATGGGGTCGCCGGCCCCCTTGTATGATCGACCTCACATTTCGATATGAGTTTCGTCAGCTTAGGTGTCGCTTTATCGACCCTCTAGTTGTAGCGATTCGATAAGAAAAACATGCCATATCATATGTAGTATGTACATTATAGTTGGGCAATGTATTTTGTACATCAAATTATATGACTTCAATTTTTGCCAATGCAACATATTTTGTTGAGGGAGTTGGGCCGTAGAGGCGGAAATGGGCCTTTCTGGTGGGCTTGGGCTTTGTTGAAGTAAAGGAATTCAGCCCGTCAGAAAGTGAACCAAAAATAATATGTCAAGACTCGTTCAATTAGTTTGGATTTACACACTGCGTTAATTTGCGATTTTCATAAAATAAACTTTTAATAGTAAAATAAATTGACATTATATAGTAAAATAAAATATTGATTTAATATTTTAAATTATATCCATTATGTTAAAGATGAAAATCAATTGTAAAAAGAAAAAAAAAAGGAAAAATTAAAGAGGGAATTGGTTTAAAAAGAGAGGATTAGGGTGGATGTGACACATATACGAAAACTGTTATGTTTTAAAAGTTTATATAGACGCTTATTTTTTATTTATGTATTCAATCTATGGTTAATCTATTTGGAAGTTCAACTCATTCAAAAAATTAAGCAATATATCTATAATCAATATGCACACTTTTTAAAATTATTAATATATATTGTTTATTCTTGTAACTAATAACTATGAAATTATTTTAAGATTTTATTTAAAAAGTTAACATTTTATTATAATAAAATGTGAACATGGGGAGTACCAATTACCACCGAGCACAAACAATGTATTAAAAAAATATCCAGTTCTTATTTTTTCCACAATAACTATTTATTAAATGATTTTTCGATCTTTACAGGTTACACATTTTATAATTCAGTTAAGATTCTCATAAATACACCAATTTAGTCATCTTAAAAATATTTTTATAGAATTCAAACACTGAAAAATATAGAGTCGTTTGTGAGTAAGAGGGTAATTCTTTAAATAAGTCATATAGATCTCGATCTAGATTCTAGATGTAGAACGGCTGAACTCGATTGAATTGGATTAACACCGGAAAAAAAAAATAGTGGAAGAAAAGATGGCTAATTAGAATAATAATTAATTACTTAATTATTCATATGAAATTTTCATTACAGTATATTTTATTTTTGTTGTTTGGGTTGTTGTCGTGTGACTTTTCATTATCTTAATGGTCAGTCTGGTGGACAATGTCAGTACATGGAATAGTCCAAATTTCGATATCAAAATTTTCTTAAACTGTTTATACTATAAATATGATTAAGAGAAAATTTGCGCCGAAGGCGCAAATTTTCGGCCCAATTAGCGAAATATACATGTTTTTGTATAATTTGCAAAAGTACACAACACGTGCACAAACACACTCCCTCCCCCTCTCCCCCGAAACCCCTCAACTGCTCACTCCCTTTGTTTCTCTCTCTCGTTTCTCACTCTCTCCATCGCGTTTTTCCTCTCTCCAACTGTTCGTCGACGGTTTCATCCGAGAAGCGACGTTTTCCGGCCGTTTCGTGCTCGTTTTCGTCTAGTATTGAAGGTTATTCAGTATGGTTATCAGCGCAGGTAAGTGTTTTGTTGATTTTGGAACGTTTCTGTGTGTTAGGGTTTTGATTATGTCTGATTATGCGTTGGTGAGGTTGTGCGATGTTGCGATTGTTGTCGTTAGGGTTGTTTGGGATGAATGTGTGTTGTTCGTTCTCAATCGTACTAGTATGTGCGTTATTGAGCAGTTACGACCTCTCTTCTGTAATGCTGACATCGATTTTGGCATCTCATTCCGTTCTTTTGGAATTCATCTCCATCCCTTTGCATGTCTACTATTTGTCGTCTTTGATTTTTGGCGTGTTCTGGGGGTGGTGTGTGTGTGTGTGTTTGGGTTCATATTTCAGTTGGGCTGACATCTATTTGTCTCTTTGGTTATCTTGTTTTTGTTATGTTGACAGGGACCTCAACTGATCTCGATAATTACAAATGCAAATTTGATGTGAGTCTATGAAATTTATATAGCAGTTGTTGTCATTTTGTTTGTCTCAAATGTTGACAGGTGTTTTTGTATTGAATTTGTATACATTTTTTGCAGAAATTGAAGTTTTGCATTCCATACAAAGAACGATTCCATGCCAGATCTAATCTATACTGCCGGCCTGCAGTTTGTGACATTATTAAAGAAGAGTTGCTGCCTTTGCACTACAAGATGTTGAAGGAGAGTTGTCTGGGATGGGTGCTTTCCCAGGGCAACAATATGACGGTTAACTTCCAGTTAATCCATCAAATGATGTTGCGACAAGTTAAGACGAAGAAGAAGAAGGAACTATGGTTCAAAGTTGATGGACTGATAGCTCGTTTCTCTCTTGCTGAGTTTCATGTAATGACTGGTCTTCCATGTGAAGACCGCGTCTGCAAACCTCCAAAAGCAGTGACTTTTTCTGATTTTCTTGGGATTGATAAATGCTCCCATGATGATTTGATGGATTATTTCCGACAGATGAAGAAGACGTCGAAGAAGAAGTTAATTATAGCAAGGCTGTTGCTCATCGAGATGGTTGTGTGTTATAGGCGGATAGACTATATCACTGAGGAAAATCTATCCCTTGCTTGCGATGACGAGACGTTTGGACAATATCCATGGGGCAGACAGTCCTATGAAGCTCTATTGAAGGCCTTGAAGAAGTCATCTACGATGGATCGCAAGAAAGCTAGGCCCTCGTATGAGTTGTATGGATATTGGATTGCTTTCCAGGTATTCTGTTTACTTGTTTGATATATCCTTGCAATCAATTCTCACTATGTGTCAGCATTGAAGGTATTCCTCACTGCGTGTCAGCATTGCATGTATTCATTACTTGTGTCAGCATTGCATGTATTCCCTGATATGTGTCAGCATTCATTACTTGTGTCATCATTTCTCACCATGTGGCAGCTTCTTATGCATTGTTATTGTGTTTGCATGACCACTTGTTTTGTTTTTACAGGCCTGGATATTGGAAGCTTTTCCGGCGTTGGCTGAAAAGTTTGCCTGTAATTTGAGGATGAATGATAGAGATCCTCATTCTTTGCACTGGGTTTGCAAGGTTAGGCACACTTATGACGAAGCTGACGAGCTATTCGATGGTGACTTGGTAAGAGAAATACATCAGTGCTGACACAGACTCTGTCTTCTTATATACATGTGTTTTCTTATTTATATTTTTTTTTATGTGCATGATAGACACCGCTATTCCCAAACTACGGAGAGTTTGCAAGAACCCCAGGCATGTGTTATATTGATGAAGAGGCTGACGATGTTTGTGATGCCATTGGTGAGCCTATGTTTTCTCAACCGCCTACTGATATTCTGTATGATTGTCGGCATATGCGCAAGTATGCATATGAAAACAAGTTTTTACGTAACGATGGGTCAGAGATTGAATCATTTATGTCTTTTGAGTATGGTTTTGTTGGGGGAGAGGAAGAGGAGAGATCTGCTGAGATAGAGAAGCGAACGAACAGGAAACGTGAGGTTGACGAAGGAAATGTTGAGGGTAAATCTATTGATGTAGAGAAGGGGAAAAAGAGGAAAAATGCTGACACATGAAAGCCTTCTAAGAAGAAGCAGAAAGGTACATCCACTGAGACCCAGGGGAAGAGAGTTGCTGTGAGGAGAGGGCGTTCTAGTGGACCTCCACGAACCAACCCTCAAGCTAGGAGGAAGGCTGACATAGAAGTTATAAAATCAATAAGGAGGAAGGCTGGGAGGATTAGGAAGAAGGCTGTTGACTTTAACAGTGGTGAGGAATCTAAGAGAGATGTGATTCCTTATGCTGACACAGAGACAACCACACTGGATGCAGACAGGGTTTCCAAGGAGGGTGGTGATGACAGGGAGGAGGCTGTTGGATATGCTTGTGATACATCTGACGAGGATAAACCTATTCAGTATATTTTGAAGAAGAGGAAGAAATCTATGGGAAGTACAGGGAAACGTAGAATGTTGTACAAAAGTAGCAGTTCAAACAAGTCTTCCTCTATCCCCCAAGCCCTTATTGATGCGTGTTTATCTCCCGTTGAAGTTGTGAATGATGCATGTAGAGTGATTGTACCGTTTGGTGAGGTGCAAGGTGAAGCCCAGGCTGACACAGCAAAGGCTGACCCCAATGATGATCAACTAGATGGCAGCCAAGGTGTTGATGCTGACACTGAGAATGCTGACCCCATTGGTGGCAGTCAAGGGTTTGATGACACCAATGTTGATGCTATCATTGAGAATGCTCTTTTACTTCTGAACAAAGGAATGGATGCTGACACTGAAGATGTTGTTGGTGATGGTCAAGATGTTGACACTAGTGGTGATGAAAAGCTGGAGGTAGGTGCCAACAGAGACACTGGGGGTGATGACAAGGGTGATTGTGGTGACAACCAGAAGGGAGTGTCTGACGAGCATTCAAAAGAGCCAGAGTTGGATGGCGGTGATAAAGATGAAAATGCAAAAGGGCATGTTGTTGCTGGTGAGGCTGACGCTAAATCCAACCCAGTTTGGGTACATGATTTAATTAAAAGGATTGAAAAACTTGAAGAGCTTCCGGCACGTGTAGATGATTTAGTAAGAAGGATTGAAAAGCTCGAAGAGCTGCCTGCACGTCTAAATGAGTTGGGCTCTCGTGTTGATAGGGCGGATGAACTTGTTGCAATGGTGACAGACCTGATGGAAAAGTATAATTCACTTGAGAATAGGGTCACAATGCATGAATCTACTATTGCAAGGTCACAATCATCTGTCAACATTGATCAAACAAGTACCAAGATGGTGAATGAAGTTATTGCTGACAAGAAGACGGGTGTTATCCTTGAGGATGCTATTGCTGAGCAGGAAGCTGAGTTGGATTCACCCAAAGATTGTAAACAAATGAAGACATCTTCCTGTGGTGATGAGAGAGATGAAGCCCAAAAAATTACAGTTGATGTTGTGGTTCCGGAGTCTATCATTCCTATCACATTGGTTGAAGGAAAGAGGACAATAGAGTCAGATTCAGTTCAATTCGCTGTTGATCTAGGCCGTGATTCTGATTTGATGTCCATGGAGCCAAGAGGCGAAGAGTTTAAGGACAGCAACGACGGAGCTCATGAAGATGCTGACAGGGGGCTGCAGAGCACTGGCGAGGATGTAGGAGCTGACCTGCCAGTGAAGCCAAGCAGTGAGGAGTGTAAGGATGTTGCAACCCCATTAGGTGGCCAGGGTGATGGGGATGAGAAGGCTGATGTTGCAGTAACTCCACCTCCTACCATTGCACCACCAGGGACTATCAACCTGGATACCCCTGAAGGCGATGAAAATGCTGACACGCTTCCATTGCCTGTAGTGACTGAATGGGTTGCCTACAGCAAGCACCCTAAAGTTGTCGAAGAGATTGAAGAACTCAGGCGATCCAAGCGTATTCCAAAAGCGAGTACTTTTCTGACGAGTCCATATGAGCAGCAAGAAAAGAAAGCGAGGTGGCCCAAGCACAATGCGAAGAAGTCGCTTTTAAGCGAAGAAGATCATGAGTTCTTGTACAAAACTATGAGGAGTAATCGGTATTTTTTTAATCTTTTTACTCGTTATATAATCATTAACTGTCTTGTGCTGACACCTCTACCTCTTATGATTCTGTGTTTAATTCATAATTTTTGCTTGTTTTCAGGGATTTTTCTGTGGTTGTTGCTTCCGGAAGAGTTGATAAATCCTTTTTTAAACCAATTCTTAACAAGGACATGTGGCTGGAGTGTTCGGTAAATGATATGGCAGCATTTATATTTCATATTGTTTGTCTTCTAGTTTTTGTTTATTGATATTTGTCGCGGTATATCTAGTGCTGACAGTAGCTTGTTACTGTGTGTTGTAGCATATTGAAGCAGGGTTGTATTATTTGAGGAAGAGGATCCACGAGGAAGCCAATAAGTATGCAGAGTTCGTTGTCCTTGATTGGGTTTTCTATCAGAACTACCTGCCAGCTTGTGCCAAACTGTACAAAGCAGATTTGCATGTGTCAGACATGGTTGGGAGCTATTTCCTGGGTCTTTTCCCTGACCAGTATGGCAAACAATGGGTGTCTGCAAACAAGATTTACACACCCTTTAACGTCATCAACAAACATTGGGTTGCCTTAGAGATCATAATTGATCAGAAGGTGATCAATGTCTATGACTGCAATGTCTATGGCGTTGCCAAGGGTGTACTAGATGCAGAACTCCAGCCTATTGCTCATTGGCTTCCTATACACTTGGAGAAGTGTGGAATATATGAAAACTTTAGCTCCACACCATTTGAGATAAGGAAGGTCCCTGACATGGTCCATGATAAATCTGGGTTTGTACTCTTACCTAACTTTTATATTAATTGTTGACATACATTTGCTTTCTATTTGTCTGTTGTTGACAAACCCCTATATTTGTCTGTGTTTGTGAGTGTGTGCAGAAGTGCTTGTGGGGTGTTTACAGTGAAAGCAATCGAGGCTGTTGTATTTGGCGGAGATGTCACCACAATCACATATGAGAAGCTATCCCGCTACTACAGAGAGCTTATTTGCTCAGACTTGATCAAGGAGTCTTGGAGCTTCATAATTTGAGCAATGCTGACATTATCATTATGAGTACTTAGTTTAAGTGACATTGTAGTTGGATATGAAGATGGATATAACTGTGTGTATTTTGTTGACACCATCATTCTGGGTTTGGATATTAACTGTTTACACTGAACATCGTTCGCGTATATTGAATGTATGTATTTTGTTGTGTTTAACGTACTTATTCGGAATTAAGCATCTGGCTTTTTTCTTTAGATCGAATTTGATATAGTCCCCAATCACATACAATGTACAAAATCCAGTGGCATAAGTAATACTGAAACAAAGTGCATTGAATTTTCTTGAAAACATATGGGAATGTATCAGTGTCAGCATTGCCCATAAGGCTGCCATGGGGTTATGTAAACTATGAAAAAAGTAATTTCCAAAACAGAACAGGTTTATTGTATGCAATATATATGACCGGGGGTGTTTCTAAGTGATTGTATCCTAGAAGTATATGATATAAAGCGAGCCGGCCTCAAGCAATGCTGACACCATCATTTTCTGGAGTACTTCAGTCTTCTCTTTAGCTCACACGCAGGCAACAGTCTCCTAGAGGGAGGTCTTCCTGGTCCCCTCTTAACAACAGGAGGGTAACACTTTATAGATCTTATTGCTTCAGGGACGCCTGATTCATCGTCTGTCATCACTGGGTATATTGTTTCAGCATAAGCTAATTTCCAAGCATCAGTTGTGTAAAATCTGGCAACAAAGTCTGATACATTTGCCTTAATCTTCATGATGGCTGAAAGAGCATGAACACATGGGATCTTCTCTATATCGAAAAACTTGCAAGTGCATGTTTTTGCTGACAGGTCCACTATTGCATGAGACCCTTGCCCTTTTACTTCAAATTCATATTCATCCAGCCTCTGAACCTTGTATTCTCTAGCTTGATCTTGTAAGTTCCTAATCAAATCAAGTATTGCTGGTGTCAGCGTGTCCTCATGTTTGGATGCCTTTTCTCTACGCTCCTGGAACCATGCTCCGAGTTTCTCTCTAGCAAAATTCAACAGTGCAACAATAGGATAATTTTTCTTCCCCTTGAAGATGGAATTTAAGCTCTCTGCATTATTAGATGTCATCATGTTGTATCTGGTGATTGGTGAATGTACTCTAGCCCACCTATGTACTCCTGCTGACACTAAATAGGTCGCCATCTTCGGGCAGCTTTCCTTTATGTGGTTAAAATATTTGTCGAACTCCCCAGTACTATAACTATCCGCTGCTTTCTTGAACCAATTTCCCAAGTATCTTTTCTTGAATGTGCTTCTAATGTTTTGTTCCATGTGCCATCTACAAAGGCAGTGATGTGCACTGAGGTAAACCAAGCCAATTGCTCTTGAAATGCTGACATGTCTATCAGACACAAACACTAGATCATTTGATGGAGGAACAACCTTCCTCATCTGGCGAAGAAACCACTCCCAAGAGCTGTTGTTTTCTGTGTCAGCAATGGCAAATGCAAGCGGGAAAATATTCCTGTTTGCATCCTGCGCTACTGCTCCAAGCAAAGTCCCTTTGTATTTCCCAGTCAAAAATGTTCCATCAATAACAACAACCTGTAAAATAATGATTATAAGTTGTGTGATGACAAAGAAATATTCAAAAGTGATCTGTGCTGACACTGATAATTTTATACCTTTTTCAATGCAGGGAAGGCCCGAATGCACTGCCCAAATGATAAAAACAAGTATTTAAACCTGTCATCATCATCTGTTGACATCAATGCAACAGTTCCATCATTTTTCTCCATAATCATGTGACAAAATAATGGCCAGTCAGCAAAATTTGATTCCGGTGTCCCTCTGTCCCTTTCCTGTGCAATTCTTCCTGACCTCCATGCTGTCCAATAACTAATGGGAATTCTTTTTTCAGTCCTCATTTTATCCATTATCTGCTTTGGATTGTAGCCGCTGCTGACACTGTAATAATGTATACATTAGAATGAATGGTGTGATACTTGAATTGAGTGTTACTTTGATGATGACATATAGACACTTACACTGGCTGGATTATGCTTGCTACCACTGAGGAAGGTGCTTGCCTGCAATTGCTTGTTCTCACATCCCATGTGCATGTGTGCAAACCATTGTACGCTGACACCTCGTAGCAATTCTGAGAAACAGTATTTACGTGTAACTTCCATCTGCAGCTAGTATCCACGCAATGCGCCCTAAAATACTTGGGTTCAGATCTCGTTACTCGGTACCCAAATATTTCTGTCACCGATAATATACGTAAAGCATCCTTCATTTCCTTCTTTGATTCAAAGGTTCTCCCAATGTACATTGTGCTGGATGAGGTATTGTTGAAACTACTCATGCTAGAGTTGTCATCCTTGCAATCTTCAATTGTTTTATCTCTACTGCGCATGGAAGAGTACAGTCTCCTCCAGTTGTCAGCATCACAATCAATGTCATTATCATCCTCCATATCATCATCCATATCATCTGACCCCACCGTCTGCATTTGAGTGTCAACAATCATATGATTTTTCCCCCTGTCATACTCAATCAATCCAACTGATTTCCCACTCTCCTTGTCAGCTGTGTCAACAATTGCAAGTGTTTGTGCCTGTATGCTGACACACAACTCAACAGCATAGTCTACACCATCTAGTGTTGATATATCGAGGAATATATTCTTTCAAATCAGTGTCACAATCAACAATAAGTGGTGCTTTCAGCTTTTTGCATGGGTGCAAATGACTAAATTGCAATTCAAGAACACTGTCTACATTGAATCTAGTGCACACCCTTCTCTTCAAGTCTTGTAGTGTTGTTGAATCATATAGCAAAAACACCTTTGATGTTGTATTTCCAACAAATTCCAGGCCTGTGTCAGCAAACACCCATGATCCACCAAATACTACTGTAATCACATGAGGTTCCATTTATGATTGACCTATCAATTAATTAGAGACAATATGCAAACAAGCAGTGTCACAATGAGTTTACTCTGATTCCATGTCAGCATGATAGATATAAGTTAGATACAGGCAATATGTATACAAGTACAATGAATTGCATTTGATTCCGTGTCAGCATGATAGAAATAAGTTAGATACATGGCATTTATTTACGAAATCTCAGACAGTGTCAGCATTATACAACGAGGCTAGAAATCAAAACAGATCTATGTAGAACAATTCATAGAATTAATTCCTTTCAATTCATTCAAGCACAACATTTCGAATTCATCCAACAGAGATATTTTAAGGATCGTGATGTTGACAGATCTAGCAGATCGACGAAGAACCTGAAACTCTATATATTGTTGACGACTTACTCTGATTTGTATCGAAACAGTAACAACTGAAGTCGAAATTACAAGATCTACACTATACGAGTTCATCTATTGGATATAAAACGAAATTTACAAACGAATTGAAGTTTTTTTCACAGATCTATGAACGACAGATCTACCAATTATACGAATGCTGACATCAAAACCACAATTCAGTAATGCTTTGATATTAGATAGATGTAGTGATAGATGTAGTACCGAAAATCAGGAGGAGATCGGCGTTGATCAATACATACAGGCTACCGCGATCGAAAATCGGAGGGAGTTCTATCTCGCGTCAGCGTCGGAGAGATCGGGGGGAGGTTACGCGTGTCCCGTGTAATATTGTGTATATTTTGGCAAAATTCCCAAAATCGTGTATATTAGGCTAATATGGCCTCCATATATGTATATTTCGCAAATCGCCCCTGTGATTAATTGGTTCGTACTTTAGTAACTACTTTTGTCAAAAATGCATAAAACTAATTTTAATATTAACATACCCCAGATAAAATAATACTATATACGTATATCTTAGTAGTTGGCTCTTGAAAACATTAAAGGCTATTTTTTTGGACCAATCGAAGCTGACCGGCTGATCTTCTGTATAAGTATTTGATCAGGTTGACAGCTCATACAATTAAATGTTAAATATATTCGGTAAATTAAAGAGGGATTGTGTTCAAATGGACCTTTAAGAATATTTGGTTAGCTAGATAGGTCCATTAATTGTTTTTTTAGTATGCTTAGCCCATTAATTGTTTTTTTAGCTTGCTTAGCCCTCTTAAACGGTCAATGGTCAACCGTTGACCGGTCAACATTTTGATGCCAACTTTTTTTTCTTTTTTTTGATGCCAACTTTTTTTTTTTTTTTGATGCCAACTTTTTTTTTTTTTAGTTATGCCATATTTTACCGTTTTGATGCCAACATTTTTGTGGTGACAATTTTATATAATTGATGGCATAAGAGCTTAAAACGTGGAATCAAAATATTGTCACCTTATTGTCACTTTTCTAATGAAATGATTGGATGACTTTTTTTTAATGCCACTTTTTTAAAACATTGATGGCATTTTTTGTGATGTCATATTTTACCGTTTTGATGCCAAAATTTTATTACATTTTATTTTCACTCTGATGCCACTTTTCTAATTAAATTATTGGATGACACTTTTTTTAAACTTTGATGACATTTTTTGTTTACTCTAATGTCACGTTGACCATTGATGCCATTTTGAAAATTTTGTATCACATTAAAGAAAAAAATGTCATCAAAAAATACTACTTTGAAAAAATATCATCAAAAATATGGCATCACGGTAAAAAAAAATATTATCAAAAAATTGACATAAAAAAGTGGCATCAAAGTGAAAATAAAATATAGTAAAATTTTGGCATCAAAACGGTAAAATATGGCATCACTAAAAAAAAAGTTGGCATCAAAAAAAAAGTTGGCATCAAAATGGGTTGGTCAATGGTCAAACGGTTGACCATTGACCAACCCACCCAATTGGGAAGGGGCTAGGGCAAAACTAATTAAATTGATTTATGGACTAGGTGACTAATTGAATATTCAAAAAAGGCTCTCTACCAAAATCACCCTAAATTAAAATACAAATATATACCCTGTTAATTAAAACTTGTCGTTTACTATTTATGTACGCTTTTTTAGAATGATAAAAACTATATAAAATATTAACTTTTTTTACAATTGTTTTTTATAAATCCGTACTTAATAGAATTAAGTATGAAATTATTAAAAAAATTCTTTAAAAAGTTAATGTTTTATATAGTTTTTAACACCTAAAAAACGTACGTGAATAGTAAAACGTCGTGTTTTAATTAATGGAGAGAGTGTATATATATTTAAGAAAAAGTAAATACTTACCGAACAAATTAACCTAAGCCCTTAATTTATATTTTATATGTATTGTTAATAATAACTATGAGTTTTTAAAAAAAATTATAAAATAATTAGATATTTTATATAGTTTTTATCATTTTAAAAAAGTGTACATGAATAGCAAATGACATGATATATTACTATGCTAAAAAAAATTCATATAGACCAATAGCCAATTGATTTATTTGTAAAATATTAATCAACCATATATACATTCACATCTACATCAAAGATAAATAATTATTGATTACAGATTTAAAGATAGCAAAACTTTCAACTTTGCATTGTCATGATAAAGGTTTTTACCATTTATTAATTTTAATATTTAATATATGCATCCCAATAAATTTTGTTACTCGTATTAAATATGAATGCTTAATATACACGTGTCGCATTTTTTTATATAGAAAATTTTGTAAAAAGTTCTCCAAAACAAAATAATGAAATAAATTACTAGTTGATTAGGTTCAGTTACGATCAAAATCAGATGTGGTGGCTGTTGATACAACAACAGGTGCTGGTGGGAGGAGGGAGGCGTCTGGCTGGCGCCTGGGCTTCAGCCTCCGTTGTCATTGGTCAAGGCACGAGGTGGGACACCGTCGGCGTGAGAAAGGAGGTGGCGTTGGTGATCGAGGTGCGGGGAAGCGAGATGTGTGTGTGTGTGAGAGAGAGAGAGAGAGAGAGAGAGGCGGAGGGAGGTAGCGTCGTTGACTGGCTTCGGCCTCGACAGCTTCCACCGTTCTTCCTCCCTTTGAATAGACAAGGTGAACGGAGGTCGGAGCGGGAGACGGCGTCGACGGCCGGGGCTTCAGATCTGAGCGAGGAGGATAGAAGGAGCAAAAGCGCTGAGAAAGTAGAAGAGCAAAAGGGTTGACAGAGTGACAAGGTGAACGGAGGCCCGAGCGGAAGACGGTATCGGCGGCAGGGGCTTCAGATCTGAGCGAGGAGGATGGAAGGAGGGAAGATTTGAGTGAGGAGGATGGATGGAGGGATTGAACAACAACACTGGTGGCGAAGAGCAAAAGGACCAAGAGAATTAGGAATTTAAGAGATGTGGAGAGTAGAGATGGTGAAAATAAAAAAGAGGAGGCTAGGAGGTGAGATTCAAAACCAAATCTGTTTGATTATAGCCCAGTCCCTCCGCTCCCTTGAACCAAGTGAGCCAGCTGGACGCTTCGTCATTTAGGGGATCTTTTTTATACAAGTATTAATACTACCATATCTAAAAAAAAATTTCAAAATTAAACGGTTCGTGTCGGGTATTCGACAATGTGATATTGTCGAACCGAGCACGAACCATTTACAGCCGTGTTTTTTCGGTTCGTGTCATTTTCGTGTCGTGTCTTTTTGGTTTCGTGTTTTTTCGTGTCGTGTTGTTATGTGTTGTTCGAGTCTCCCGTATGTGGGCCCGCACACACGACCTCCCTCCAGCTTGTCTTTAGGCCCACCGGGCCCAGCCGACTTTAACATGGTATCAAAGTCGGGTTCGGCTAGTTGCGGTTCGGGCTTCGGATTAGTGGGGTTGTTGGCCTTGTTGACATGTCGCGGGCATTGAGTACCCATTTAAACGCATGTGGCAAGTGCAACTTGTTGGCTAAAAAAAGTCATTGCACTTGAGGGGGCGTGTTGGAATGTGGTTGTCACACATCGGTTATATTGAGAATACTTGAACAACACATAAACCCGAACGGGGTTCCATCTCAAAACCAATTGGAAATAGGAGGAGTAACCCACTAGCTTATATACGGAGGCTTCTTTGTTCATGTAATCAATGTGGGACTCTTTTTGGTCTCTTCACATTCCTTTCATTCTCAACAGGTACGTCTTGTTTATTAACATCTCAAAAATATTCGATGATAAGTTGACCATCACTATATAATTGGTCAAGGGTTGAAGATGCTCTCATAATGAGCCTAAAGTAAGGTAAAATCGGTAGTATCGGTTGGGTAAAGTTGACCCCTCAGAATAGGGGTCGGGGTATGTGCTTGGACTTTCTATGTGCCATCTCGTGACACATGATATCAAAGTAGGCCAAACTCCACTTTCATTTGTTTTTTTTTATAAGGTAAAGATTTGGGTGAGGTCAGACCCTGCTGGACTACCACCCAAGGGCATCCTTGCGGATGAGGACTTGCATAGCAGAATCAGCGTGGAGGTCCTGCATGGACGCTGTGTGGACGAGTCGCGCAATACTGTCCGCGGTCGAGTTGACATCCCGGAAAACATGGCCGATTTGTACCCTAGCAAACTGTTGGAGTAGGAGCAGGGTGTCGGAAATCAGCATCTCGATCTCCCACGGGTAGCGCCATAGACCTCGTAAACAATTGATGACGGTCAGGCTATCGCCTTCAATCATGATGCTGGATAGCTGGAGCTCATTCGCCTTGGCGATGCCACCTTTAATCGTCAGAGCCTCCGCAGCCAAAGCAGAAATATGCCCACATTTGAAGTCGTCGCAATCGATGACTGCCCCGTTGTGGTCTCTGATAATGAAACCGTCGAAATTAATTTTGACAGACCCCTCATTTGGTTTGCTCCATCTTAAATTTGGTCCCTGATAATGAAACTCCACTTTCATTTGTGACCAAGTGCTTGAACCAAAAGTTGAGTAGGTAGGGGGAGCTTGAAGTCCATCATATGCCGTGAGGAAGGGTCGGGACAAGGAGCTGGTTGGCATCGAGCGAGAGGATAAATTTAGTATTTGTTCGCAAAACATATGTCAAACATATGTTGATATGTGGTTCTTAATTTTGTAATTTCAAACATCTGTCAAATATCCTTGGTTGTGTATGTATTTTTGAATTTACATATATGCTGATATTGTCAAATATCCTTTGTCAGCTTATGTTTCATCAACTGTCAGTTGTCTGTCATTGTTTGTCATATATTTGTCATACTGATTTTCTTTGTGTTACCTTTCATGGTTTCATGATTTGTCAACTATTTGTCTTGCTTTTATCTATCTGTCATTCTTTGACAGCTTGTGCTTCATCGTTCTGTCAGCTATCTGCAATGTTTTTGTCAGCTTATATTTCAAATGAATTTTATTAGAATATATGTGTTGATAATATATATGATGACAAACGAATATATGTTGTCATCCTCTATCAACTTATGTGTCTCATGGTTTCTTCGTTGATGTTATGATGACAAACGAATACAATCGAAATTGTGAAGCGAAATTGGGAGGCGGACATTCGCGAACAAAATTGGGAGATTGCTAAGCGAAATTGTTCGTTGAGCCACACGAATAGGAGGTTAGGGATGGTCGGTGGACATTTAGCTAATAAATCTCGAATAGTGGATATTTAATTAATTATGTCTTATTATATAACCGGTTAATTTTTATCCCTTTATTTTGATCATAAATTTTATTTCATAATATTTGTTTTTAGAAATAATCACGGTTAATTAGTATTTGTACTTTTTTATTTGTTTTATTCACTATCTTTGATTTCCAAAAGTCTATATTAAAACTAATTGATTTAATGGTTACATTTTGTTATTATCAACTTTTAATAGAGTAATATAATTTGTTAAAAGAATAAGTATTTCAGACGAAGAGAGTATTGATAAATTAAGGGGAGAAAAAAAGAGATGGAGATGGAATCGGGCATTGCTACATATCGTGCCAACCACGTGGACGTTGCCTTCGCTTCATATTATTATACTCTTTACTCAAATGCAACGAACTTTGTATTTAATTTGGATTTTTACTACCTAATAAGATATTCAACAATAAATTCTGACCGGAAAAATCATTTTAAATTAACAATAAATTATTAATATTCTAATAACGTCTAGTTTTTATTTTTTAAGATAAAGAAGCAATAAGCTAACTTGGTGCCTTCACTGCGGCCTTCGGGGGTTCCTGTCCCCACTATATGCAGTCTCTGTAATTGCTCTATGGAAGATGACGTTCACCTGCTGCTAGAATGCCAATACGCGAGATCTCTCCTTCAATTATCGGGTCACGTTAACTCTGCAATATCTAGTCAAATCTCTCGATCAAGAGACATAAACCCCATCATATCATTTATAGGTAATAACCTATCTAAGGTGGCACTAGGCAAACTTGCTTTTGCCTGGTGGGTAACTTGGTATATTCGAAATCAGTATGTGTTCAAACAGGTTCCAATCCCTACTAGGGACTCCGCCTTGAAACTTATCAAAACTCATGAGTTAAACTGGAACAACACGCACCAGCATGATAGCATGTTAGACGAGAACATTACCCCTCAATCACGCTGCATCAACCATCCCATAAAGAAGGTCAAGGCACGCCAGGTTTTGTGGCGCAAGCCACCAACGGGTACTTTCAAACTCAACTTTGATGGATCAACAATCGCTAATAACCGCAGCACCGCAAGGGTTATTATCAGAGACTAGAATGGACTCCCAATACACATAGGATATAAAAGGTTAGGAACGAAAAGCTCGTTGCAAGCGGAAGCCTTAGCTCTCAAACATGGAGTACAACTTCTCCTCCAACTTCATATTGACAAAATCCAAATTGAGGGAGACTCCAGTATAATTATTAATCATCTGAACAAAAAGTCCAACTGTCCAGATCGAACTCATTATTTCTGACATAAAACTCCTCCTATCAACTCTGAAAGAAGCATCTTTCTTTCATGTATCCCGTCTTGACAATAGAGTGGCTGATAAGGTTGCACACCTTTGCCACTCTGCCTGGGGTGCCGATATTTATAACAATTCCGGTCTTACAGACCTCATCCGCAAGGATGCCTTCGGGTAGAGCCTGCTCACCCGAACTTTTTTCTAATAAAAAAAAAATAGGAGCAGTGGAGGAGTCGGGATTTCGAATTTCAATTAGAGATGCTAAAAAAAATTCATGAAATATTTTTTTTTTACCAAAATATAGAAAAAAATCACAAAAAATTATTTTTAAATCAATATTGAAAAAACGTTAAATACATAATTTAAATATAAAATGACTTTTTTTAATGAAATAGTTGAAATAAAGAAATCAAGAAGGAATAATGATATAGTAAAACAAATAAAAAGTGAAGGGTTATGATCCACGATCTTTTGATTCTCCTTTCTTCCTTTATCACTTGAGCTAGATAGCACTATTGTTTTAAATATCATCTATAAATCTTATACTCCGTATTACCTTAAAAATACTAAATATATGCAAAAAAATATTTTTTTTAATTTTTTTTCTGGATAGAGAGTTCTCCTCCAGTTTCAAACTTTGCTAAATGATACTCCTTCTTCCCGACAAAAAACGGTTGTTTATTACTCCCTCCGTCTCAAAATACATGTCTTTTTAGCTCATAAAATTTTTGTCAAAAATACATGTCTTTTTAGATTTAATCATTGCACTTAACCTACTTTTACCTCTAATCATTACTCTAATTTTTACATCACCCCTACTATCCTCCTCACAAATAAAAAAAAATAAACAAATACAAGTCTAATCATTACAATTAACCTACTTTTTACATCTAATCAATACACTTGACATACTTCTTAATTTTCGTGCTCCGTCCTAAAAAGACATGAATTTTGAGACGGATGGAGTATTCGTGTATATTTTTTTATAATAATAAAAATTATGTCAAAAGTCAAAACTGTAAACAATTTCTTAGATATAGCAATAAGTATAAAATTACTAAAAAAATATTTTATTATGACAATGAACACCAAATAAACCTCAGACACATTACCCATGTAAGCCAACTTGCCCAGGCCGACTCAACTCAATGATAAGCAATGTGAGATTTGTATTTTCACCCAAATATAGGGGTGGATCGGTGGAGGCAAGGATCGAACCCAAGACCTTCAACATTCCCCTTACTCCTCACCACTAGGTCACCCCAACTAGCCATATTTTATACAATGTTTATCATCCTATAAAACCATACATATGAATATTAAATAACATGTTTTGTCGAATTAAGGGAATAGTTTTCTTATTCATAACCAGTGGCAGAGTAAGAATTATATCGAAGGGGGGCACAGTTCACTATCGATCTAATGCTATCGTTAAAATGATGACATTTTAATTTAAAACGATTTCACTTATTGCTATACATTTTTCCTATTTCAAATAATAAAACGATGAGACATTGTTTTGGCTAAAAAGTGACATTTTGAACTTACTAAGTGAATATATGATTAACTTGTTTTCCCAATAGCATGTAAGCTAAGTAGCAATGTCGTTTTAATTTATAATGCACGTATTTGCCAAGCCTACGGGCTGCCTTGCACACAATTATTATGCTTAGGGTTAAAATAGTTATAACAGTGTTGAGGATTAATTAGCACCATTGTAGCACATTGGGCTGAGGGTCAACTCTGTTATAACAATGTTGAGGGTCAGTATCATTATACCGGTGTTGGTCCATTATAATACCAGGGTCAACACTATTATAACAATATCGAGGGTCAACACTGTTATAACAATTTGGAAAAACGATAATCTTTTCGGGAATTTTTTTTTTGAAGATATATATAAGATACAGTTTTTGTTATAAGAAATATAGTATAAAACACACTAAATGTATTATTTAAATAGCTATTTTGAGTTTAAAATGCTGAAAAGAGAAAAAAAATCCCTAAAATGAAGGTATAAAGATTTGAACTCAAGACATTATCATTCTATTCCTCAATCCATACCAACTAAGCTAAGCAAACTTATTGATTCAAAGTTCTTTTTAACTATTTTTAACCCTTAAATTATCAAAAATTACAAAAAAAAATACAATTTTTTTTATTTTTTGCGTTTTCCCCCGACCCGAACCATTCTTGAATTGTTGTCGTTCTCTTATTGGTGGGTTGTTTTCCTACAAATTAACAATCCCCGTTCGTGCATTTTTTTTAAAATTTTTTTGACCACGAGCAGATTCTGATCATCTTTTTCCTGTCGATTGCAATGGCCGACCCCAGTAAAATCAGGTATTATTATTATTTTTATGAAAAATGTTTGTTTGGTATTGTATACCCTAAATTCCCGCTTTTTTCCATCATTGAGATGCTTATTTAAGTTCCACTATTGATAAAGCAAGATACAATTTGGATTTTAGATTTGCCTGTTTGATCTCACACTTGATGGGGCTATGATTTGCGAAGCTGAATTAGATTGGGATGTGTTAGGTATCCTTTTCTTCTGGCTAGTGGTTATTTGTGTCCATTCGAATTTCTAGGCACTGCCTAACAAGCAGCTCAATTTGAAGGGTTCTGGTGTGTTAACTGTGTTTAGTGTGGTGGAGAAATTTTCTAGAGTACTTGAAAGTACTTATTAGGCGAGAGGCACCAAACCCTAATTTTGCCCCCTTTTATTAGAAGTTGAAGGTTGCTGTATTCTTATATCTTTGATTGAAGGACTAATAGTGGTAAATGCTGTGAACTTTCAAAATTGCTGTAAATACCCTTGCTTATGTGATGGGCAATGCAGCATTATTATTTGATGATCTGCCAAGACCACATATGAGTAGCCTTTAATGTTAATGACATTATCGCGAGTGTTAATGTCGAGAACTCTTACTGCTGGCAAGGCTTGAGTCTGTGTTTGCAACCCACCTCAAAGTTGGGGCTATTTACCGCAATTTTGAAAGTTCAAACTAGCCCTAGACCTGGGACCATTTATCACAAATAGCCCTTGATTGAATAATAAAGAGTATTAAATCCAAAAAGGAGATCGTGATATGGTCAATCCAAGAAGCATCTGGGGTTTTTGATGCTTTCAACTATGATATGTATGGCTTAATTAACAAATGCTTCAGAAGGAGGCTCCATGTCAGACAGCTATATGATTTGGATCCATTCTGAATTTTGTTTATGGGGGAAATTCTGAGTTTTAATATGTTTTGAAAACTTCAATATGATATGTATGTGTTTCAAATATACTTCTTTGCTAGGACAAGTACAATCTTAGCATATATTTTAAATAAAGCTTGATATCATGGAGACGTGGACTTTGTCCACAGGTGAATGGATAACGTTTTTTCGCCTTCAAGTATATAAATTTGTCCAATGTGATTTAAAATGTTAGCTCTTAAGTTGTACTTTCAATCCTTAATTAATTCAACAATCACATTATTGTTGTTTCCTTCCTTTACAGGAAATTTCCTTATACGGTCGGGCCTCCTTTCCTAGATACTGAGCTTCTTGAAAGCAGGAACAATTATCCCCAATTTGGCAAGAATATGAATATATTCATCATGTTGTATTATCTCAACTCATTGTGATACATCATGGTAAATTTCATACTCTGCCTTGCAAGGAATCATTTTAAAGATGGTCTGTAGCCGTGAATTAATACCAGAATCTCACTTGACACTGTCAAGCTATTGATGGCTTTAAAAATATTCTTCAACCTGCAAAGCTAAAGACCTGGCTTTTTTTAAATCTCATCCTCGTGTGGACCCATATTCCCGGCATTACTTGTTTATAAATATATGTATTCATATGCTTTTTTATTGTCGATTATGGACGACTTGGAAGCACAATGAAAGCTACTATTATTATAATAGGAGTCTTGGTTCTATAATAAAACTTTGCTGTGTATTAGTGATTTGTATTTCCTTTTGTTTGTTGGAGCATTTTTCCTGGCCAATGTCAAAGACTCTCTTTCATTAGCTTTGTATTCAGGATACGGTGTTTGGGACATTGTTTCATAGCTTGTCTTTCAAGTCTTGTAGAATATAAGGAAGGAATTTTGATGGTACAATGTCATTTCAACATCTGTCACTTATCCATCTTTCTGCATCTTCCTTTCTGATCGATCTCATGTGTATTCTGTTCCTCTTCTTTTTGTGTAAATCACTGGAGAATGGAATGCATTTTACTGAATAAAGAGGTTTCTGGTTTCTCTTCTATTTTCAGGACAGGTGGTCTTCATTCACTCAGCTACTTTTCTTCTGAGATATGTAAATGAATGCTAATCGGAAAATTGGTTTTGGAGAGCAAATTCAGCAGAGTGATAGGATGATGATTGATTCTTCTCTGGACTTAGCCTCCCAAGATTCGCAGTTCATTGCTACGAGGCAGCCTTGGAATATGGGTGTTTGCAGCCAGCCGCCTGGAGGTGCAGCTGAGGATTTTCAATCTGAAAAACTTATTTCAGTCCCAGCTAATCTTTCAGCCTCCATACTTAGCCGATTTGGGTCACAGGTTTCTGCCTTTTATCAACCTGAGCACTTAACTACCCTTCAACAGGAAAACTACGAGCTTGACAATGGCGTTTTGTCATCCCAGATGGCCAAGATTTATGATACGGATGTGCAATTATATCCACGTTCAGATGGCTTTTCTGTAGCTGCATTAGCTGAGCAAGATAGTCGGAATGTCCAGTCAACAAATAGGGTTCTATCGTACAGAGATCAATTTTATACATCTGACAGGCCCTATAGTAGTTCATGCAGCAGCTATCCTGGGCATGAGCATATTCAGCAGTTGAAAAGCAACCTGTTTGCTGATTTTTCTGATTCGGATGGAGGAAGCTACTCATTTTCTTCAAATGGAAAACAAGATGTTAAAGTAAGCTTCCCTTGACATTAATTCTACATGTTCTTGCTCTTGGTTTTGTTTTTTGGTTGTGTTTAATTTTTATCATTATTGCTTGCTTAACTTGGTTTTTTAAAATTGATTTCCTGTTGCGTGGCTTTGCAGATTTTTAATAGTTCCTTTGATTCTCCACATAATCTATTGAACTTCTCTTCTCAAAAAGAGAAACAGGATTCAAGAATACCAGGCAGCTCTTCTGTAGGCACGGGGAATTCAGTTTCATCTGCAGTTTCTTTGTCATGTAAAACACGAATTAGATGGACTCCTGACCTTCATGAGAAGTTTGTGGAGTGTGTACATCGCCTAGGCGGTGCAGACAGTAAGTTTTGTCATGAGGTTTTATCAGTTTCTGAACCACTTTTAGTAGCACTGAGAGGTGATTGTCATTTCCATTTTCTCAACTTTAGAGGCTACACCAAAGGCGATACTGAAGTTGATGGACTCGGAGGGATTGACAATCTTCCATGTCAAGAGTCATTTGCAGGTAATGAATTGAAATCATTGTATGATCAAATACGATATATACTGGTTTAACAGTTTCGTCACTGAATCATCCTATGACTGCTTTCTATGCAGAAGTATCGAATGGCCAAGTACATGCCTGAGTCTACAGAAGGTAACAATTTATCTGTTCAAGTTCTCATAGGATTAACCAATTAACGATGCTATGCTGAATTTCTTGAGCTTAAAGTTGCTCAATCTATGTGTGTTATGTCTAGTCGACATCTCACAAATTTGAAATCTGGGAATCAATAGTACTTCTGAACCTCAGTAGAAATCCTGACTGTGCAGATTTTTATTTCAACAACCTAACATATCAAGCTAAGCATTTCTTTTGTTTTTCATTTTCACATCAGGTTTTGTGCATGAAATAAATTCATTGATTTGGGCAGGGATAAAATTGTCCTTTTTAGGCATATATCTATTTTAATATTAAACGTGTTCTTTGGAATCCTTTACCATGAAATTTTACCGTACAGCTTCCATTATTTTTCTCTTTTTATATTATGCATTTCTTTTCATCAGTTGCCTTCTTTATAACCAGAAAGCTTAAATTTCCTGAGTTCAATGCTTATGTTAAACATGGCATTATGTGCCAATCATATACTAGAACCTTGATAGGGATTTGGGAGGAGTTTTGAACATATCCGAATGTCAAACTTTATTTATTTGTGAGACACAACTTCGATTGATTATGTACAATGGTCTACCGTGACCTGAGCATCAGACCCACATCACCTGAAAAACTGGAAAGACCACAGCTTTAGAAAGTTATGCTATCTGACAAACTTACTAGTGCTTTCCAGGATAACATACATGTGGGGGTGCTCTTGGTGAATAGACAAATCATAGACACTATATGATTATGCGTTTTTTCGGAGTTTTAAAGAACAATTCATTTCGTGTTTTAGAATATTGAAAAAGTTTGTTCTATCTTATCCTGATCGGTATCGAGAAGCATTGCATTGTAGAATCTTTGGACAGGAGACAAGACTATGCCAATTGGTGCATATAATCAAATTTTGATTTGAACTTTGAAACCTTTTCCTCCCAACTCCACCTTCTTTTCAGAAAAGCTCCACACTTGTGGAATTCTGAGAGGCCATTTGTAATTTATATCATTCTTTTAGTTTGCTGATAAATGCTGCCCACTGAAGTAGCTATGCCCTACCCAAGTGTTCTCCACTTTCTCCAAGTCAGCTGAATGAATTCCTTCATTTTTTTTTTCTTTTTATCCCTTTTGTGTTTTGGTGTTATCTACTTTCGATTTCTTTCTTGTGTTATTATGACTTTCCCCTTGTAGTTTTTTCTGAGAGGGGATCTGGAGTTCTTTAGCAGATAGTCCTCTCAGACATTGTTTGCTGAGAAGTTTTGATATCACTGTTTAAGTTCATTAGAGGCGGTCATCTTTGTCATCCCCTGCAGCTTCAGATCTTCCTTTAATTGAAAACATCAACTCCTCAAGGATGAGTGGATAACTCATAATTTACGAGTTCCGTTTTCCCCTTAGTTTTTCTTGTGGCTTGTCAACATGTTATTAAGTTAGATATAAACTGCTAATAGAATACCAAGGACTTTTCTTGCCTGCATAGCTTATTTGACAACCAGGCAAAAATTGGCAATTGAAAGTCAACTTGTTTTTCTCTCTCCATACGCAGAGACGTATGTGTATACAAATGATAGTTACATGATTATGATTTTAGAGGTGGGTAATGCTACCCACATCTCCTGGTTCCTGATGCTGAGTATGTGCCTAAATTTTAAGGGTGTGAATGCATGATAGTTATGCGCTTATGCATATTACATTTTCTGACTGTAACTGATGTAGTTCTTGTTTTACAACAATGCAGGAAAATCTGAGAAAAGCAGCAACATGAGCGACGTGATGCAACTTGACATTAAAACGTAAAAAGCCTTATTTGACCAAGAATTTATCTTGATACTTTAGGATATCATCCGAGCTATTATGTCTTTCTATCTTAACCACATCAGTTTAAATCTCATTCGCTCGTATGACAGTGGTGTGGAACTCAAAGAGGCATTACAACTCCAACTGGACGTGCAGAGGCGTCTTCATGAACAATTAGAGGTATGTATCTTTAAACTACAGATTTTCACTCTTGGAGAAGTGTGTAATGGATAAATAGCTAGGTTGCTGCATAGCTTCTATACTGTAGTAGGTGTTTGTTCCTTTCATCAGCTGATTGAGTAGCTAGACATTTGGTACCATCCTGAATTCTTCGACTCTGCTGGTTTATGGCATGATCAGATTCAGAGAAATCTGCAGTTGAGGATTGAAGAACAAGGAAAACAGCTGAAAATGATGTTTGACCAGCAGAAGAAGATGAAAAAGGTATTAGAGGAAGACTCGCATCACCACGACAATTCTCAAGTTTCACCCGAAGAAGGCTACCGGTATAGAGATGGCACTTTCCCGTCTTGAAAAAGCAGCATTTAGCACTTAGCACCTCAGACACCTACAAGACCCAACAGTTCCCTATACTCTGCATATAGTGAATTACCCCCCTTCTCAACCAAGTTGTCGCAAAAGCATCGAGAACCACATTAGGCAAAGGAGGCGAATCATGATCACGTCGAGGGGCTGCTGTGTATCCGGTAGGAGGTGGTGGTGATGACATGCTTTTGCAATATCCAAAGCATAGGTTTCTTTGTTGTCTTCATGTTAGATTTTGGTTTAATTGATGCATTTTTCTGCACAAAAACAATGACTAATGGGGGGAGATCTTGGTGTATATCACTATTTTCTTGGTTAAAGCTAAAAGGGTTTGTTGGTTTGCAATGACTTAACATATTGTTATTTTCTTTCAATTGAATTGTTTTAATCTAATCAAGGCAATTAATGTGAAGCTGACCAGCACTCTTGGTACTTGTTAGGTCTGTCTGAATTATGGTGTTTGGCTCTACAGATCCATCACCCGACCCATTTTCATTCCTAATTCAGAGGGATATTTGCACATTTGGGAATAATATTATTAGTTGTTCTTGGTATGATCTAGGAGCACTGAGCATATATCAATCTGCTATACATGATGCTGAAAGCCGTGTGTGTTCATGCACACGGTGTAGCGTCAATCCAGTTGCAGGAGAAATCCTGAACCATGTAACAAAAGATCCGGTTCAGCTTAAGCCATTGTTCGTGGCTTGACAACGATAGCCTCTGGGAATTGGGAAAATCGGTTTCGTCTGGCTCTGTTGATCCTGAAGGATGCATCCTATTGTGGCTTCTTTCTTGCATTTCACAATGTCACAGTGACATTGTGAAATATGCACCGGATACCTTAAGGCCAGGAGATTGAACTGATAGTGTGTTTTTGTTCTACCTTGTGAACTTAACTTTGTAGGCCTTTTGGCCTTGAGAAATGGAGCCAACACAAGGGATAGTTATTGTCAAAAACATAGGCATCTGTAGTGTAGAGGACAGTTTTTTTGTTAAGAGGTTGAACCCATTATATGCTCCGTATTACCTACACCCTATGTATTAATTTGGGGTAAGTACCAATTTGACTACCAAGTAGTGATACCGTGGTGGCAGTAAATTGATAGGGCTATTTCCCGGGTGTGCTTCCATGCCCATAATTTACTTGTCTCCTAGAGTCCTAGTTATGAAATTTATGCATTAAAATTTTGATGGGCTTGCAGCTTACTATGGATTACAAACACAGTACTAATTACACAAATTTAATCATCTATCTGAATTAGTTTAGATGCTAAATATTGCTAATAGTGACCTATAGTGATTGGTCTTCAGGGGAGAAGGATCATTATAGCTAGGGATGACAATTTCACCCATACCCGACTCAAACTCAAATCACCAGACCAGGAAAAGTGGGTGAAAACCCGAAAAAAGTGGGTGGAAAGTGGATATGGGTGGTGGGTCGGGTGGGGTAATATTTTTTCCACCCACACTCGATCCACCACCTGATCCATCATGCACCACCCAACCAGATCCACCATCCATCTACATTATAAAATATATGATGTTATTTTAGTCATTGTTTTCTATGCATGTTTTATTAGAATTCAATGATGTGTATTTAGCAAAAATTACCCATATGTCATCCATATTTCACCCGCTCACCCGATGGATATGAACGGTGGATCGGGTGGAGTGATTGGTCATCCATGGTGGATCGGGTGAAATGAGGATTCATTCACCCACCACCCAACTCATTGCCATTCCTAATTACAACACGAGGAAAGACCAAGGCTCCATATGAGTATATTTATATTTATGATAAAAAAAACACTTATAGTAATTTTTAATATTTAAAAATAAAAACTACATTAATTTAATTTTTTCAACTTTAGCTAAATTATAAATTTGTCTCTGTACCAATCTCCCACTACATAATTGAGTCGAGTGACTCTCTTTATATCATTTTGCCTCAAACAGGTAATAATTTGGATGGGGTTAGGTTAGACCCTACCGGTCCACCATCCAAGAGCATCCTAACGGATGAGGATGACAGGATGTTGAGTTATCTGTCTGTCCGAGATTTGGCACGATATGGGTTTGAAAGCGCCAAACGATACGATCCGCACATTTGTTGATTTCACGGAAGGCGTGTGAGAAGGTCACCGCCTCGAAATGCTAGAGACTTAGAAGAACCTCGGCAATGAGCATCTCAATCTTTCACGGGTAAGATCATCATCCTTCAAAGCATTGATCACCGCAAGATTGTTCCTTCCAGGGTGATTTTGCAAAGGTCGAGTTCTTTAGCCTTCAAGACCCTAAGCTTGAGAGTCATCGCTTATGTCATGATGGTCAATCTCTATCCGACGTGCGCACCTCCACAAGCAACCTTGTTACCTCGATGATTATGAATAATGAATTCAAAATCCAACTGTCGCAAGACGAGGTCGCAATTGCTACTGTCATAATTTACTTTTGTAGGTTCATTCTACTCTCTCTATAGCACTGTTTTGATTGTATAAGTTGAATTTTATATTATACTCCATTTTTTTTTCTATTTAATTAAAAAAAATATATGGACAATTACAATAAAGTATCACTTATTTTAGTTCTGGTGATGAATTAAGAAGGCTCGGCATGATTGAACCTCTTCAATTTCTAAAAAAAAACCCCAAAAATTGTCGAGATTCGTCTCCTTAGAGCAAGCCCAACAACCATGATAAAATTATCTAAAATAGAGATGAAAATGTCAAAATCTCTAAGAAAATTCACTCAAACCCCAACATTTTATCCATTTTACAAATTTTTACATTTATTATATACTATAATACAACAACAACAACAACAACATACCCAGTTTGTTCCGCTGGGGCAGGGTATGGGGGGCCAAATTGTACACACTCTTTCCCCGACGTCGTCGAGAGAGTGTTTCCTAGTGGCCCAGACACCAACAAATATAAACTCATAGAACAACAAAAGGGCAAATGTAACAAACGAAACTAAAAACAAAATATAAACTCATAGAAAAACAAAATGGCAAATGAAACAAACGAAACTAAAAAAGACGATGACATGGTGTGCGAAACGGGAGATATGGTCTCTGTCAATCGCATGAGGCCCAGTCTAACCCTCTCCGACGTGGATGACTCTCCTCCAATGCGCTCTATCCATAACCATGCTCTCGGTACGGTTCAGAAATTTATAATATACTAAATGCATTTATTAAGGATATTTAATTCTACATTTCTAAAAACTTCATTTAAACTTAATTCTATGATATTAAATACGATTTGTTTATCATATGATTTTAGGATATAGATTTAAGTATAAAAAAAATATTTTTCAAATATTAATTATTTTAATGATAAATGTATTGAGGTTATCTTTTTTGTATATGAAATCAATTAGTCATGCAAATTTGAAATTTTCATCGTAACTAAATCTTCTATTTTTGATTTGTCAGCGAATATTATTTATAATATTTATTTAAATCCAGTGGTTTCTTTGGGTCTGATATGCAAATTGCACATCCCAGTGGTTTATTTAGGCCTGATATGCAAATTACACATCTAAAAAGCGGCAACCAACACTTAAGAATTGAACATGGTTGCAATTTGAAGGATATGCAACATCAAATTTAGAGGGTTTTTTCCTCTCTTCTTTCATTTTTATAGGCCTCTACTTTTTAGAGCATCCCATTTTCCTTTTTAGAGCACAGATAATTTATCCCTAATTCTCACAATAATTACATACCTTACCTCTCTCATCTCATCCCTAATCTGTCATCTCCTACCTCTCTTCAGTCTTCACATGCATGGATAGCAACCCAACAACTTCGAATCTCAATTGTGCCCCGTGAATTTAACATTCCAACAATAACCTGGCACTACTGTACTAGTACCCCAACCTTACAGGTGGTTCTTTGATTATGAGACGGAAAAGGCTGTCGATTGTGCGATGGATCACACAGTTAAAATCTTCACAAATTTATGCAAATATGATGAAGAGCATGGGAGAAATCCTTCCTTAAGAAAAGCCCAGCTATCAATTTCTCCAAAGGCTTATGAAAAATTGAATCACCCAAATAGTACTTGTACAAAATAAACACTCAAATAACCTTCATTTTGTAGTTTTTTTTTAACACAATTTTTTAACTGATTTATGCTCATTTTGGTACTCTATACACCCATAAAAGCTGTTTATTTTTTCAAACAACCACAAATGTTTTAATTTTAACCGTTAAATTGGGCTACCATACACCCTATCATTGGCAAATAAGGACATTGATATAAATAAATCAGGGTCGTTGATCAGATCAATGAACGCACAATCAACGGTTGTCGGCAGCTGTGATTATAAGTTGTACAATGAATAGTGAATTGTACAAAAATTGCCGTAGATAACTTGTATAGTGAACGGTGGATATAACTTCCCAGCCATCTTATCACCACTTTTATAGTAGTAGTGAAGTAGTGATATAACACAAGTTCGTAGATTCAAGCACTCGATCGAAGATAGAATTTGAACGATGGGAAAGTTGAACGATCCTCTTTCGATTCAAGCACCACTGGAAAAGAATTCACTAGACATCTGATGTGGCACTCGATTTACAACATCTTCCTTCATATATTTCTTCGACACAATTATTCTATCTTCCTTCATATATTTCTTTGATTTACCATTTAAGCTATTAGTGAAGCAGCACTTGCAAGTGGTACTCATCTTCCTTGATTCAAGGGGCTTATAAAGTGGCCAAAATCTGAGTCTGTTTTACTTTGTTATATTTCAATCTGAGTTAGTTTAGCACTGTCACCATTTGTAATTTGTGATGGTAAGCTCAATCTGACAAGAGGCTTAAAGATATTATCAGCAAGTTTAATCAATTTGAATTCACCTAAAGATGACCCAAATACAGGCATCCCATCACTGATCAATGTCAGCTTGAGCTAGTCATCTACTGTTGTTTAGAAATCAAGCATTGTGGACTTGTTAGCCTAAAATTTATCAGAAACCTTGTTAATTCAGCAATGTCACCATTTTTACTTTGTGAATGGTAATATATTACGAGTGAGTTCAATCATTTTGAATTCACCCAATGCTTTTGACAACGTTTACGGTTAAGTGCTATCTAACAATGAATCAAACACATGATCCCATCATCTACTGTTTAGAAATCAAGCATTGCAGACTTGCAATTTCAACACATAATGTTTGACCTATTGGACACAGCGTGTCTGTGTTGAAGGATATGTCATGTATTAGGTTGATAGGTCTCCCTATCCAACCTTCGGGTCATGATAGGAGGCTTGGATGCAGTCCATCTAATTTAGCTTCTCCTCAGAAACCTTGTTAGCCTCAAGTTTATCAAAAATCCTCAGAGTTATTGTATAATACAATACTATATGTTAAAAATAAAAGAAAATATGTTCACCAAAAAAAATCAAACTCAATCCTATTCATCATATAATTAGTCTGTCTAATGGCTAATAAAGTACTCCAACAATATTGTTAATAACGTTCCCAATCCATATCCTCCCATTGACTTCCTTAACATCACTTGCGTAGACCACTGGGAAGTCTGGTACCCCATTTCTACCATCTAACTCTTCCAAGATTTGTCCCACTGAATTGATTTTTGTAGGAAAACCTCTATCCCCTGATCCGAGTACTGAAGGGAATGTTGGTACTTGTGCGATCCAAAAGTTGGCGGCATAATCTCTATTGATGTTATCGGGACGACCTTCAAGGGTAAAAAGCAAGTCACTTTGATAGCATCTATTTTAGTCATATTTTAGGCATACATTTGCATATTAGTTTAGGTCATTTTTATGCATTTTTATCATATTTTATGCTTTATTTATTTTATTTTGTATTTTCGGAGTCTACACCTAGTTTTTATTCGTTTCAGGCATTTTGAGCAAATATTGAGGAAAATTAAGCTTTAATATGAAGCGGCGATCATATTGGATGGACCCGAGGAGCGAATGGCGGAAGTTGCTGAAGTTGAGGCTGTTTTGCGGAGTTAAATATATAATTGGGCATTGGGCTAGATTTTAATTAATTAATTTCCTAGGTCAAAATTGTAATTTTTAATAAAGTTCATTATATACTCCCGTATGTTTGGAGAAACCAGGAGTTCGGACTTTTGGAGTCTTGCGCCGTACAAGGCTTCAGCCGACTTCTATGGAGGTTTTAGTTTAGGTTTGGTTTTTCCTTGTTTTCGGTATACACTTTGGATCGAAGACGAAATTCCGGTTTGCATTCTATTTTATTTCAGCGATTTATTTTTGTCTATGATTTATTTCGTTGATTATCATATTATGCTTGCTTGAATCTTCGATCTAGGGTTTGGGTGATCCCGATGATAATTTGGTAGCGTTAAGATTGATATTCGTTTGTCTGTTGATTTGTGATTTAATCCTATTGCGCCAGCACTAATTGATGAAAATTGGTTAGAACTGATTTAGGGTTTGAAATCGAAAGACTAAAACCCTAAATTAGAATTTAGATGGTGAATTTAGGCCGAAAAGCTATTGGATCCATCGGAACCATAGGATTAAACCTGAAGTTTAGTTGATCGAAAGTGAAAGTAAGCTTCTTGAGGATTTATAGATTGTCATAGATAGTTTAGATGATTTTGATATTGATCGATACCGAAAGGCGACGTTGATATGATTATCGTCTAGAATTCTAAGAACTTAAAGGGTCTAAATTGGTTGCTTGAGTCCGAAAGGTGATTGTTAACCAATTTAGACACAGTCGCTTTGATTCCGAAAGGAGATTTGCGATTATCTTAGACAATCTACCTTCAACAAACTCAGATAAGGTGACACGAATATCAATATTAATCAACTAAAGCATCGTTGTGGTGATCCTTTACCCTAGATTGTCTCGTATCCACTGTTTACTACCTATTTTGTTTAGTTGTTCCTTTTAGTTGGTTACTTTCTCCATTTATATAAACATTTCTTCTCTCGTATTTTCTTGGCTTAGTTAAATCTGTCTGAAGTAGCAATCGATACCACATAGTCCTTGTGGATACGACACTCGATATACTACAACTGAACCCGTACACTTGCGGTGTAGGTTTTAGCCTATCACACTTCGGTGAGCTCTTGGACCCTTCAACCAGTAGTTGTAGATTCTGCCAATTGTCGTCTCGGAGATGAGTAGAAATTCATTATTACTCCCTAGTGCTACTCCATTAGGAAATGACAAGTTGTTAAGCAACACCTTCATTATTTGATCAATTGAATTGTATGTCATCACCCTCCCTTTGCGATCCCCGGTATTTATTAAGCTTTGAAACTCCCTGCAATAGATAAACTTAAACTTAGAAGTTTGACCCAATCAATCGAGAAATATAACCATAAAATCGAGAATTTTACCATCGTTCAAATTGTGTGCTTGAATCTATGAAATACATCACTCCACTTTCTGAATCAATGTCTAGTGAATTTATAAACTTAAACGGGGCTCCATCTACGGCATTGGCTACAGTAAAACCTTAACCACCTCCTAGGACAACTTCGACTAATCCATGGTATGCATCCGTAACATGTAGTGTACATGTTTTCGGGTGAAACTTAAGACCAAGAGGCCTTCCGCATAAACGTTCATAGGGTGAATTGTTGATTCCAATACACATCCTAGACCTAAATAGGATGGAAAAAACATTTATAAGTAATATTCACAAAGATAATAAGATCAAGAATACATATAACTGATAATTCTAAATAACCTTTGATTGCTTTTCTAAGAAATAAATAAATCATCCGTATAAGATATATAATCAAACTCAGAATGAAGAGAAACATAAATAACTTACCAAGTTGGCATTGTAGCATAATCAGACCAATGTCCTTGATCGATGTATTTGAGTATCCGTCCATCAGAAACCCCAACATAAGGTCCTTTTCCTTGGCAGTCAAATGCAAGGGTCTCCGGTCCCATCGCCCCAGGAGGGAGTGGGATAGGATAAAAACATCGGATTTCAATGCATGTTCGAAAAATAACGAGCAATAACACCAAAGCTAGATAACGCAACATTTGTTGATCAAAACAAAACAAAAACAAAAATTCATAAGATTTTAATTCATAGTTACCCAAATGAAAGCAATAGTACGTTAATTGATTTACAAAATAAATAAAAAAAGTAAGAAACGATTGAGTTTTGATAAAGAAAGAGGGCAAACTGTATGCATGATGAGATTTATAAGTCAACTCAAATAGTTAAAGACTAGTACAAAAACATAGTATAAACCTAACAGTAGGCAGAGATTGGCACATCAGTTAGCAATATACTCCTAACAGATTGAGTACGGGTAATAGGGTTTTGGGGTGAGAATAGAATTCTATTTTATATTTATTATAGATATAACAACACTCCTATCTTCTAATGTTTTCAATATAATAATTAATTAATAATTATAGTTGAATTTAATAATTAAGAATCATTTCACCGGAAAAAAAATTGAGAATGATTGATAATCTACTTAGAATCCTAACCAATTACAGATAAAAGTTATCAAAATAAGGTTTCTAAAACTAAATAATACGGAGAATTGTATAATTTATTTTTGGAGTCAAAGATAGAATATATAATACATGAGGATATAATTCATAGAAGATATACACAAGTTCATAGATTCAAGCACTCCAAGACAGAATTTGAACGATCCTCTTTCGATTGAGAATTCACTAGACATCGATCTGATGTTTGCAAGAGGTAGTCTCTTACTTGATTCAAACTCGCCCACAACATCTTAAGTTGATTATGTTGCAAGTTTTTCTAACATACTACTCATTTGCTAAAATCATTCAAATACTTGCAGATTCAACTAGATGATCATATAAAATAAAACCAAGAATCCCATGAGTTTTGATAAAGAAAAAGGGCAACGGTAGGCAGGAAAAGATTTCTAGGTCAACCCAAATAAATCAAGCACGAAATTCAGATGCATTACCGTAGGCGGAGATCGGACCAATTCAGATGCAATTACCGGAGGCGGAGATCGGAGTAATAGATTGAGAACGACCGGCTGCCCTATTTGTAATAGGGTTTTGGTGTTTGATGATAGATATTTTTTTACATAGATATAGTAAAATCTTCTAAGGAGATGAGTAGAAATTCATTATTACTCCCTAGTGCTACTCCATTAGGAAATGACAAGTTGTTAAGCAACACCTCCACTATTTGATCAATCGAATTGTATGTCATCACCCTCCCTGTGCGATCCCCGGTATTTATTAAGCTTTGAAACTCCCTGCAATAGATAAACTTAAACTTAGAAGTTTGACCTAATCAATCGAGAAATATAACCATAAAATCGAGAATTTTACCATCGTTCAAATTGTGTGCTTGAATCCATGAAATACATCATTCCACTTTCTGAATCAATGTCTAGTGAATTCATAAACTTAAACGGGGCTCCATCTGCGGCATTGGCTACAGTAAAACCTTGACCACCTCTTAGGGCAACTTCGACTAATCCATGGTATGCATCCGTAACATGTAGTGTACATGTTTTCGGGTGAAACTTAATACCAAGAGGCCTTCCACATAAAGGTTCATAGGGTGAATTGTTGATTCCAATACACATCCTAAATAACCTTTGATTGCTTTTCTAAGAAATAAATAAATCCTCCGTATAAGATATATAATCAAACTCATAATGAAGAGAAACATAAATAACTTACCAAGTTGGCATTGTAGCATATTCAGACCAATGTCCTTGATCGATGTATTTGAGTATCCGTCCATCGGAAACCCCAACATAAAGTCTTTTTCCTTGGCACTCAAATGCAAGGGTCTCCGGTCCCATCGCCCCAGGAGGGAGTGGGATAGTATAAAAACGTCGACTTTCAATGTATGTTGGAAAAATAACGAGCAATAACACCAAAGCTAGATAACGCAACATCTGTTGATCAAAACAAAACAAAATAAAAATTCATAAGATTTTAATTCATAATTACCCTAATGAAAGCAATTGTACGTTAATTGATTTACAAAATAAATAAAAAGTAAGAATCGATTGAGTTTTGATAAAGAAAGAAGGCAAACTGTATGCAGGATGAGATTTATAAGTTAACTCAAATAGTTAAAGACTAGTATAAAAACATAGTATAAACCTAACTGTAGGCAGAAATTGACACATCGGTGAGCAATATACTCCTAACAGATTGAGTACGAGTAATAGGGTTTTGGGGTGAGAATAGAATTATATTTTATATTTACACGATTTCCGTTGGGTTGCTATCCATGCATGTGAAATATTTTATTTCTTTCTTTCCCTTCCTTTTCATTTACCAACTAAGATATGTAGAATTTTTTTTTTTTTTTTCTATTCTACAGATGTCGTTGGACTTGCCTTATAGGCTTAGTGTAAATACGGAGTATTAAATTTCCATGACAACACTGAATAGGGATCTTTGAAATTTTTGTTGGAGATAATTGGATGCAGTGATTCACAATCCAACGGCTAAGGGGGGAATTTCATGGGGTTTTAGATTAATCCCATTGACTTAATTTGTTTTTATTTTTTGATTAGGTAAGAATTCAAGCTCGGACAAGTCTGAAGTTCGAGAGGTCAACGAATCGGCAGACGGGCAAGCTGTCAACATACAACATACTAAAAAAAACAAACTAGCACAGATGAAAGAAGAAAACCCAAACCACCCGAAGAAGTCGTCTTCCAGCAGCGGAGTCGAGGGAGATCTAGGACGAGCCACGAATGCCGAAAACACGGGAGAGCGCAACGACTCACACGGCGTCTCGACGCCGAGAAGGCGGAGAACAGTAACCCACCAACGGAAAGGGCGAACATGGGGAGGTGCGGATCACCGACGTTGCCCCCACCTAGATGAGGGATCTTCGGAGACCAGGAACACAACCACGATCCTCTCGATCATACAGGAAGCCCGATACTGCAACCCAACTCGGAACTAAACACCACCACACCATAGCAACAACCCGACGCCAAAAGAACGAACAAAAAGTGGGCCGACCAATAAGGGAAGATCAACCATCCAATGAAAATTTGTGTGCAGAGCTCCCAAGAACGCCGAGCGTTTGGGGAGAACAATTTTAATACGATTCTAATTTGGATATTCGAATACCTAGTGGGATTTATTCAACCCTCTCGGGATTTTGGTCAAGCCCAACACAAGTGGAATTTATATTTATATATCTACATAAAAGAGAATATGTAAATATATAATTTTTATTTATTTATTTATTGTTATTAAATTATTTATCGGGCTGAACCCCGGACCCAAGAAAAATACTTGGGCCCGAAGCACAGAGTATCGGGCCAGAAAAGCCACGGCCCATGGATAATCCCATTGGGACCAGACTCCAGAGCTTCGTTCAAGGGAAGTATAGCCCCTCACTGTAGCCGGAAAAGGGCCACAGTAAGTCTGTAACCAGGAAGGCGGAGCACCGCCCGAACCGATGTCGTCAGCCAGACGAAATGGAAGGGCAGAAAGACCCGGGGTGGGGAGAAGAAGGGTTGGGACCGAAAGATGGGAACCGGAGCACACGACCCCACCGACGGCGAAACCCAATCGGGGCGGCGGAGGGGATTTGGAGCGCAGTAGGGCAAGCGAAAGCAACAGGAGATAGCGAGACACCCCCACCACAAAGATCCCCAAACTAATTTGAAACCCCGAGAGGAGAAGTGATCCACCCACCCCGACAGGCAACGACGGAGGGGATGGGAAGGTGATTGGCAACGGCGGCCCGAGAAGGACACCGGATGTACTAATCCGCCTGAGGCGGAGCACTACGAGGCGGAATCCGAGGATGGAGGAGGTTAGAACCCGCTTAGCGGGATTTGGGACCCCAGACGGGGAGTTTGCCGACAATAGATGGTCGAAAGAGCAAACCGAAAACGGTGTCATCCCATTGACTTACAGTAATAATTTGCCGTCGGATTAAATGCCGGCGTATTATTATTACTCCGTGTTTTTATTTATTTATTTAAAAATGACATTTATTGTGTGCATTTTCTGGTCACCCCCAACAAGCACTTGAATTCCATTGCCTCTGTTGCTTCTTGTTGGCGACTTCCTTTTTATTATTCCTTTCCTCCCTTCTTACGGTTTTCCTGCCTTTGTTTTCACTCCTCTCCACTGCTGATCTCTGCTATTCAGTATTCACTTCCTTCCCATTTTTAGCCACATAACCCAAACTCCCAACAGTTACCCCATTTGCCCTTAACCCTTCCTTCCATTTCTTGATCTTCAGACCTTTCAAATGAAGCTTTTCAGTCCATCTTCAGTATGATTCCCAAATTCTTGATCTGGGTCTGTGTTGATTTCTGCCAAATCATCTGCATACTTGCTAGTTTCTCTTGCATTATCTTAAAGGTCAGCTCTTTCTTTCATTTGTATCTAATTTCAGAACTGATATGAACATGGTTTTCTGTTGATTTGCTCTGATTGTGTTGTCTTTTATGGAATTGGTTTGGTAGCTCTTACTTCTCGCTAGGGTACTAGATGATCTCGTGGGTATTGATCTTCATTACTTTGGATGGAGATTTGGTGTTGCTATTTGACTGTTTGCTTCTCCAGTTGTGGCTTGTGGGTTTTCATAAGAAATTGATCAATCAAAGATTGCATTTTTGTTGGCAAGCTAAGATCTTGCTTTAGTCAATCTTGCATGTTGTGAATCTTGTGATTGGCCTGAAGAAATGAAATCTATATGCTTTCTCAGTTTTGATTAGCTCCATTTTGCATCCTCTTTGACACTTTGCTAAAGGTATCTTTGTTTCGCTCAATGTGTTGATTGTTGATAAGGAGCTTATTACTGATAAGGATTCCCCATTGTGTTTCTTGTGCAGTTAATTTGAGATTTTTTTTTCATGTTTTTGTGTCATTGTTGCAGGGAGTTTAAGCTTCTGTTCGAGTTGCATTGGTAATTTGAGTTGTTTTGTCATAATAGTCATTAAGATTATGGGGAGGGGAAGAGGAAAGGGAAAGAAGCAGACTGTCATTGCTGTCAATGATGATCCTGGCCATGGCGAAGAGGAGAAGCTTCCTACGTCTAAGAGAAGAGGGAGGCCACAGAAGCCGCTGAAGGGCGAGGTGTTAGACAATGAAGAAGCCGAGAAGATAGAAGATGACAAGAACACCACAAGTTTAACCACGAGCAAAGATTCCACGGAAGCTGCCACTGATAAGGGAAGGAAAAGGAAAAGGGCAACACCTGCGAAACAAAATTCAGATCCTGTTAAGGAGGCGGAGAATAGCTCAGGGGGCAATCATAGCAGTGATTCCAATGGCAACTTCGTCAAGACTGTGGGGTTCAGACCAAATGGAAGCCGGAGGAAAAGCAAGCCTTGTCGAGCTGCTGAAGTTGGAGTTAAATGCAAATGACAATAGGGTGCCTGTCGAATTGCTCTTGTGTCTAGTCGCCCCTTTTTGTAGCAGCCAGATAACTGCTAGCTAGCAGGAGCAAGTTTTCATCGGCTAATAGTTATATGTCCTTTTTGTTACATGCCTGCATTTTCATCAGTAATGGATATAATGCTTGTTCTTAATGAAATTTCTTCCTAATGCTGATTTCCTCTCATCTTTGATTTTGGTATAAGCTAATGAAGCTCCTTTCTGTTATACTTATTATTTAGCATTTTCACATGATACTTCTGTTGCTTTCTTTCTTCTGCGACTCACATAGATACCTTACAAATTAAACACTTTTTATACAAGAATCACAAGTTACTTAACCAATTTCCATTTTTTGTAAGATGCTGTGTAAGTCAGATCTTGTTTGTGCATGCTGCAGGGTTAAGCTTCCGGGGATTGGCTCTCCAGGAAGACATTGTATGTACTTACGGATGACAGCTGAGAGTCTGTGATGGTCAATTGGTCATCATTCTAAGCTAGCTATCGAACAAGAGGTAAGCTACTGATGCTCTACTATTTGAGCAATATGTTGCCCAGATGATAACCCATCTGTTGGAAAACCATTGTTGTTTGTCCTTGTTTCAGTGCATTTGTGCGCTGTAGACGGCATTGGTTCTTATGTAAAGGTTGATTCCTGCACAGATACTTTATTCTGCTTGGTTTGGTGTTATGAACCCTTCTTTTCTTCGCTCTGATCACGAGCTGTTTCAGGTCCCTTGGCCAGCATACATGTCCTTCAGCTGTGTGGGTGAATGCAAAAGCGTCCTAGGTATGTTTGACCAACGATGTACCATTTGCCTTTGAGCTCACTCAAGCGATGTCTATGTTATTTGCTCGTTGTGGAAACCGCTTTTTGCCTCCTTGATTTCTGCTAGCAATGGCGCATTGGCGCGAGAAACTTGTTTATGGAATATATGTGTTTTTCTTGTAGAATGATTCTATTATGCCCTTCTGCTGAAGCATTGGCAATCCAAGAAAAGGAATTCGCTAAAGAACGTGTTATATGGCGAATCACCGAATGTTTTCCAGAGAACCTAAAAGCTGAAACTGCACACAAATTGGATTCCCACTTAGATGAAACTGCAAGTGCAAGACAGATTCCTGGGAACCATAACCAGACTAAAACATGTTATTACCATGACCAAACTTCAGGCTAGATGTTGTTGGATATGTCGAATCCAACACATCGCCACTAGATGGTTTTAGCTCGGGCTTAGCTTACTATCAGCCACACAAAGTGCGTTCGGACAACCATAGCAATCAATCCCAAAACACTAAATTTTGGATTTGAAAAATGTGAATTTGCCTCTTGGGATCTCAATTATTGAGAGCAATGGACTCAAATCTTTCATTTCTAGCAGACTTGAAAGATGTGAAGTTGGGGATGTAGATGACCAGGTGATGGATTTATGGCGCAGGTTTTGGATTTAGATGGCAAAAAAATACAAAAAAGAGGCAGAGAGTTTTGTTCTGCTACTCCATTCATGATGATTTCATTGAACACTGTCATGGAAGTCTGTCACCACTACACTAGAATACACAGTTTTTTTTCCCTCCATTTTCCCTCTTTATTTTTAGGGTGTTGTTAGATACACCGCGGTTGAAGGGTGAAATTTCATGAATTTTTTTTCCTTTTAAATTCATCATTTCAAATGATCATCACATATTTCACATTGTCAAAAAATGTGCGATGAATCTTCTGTAAATTAAAGGCAGGATTTTAAAATCCAAAATTGGGCCTACAAAAATCCATTACAAGCCCAACCTCGTTAGGCCCAAACAAGCCAAATAAAAAGAGGCATAACTGTACACCTTTGCAGTTAACCAAAAGAAATGCAAGAAAATCAAATGAAAGAGTACAGTTATGCAGTTATGCACTGCGTGGCCAAGGGGAGGGTAACTTCCCCTATTCCTCTATAAAGAGCTTGGCTACAGTTTCTTTTTCCTTTTCCTGTGACAGTTTCCTCTCGCTGTTTTCTCTCTCTCCTGGCATTTCCATTTCTGTCTGCAAGATTGAAGAAATCAACAAACACATCCCCTTCCTCCCAAAGCTTACCTGCAATCAACACACACAGACAAAAACAAACATCAGCAAACCTGTGTCCCTGTTGTAGAGAAGAAGGAATCAAGGTAGTTTCAATGGCTTCTAAAATCCTCCTATACAAAATGATATAGCTTTGTACAGTTATATTGTCTTAAGTATATGGTATGGATTTTGGAACCACAAAACTATCCCTAATCATGCTGAAATGCTGCTGAAATGGATTCTCGAGACCCCCCTGTGCAAAACTATATAGCTTTGTACAGCTATATCGTTTTAAGCATCTGGTATGGGTTTCAGAATCCCAAAATTGCCTCATACATAGGTGAAACTCTGGCGAAATTTTCACCCAAAATGATTTCCTACAAAAATCCTAATCGATCAAACAAATTGGAACTAAACCTGATCAGTAGGAGGCACTATGTATTCAAGAAAAGGAAATTGTCCATACTGACAAATGAAAAACATCAAATGAACTCCATATAAGACGTGAAACATAAACCGTCTTAAGTTGGAGATCATAAACTGTATGTTCAATCAAAAACTGCCCTAAATAAAAAATTGGAGGCCAAAAAGAAAATCAAAAAGGCTCACCAAATCAGTCCCATATTAAACTGGGCAAGCAAACCTTAAGAAATCAGTGGATCTCAAATTGTCGAAAGGAAGAGAAAGATGTTGGGCATACCTAATAAGAGAAGTTGATGCTGCAACGGAACCTCTCTGGCGCTTCCTCTTTCGGCCGTCCCAAACCGCACGCCCCAAGATGCTCAAATTGCAAATCCGGAAATCACAAATTGCAAAAGAAATTTAGTGAATCAGTTGAGCACCCAATTAGAAACGGGTGTGAGAGGAAATCCGAGATTCAGATGCACAAAATCACCTAAAGGTCAGATTGAACACCAAATCTAGGGTTGAAATTCGCAAACGAAAAGAAACCCTAAAACATACCGAGCGCGGAATGTCTTCGGTTTGTTCCGGACGGTGAAAGCTCGACCCGCTCCGCCCTTGCCTTAGCTCGACTCTCTCTGCCCTTCTGTCGCGTTTCAATTGCCCAAAGTAAAAACCTTGAAATTGTGAGGCAAGGTAACGCTGTTGTCGAAAAGCATAGAGGGAGTTGCTGTTGTTCGTCGTGAAAGGGATGAACAGATAGGGAAAATGTGTAGCTGGTGAAAGGACAAAGAAAGTGGGCTCAGCTAACCTTAAGAATTAATTGGGCTCAATTAATTGAAATGGGCTTATTAATCTTCAAAGTCTGAGGTTGGCATTAAAACAAAATGAAATAATGATGAGCTTAGCTTTAAAAGAAAAGAGGCAAAGTAAAAGCAAGCCATTATTTTCATTCGTACATGCCTTATAACTTATACCCCCTCCGTTAATTAAAACTTGACGTTTTACTATCCACGCACGCTTTTTGAGGTGTTAAAAACTATATAAAATATTAACTTTTTTAATATATTTTTTTAATAAGTTTATACTTGTTACTATTAAGTATGAATTTATGAAAACAAATTTTAAAAAAAGTTAATATTTCATATAGTTTTTATCATTCTAAAAAATCGTGCATGAATAGTAAACGACAAGTTTTAATTAACAGAGGGAGTAAGATTTTTGAGAGAAATATGTCTAATTGCAAAACTAACCCACTAAATTATAAGAATTATAATTGGCACAAATTAAGAATTCGAGTTTGATCAAAATATAAAATTAAGCTCGTTAAATATTCTTTGTTGATTAATTCTAGTGGGTCAATCTCAAACCGGCTTCAATAAAAACGGAGTCAAAACCTCAAATCGAGTTTCACCAAATATAAACTCGGTTCGGGTAGAACTACGTAAAGACTTGACACCGTAAAATCGGTTACGTAGGTAGCCCGATATTAAATCTCAAAAAATATATCGGGCACAGTCGTCGGTCTCTAAATTCACTTCTAAATGAATATGAGGTCAAACCCAATTAAATTAAAATGGTTTAAAAAAGAACTACATAAGATTTGATCCCGTTCAAACGGGTATGTAGGAAGCTTGACATAAAGCTACGAGCTCGTCAAGTTCAATCACGATCCTCAAATGATCAATTTTTTAAAACCAAATCAAACTTGGTTTAAAAAAGAACTACATAAGACTTGATCCCGTTCAAACGGGTATGTAGGAAGCTTGACATAAAGCTACAAGCTCGTCGAGTTCAATCCCGATCTTCAAACGATCAAACTTTTAAAACCAAATCAAGCTTGGGTTTCCGTTTAGAACTACGTATAGACTTGATACTCTTTTACGAGTTACGTAGGAAATTCGGTATAAAATTCTAAGTACGCCGAATTCAGTCACCGGTTACAAATTAAATCAAACGGTTTCAAAATAAAAGAACTACGTAAAGACTTGACGCCGTAAAAACGGCTACGTAGGTAACCCGATATTAAATCTCAAAATATGTCGGGTACAGTCGCTAATCCCTAAATTCACTTTCAAAATGAAAATGGGGTTAAAAATTAAATCTAAATTAAATACACATGATTTTCCGTGTAAGTGATAGCCGTTGAGTTGGGAAACCCTTCCGAGAAGGTGTGCTCAATTTATTCGGGTGATACACGAGAAAATCTCATGCATATGATAGTGTGATTTATGTTAGGGATACCCTTCCGAGAAGGTGGGTCCTAATACGATCCAATGATGCATGAAAACCTTAAAGGTGATAAAACACACCAACTAAACCACTCTGAACTACGTAAGGCTTGATTCTCTTCCAAGAGATACGTAGGCAACCCGCCAAAATTCGGGTGCAACCCAAATCACCCAAACCATTTAAATCTTGGTGTCGATACGACTTCGAATCAAGAGGATAACCAAAAGGGGTCGAACTCAAATATTAAAAATTAAATAAAATGTGTTGTACGATTATATCGCGCATTTTTGTCCAACAACCGCAAATCCTCTTCTTTAATTGCACGTTCATTTCAACGTGCAAGTCTTTTTAATTAATTAACACTCTTTTCTAATATTAACCCACTTCAACCTTGCACGTCGAAAACGACGTGCAAGATTTGTGGTATATTTATCCGAACCGCTTTTTAACTCATTCGATAAGGATTTCACATCCCCTTTATTCGAATCTTTCTCTAGGTGTTAAATGCACCTTGTCTTAAATCCGTTTAATTCTTCACGTATTTAATAATCATTATAAATTTTTTGAAAAATAATACAAATAGATTATAGATTCATTCCGTTTGTTACGAACAGTCAGATAGATCCATGATCCGTTCATGTTTTTTTTTTAAAATACAATTTTGCTTCCTTTTAAAAAAAATTGTAAACAAATCTACATCTGTTATACCAAATTGCACAGATTTAGGATTCATGTGTTATTATTGAAAATTCTTACTGCATATAACAAAATGGGTGCATATAACAAAATCTATAAGTAACTCATCCTAATGACTTTTCAATAAATATAAATTTCCTGTCATGGCACATTGTACCTTACCTAAACATCTTTCAATTTATAGTGTTATAATTAGGGTGATGAGTTGCACACCCAAAACACATTCAAGATTTGCATGAGAATGGCACATCGAAATCATGCGCATTTTGGATGCGTGTGAGGAATTATGCAATAAAAGAAGAAGTTATAAACATGGCAGAATCGAGCTAATAAATGGGGCCAACACACCATAGACACATGTGATGTGGATCAAACCAGCACAAAAATAGTGTAGCCTGAACCAACATCGCAAGAATACGAGATCAATTCCAGTATACGAGTATCGATCACGGGGATTATATATGTATCAATCGTTATCTAGAACTAATAAGCTAAGCCAAGAGAGAGGGATATGATTTTCAACTAAACTAAGAAAAACAAGCAAAACTTATGAAGACAATATATGTGAGAAGTAATTCCAGGGTTAAGGATTCCCACGACAATACCACAAAGAATTCAACCCGATGTTCACTCGAACTTCATCTTCTTAATATGTCAAATTGAAGGTAAATTATCTAAAGTCAGCACTACTCGGTTGCCGCATGTTGTAGTGATTGTGTCTTAATAGTTAAATCTAGACCCCTTAAGTTCAGTATAGATCATAGGAGAAAATCAATTAGCCTTTCGTTGTCGCACTCTGCCTAACTGATTCAAACATAAGAATCTACGATAATTTATTGATCCTCAAGAGTCCTCAACAATCGTTTAAATGTCACAATAACAATTATTGATTCCTCAAGTTTAATCCTAAGTTTCCAATGGACAGAATCCCCCTTTTGGGTTCATGAATTCCATCCAAGTATCCAATTTCAATTCACAGCAGTAGCACCTTGAATCTAAAAAGGATTCTAATCGATTGACATCAATTAGGTTAGGCAACTAGGATCAAATCAATTATAAAATTCAGACTAAGTTCAACTAAACATTGAAATCAAACGATTCGTGACATTATCGGGTTCACCCTAACCTAGAACTGAGAATTTATCAAAACATAATATAGAAAGCAATGGAATAAATTAAAGACATGCTTAAAATAAGATGCAAACCATAAATTTTTGTCTTCGATCCAATGTCTAATACCAAAAACAAAGAGGAAACCCCAAACTCACAAACAGTTAGCCGAAGCCTTGGTGTGGCATTTCCAAACTCCAAAACCCCCCGTGTTCTTTCACATACGCTTAGAAACTTCAGCCATAGGTAATTTAGCTCCTCGAGTTCAATCTAATATCATCGTCGCTCCATATTAAAGCTTGAATTTCCACAATATCATTTTCAAAGTGCCCGTAATTAATAAAAACCCGGTATACACTCCGGAAATGCAAAATAAACTAAATAAAATATAAAATATGATAAATATGCATGAAAATGTCATAAACTAATATGCAAATGCAACCATAAAATAAGTCTAAAATAGATATTATCAGCGTGTTAATCCCTTTTTTTTAATGGAACTAGTCGTTGTAACGGCTAGTTGAAATACTGCACACGCATCCTAGATGTGTGTATAGTCCATTAACTAGTCATTGCAACGACTAGTTCCACACAATGCTATATAAGGAATTCAACATGTTAACATTGTTGATTCTGGGACCGGAGTCTCTAGGAAAGTGTTTTAGTGTGTTCATGGAGCATTTGATCTATGAGCTTCGGCATTTATAGGAACTGGAGTATATACTGTTGATCGATACTCGATGTCGACTTTCACAATGAGAACAATAGTTTTGTGGATTGTATGCGACTTTCCTGGTTTGTGGATGTTGGCTGGAGCTGCGACGAAGGGGTATAAAACCTGCCCCATATGCTTGGATGGTACTGCTGCAACGCATGAACATGGGAAAATGGTTACACAAATCACCCTTGGCGAATCGATGGTATGGCATTCAATGGAAGAGAGGAACACTGAACACATCCTATTCTTGGAGCGGGGAGCAAATTCTTACACAAATCGATAGGTACGAGATCCCCGCTCTTACTTTCTTCATACATTTCAATTTTGTCTATCTCAGTATGTTTCCATCTGTTTCAACAAGATCAACTTCCCCATACTCAGCTCGCACCATGCTTTGTAGGACAATGCGACTAACAGAAATGTGTTGGACCAACAAATGTGAGTTATGGAGATTGCCATATTGGCCTTCCATCTGTTTCAACATGGTTGTTTTCGTATGTGTATGACATGGTTGTTTTATTGGCTTGACAGGGTTTTTTTTGTGTAATTGTCCATTTACTTAACGTAAACAAGGGATACTAGCACATGCAAAGTACTTAATTCAAAAAGTTGCATAGCTTCAGGCGGCGGACTTATATTATTTCCACCGACTAAACCTATTTTAGCCGACGAACTTACATCATCTAGTTGTCTGAAATCAACTAGAGCTAGCCTTACACTAGAGATGTTTAGGAGACAGACTTATTACTATTTCGTTGCTTAACGAAAATTCTAGTTTCCCTCGTAAATTTCACATGAAATTCGAATTTCGCTCGAATTTTGATTTCCCACTCACTCGACGGATTTAATTAACAATATGGTTGCCTGAATTAAATACCAAATTTCCCTCTTTAATTTCATCAAAAATTGAATTTCCGCCAAATTGTTAGCCAACGACCTTACTTCTGTTTGTCCATTGCCCGAACGAGGTTTCTAAATATCAGAATCCTCTCTTACCCTTAGCCCCAAATCACTTCTAGCACGACCCTTAGCCAGCCTTCTCTCGAATCTCTCTCAGTATCCTCCCTCTCTTCCATTCTCCTCCCTCCTCCGACCTCCCCTTTATCAGTATTCCCTCTTTTTCGCCCCCGAAAACCCTAATCCCCAAATGATCACATCCATGCCTCCAAAAATCACGCCTTGTGCAGACTCACCTGAAGGGGAAGAAGAGGCCCTCCTCGTCTTCTCCGACCCCGACTCCTCCACCACTGCAACGACCCTCGGTCTCAGCGGATTCAACACCTCCGGCATCAGCGCCTCTGGCCCCGATTCCTCCACCACTACAACTAGAGGATCGGACTCCCACTCCCAATCCTTCTGCACCGACTCCCTCTTTCACTCCCTCTCGAAACCCAAAGCCACCACCTCGATCTCCTCTGTTTGTCCAATGGCAACCCTGGGCCATCCACGACTGTCGTCGGCGCTAACCCAGTACTTGGATCGTCAACTGATCGGGCGCTCGCTCCATTCTTTGTCGCGGTGAGCATCTCTTCTTCCTCTCTCTCCCTCTATAAGATCGATTAGGATTAGGGTTTCAATTAATTTTCGATTTCAATTACTTTAACGTTAGGGTTTTTAGAGTTAGGGATTCAGTTACTTTAGGATTGAATTTTAGTGTTAAGATGATTAAAAGAGAATGCAATTGAATTGTTCTTAGAACACAGAATTTTGGTAGAATACTTGAAAAGTTTATGAATTAAAAGAGAATGGAATTGAAATGTTCTTACAAGTAAGATGCAAGTGTAGGAATTGATACCCAATTGTGGTTGAATTGTAGGTAAGTATCGTTGCGTGAAAAGTCACAAAACACCACTCATGAAGAAGGCAGTGAAGAAGAAGTTGAAGATTGAATGGTCCACAAGGAGCCTGGCCAGAAGGAGTTGTATGGCACCTTCATCCGAGACATTGGGTGTGCTTGTCAAGGACAAAGTTGGACAAGTTGTTTGTGGATTGAGTATTTTCTAGCAGTTTTGGGATATGTGGATTGTGTATGGAAGCTGGACAAGTTGTTTGTGGATTGGGTATTTTCTGGCAATTTTGGCATTTGAGGATTGTGTCGAATGAATTGTGGATTGTTATATAGCCGGTTTTGGATTGTGTGTTTGTGTTGAATTTATGCTTATGATTTGAACAAGGGCACAAAATGTGATTTTGGTATAATTGAACAAGGGCCACCGACCATTTCAAATTTTATTTTATGTAGAAATCAAACGAATTCAACCGACAAACAAAAACAAAATACATCGTGGCTTTAATTTAAAAAAAAAACTTAAAGGCGATTGACATAGTTTAAATTCCAGTCGTCGGAATACTCCAACGACGAGCATATGATGTTTCCCACAACTTTCAACTTTACTCAGGCGACGAATTTACTGTAATCACCGTCTCCTGAACACATTGAGGCAACGAAGACCATAGGGTAGGTTTGTCGCCTAGATTCTTTTCTTGTTATAAATTCTATAAACAGATTCTGACGACGAATTTATGAAACAATGTATCGCTTGAGTGCTAATAGGCGGGCTTGGTTGGCCCTTGAAGTCTGAGAAGGTTATGAGCCGACGGACAATTTTCCGTCGCCTAAATAGTCACCATCGACGAACATACTGATGTTCGCCGACTGAATATTCAAGGGATGAAAATTTCCGGATGACAGCTCAGGCGTCGAACATTCGTATGTCAGGTGGCGAAAACACCATTTGATGCGACGATATAGGTCCATCGCTTGAATATCAATCTGGCATAGTGAATTTTAAAAGTTGGTATTATTTTGAGTCATTTTTTCTAAAATTAAAGTACTATTTCAATATCAAAATATATGCTTTGTGTGTGACAAATCAGTAATCAATCGTCATTATTGTGCACCTTTAGTTAATATTGGTACGTACGTACGTACGTGGCAGAGTCATATATATATGCTACTCCGTATAGTTATTAGTTGTATATATTAAAGTGTTGTGTTCGAATCAATTCAAGAGGTACGTACTACTGAAATACTAACGCGATCATATATTGTTAGTACGTAACTCTTCAAGAGGTATATACTATATATATATATATACACACTACTGAAAACCGTACATATACATGGGTCGACATTGCATATGCACAACTATTACGGAGTATAATATAGGCTATAGAGAGTAATCATATAATTTTTTTTTTTTTGGTGGGCAGTAATCATATAATTAAAGAAGCACGTAAGTTATATATATATATATATATATATATATATATATATATATATATATATATATATATATATATATATATATATAGGAGGATTCAAGTGAGAAATAATTAATCCGGTAAGAAGGAAATAAGTAATTTGATTGGTTATAATAAAAACAGCCTCACGCGCTCTCTTTCTTCCTCCAAATTCGACCTCTGTTCACTTCATGTAGAAGCAATTTGATTGCCCACTCCACGCTCCTTCGACTGATTTGGGAAGGAATTCTTAGCCCTTCAGATCCGATAGAGCAAAAGTAATTCCCTAACAGATCCAGGGGCAAGATCGTCATTTATGAGGTGACCTAATCAAACTCTAATTCAGATTATATATAAGTGTGATTTTCTAGGATTTAGGGGGGTTTTCTCAATCAACCAATACAATCCTGACTTGAGCGTCGGAGGCTCTTCGGGGAGCAAACCCTGCCTCTTTCCACTACAAAAAAAATTGAATTCGCCACGCCAGCTAGCTTCGGCAGTAGCTACGGCAGGCGTTGCAACCGGAGAGAAATCAGGACATTAGCAACGGGGTGAATCTGCCGTCGCTACGTACCAAAAAAGAAAAAATAGAATTTTAAGCCCTTTTTTTTTTTTGGGTCCAATTTAAGCCCAAAACCTCAGAGTCTCACACCACACCACCAGTCCGACACTCTCTCTCCCTTTGTGTTCTCTCCAAACCCTAACCAGTCGATCGAGTTCAGTCGGCAACTCTTCCGGTCGGCGGCAAACGGTGTTCTTCCGGTCGGCAGCAGCGGCAGCGACAACTCTCGTTCTCCCCAATTTTGCTTCTAGGGAACGTAGTGCCGGATTTTGGTCGCTTAGGGCGCTCGACTCCGCTTTTCGTACCTCATCGAAATCCGGCGATTAGGGCTCCAAATGCTTGACTCTTTTGATAAGAGAGTTCGACTTCTCTCTTTGAAGGTTCGTTCTCTCTTCCTGATTTCTTAATCTCTATTACTAAGTATAATGTTAGATTTATATCTTTCGGAGCCCTAAGAGGGAAGGAACTGAAGCATACTTCCTAATTTCTCTCTTCCTGGGTTGGATATCTAGAGCACACTTTCTGGGTCTAAATTCGGCGATTAGGGCTCAGTTGCTTCGCTTGAGTTCGAATTCTCTCTTTGAAGGTTGGTTCTCTCTTCCTGATTTCTTAATTTCTACAAACTCTGAAGGCTGCTGGATTTAAATGTTAGAAATCAGAATGGTTATTGATTTATTGTCTTAGTGTTGGGGTAGGGTGGAGTGGGGATGTGGGAGCAAAAATGAGTTTATACTTGCATAGGTAAATTGGTATTCTAGATTCCTAGTATTGGTTTGGTTGGTTTTGGAGAACACCGAATGAAGTACCAATAATGTTACATGAAATTTTGAGATGATCTCAAGATGATCTTACTTGGATATTGTGAGTTTGGTGAACTTTTTGTCTTTATTGGCATAATAATGCCAGCTTCCTTTTATGATCATATTATTTGGTGGCTGATTGTTATAAGTTGTATGCTATTCCATCTTATCAACCGGAACATGTTATATTTAAACTAGCTGGCATATTTTGGGTCCAAACTTGATATCAGTACTGAGATATGATCCTTATTCTCTAAAAAAAATCTTTTAAATTGATCTCTGACACAGATCAGGTGATGCCCCATCACCGGAACCTTTGAGATTGAGTAGAAGAAGAAGAAGAAGCATTAGCATGTCCACAACCGTGGGAAGGGGTTATATTCACATTCTCGTCTATTTTACTCTTTCTTATTCACCTTGATGTATTTGTGGTGCTAGTGATAGTTTGAAAGTAAGGCAACACATTCATTTTAGAGTCTGCTCAAAGGAAAGTTGGTGCTATTTGAGTCAAAACAAAATTCTTAACCTGTTTAGAGTTCCATGCTTGTTTTTTTTTAAGTCCATAATATTTTGAGTGGAGCATGTTCTTATTAGTGGGACTATGTTGTTGAATAAAGCAACTGAAATGAAAATGAATGGCGAGGACTGATATATATGGCTTATGAGAATGTGTTTTTTTTTCCATTTCATTATCCTTGTGCATTGATACAGTTTGTCCCATGCATTGCCATTCCACTAATGGCTATTTGATGCCTCCTATGTATACACATTCTTCCTTTTGGCTCTGAGCTGCAAGTCGGTTGCTTGAATAGAACTAAATAATTCTTTTCCAATCCATTAAATTATTTCCACTGATTGACTGTTGACATAGCTTTGCTAATCGTTTTTTCAGCATTTTATCTGCTGGCAAAGATAGAAGAGGCAGCAGATAAACCAATCTATAACTTCACTCATTATATTGTCAGCAACTTAAGGAATTTTATCTGCTGGCAAAGATAGAACAAGACTTAAGGAATTTTTCTCCTTTTCTGGTGAAATAGAATATGTTGAGATGCACAGGTTGGTTTTGTTTGTGCCTTGTACTTGCCTATCAGATTCTGTTATCTCATTATTGAACTAAACTCGTTATGCAGCCTTGTAAAGGGATAATAAGCTTATTAAGCTTCTCAAATATGGCTGAGAATTGATCATAAGATAGGTACATTTGATCTTCTTCCTCTTTTTTTTCCCCTTTAATTGCCCCAATATGAGAAGCCCTTGTTCATGAATCTGGAAGCTAGATAAGCTAACTCTTTCATTAACAGCCTCTGTTGAGTCGAGTGCTTTGTGAATTGCATTTTGCTGATCTAAATTTATGAATTGGTCTAAGAGTTTGTTACCCCACCATGAGATTTTATTGGGAGCATTTATGTTAGCTTAAACTGCAGATTAATCAAGTTCCCCTAAGCGAATGCTTTACTATATATAAATGCTTCAAAACTAGGGGAATAAAATTCTTACCTCCAAAATATTCAGTTCATAGCACCAACATTCTACCATTATTAAGCTTGGAAAGTATGTTTTTTGCACAAGTCATCACTCATCATTTGATTAATTTCTTTTATTGGCCATGGTGGATCTGGAACATCTGAACTTTGTAGCACTCATCACTACTTGCTTTAAGCTTTGATGATGGATGGAAAAAAAAAACTAAAGTGCAATTGAATCCACTAGAGTATGCCATTATACATGCAGAGCAAGTTATAGGAACCAAGTGAAGGCTGCCACTTACATGTGCTTTAACCTTAATAAGTCCATGGCCTTTGAGTCACGTGATCCTTTCCATATTCGTCGGGTACATTAAACTATTTTTTTTTAGTTATGGTAGTGCTCGTTTATTGCTGCTGTATGTTTTGTTCTTAGTTGCACATATAAATCTTACTTGTATTTGCATAAAAGGTTGGCATTTTAAAATATCTCAATTAGCTAGCTATATGATATAATTAATAGTTTACCTGATCAAATCCTAGTACAAAGGCAGGGATTTTAATGTGTTACTTACCAATAGGGAAAAAAGAGTAAGAAATTTGAAATGGGAAATTTTATTTTTACCATTTGAGATCAAATTTTATTTAATCAACGAAAACCCGTGCAAGCACGGGCTCTCAGTATTTAATTTAATCCTCTGATTTTTGAGTCGGAGTTATACGATTTCATTGATACAACTACGAATACCAAGCTCTAATTAATATAGTTGCATCAATCTACTTCATATCAGTTTGATACAAACCTTAATGATTAATTTCATTAGTTTAGTTATTACGTAGTATCTTATTTTCTAGCAATTTCTACTTTAAGGTCTTTACTTTCAAATTGCCACTTCCTATGCTTTTTCGCATTTCCCCCACTTTCTCCATGCTATTTTCCATGATGCTGAATTTTATTCATTAAGGGTTTTCTTAGGATTAAGGTACGCTATTTGCTTTTCATTTTAAAAAGGAGGTTGCTGAAAGTATTGAGACAAAATTAAATTGAATTAAATACAACTGTGGAATCCTCACAAATTGGCTGATTTGTGGGATACTCGAAGAATGATAGCCTTTTGAACGATGGGCTAATACCACTTATACTTATGAAATGAAGTGATTTCATTAACTAATAAACAACCTTGTTTTGATATTGGTTAGATTAAATTCTGTGTGTCTGTCATAGTTGCTAGTCATTCACAAATTGCTTTGTGAGATAGGTTGACTGGTTGCCTTTATATTCTTTGTGTTTGTTTCTTTTATATTAAACTTTTCATATTGCTTAAGCATAATCTAACCATAGGTTTATCCTATGCTTCAGAAATTAAAATGTTTTTGTTGGCAGGTAAAGTAGAAGTTTTTAGACAACATTCATTAATTAGTGAATGTTGTCTTTTTTGTCTTATTCCCCTATTTCTTGTATGTGATTTCATCTTTGGCAGAGATATTCGTGTGAGAAAATCTTTTTTTTTTCCAGTTAAGAATGCCTAAATTACTCAGCTTTTCTGTCAATTTTTTTCCAATAAGAATGCCTACATTGGTCTTGATGTCTCTTTCTTACTTGGATGTTCCTGAACATACTTCTCCAGGTATTTTATTGTTGTAGCCAGGTAGATATCTCCTTTATCATCATTACCTTTACAACAATCAACCTTGCTTATCAATGTGTTCATGGTTTATATTTATATTTAGTTTCCTTGTATATCTAATCTTTTTTTTTTTGCAAAAGATCTTACCGTGTTCTTTACTTTACACTTTTTCAGATTGGTTCTAGAAGAGAGGCTGTAAGGAGACACTTCAGGATGGGCAACTATGTGCATTTGAGCTTCTGGCTGCTGTAGTTGGAAAGTTGCGTCAAGAGAGTGATAGCTCATCTGCTTCGAGCAATGCTGTTGCAGTAGTTGGGTAATCACTGCATTAGTGGTGAATTTAGAATAGATTATCTTAATGGGGTCTCATTCTCTAGTAGATTAGCTTAATTGTATAGTACATTTACATTGTTACTGTTCAGCTGCTAGAGCTGCTAGAGTAACGTATTTAGAATAGAATTTGTGGTGTATTATTTTTTTTTTAAATATGGGACTTTTTAGCCCGGGTCGGAAGAATCCGGGCTAAAATGTAGTGTTTTTTTTTTATTTCCCAGAAATCATTTAGCAACGGCAACTTGCCGTGGCTAGCACTTTAGCCACGGCTATAGCCGTCGCTAATCTCTTTTGCCACCCCATGTTTCCCCACGGCTTGTTTCCCGTGGCTACCGTCGTGGCTAATACTCTTTGGCCACGACAAATGGACTTTTAGCCACGGCAAATAGTCGTTGCTAATATCTTTTTTTTTGTAGTGTTGTCTTCTAATCTATGCAGGAAGATCGATCGACACGGACAAGGATCGAGATGCAGATTTGATGTATTACATTTGGCGCCGTCTGTGGGAATCCGATCAAAAAGCACCCAAATCGGAGCCCCAATGAACAAGGTTGGTGGCCATGAACGTCGGGCTCACTGCGGAGCTTCGCCCAAGGCGCAGGCGCAGGCGCACACCAGACCACCACCGTTCCTTGCTTGGTTCACAATCCGAGCCTCCATCTCGAGATCGTCGTCTCGGTACATGGAAGGTGACTCGACATCGCCGAGGTCGGCGCATACGCAACACAGAGCTCTTCGACGGGTGACAGGCCTAAAGTCGTTATGCCAAATCAAAGTAAATTCCTAAGATGCAAACTATAACAAGTATAGTAGGTAAGTTAGGGTCGAACCCACAGGGAAACATAATCAATTGTAAGAGCAAGTATTATTACCCAAAAGTAACCAATTCAAGGGGGAGTTTTGTGTGTAAGCGATAGTGACAGAACAAGTTGCAATAAGAGGTTGCGAATATATGATGGAAAAGTATCACACCAGGTAATTATCCGCACAACAATTGAGATGGTTCATCATCGCATTCTATGAATCTCACGTTCTAATGTCCAGTAATTGTTCTCAATTCAGATCGTGTAATAGCTTTTAGTCCTACCAATCCTAAAAGCACTTATCACCAAATTACAAGGGAAAACCTTCACCGAATAATAAAGCGATAGCATTCAAACATGAATTATAATGAGATACAAGCGATTCTAACAACCCGTTAAAATAGCCTGTAATCGAATCTCCTTCACAATCTACCACAAGCAACCTGCGTATGACGATTGTGTTTGCTACAATGAATCTACAACCCCAAACCTGGAATTGGAAACCCTAGCAATATGACTAGTATCGATAAACCTAGGTGATCAATCCAGATTAACCAATAATAAGCAATCAATCAATAAGCTCAGGAGATCGAAACAATTAACAAAGGACGAACAAGAGTAGAATACTCACAACCAAATCAATCGAAGGCTTCAAAGAACCAAGTGTAACAAAGGAGAGTTAGTTCTCCATAGGGTTTGTGAGATGAAGAAAGGAAAATTACGTCTCTGGAAAATAACCTCCTAAAATCTACTGCTGCCTTCTCGGCAATAATATAAACTAATTAAAAGGGTTTAACATCCCGTAAAAATATAATATTAAAAACTAATAAGATAGGGAAAATCGGATAAGAATCCGTCTTCAGGGACTGGCGCGGGCGCGTCATGTAGCAGCGCGGGCGTGTCAGACTTCGTCTTGCTACTTCTACATGCTGTAACGACGCAGGCACTTCCTCCTAGCAGCGTGGGCGCGCCAGTAGCAGCGCGGCCGCGCCAAGCTCACCAGCTGCTTCCGAACTTCTTCACTTCAACTCTTCTGTAACTTGCATGATCCTATGATTTCTTCAACTTCTTCAACAGGTTCCGAATCACCAAGTTCATACAAATATATCTCACAATGACATGTAAATGATGACAAAAACTACTAAATGCGCTATAGAATATATCGCATATCAACGGGCCATCATCCCTTCACCGTGCCGGCCACATCGTCGTCGCTGCAACCCGCAAGGACTCCTCGTCGGGTTCGATTCGTCCATGCCTTCGAACCCTCTCTCTATCCCTGTCCCAGCACTGCCACCGGCTTCGGACCACCGTCGCTCCTAGCCCGGTTCACAAGAGATCTCCCAGAGAAGGAAGTGTAGAGAATAAAGCAGATCTGGTGATCTCCTCAACGACGATTCCGACATCGAAAATTCGCCCATCCTCCACAACTCCCGTCTCCGTCTCATCATCGGCGCTGCAGGATATCCATCGCCGAGCATCTCGTTTCAGCATCGAAAGCACTACCGGTCGTCGACCTTGGTTGTCGTTTCCACTGGCTAAAGCCGACCCTCGAGCGAACCGTCGAGCCCAGCGGGCTAGACCGCGTCTGAGCCGTGGGTCGCACCACCGCATCACGCCGAAAGCACACCCCGATCCGTCGCTAAGGATCCTTCGCCGCCGTAGAAATCGGGTCCAGAGGCGGGACGGTGACCGAGGATGCGGCTTCGAGATCAGCCCTCGCCCACCATTGATGCCCGCCATTGAAGTGGCAATGGAGTGGTCGGCCTTCGGATCTGGAGAGAAGACTCGAAGTTGGCCTTGAAATCCAGCGCCGCCGCCGCTCTCTCCCAACCCTGTGAGGAAGAAGACGTTACTTTGCAAATTGCAGTTAATTGCAAAGTAATTAAGCCGAAGGCGTTACTTTGCAAATTAGGCTTAATTACAAAATCAGCCCAGGGTTCTTGGAAATTACAGCTCAGCCCACGCACTTAATACAATTGCGGAAAAGGGCCTAACTTTCATAAGGCAGAATTTCTCACATGGAAATGCAACGTATCGTGCCCCGCCGGTCAAGCATACGAGACCCAAAAGCTAAGTCCTCTATGTCCTATTTTTTATGCAAAGTTTACTATTTAGTTAATCATATTACATGGTTAATTGCATCAGTTATATATAATTTATTGAAATGCTTATATGTGCATCTATATATCAAAGCAAAAGAAAAAAGAAAAGGAAAAATCAAATGATCGCCACTCATGGCCAACGGTTCGCCACTCATGACCAACTGATCGCCAATCAAGGCCAATAGAACGCCAATCAAGGCCAATAGAACGCCACTCAAGGCCAAATGATCGCCAATCATGGCCAACGGATCGCCACTCATGGCCAACTGATCGCCAATCAATGCCAATAGAACGCTAATCAAGGCCAATAGAACGCCACTCAAGGCCAAGTGATCGCCAATTACGGCCAAAGAATCGTCACTTACGACCACTTAAAGCCAATTTTAAGCCATAATAACCGGCACAAGTCGAAATCAAGCAATAAGAATTTCATTTAAAGCAGAATGCTCAATCTCAATGAAAACAATCAGCTTGTCAATCATAAGTAAAATTCAAGTTATAATATCATCATTTGACATTGTTTCTCCTATATGGAAAAAAGTTCATTTAATCATTTTGAGTAGTAATTTTCAGTTGATCAGTTAATAACGCACCAACTGCATTATATTGTGTTATTCGGTTGAGAATGCTAAAGCTTGCAGGATACAAAGAAGACAAGGGGCAAGCATTACTAGTGATCTTTGATCATAACAAGGGAAGAATATCAAATTATTCGTCTTCCGTTATCACTAGATCGTGATAAGGAAACCCGAGGGGCAATTGATAGAGCAAAAGTAATTCCCTAACAGATCCAGGGGCAAGATCGTCATTTACGAGGTGACCTAATCAAACCCTAATTCAGATTATATATAAGTGTGATTTTCTAGGGTTTAGGGGGGTTTTCTCAATCAACCAATACAATCCTGACTTGAGCGTCGGAGGCTCTTCGGGGAGAAAACCCCGCCTCTTTCTCTTCTAATCTATGCAGGAAGATCGATCGACACGGACAAGGATCGAGATGCAGATTTGATGTATTACAAGATCTTTCTCGGAAATACGACGTGGAATACCCGAGTAAGCATAGAAGCTAAACCTACTCTCACCAGAAAGCTCAAAGGTTCACAGACAGTACAAGGAAAATGAACAATAAGTACTAGTAGTTTCCACCATCTCAACAATCAGCACAAAAGACAATCAAAATAGGAAATGAGACTTACAATCATATCTCAACCATCTACACCTTATAGCTCCCAGTGGCCTACCCGAAAACCTCCTTATCACTCCACTTCTTATGTCGCCTTCGCCAAGAGATCAATCCTAAACACTCAAAGTAAATGCTCATCTTGCCAAGGCGCCCTTTCGGGTTTTCACCAAGCCACTCATTTTTTTTCCAAAGATGGTACTCACATAAACATTCTCACTTCCCTTAAGTCTCATATTGCCAAAGCCTAAGGCTCGCCAGACTACCTGCTTTTTGCCTGAGTCGCCCTTTCGGGTTTTCAACTCATCCCAGGATTTTGATTGCTTTTTTTTTTTTTTTTTTTTAACATACTCACGTGCAGAATCTGTACACAAATAATGCGGAAATGAAATATGTACAAGATATGTAAGTCCTTTCCCTCCCCCATACTTGAATGAAGCATTGTCCTCAATGTGAAAGAAGACAGAAATAAGTAGGGAGAAAGGAAAACAGAAGGACTCACGGAGGGGGTGGATAGTGGCGAGAGTAATCCTCTCGCATGCGGCGAAGCTCTTCCCTCATACCTCTGAACTCGCCAAAGCCTTCTAGGATGTCGGCCTGCTGGTGGAGAATCTGGTTCTGCACTGCCGTCAAACTTCCTACTTCTTGGCGCAGATGACCAATTTGGTCAACCAGGTAGCCCCACTGGTGAGGCTGCTGATGAGCATCCTGAAAAGCTTGTGGGGGCCAAGGGGCCCACTGATGTGAATCCTGCTGGCTCTGATATGTCGGGTGAGAATCCCACCCGTGAGAAGGGGTATGATAAGCAGGCATCTCCTGCTGTGGGTTCTGTGCGAAACCCTGCGTATCTGTCTGAACAAAAGCCTGCAGAGCCACAAGCGCTTCCTCAACTATGGCAGCTCCAGCTGTGCCACTACTGCTACCCACCTCTAGGCGACGCTGTCTACCCAGAACTGACGTCGGAAAATAATCAGCCTCAATATACCAATCAGTCCAAGTCTCAAACTAAGGAAGGGGCTTAGGGAGCCTGAACTGATGCTCTTTCTTCTTGCCTGTACACCAAATGGCTCCCCCATCCGGTGCAGTGTCAAGCATCAAACACCTTCGCAGATACTCCTCTGTGTAGGTCCTTGCTATGACCTGCTCCTCCAGCTCTTGCAAAACACCTTGCTCAACGCCCGCAACAATGGCTACCCGAGTAATAAGTCCACCTTGGACCATTTCTGGTCCAGTGGCACTGCGATCCCTTCTGACCCTGTCGAGCCCATCGAAGAAGAGCCTAAGCCAGTCAGGAGTGTAGTTTGCAGTAGGCACAACGCTGTAAGGAAACCTCAGGTGTGACATGGAGAGCTTGGTATCTGTGGTCAGCCCATAATATGTCCCAGAGACGATCTTGCACAACATACGGAAGACAGGATAAGTAATCCTGCTCTTGTACTCGTTACTGGTTAAGAATTCCTCTCCAGACACCGCTCTAAAGAATGCAACTAGGTCTGGGTCGGTCGCGGCTGTCACCCATCCATCAGTTGGGGCTTTAGTGATCCCCAAAGCAGCTCGCAACCTTGCTGCAGAAATCCTGTAGGAAGTGCGATTGAACCTGAAAGAGTCCCCTCTAATTCTGTTCTCCCCAAGGTACAGCTGATATGTCGCAAGAAACTGCTTGCATAGTTCTGGGTATCCTGCAGCTCTCAACTCCAAAAAATCACCAATAGCCGCGTGAGCTAAACACTTCTGCATACAATCTAGCATCTGAAGTCTCTGAAGGGTCTCTCTATGCAGATATTTTGTAGAACTGACACAGTTGACCTTATTATAAATCGCCCACTCCTTTTCAGACAGATCTAACTCATCATCAGATCGACTCACCTCTTCCTCCGATGAACTCATATTTGACAAATAATAAGACTAGATCCGAATCGAAATAAGGACAGTGGAAAGAACTTACGAAGAACAGCGGAGGCTCGGTTCAGGAGACCGGCGCGGGCGCGTCAGGAGCACAGCGCGGGCACGTCGAGGGGTTCAGCTCTCGGAGGCCGACGCGGGCGCGTCAGGAGCACAGCGCGGGCGCGCCAGTACTTTCTTCCTCTTGTTTCGTAACCTTGACAGCGCGGGCGCGTTCAGTAGCAGCGCGGCCGCGTCGGCGATTTCTGCAGACCTCGAAAATCGTCGGAAGCGGTTGTCGACGCGGAGCCTCTCCCCGGTGCCGAGGGCGAAAGGAGCAGAGAATGAGGTAGGGGAGACGGGGTGTGGGGTTCCTGGTGGAGCTCACCACTTGAAATAGGGGTGGGGGTTTGTTTGTGAGGGTGGAGTGTGGTGAGAGTGATTGAGAGGGTGTGGGGGCTGTTGGGTGTGAGAGGAGAGAGGGTGTGGGGAAGGGTAGGGTTTTGGTGATGATGGGGGAGTGATGATGGGCTTGAAGCTGGCGGGCTGGCCCGAAGTGGGTTTTCCAGCCCGTGGCCTTTTCTATTTTTTTTTTTTGACGAAAATTAACACTGCGGATGCAGTGGGTCCGAAATGCGGGTGCAATTCGTCACCAGAAACTCCGTCTTTATTACCTACAAGTTAGAATAAAATCGAGTTAAGGGAAATAATGCAATACCTTGGGTTGCCTCCCAAGCAACGCCTTTGTTTCATGTCGCTGGCTCGACTAAGCCTTTTTTATTATTCTAACTCTGCATTTGACTCCTCCAAAACCAACTCATCCATAGCCTCCTTTGGGAACCCTTCATAGTATGTCTTAAGCCTTTGACCATTTACCTTAAACTTCTTGTGGCTATTTGAGTCATATAACTCTACAGCTCCATGTGGGAAAACTTCAGCAACAGTGTATGGTCCCCCCCCCCACTTTGACCTGAGCTTCCCAGCGAAGAGTTTCAGGCGAGACTGAAAAAGTAGGACTTTGTCACCGGCTTTAAAGTCCTTCCTATGGATGTGCTTGTCATGCCATGCCTTGGTCTTCGCCTTGTAGATTGCCGCATTATCATAGGCGTCCAAACGTAACTCCTCGAGCTTGCCTAACTGTAGCTTCTTGTGTGCTCCAACCCCGTCACTCTGCATATTGCATTGTTTCACTGCCCACCAAGCCTTGTGCTCCAGCTCAACAGGAAGATGACATGCCTTACCATAGACAAGTCTGAAAGGAGACATCCCAATTGGAGTTTTGTAAGCAGTGCGATAAGCCCACAATGCATCATCAAGTCTCAAACTCCAATCCTTCCTGTTAGGATTTACAGTCTTCTCGAGAATGGCTTTGATCTCTCTATTAGACACCTCTGCTTGGCCATTCGTCTGTGGATGGTATGCGGTGGAAACTCTATGTGTGACATGATATTTCTTAAGCACGACAGTCACAGTTTTGTTGCAGAAATGGGTACCCCTGTCACTAATCAGCGCTCTAGGAATACCATGCCTGGCAAAAATATTGCTTTTCAAGAACCCTGCCACAACTTTAGAATCATCAGTTCTGATGGCCTTCGCTTCCACCCACTTGGAAACGTAGTCCACCGCAAGTAAAATATACAAGTTCCCACAAGAACTAGGAAAAGGTCCCATAAAGTCAATGCCCCAAACATCAAAGATTTCGCAAAAAATCATCGGTGATTGTTGCATTTCATTCCTTTGAGAGATATTCCCCATTCTTTGAAACCTATCAGATGCTTTGCAGAAAGAATAAGCATCTTTAAAAATATGTGGCCAATAAAATCCAGATTCAAGCACTTTTCTAGCAGTTTTATTGGCACCAAAATGTCCCCCACATGCTTGAGAATGACAAAATTCAAGAACAGATCGTACCTCATTATCTGGAAGACAACGACGAATTACCAGATCAGCACAATGTTTCCAAAGGTATGGGTCATCCCAAACATAGTGGTTTGCCTCTCTTCGAATCTTCTTCGTTTGGGCCTTGGTATGATCCGGAGGAAATTCCCCACAAACTAAGTAGTTCACAATGTCCCGGTACCAAGGGTTTACAGAATGAAGTCCTAGAACGGACTGAGATGGGCTGAGAAGTAATAGCGTGGGCGCGTCAGGGAACGACGCGGGCGCGTCAGTACTCAGCGCAGGCGCGTCAGACTTCGGCGCGGGCGCGTCACCGGTTGACGTGGGCACGCCAGACTCCGGCGTGCTTTTGTGCTCGATTCTGCATAATGTGTCATCCAGAAACGTGCCTAAAATGGGTTTCTGTGACTCCGGCTTGTCCTCCTCATTCACCAATCTGCTTAAGTGGTCAACTACCAAATTCTCCGCTCCTTTCTTGTCCTTAATCTCTACATCAAATTCGCTGAGCAACAGGACCCATCGAATTAATCTTGGCTTTGTCTCCTTCTTTGTCATCAAGTAGCGGAGGGCTGCGTGATCTGTGTAGATAATCACTTTGACCCCAAGCAGATACTGTCGAAACTTCTCTAGTGCAAACACCACAACTAGCATTTCTTTCTCAGTGGTGGAGTAGTTGCGCTGCGCTCCATTCAGAGTCATGGAAGCATAATGGATCACATGAGAAGCTCTTCCCTCTTTTTGGCCTAGCACTGCTCCCACTGCATAGTCGCTCGCATCACACATGATCTCAAATGGGCGAGACCAGTCTGGTGCCTGAATGATTGGTGCACTAGTGAGGCGTCCTTTCAGCGAGTCGAACGCCTCTTTCCACTCTTGTGTGAGTACAAAGGTCACATCTTTCTTCAGAAGCTCTCACAAGGGTGAGGATACATTCGAAAAGTCCTTGATAAACCTGCGATAAAAACCTGCATGGCCTAGGAAAGAACGAACTTCGCGCACATTAGTAGGATAAGGCAAAGATTGAATTACATCAATCTTCGCCTTATCGACCTCAATACCCTTTGAAGAGACTATGTGACCTAAAACAATTCCCTGTTCTACCATAAAATGACACTTTTCAGAGTTCAAAACCAGATTAGTTTCAACACATCTTTTTAACACTAGTGCCAAATGGCTCAAACAAGTATCAAAGCTATCCCCATGTACTGTGAAATCATCCATGAATACTTCAATGAAATTTTCAATGTACTCAGAGAAGATACTAACCATACATCGTTGAAATGTCCCGGGTGCGTTACATAGTCCAAATGGCATTCTGCGATATGCAAAAGTACCGAAAGGACATGTAAATGTAGTCTTCTCCTGGTCCTCTGGCACTATGGCCACCTGAAAATATCCAGAATATCCATCCAAAAAACAATAATAGGGGCGCCCAGCAAGGCGTTCTAGCATCTGATCAATAAAGGGGAGGGGGAAGTGATCCTTCCTGGTTACTGTATTCAGCTTGCGATAGTCTATGCATACCCTCCAACCTGTTTGTGTCCGGGTAGGGACCAACTCACCTTGTTGATTCTCCACGACTGTAATCCCTCCTTTCTTAGGGACAACTTGTGTAGGACTTACCCATTGACTGTCAGAAATTGGGAAAATCATGTTTGCTGATAGCAATTTCAGCACTTCCTTCTTCACCACATCCATCATGGGAGGATTGAGCCTTCTCTATGGTTGGTGTGATGGCTTAGCTCCATCCTCCAGCAGAATCCTGTGCATGCATGTAGATGGACTAATTCCCTTGATGTCAGCGATGGTCCACCCCAGCGCAGTTTTGTACTCCTTCAGAACCTCCACTAACTTTTCTTCCTGCTCTGCTGAAAGCTTACTTGACACAATAACTGGTAAAGTGTCATCAACTCCTAGGAAAGCATACTTGAGATGACTAGGGAGTTGTTTGAGTTCAATTTCAGGTGCCTGCACAACAGATGGAACAAACACTTCGCTTGGAGTCAGTAGATTGGGGCCAATGCCCAAAAGAGTAGGGGACTTACCTTCTACATCCATCTGGGCTACTAAGTCCTGCATGTTAGATGTAATTGAAAAATCTGTATAGGACTTGTCAATAGCATTCTCAATAATTGACTGCAACTCATCTTCCCTAGAAATATCAAATAGATCTTGAGCTAATGGTTCAATCACATCAATAGAGCACAGAGAATGGTCATCAACAAGATGTTTCATAGCCTTGTATAAATCGAATTCAACCTTTTCTCCATCAAATTCCATTGTTAGTGTCTCAGAAACACAATCAATTTTTGTCCTGGCTGTTTTAATAAAAGGTCTACCTAACAGAATAGGCGCATCATGCTTATCATGTTCCATATCCAGGACAAAGAAATCTGCAGGAAAAATCAGTTTATCGACCATGACCAAAACGTCTTCTACTACTCCTTTAGGGTATTTATTAGACCTGTCAGCTAGTTGCACAATTACTCCGGTTTCATGCAAAGGTTCTAAATCTAGCGATTTGTAAAGTGAGTAGGGAAGCACATTTATGGAAGCATCCAAATCAAGCATAGCTCTATCAAATTTTACATCTCCAATGACACAAGGGATAGTAACCATACCTGGATCAGTGCACTTTTTTGGCATTCTCCTCTGAAACACAGCGGAGACTTGCTCACTTACTTTCACTTTCTTTTTACCTTTCAGCTTCTGATTTCTCTTCACCGTGCAAAGCTCCTTCAAGAACTTGGCGTACTTAGGCACAGTTTTTATCATTTTCAGCAGAGGAATGTTCACCTGACACTTGCTAAATGTCTCGAAAAGCTCTGAATCATCGATTATCCTCCTCTCTTTGAGTGCCTCAGGGAACGGAGGTTTTGGTTTCTCCGACCCGAGAGGGGGAAAATCCGGTCGGACATATGTATCGACATAGGGCTCGGATTCAGGCGAGATCGGACTCGACGTGGGCGCACCAGTACTCAGCGCGGGCGCGCTAGTGTTGGGCGTGGCCACGTCAGATACCTGCGTGCTTTCCTCCTCATCTTCGTGATGTTTCAGCTCTTTTCCATTCCGAAGAGTTATAGCACTGACGTTTTCCTTTTGATTGACCACCGTTTGAGATGGTAGACCCCCTGACGTCTTTGCCTCTATTCTCGTGATTGCTTCAGCCATTTGCCCCATTTGTTTCTGTATATCTTTTATGCTCGATTCAGTTGTCTGAACATGCGCAGTAAAGTGCTGTGTCAGGGTATTGAGCATGGACTCAGTAGAGGGAGCGTTACCCTGCTGCCTCTGGTTGTAGGGAGGTGGCTGTTGCTGATGTGGTTGGTTTGGTGGATCCCTCCATCTGAAATTTGGGTGATCCCGCCACCCTGGGTTGTAGGTGTTTGAGTAGGGGTCATATCTGGGTCTCTGAGGTCCATTTCCACCTATAGCACTTACTTCAGCGGTGTCTTCCTGGAGTGTAGGACACACATCAGTTGGGTGGAAGTTATCATTGCAGATTCCACAAGCCTTGAGTTGTTGAGGAGTCCCTTGCAGAGTGAGCCTCCTAACCATATCCTTCAATTCAGCAATATCTTTGGATTGGTTAAAGTCTACCGAATTGACTCCTTTCTTTCTGGTGGATTTCCCGAAATTTCTAGTCCCCTCATCCATTTCCTGAATCTTCTCCATGGCTCCCTCTGGCGTGGCATTCAGAATATTTCCTCCGCAGGCGGCATCAATCATCCTTCTATCAGATTCCAGCAATCCCCCATAGATGTATAGGACTAGGTCCTTTGTGCTGTAAAGGGCAATTAGCACAAAGCTTCTTGAACCTTTCATTGTAATCATAGAGGGTTTCATCATCTTCCCGCTCTATATTGCTGATTGCCTTCTTCAAGGTGTTCTCCTTCTTAGCAGGGAAGAATTTCTCCAGGAAGGCCTTGTGGAGCTTAGGCCAAGTATCGATGCTCCCTGTAGGAAGACTGTAGTACCAGTCATCCGCAGCATCGACCAGCGTGAACCCAAAGGCTCTCATCTTTATCTGTGCTTCGGATATATTGGCTGGTTTCATGCTCATGCACACATTATGAAACTTCCTCATGTGCTTGATGGGGTCTTCTCCAGCCAATCCATGGAATTTGGGCAGTTGATGAATCAGCCCAGACTTTAGCTCAAAATGGTTGTCATCCCCCAGAGCAGGGATTGTCACAGCAGGTGCCTGCTGTGTGATGTTTGCTGTTGTCAGCTGTCGCAACGTCTGATTTACATTTTCAGCCATTGGATCGGGTTGTTGGGAATGTTGGTGTTGTTCTCTAAGACGGCGGTGGTATGTCCTGTCAATTTCCCAATCAAAATCAACAAGATGGGGATCAGTAGCACGAGTGCGAACCATGCACGAGGTTCGCACCCAAACAGGTAATAAGACAAACAAGAACAAAGATAATCTGTTTCCCCGGCAACGGCGCCAAATTTGACAGGCCTAAAGTCGTTATGCCAAATCAAAGTAAATTCCTAAGATGCAAACTATAACAAGTATAGTAGGTAAGTTAGGGTCGAACCCACAGGGAAACAGAATCAATTGTAAGAGCAAGTATTATTACCCAAAAGTAACCAATTCAAGGGGGAGTTTTGTGTGTAAGCGATAGTGACAGAACAAGTTGCAATAAGAGGTTGCGAATATATGATGGAAAAGTATCACACCAGGTAATTATCCGCACAACAATTGAGATGGTTCATCATCGCATTCTATGAATTTCACGTTCTAATGTCCAGTAATTGTTCTCAATTCAGATCGTGTAATAGCTTTTAGTCCTACCAATCCTAAAAGCACTTATCACCAAATTACAAGGGAAAACCTTCACCGAATAATAAAGCGATAGCATTCAAACATGAATTATAATGAGATACAAGCGATTCTAACAACCCGTTAAAATAGCCTGTAATCGAATCTCCTTCACAATCTACCACAAGCAACCTGCGTATGACGATTGTGTTTGCTACAATGAATCTACAACCCCAAACCTGGAATTGGAAACCCTAGCAATATGACTAGTATCGATAAACCTAGGTGATCAATCCAGATTAACCAATAATAAGCAATCAATCAATAAGCTCAGGAGATCGAAACAATTAACAAAGGACGAACAAGAGTAGAATACTCACAACCAAATCAATCGAAGGCTTCAAAGAACCAAGTGTAACAAAGGAGAGTTAGTTCTCCATAGGGTTTGTGAGATGAAGAAAGGAAAATTACGTCTCTGGAAAATAACCTCCCAAAATCTACTGCTGCCTTCTCGGCAATAATATAAACTAATTAAAAGGGTTTAACATCCCGTAAAAATATAATATTAAAAACTAATAAGATAGGGAAAATCGGATAAGAATCCGTCTTCAGGGACTGGCGCGGGCGCGTCATGTAGCAGCGCGGGCGCGTCAGACTTCGTCTTGCTACTTCTACATGCTGTAACGACGCAGGCACTTCCTCCTAGCAGCGTGGACGCGCCAGTAGCAGCGCGGCCGCGCCAAGCTCACCAGCTGCTTCCGAACTTCTTCACTTCAACTCTTCTGTAACTTGCATGATCCTATGATTTCTTCAACTTCTTCAACAGGTTCGGAATCACCAAGTTCATACAAATATCTCTCACAATGACATGTAAATGCTGACAAAAACTACTAAATGCGCTATAGAATATATCGCATATCAACGGGCCATCATCCCTTCACCGTGCCGGCCACATCGTCGTCGCTGCAACCCGCAAGGACTCCTTGTCGGGTTCGATTCGTCCACGCCTTCGAACCCTCTCTCCATCCCTGTCCCAGCACTGCCACCGGCTTCGGACCACCGTCGCTCCTAGCCCGGTTCACAAGAGATCTCCCAGAGAAGGAAGTGTAGAGAATAAAGCAGATCTGGTGATCTCCTCAACGACGATTCCGACATCGAAAATTCGCCCATCCTCCACAACTCCCGTCTCCGTCTCATCATCGGCGCTGCAGGATATCCATCGCCGAGCATCTCGTTTCAGCATCGAAAGCACTACCGGTCGTCGACCTTGGTTGTCGTTTCCACTGGCTAAAGCCGACCCTCGAGCGAACCGTCGAGCCCAGCGGGCTAGACCGCGTCTGAGCCGTGGGTCGCACCACCGCATCACGCCGAAAGCACACCCCGATCCGTCGCTAAGGATCCTTCGCCGCCGTAGAAATCGGGTCCAGAGGCGGGACGGTGACCGAGGATGCGGCTTCGAGATCAGCCCTCGCCCACCATTGATGCCCGCCATTGAAGTGGCAATGGAGTGGTCGGCCTTCGGATCTGGAGAGAAGACTCGAAGTTGGCCTTGAAATCCAGCGCCGCCGCCGCTCTCTCCCAACCCTGTGAGGAAGAAGACGTTACTTTGCAAATTGCAGTTAATTGCAAAGTAATTAAGCCGAAGGCGTTACTTTGCAAATTAGGCTTAATTACAAAATCAGCCCAGGGTTCTTGGAAATTACAGCTCAGCCCACGCACTTAATACAATTGCGGAAAAGGGCCTAACTTTCATAAGGCAGAATTTCTCACATGGAAATGCAACGTATCGTGCCCCGCCGGTCAAGCATACGAGACCCAAAAGCTAAGTCCTCTATGTCCTATTTTTTATGCAAAGTTTACTATTTAGTTAATCATATTACATGGTTAATTGCATCAGTTATATATAATTTATTGAAATGCTTATATGTGCATCTATATATCAAAGCAAAAGAAAAAAGAAAAGGAAAAATCAAATGATCGCCACTCATGGCCAACGGTTCGCCACTCATGACCAACTGATCGCCAATCAAGGCCAATAGAACGCCAATCAAGGCCAATAGAACGCCACTCAAGGCCAAATGATCGCCAATCATGGCCAACGGATCGCCACTCATGGCCAACTGATCGCCAATCAATGCCAATAGAACGCTAATCAAGGCCAATAGAACGCCACTCAAGGCCAAGTGATCGCCAATTACGGCCAAAGAATCGTCACTTACGACCACTTAAAGCCAATTTTAAGCCATAATAACCGGCACAAGTCGAAATCAAGCAATAAGAATTTCATTTAAAGCAGAATGCTCAATCTCAATGAAAACAATCAGCTTGTCAATCATAAGTAAAATTCAAGTTATAATATCATCATTTGACATTGTTTCTCCTATATGGAAAAAAGTTCATTTAATCATTTTGAGTAGTAATTTTCAGTTGATCAGTTAATAACGCACCAACTGCATTATATTGTGTTATTCGGTTGAGAATGCTAAAGCTTGCAGGATACAAAGAAGACAAGGGGCAAGCATTACTAGTGATCTTTGATCATAACAAGGGAAGAATATCAAATTATTCGTCTTCCGTTATCACTAGATCGTGATAAGGAAACCCGAGGGGCAATTGATAGAGCAAAAGTAATTCCCTAACAGATCCAGGGGCAAGATCGTCATTTACGAGGTGACCTAATCAAACCCTAATTCAGATTATATATAAGTGTGATTTTCTAGGGTTTAGGGGGGTTTTCTCAATCAACCAATACAATCCTGACTTGAGCGTCGGAGGCTCTTCGGGGAGAAAACCCCGCCTCTTTCTCTTCTAATCTATGCAGGAAGATCGATCGACACGGACAAGGATCGAGATGCAAATTTGATGTATTACAAGATCTTTCTCGGAAATACGACGTGGCTATTGAATCTCTTTGTCTTCACGCAGGAGAGGAGGCTCCCCGCCATCGCCGAGGCCAAGTCCGCCGACGCGGAACCCTTCGCAGTCGAGGACCTCTTCGATTTCTCTTCTCTCGCCATGTTGCCTTGTAGAGAGGGGATCGGGAATGAGGAAGTATATGCTCCCTCTCTCGAGCTCGTCGTCCGGCGAGAGGATGAGAATCCGGCGAACTCCGAGTGTCTCGGAGCAATGCTTGTTGAGGACATGGCTGGTGTTGGTCGAGGCGGAAAGTTTACGGTTTTCACGGCAGAGGGAGGAGGTGAGCTTGATTCTAAAATCGCCTCTTTCTCCCTGTTCTAAGACATGATTTCGGTGAGGCTGTGATATTGTCCATGTTCTGGTGTTTTAAGGCGTTTAATCAATTAATATTTTGGGGCGTTCAGCCAATGTATCATTGTATCGTTGGAAAGAAAAGCTGAAAAGCAATTCAAAGTATAATTATAATTTAAGCGATTTCTTGGATTTGAAATTATATTTGTCCAATTCATGTAGTGGTGTAATTGCTTTTTGAGGCTGTGTATAAGTTTTTATTCAAATTTGAATTTTCCAAGTGGATGCAGTGAATATGGTAGAGGATGGTTCAGTGAGTAAATAGGTTGGTTCAGTGACTTAATAGAGGTTGGTTCGGTAACTAAATAGAAGTTGGTTCGGTGAATAAATAGAGGTTGGTTCAGTGAGTAAAGAGGTTGGTTCAGTGACTTAATAGAGGTTAGTTCAGTGACTAAATAGAGGTTGGTTTAGTGAGTAAATAGGTTGGTTCAATAACTAAATAGAGGTGGGTTCGGTGAGTAAATAGGTTGGTTTAGTGACTAAATAGAGGCTGATTCAATAAGTAAATAGGTTGGTTTAGTGACTTAATAGAGGTTGGTTCAGCGACTAAATAGATGTTGGTTCGGTGACTAAATAAAGGTTGGTTTAGTGACTTAATAGAGGTTGGTTCAGTGACTAACTAGATGTTGGTTCGGTGACTAAATAGAGGTTGGTTCAGTGACTAAATAGGGGTTGGTTCAGTGAATAAATAGATGTTGGTTCGGTTACTAAATAGAGGTTGGTTCAGTGAGTAAATAGATGTTGGTTCGGTGACTAAATGGATGTTGGTTCAGTAACTAGGTGTGGTTCACTGGATTTTGTTCACTTGGTGTGGTTCACTGGATTTGGTTCACTGGGTGCGGTTCACTGAATTTGGTTCACTGGGTGTGGTTCACTAAATTTATATGAAATATGTTAATTATTATAAGAATATATATTGATAACATCTCTCTTAATCTGAATTTATAAATTTATATGAAATATGTTAATTATTATAAGAATATAAATTCTAGTGGTTCGTCAAATAGAGAGTAATGGTTCATCAAATAAAGAGTAGTGGTTCATGAACCATTTTATTTTAAATAAAATTAATTAATTAATTAAAAAATAAAATTAAAAGAAAATAAAAGAAGAATGAAAATTTTATAATTATTAAATAGTAGTGGTTCATGAAATAAAGAGTAATGGTTCATTAACCATTTTATTTTAATATAAATATATATTAATATATTTATTATCATTTTTATTTTAATATTTATTTTGATTTTGATTTTAATATTAATTATTATTTTTTAGGTCGAAATATATATTAATATATTAATTAATGTGTAATTAACATATTTAAGTGAAAACATATTAATTATAATTAAAGTGGTGGCTTTAACTCAAAAAGTACTAGTATTAATTGATGCCTTTAATGACAAAGAAGTATTGGGTGGTGCAATGAGTTAAGTGTTGGGGGTTGTGTGATGAGGCCCGTGTTCGAATCCTGTGCAACGCGGGGGAGCTGGGATTTTGTATGTTGCTACAACAGCGCGTCCACCACACGCGCGGAGAGGGAAGGGTGTGCGAGTGGTCCTCGCATTTCCGAACTGGGCAGGTGCGGGCAACGATTTTTTTGCCCGGATTTTTTAAATGACGTGGACCAATCAAAACATGTCTTGACAATTTTTGGACCAATCAAATTGCTTCTTTCCTTCTCACTTTTGGGGTTGTGTGTACCCGAACCCAACCCTATATATATAACGTACATGTATATAATATTTTAAAACTTACTAGTAATTATTTAAATGTGGCAAAAGATCATGGAGCTAGGAATAAAACGTGACTAAAACACTGAGATCCATCCCGGATAATCTCTTGGGAGTTTCAGTGACTTCATCACCAACCGTCAGTGGAACAAAACATTTATAAATGACTCATTAACAAATGTTCTGAAACAAGATGATATCGACCATATTATGGGTCTAACTTTGCCTAGTAATCAAATCACGGATCGTCTATCTTGGGGCCCAAGCAAAAATGGATGGTTCTCAACCGCCTCTGCCAACTCCTTCCTTTCAGTAAACACTGGGTCGCCTAATTTCGATTGCGATTGGATCTGGTGTCTCGATGTGCCCCCTAAGGTTCGACACTTCCTCTGGAAAATCTCCCGTGAGATTACAGAGGTCGCACGTGACTGTACCTGCTGGTTGTGTTTTCTGTGGCAATACAAATGAATCGGGTGATCACCTGCTTCTTCTGTGTCCCATGGCTACTGCTTTGCTTAAAGCTTTACGTATCCACATTCTGGGATTTATCACTGCTTTTGTCGGCATGGGAAATGTGCTTCCACTTAATGCTATAAAATGTGTTATTGGGGCCATGTGGTTCTTTAGAAACCAACTCATTTTCGATCATAATAACAAGGTAACTATCAATGAAATTTTGCTGTTCCACAACACAACTAGTCATTGTTGGAAACAATCAAAACGTTTAGACGATGATCCGACTGGTCCGTTGATCCCTAATCATTGCATTCATAGCGGTACGCACAACCAGGCTATTAGGGGTTGTGCTACGAAAACCAGGGCTCAGAATCGGTCCGGGAAGTGGGATAAACCCCCGTCGAATTGTTATAAGCTCAATTTTGATGGTTCGGTACTCCCGGGTGGCAACTCGTCTTATGGTTTTGTCATCCGTGAGTCTGTGGGTTTAGTGGTCTCTGCTGACAAATCTGTTTGCACAAATATCTCGGTGATTTATGCCGAAAATCTCGGACTCGAGATGGGTTTGTTTCGGGTAAAGGAGTTGCAACTATCTACACTTTTGATCGAAGGAGACAACTTACTAGTGATAAAATCTCTAATGGGGGATTGGAAATGCCCCTGGACAATAGAGATTCTACAAGCTGATATACTGTCTGATATCTCGTCCTTTACTTATGTTGCTATTCGTCATATTTCCAGGGAATCGAATGATGTGGCTGACTACCTTGCTCGTAGTGCCCATGTTTCCCCTGCCGACGTCTGCTGTGAGGATGATCCATAACTGCTAGTTCTCGTCCGGAAGGCTGCGCTAAGAAGGGTTTCTGCTGCGACTGATCCGACCTAATTCTTATCTTACGTCAAAAAAAAAAAAAATACTATCACCAACAAACTGCAGAAATCTCTTATCTAATTATTTATAAAAAAAATTCCTCTAACTTATATTTAATTTAATTTGGGTTAATCGCACAAACCCGCCCAACCTATCTAAGATCATGTTACACAAATCGTCATTTATTTTACGAGTTACATTTAATCACATTTTATGCGTATTTTGATCCATACTAGTATTTTATTTTATTTTATAAACCAACGTACAACATATCATATTAAGCCGAAATCAGATTTTTTGACAACAAATTAGTAATTAATCAATTCAAGTTCAACTGAAATGAAGATTCTATAATTCTAAAAGGATATTTAATTTAGGTTGGAATGCATACATGTAATGTCTCTCAACCTAATCTACCGTATCCCCTCCTATCCCCTCCTATTAAAAAGATCAATATTAATTCTTAGGAAAATGGTTTCATATATATCGAGCAGATATTGTGAGGTAGGTTTGGGATGGATCAATCTGGTTTAGGTAGTTTAAGATAATGTAAAATTCGAGTAGGATTTAGTCGATGGAGTTGATTGATCAAGTCGAATTAAGTCAATCGATCTGGTTTTAGCAATGCATTTTGGTGGGGGATATTTGGAAATTCTAGATTTATGATATTCGGAAATTTAAAATAAGTAGTTATAAACTTGTGCTGATTAAAAAAAAAAAGATAATTAGTTAGAAAATCAAATGCTTTAAAGAAGGAACAACTTTTTTTTTTTCCTGGTGGGGGTGTTAGGGCGGTGGCAAGCCCCAACCTAATTCGTGAAAACCAACTATAGATCGGGCAAATGTAGACAGGGATTTGTGGAAGATGTTAATTATCCTCTCACGTTGATAATTTAAGGAATCCAAACCTTACATATATATTATAACTATATAAGTTGATGTGCTACTCATCCTAATACCAACTAGATTTAGGAGTAAACCTCGTAGGTGTTGTATGAGTGTAGAATAAATATTTCAAATTATACCATTAAGGTATAGGTAGATACATAGATAGATAGATTAGAACACTGGGTTGAAAATAAATATTTCAAGTTATACAATTAAGGTATAGGTAGATACCAATTAGTTTTAGGAGGAAACTTCATCGGTCTTTGATGATACAAGGTTCGTAAGCTATCATTAAAGGCTCGCACTTGCGTGCCTTCTATGACATCCTACTGTGTCAGTAAGCGACGAAACCCTATGAAATATGCATTGAATCCATCAACAAGAGGCTTGGAATCCACCAAGGAGATTAAGAGAAAACTCTCTAAATCAATATTTGAATTAATAATATGAAAGATTGATTATGGCCTATGCCTACAATTGCTTAAATAGAACAAAACCTTAGTTCCTAACTTGTGTGCCAAGGATGGCTAAAAAGATTATGAAAATAATAAAACTAATAAAACCCTAAAAACTTATCTTAACCCTAACTAAAAGATAAAATTTATCTCCTAAAAGATAGAATTTCGCTCCTGCATTAGTCCCCCCCCCCCCCACCTATGAAGAACTCGACCCCAAGTTCTCTACTGGATGTAGCAGTCCATCGACATTGCTCTGCTATCCCGTATCAACTACCAGACTCGTTTGATTAAATGATGCATCTTCATCCTTGTCCTTCATGGCTTCGTGATTACTACTTCGATGATACTTGCGAAAAGGTACAAAATTTTCCCATGCCAAAGTTGGAGCTTCTGGTACAGTCCATACAATCTGCAAACTTGTCTCCTGCACAGAACTCTTCAAGCCATTGGTGAAAGAGACTGCCTACTTTACTAGTTGGCTTTTTGGAACCTTCATGATGTCGAAGCTTCTGTCCACTTCGCTTGGGTAGTCTAGGCACTCTTCAGGGACTTTCTCTTCAAGGACCTCCTCTTGAAAAAACTCCCTTTCAAGGAACTTCTCTTCAAATACATCCCTTTCAAGGACATCCACCTCTTGAAAACCCTTCCTTACAAAGATCTCCTCTTGAAAGGCATCCTCTTGAAGGACATTCTCAAGAGCCCCACCTTTAAAGATCTTCTCTTCGTTGGAACGGGAATCTCCTGTCTCATGGAAACACTCGTCCTGTGGCTGAGAATTTGATCCGGCTCTTTGGCAACCTACGACTTGTTGTGATCAGTGTTGTTGAGGGAAGTGTTGGTGTTGACGATGCAGATGCTATTGATGGGGTTAGCATGAGTGTTGTGGACGTTGATCAAAGTTGGTGTTAATATGGATGTTGCGAATGTTGTAGATGGTTGTTGACGCATTTGTTGTTGCCGCCGTTGATTTTGCTGGCAAACAATGCCATCAACTGATTCTCCAAGCCTTTAAGAGACATGATAACATCCACGGAAAAATCTTGAAGATCTGTCTTGGTAGCTCATTGATCTCCCATCGTGCTTCAAACCGGAAACAGATAGGAGAAACCTGCTCTGATACCAATTGTCGCAGTAGGAAGTCATAGAAGGCACGCAAGCGCGAGCCTTTGATGATACATGGTTCGTAAGCGACGAAACCCTATAAAATATGCCTGGAATCCACCAGAAATGGACTTGGAATCCACCAAGAAGGGGCTTGGAATGCACCAAGGAGATTAAGAGAAAATTCTCTAAATCAATATTTGAATTAATAATATGAAAGATTGATTATGGCCTATGCCTACAATATATTGCTTAAATAGAACAAAACCCTAATTCATAACTTGTGTGCCAATGATGGCTAAAAAGATAAACCCTAAAAACTTATCTTAACCCTAACTAAAATATAAAATTGATATCCTAAAAGATAGAATATATTTCACTCCTGCATCAGAATGAATGTCGATGATTAAAAACATGTTGGAGATTAATTTTTTTCAACACATAATATATGATTTATGCAAATTAAAAGATTAGTTTCCTTTTATCTCTATCCATTTACATTGACAAGAAAAAATATCAATTATTATAGATTTGAATGAAAAGCAATATGAATATGAATATGAATATGAATGAATATTACTCTGTATTTAACAACACAAATATGAATGAATACTCATCTAGATATTCATATGACTATGTTGTCTTATATTCAAATGATTATTGTATGGATATTATTCATATGAATATTTTAGACAATATTCGGATGAATATTATTCATCCGAATATTCATCTGATTATTTCAGACAATATTCGGACGAATATTATTTGTCATATATTCATATGAATATTATTCATCCAAATATTCTTCTGAATATGTTGCCTTATATTCAGATGAATATTATATGAATATTATTCATATGAATATTTCAGACACTATTCGGGATGAATATTATTTATTTCCACTTTTAAAATTTTCAAATATTCATCTGAATATATGGTAACATATTCAAATGAATATTAGGATAATATTCAGATGAATATTCAATTAACGTTAGACCTTTAACGTCAGATGTGTTTCTTATAACTGTATAAAAGATATTCATTTATTACCGGCAATAATTTTTTTAATTGGTAAGGGCGAATGAGAGACATGGAGAGAGAAATTAATTGATTTAAAAAAAATAGTTTCTATTTAAATTTTTTTGTGATATTTTGTTTATTTTTAGGTTAAAATCTATCCATCAATTAAAACCCATCCAATGACTCACTAATGTTCTCATGTGTGCATTATAAGGAGTGAATGTATATGAAAACTCTCCTAGTTATAGATATATAGATTTTGAATTTTAAAAAAAAAAAATGGCAATTTTTTTCACAATAAACAAAAAAAAATCAGAAAATTGTCCCTTAATTGCGATAATACTGATTCCGCGACGCATCATTTTCCAAACAAAAAATAATAATAAAAGGAGTAAGTGATTTTGTTTGTTCGAAATGAACTAGAAAGGGAATTAATGGTTGCTTGGTAACCTTGATACTTAATTAAGTTCGGTTTTTTTATCATATGCCCTTATGGCATAGGATAAAATCCTAAATTGAAAAAATTCTCTACCGAAAAAGTAAGTGACCTAGAAATCTAATTAAAAATAAAGCTAAACTAATTAAAATTTAAAAAATATTTCCAAATTAGTGTTATTATTATATGCCTTCGGAGCATAAGATAGAAAAATGAAAATCGACTTAATTTAGGTTATTATATTTGCCTAAGGAGGTTGAAAACTAACCAGATGGAATACCTGATTTCAAAAAAAAAAAACAGATGGAATACCTACCTCAACAGGAAGCTATCTGTATGTAGTATATATATAGCTGAGTAGTGAGTACTCCCTACCATTTACCAACCAAACCAACCAACTTCCCCAACCCCTAATCAGCTAATCTAAGGCTTAATATCCCATGCTATGCTACTCTAAACTCTAATCACCTAATCAACTTTTGGTCCACCTTCTCTAGCTAGTTGTAGTTAGGGCAAGTTTTTGCAAGGGAAATTCTACAGGGGCATTAGTTAATTGAATTAAATTTGCTGGTCCAAACTGCAGTGCTTTCAATGACCAATTTAACCCTAGCCATTAGCTATTTGAATATTGCTAAATCTATTCCACCTCTCAAAGTTTGACAAAACATTTTTTGGTAAAATAAAAATGGGTGTTATTATTTACATCTAATATTTTTATTTTTTATTTATAAATTTTACGTCTCTTGAGTCACACGTGTTATATGTTACTTAAGAGGTAAATTTTTTTTTTTTACAGTAGGCAGAAAATTAGGATGTCTTGACAAAATAAGGTTCATCCTTAATCATGCTTACGGATGATGGAACAGATCTCCCTATTCAAATGGAGGGTCGTGATATTACAAATGTCGGTAGACCTAGCTATATAATCAGCAACACAATTTGACTCTCGGTAGCAGTGCTTAAAGTTAAGATTGCTGAACTTATCTTCATAGCGATAAATCTTTTCAATAATAATATTTCGTAGACCCTTCTCCAGGCTTATTTGCAATCCCGCACAAGTAGCTTGAGCTTCGGTTTGGAGCATAGACCCTTGATAAGTCCTAGACTGAAAAATATGAATAACTTAACCATCATTGTTCCGGATAAATGTCACCAATGCAACATTCTCCGGAGAGCTTAATAGAGGCATCTACATTTATCTTGTAAAAGCCTCTTGGTGGCCTATGAAATTTGCTTGGAAAAAAAAATCCATACTAAGACCACCGCCAATCAATGGTCTAAATATCGTGCATGTATCAGGGTCTTATCGGTTGGGGGTAAAAAAGAATATATCGGAGATATATCGAAATATATCAGAGATATATCGGAATATATCGGATTTATCGGATTCGCTAATTTTTACATATAAATATTATATTTATACTTTAAAATTTAAAAATACACCTAAAAATGTAATATTTAAATTGTTAAATACCAAATGAACTTAAAAAAATAAATGCAAAATGTATTCAACTAATCCTCTTTTTCCCCAATTATCCATATCGGTTCCAAATTCAACATTTGCTCCCAAATCAGTAGTCCAAAATTCAACTAATCATTCCCAAATTGCAAAATGTATTCAATATAAAAAATATTTCGGAGAAGAACATCGACAGACTTTGTATATGCCAGAGTCGAACTGCAGAGGCAGCCGGAGAAGATCAGGGCAGGCCGGAGAAGAAGGAAGGGCGACCGGAGAAGACCTAGCTAACCTGACCAGAAACTAAGGTCATCGCGCCGGAGAAGAAGCAAGGCCACGCCGGAGAAGAAGCAAGGTGGCCACCGACCGGAGAAGAAGCCAGTGAGCAGGCCAGGAGCAGTCGCCGACCGGAGAAGAAGTCAGATCTAAACGATAAATCAAAACGACAACGATAATTCTCAACCTTTTTTTTCAATTTTTCCGCAAAAAAAAAAAAATTAAAAAAAAATAACGCAAAACGACGTCGTACAACATAAACGATAAATCGATCAACCCGATATTGACCGATATATCGGTCGTTGACCCGATAAATAGTGTAAACCGATATTATCCAACCGATACCCCGATATCGTATCGTGTTCTAAATATCCCCGATATATCGGCCGATATATCCGATATTTAGAACACTGTCGCCAATGCAACATTTCCCAATTTATTTTTCACTTCCCACAATAGTTGGATTTCCCGAATCACTTTTTCTATCTCACCCCAAATAAAAAAGAAAGAAAATTGAATTGTTATAGGGACACGTGACCTCGTTTAATTGGTTTCGGATCTGAAAAAGTTCCCTACATATTGAGGCACGTCAAAAGTAAGAAAGTTGTCCACAATAATTAGTTTGTCCAATTCCAATGAAAAAGTAAAATAGAGAGGTTTTTTTTATATAAGGAAAGAATTCGGGTGGGCTGATCCTACCCGGCAGCATCCTTGCGGATGAGGTCAAGGAGACCTGTATCGTTTTTAATATCGACTCCTCGGGCAGAGTGGCTAAGGTGTGCAACCTTATCCGCCACTCTATTGCCCATGCGAGGAACATGGAAGAAAACTATTTCTTCCATAGTCGATAGTAGGACTTGAACATCCGACAATATTAGTTCGATCTCCCAGGGGCATTTGGATTTCCTATTTAAGTGATCAATGATAATCTTGTTGTCGCCTTCAATCTGGATCTTTCCTATATGTAGTTGCCGCACTTGTTGGATCCCTAGTTTAAGAGCTAAGGCTTCTGCTTTGAGTGGATGTTGTTTACTCAAGCGTTGGTGGTGTACTGAAATCGGGTGACCAACCGAGTCTCTAATAATGGCAGCAACTGAGCTTTCGCCGTTAGAAAGCGTTGAACCATCGAAGTTTAATTTGAAAGTGCCCAGGGGAGGTTTCCGCCAAGAAATTGTTTTTTTGATTCTTACTTTGTTTTTTGACATGGTATTGTCGAAGCGGGCGAAAGTCTTCCTCAAAGTCAGCCTCGGCAACCGATGTCTTATTCCAGTTATCTGTATGGGATTTGATCAGTCGTAGGGCTATTTCTTTTTGCGGGATTGCAGCCTGTTGAAACAGATGTTTGTTCCTGACACACCATGTCGTCCACCACGAGAAAGCGAGGTTGGTCAGAGCGGAAGAAGGAAGGCTCTTCCCAAGGGTAGATAGGATGGGCTTAATATCCCGGGACTGTGCAATCAAGTAGACAACTTGTTGCCGATCTTTAGGCGGAAGCTGGTGTATCGCTTGGATGAAGGAACACTCCAGAAACAGATGGACCTCGTCCTCAGGTGCTGCATTACACATAGAGCAGGTAGGAGGGATCGAAGCACCCCTGTTGGACAGCCTGGAAGCGGTTGGGAGGCCATCCTGAGCGATCTTCCAAAGAAAGTTTTTGACTTTCGGAGGTGTGTTAATCTTCCAAATCCAGGCATTGCGGTATGGAAGTGGAGCCGACTGAGCTGTAATCAACTTATATGCACTGGCAGTAGTAAACCAGCCTTCCCTGTCCGGCCACCAGTATAAACGGTCTTGCATAGTCGAGGAAGGTAGGGGGATATCTTGGATCTCTTGCACTATATCAATTAGGAGAGCCTCTTGAAGCTTTTCTGTCCACCAGTAAAATAGAGAGGTTAGTTCTAATGAGTAATGACGATGCTCTAAATTAGATTTTGACATAAAGAGAATCTATTTTAAAGCCTCAATAATACTCAAATTAGACTCTAGATTTGGTCTATTATGATGCAAAATTTAAAGCTAATATGTATACATCATTTAACTTACATGATAGACCTCACCATAAGTGATTTAAGTGTCATTCTCTGATCTGGAAGCAGTAAAATTCATTCTTTGGGTAACTTATATATACTCCGTAATCAATTGGAACAACCATGGTTAAGGTTAAATTAGTCCATTACTTTGCAAACAAATAGTAAGTCCGTAAAACAAAACAGGATCTTATGAGTTACTGTATACTGTATGTATGACCTATTGACATTTGACCCACCGAAGAAAGATGGCATGGCGGGGGTAAATCAGTCATTCCAAGAAAAGTGGTGAGTTCAGAGTTCAGAGGACAGGGGAGGGCCAGGTGTGCGTGACTGCCATGGCCATATCAGAAATTGACATCAAAAGTGGGAAAATGGACAAAAAAAGGAACTAGTAGGGATTTAATTTTTACTGAATTACTATTGTCTGGTTTGAATTCAACTCTTTTTTCTTTTTTATTGGCCCCATTCATCTAATAATGAGTTAGACAAATTTCAACAATACTCCGTGTATAATACTCTCTGTCTTCTAAAAAAAGGCTACTATTCACACCGTTAAAATCTCATCGATCACACAGCTATCCAACAACATGGAAATTCGAATCGATAAACACTTCACCGACTTCGAAAGCTAAAGTCGACAGTTCGGTCACAACCCTCCAATACAGCACCAAAGCCCGCGCTTATATCCCTGCACTATCTGTACAATTTTGATAGGAAAAAGCTTGTATTTTCTCATTGATTGGATTTGATTAAATAGATATAGGTAGGAGAGAAATTCTATCATAATTAGAAAAGATATAAGGAAAGATATATCTAACAAATATCCTAATTTATCTCAATACCCACTCAAGTTTTGAGCATGGTTAAAATGGATGCCCAACTTGGACAATAGAATATGAAATTGTTGCTCTCCCAATGCCTTGGTGAAGATGTCTGCCAACTGATGAGAAAAACGAATATGAGATAGGGCGATGTTGCTTGACTGAACCCGATCTCGCACAATATGACAGTCCACCTTAATATGTTTCGTGCGCTCATGAAATACTGGATTGGTGGCGATATGAAGGGTTGACCGATTGTCACACCATAAGCGCATAGGACTCCGATGATCAAATCCAAGAGATCGGAGAAGAGACTTGAGCCAAATCAACTCACAAGCAGTCGTTGCCATGGCTTTGTACTCGGCTTCAGCAGAAGAGCGAGAAACCGTAGACTGCTTCTTAGTTTTCCAGGACACTAGTGACTCACCGATCTTGACGATGTAGCCGGTGAGAGATCGACGGGGCAATGGAGTAAGACAAATCAGGGCGAGTGATGGTTAGATAGATGAGTCGACCAACGACCCGACGATACTGCTCTTGCTTCGAAAGAGGTGGGCTGGTGTCGAGTGCAAGGGTGTGGTGTTGTTCCATAGGAAAAGCTATCGGTTTAGAGCCAAGGAGACCCAACTCACCCAAAATGTCAAGAGTATACTTGCGCTGAGACAGAACGATGCCGGAGGTAGTCCGAGAAACCTCAATGCCCAGAAAATACTTGAGTGGACAAAGATCCTTCATATGGAAGCAAGAGTGGAGATAGGCCTTGAACCGAGTGATAGATGCAGAGCTGTTGCCGGTAATAATCAAATCATCAACATAAATGAGCACATGCAGAATAACACCCGACCGAGCATAGGAGAAAAGAGAGTAGTCATCATAGGATTGAGAGAATCCGGCCTGTCGAAGAGCAGACGCTAGCTTAGAGAACCAATTGCGAGGTGTCTGGCGAAGCCCGTAGAGCGACTTGCGAAGTCGGCATACCTTTGAAGAGCCAGTACTAGAGAACCCAGGAGGCAGAGACATGTAAACTTCTTCATCAAGATCACCATGAAGAAAGGCGTTATGAGCGTCCATCTGATGGAGTTCCAGTTCTGAATAGAGGCTACATCAAGAAGTACTTTCACATAAACCAATTTAGCAACAGGAGCGAAAGTTTCAGAGAAATTCGTGCCCTCAATTTGCCGATTGCCAAGAACCACGAGACGAGCTTTGTACCGCTCAATGCTGTCATCTGAATTATATTTGATACGGAAGACCAACTTACAACCGATAGCCTTCTTATGAGAAGGTAAGTCTGTGACCTCCCAAGTGCCATTGCGATGAAGAGCATCAATCTCAGAACGCATAGCATCCCCCCAATGCTGATGACGTAATGCTTCCTGGAACGAAGCCGGCTCTGGAGTGGCGGCAATAGCAGCCAAGAATTGGCTGTGCATAGGAGTAACGGAATGCATATCGACATAGTTTACTAAAGGGTAAGGGGTACCTGATGACGTCACAGAAGCTGATGAGGCCGAGATAGGATCTACCCTTCGAAGAGTGGGGCAGACGTAGTCTCTTAGCAGCACTGACGGGGTGTGGGGGCGAGCCGACCAACGAGGAGGAGGGGGTTGAGGGGCTGCAGGAGGGGTGTCGGCGGGCTGTAGAGAGTCGTCATGGGTGGAAGTGGAAGGGTAGATAAGAGGGTCACGGGCAGGGGTTTCAGAGAGGGCATACAGAAAGATGTCCTCATGAAAAGACACATCACGAGAGACAAAGGTTTGATGGGTAGCGAGGTCATACATGCGTCAACCCTTCTGTCCAAAAGGATACCCAATGAACATACACTTGCGACTGTGAGGTGAGAATTTGTTTGAGGAACGAGGGATGACAGATGCATAGCAGAGGCATCCAAGGATTCGGAGATGTGTATAGTCTGAGGGCTTTTGGAATAGACATTCATAGGGTGTTTTGCCGTCGAGGACAGACGATGGGGTGCAATTGATGAGAAAGCAGGCAGTGAGGGTGCATTCTCCCCAGAACTGCACAGGTAGGTTGGCTTGAAACATGAGGGCTCGAGCCACATTAAGGATATGACGGTGTTTACGCTCGACACGACCGTTTTGTTGAGGAGTGGCGACACAGAAGGACTAAAAAATGATGTCCAGATCGGCAAAATAGGGACGAAGGGCAAGAAATTCAAAGCCATTATCGTTGCGAACACGCTTGATTGTTTTGTGGAACTGGGTAACTATGGAGGTGCAAAATTGTTTCAACAAATGGGAAACTTCTGATTTATGAGCCATAAGATAGACCCAAGTGGCGCGAGAGAAGTCATCAACAATTGTGAGAAAATATGAGGCATCAGAAGAAGATGGAACACAGTAAGAACCCCAAATATCACAATGAATTAAATCAAAAGATGCAGAAGCATTTGATAAACTAGTAGGAAATGAATGACGAGTTTGTTTGGCTCTGTAAAAAACATCACAAGGTAAATCTTTATGTGAGAGACTATGACTAGAAATGTTTGGTAATGAGGAAAGCAAAGAAAAAGATGGATGCCCGAGTCGTTGATGCCATAGGGAAGGGGATTCGGTCTTGGATAAATGACAAGTAGAGCTGCTGACGCCAAGAGACTTCACCGAAGAAGCCCAACAGAGCCAATAGATCCTATTCCGAACCTCACTCGCTCCAATCAGCGTCTTCAAAGTGCGGTCCTAGATTACACAAAGCTTATCAGTGAGGGTGACAACACATCTTAAATCGGCAGTTAAACACCCAAGAGAGATTAAATGACAAGTGAGGCCAGGAACGTATAAAGCACTAATATCAAAATTAAGACCCACAGAGAGTGATTAAGCCAACCTGATTAGTAGAGACTGTGGCGCCATCTGGATACTTGATAAGCCATTCATCAATAGTATGAATATTCCGGAGCAACCGGCGATCATCCGTCATATGAATCGAGGCGCCACTGTCAAGAATCTAATGGGAAGAGGCAATACCTGCTAAGCTGTTAGAACCGGATTTGTTGTTGAATTTCTGAAACATGTTCAACATTCGGTCCCACTGCTCATTGGAGAGGGTGATCCCAGCTCGATGAGATGGATTAAGGTTGTGGGAACCGGATGCAGAAGTTGATGGTGTGAGGACGGAATTGATGCTGGCGGTAGTGGTCCGGCCACGCCCTCGGCCAACACCCGGATCAGGAGCAGCGCCACTGGCAGGGGCAGAGGACTTCGGCTTCGACGGTGGGGCACCGGTGACGGGATCGGCGACGCCACGACCATGGTTCCACCAGTCCGGGTAGCCGATAATTTTGAAGCTTGAGAGGTTGTCATGACCAGCTTTGTTACAGTGGACGCAAAACATCGACTTTTTGTCGACAGGAGCAGAGGAGGAGCGAGACGAGCGTTGTTGAGCAGTAAAGGCGAGAGCGTCGCCGGTAGGTTGTTGGGTAGTGCGTATCGACAACATCCTTTCCTCCTGAACCGCGAGCGAGTGAGTTTTGTTGAGACTGGGGAGAGAGTCCTGAGCGACGATCGTGGAACGAAGGGTCCCATAACCGAGATCATCCAGGGCCATAAGAAACTGATGAGTGCGCTTCTCTTCCCGTTTCTTAGCGTAGTTGCCGTAGGTACATGTCCGAGAAGCGAGGTTGGTGTCGAGTTCATTCCAAAGCTTGGTCAGACGACCAAATTATGCAGCGACGGACTGACCGTCTTGACGACAACGAGCAAGTTCAGAACGTAGTTGAAGCATCCAAGGACCGTTGCCGATGGAGAATCGTTGTGATAGGTCATCCCAGAGTTCCTTTACGGTGGAAAAGTAGGTGACTGTCGAGCGTAAGGAGGGCTCGATAGATTGTGTGATCCAACCGATGAGCATAGCGTTAACAGGACGCCAATACTGATGATCGAAAGAGGTAGCAGCAGGTTGAGTGATTGAACCATCGAGGAAACCATCTTTGCGCTTAGCAGAGAAGCCGTTCTTCATAGCGATGGTCCACTCTTGGTAGCTATCTTATCTCCTTTGAGAATCACTGGACAAATAGAGAGGCCCGGGTGATCGAAAAGATGAAGGTAGTAGGGAGAAGCGGGCGTTAGGGCCGGTGGTGGTTGAGCCATGAGATCGGCTGTGGTGGTGGCGAAAGAGGCTGGCAGCGTCGGTGTTTAGGGCCGACGGTAGGGTTAGGTTTTAGAGAATCGTAGTTAAGCCTGATACCATGTACAATTTTGATTGGAAAAAGCTTGTATTTTCTCATTGATTGAATTTGATTAAATAGATACATGTAGGAGAGAAATTATATCATAATTAGGAAAGATATGATAAATATATAAGGAAAGATATATCTAGCAAATATCCTAATTTATCTCAATACTATCCACTGACACCGGATGTCGATGTCGACATCCTCACCATAGCACCAACAACAACCCTCCACAACGGCACTCACAAGACAAGCCAGCACAACGAGTCAACGCTTGCACCATTCACCAACACCGAATGTCGGTGTCAACAAGCCCACCAGGCACCAGTAGCCTACAACCCATAGCTACACGCCACAACACCACCAGCACCACAGCCTCGGAACATTGTCTATGAGCTCGCCGTACATTTTGGCGAGATCGAACCGTTCCAATAGAAAGTCGGTTTTTACACGTATACTTTTATTCTATATTTTCATTTTAGGAAAAATGACCAAAAATAATATGAACTTTAAAATTGACAATTTATATAAGTTCGACTGTAAACTTGTCTTCAAACATTTCATTTTAAGTTCGTCTTTCGTTTTCGGTGTTTGAACTTTGAACTCTCTTCAATCCGCATTTTAAATTGGTATCAGAGGCATGTCAGGGTTTACAAATTTTTTCAGATCCGTATAAGCTTTTGGGGCTTTGATCTCCTTAGGCTTCGATTCTGGAAGAATATTTCTAATTGACTCAGAATAATCATAAAAATAAATAAAATAACATAAACACCTAATCATAACGTAAACATAAAGTTAGTGAATATTAATCATTTCGTCAATTTCCACACCATCTCTTCGATTCCAATCACTCCATCCCAACTCTTTCTCAATTTCAAAATCAAACATAACTAGACCCGTCAAAACATAATCCGACCCGACCTCCCGAAATTTTTTGGGTCAATACCCGAAAATTTTAACCCGGAATTTTTTTCAACCCGAACCCAAAAAAACCGGAAAATTTTCGGATAATCTGGGTTTCGACCCAGTGACCGATTGACCCGGTAATTTTGACCCGATTGACCCGGTTAATTTATAATTAAATATAATTAAATTTTTTATATATAATTAAAATTTATCGTAAAATTATCAAATTATGATTTTTTTAATTTTAAAAAGAAAAAATTGACAAACCCGAAATGACCCGAAACCCGGTCAAACCCGAGTTCTAATCAACCCGAAAATACCCGGAATCCGTTTTATCCGATACCCGAAGTGACCCGACCCGAAACTGACCCAAATGACTCGTTTCACATGTCTAAACATAAGACTAACTCCAATGGTTAAGTGTGCAAATGTACATATTTGCACAAGGTGTTTAAAAATGCACATCACTTTTTGATGTTTTACTCCATTGGTTAAATGTGCATTTTATACACACCTATCTCTAAATAAATATGATTAAATTAAAAAGGAAAAGAAAACAATAAAAAACAACCAATAGAAATGACTTTACTTTATTGAAAAGTGATTAAAAAATGCACATGGGGAGGTGATGTGCTTATATTTGAGCACTTTGGGTGCAAATGTGCACATTTTAAACACTCAAAAATAACCATTGGAGCACAATTTGCATCAAAATGTGCATATTTGAGCATTTGCACCATGCCATTGGAGTTAGCCTAACTACACAATTACATATCTAGTCGGATCAAGTTTAGACAAATAAACTCCATAGTTCCAATTTCACCTCATTTGATACAGTTCTGAAGTCCCTATCTGACAATCGAAGTGAAGGGGAGAGATGGAGGCATTGGCCACAGTTCAGTCGAGCTGTCCATGGCCCCATTCTCTCTCTCTCTCTCTCTCTGCATCAGCCTTTTTAGCTTTCCCTCTCCAAACAAGAACAAACCCACAAAGCAGAAAAGAAAAAAAAAGGAAAACCCCCCAAAAAACCCCACTTGGGAACTCGTTCCAAAACCTCCTCCCAATAAAGCCACGAAACCTCCACCGACTGTCCCTCTCTCCCACTCCCCCTCTCTCCCTATCTCTGTGTACGGACGATAATGAATGGCCGGTAGACGCTATGAGGAGATGGGTTCAAGCTACCCGAATACCGTTGGTGGCGATTCCCGCTCATCAAGGTCCTCCGACTCCCTCAACGGCCTGAAATTCGGCCAGAAAATCTACTTCGGCGATGTGGGTCTTGGAGCTCCCGGCATTTCCGGAGGTGGGTCCTCCTCCTCCTCCGCGTCTCCGGCGGCCAAGAAAGGGAGGGCGGCTTCCCATACCCCGCAGCCCCCGAGGTGCCAGGTCGAGGGCTGCGACCTAGATCTGACCGATGCTAAGGCCTATTACTCCAGGCATAAGGTCTGTTGTATGCATTCCAAGTCCTCCAAGGTCATCGTTGGTGGGATTGAGCAGAGGTTTTGCCAGCAGTGCAGCAGGTCTATGTCTATCCCCCTCACTCTTACCATCTCCCCCAATTTCTAGGTTTTGGGGGTTTCTATTTCTCTTCTTTTCTTTTTTTGAATCTTTTTTGTTTTTCCTTTTATGGAAGTTTGGGGTTCAGTGAATTGATACATATAAGGAGCAACCACTCCTACAGTGGCTGCACAGCACTAGTGTTAGCTGTTAATGGTAATTACTAGCCTTTCCCAAAGAGGGAAAAATGGATAATTGCCTCTCTATTTTTGGTTTTCAGAACTCCAAGTTATCACTTTTATGAATATGTTGATTGTTGATAGCAAATTAAACAGATTCTTATATGGGATTGGGCAAGTAATGAGTTTTTTTTTTCTTCTCATTATATAATATAGTTTAGCTTGTCAGTTAGGCAAGTATTTAATTCCTCTAGGGTTAGATAATGGTACTTGATCTGATACTGCCGCTGTATCCCCTTGGGTTTTATTTATATATAATTTTATCTGGGCACCTGCAGTGACATGTATGGGATTATAGTTGGTGGTGATATATAATATAGTTTGGAAAGGTGTTGAATGCTGACATTTACATATTTTATCTATCTTATTTTGATGGTCCTGCCTGTCAGTGTCATCAGGATGGTTATAGTTGTGCTTTTTCCTATTTTATTTGGTTGGTTTTCAATCTATTTTTATGTTTAATATGGATAGGAACCTGAGTCTTATAATTGGTCCGTTAATTAAATTCAGGTGGTGGTTATTGTTAGGGTTTTATCTGATTGTTGTGAAAGGATAAGTGCAGCCTGATGGTAGAAATTTGTTGAACTAGGAAAAATCGAGAAACAATATTGCAGCCTTCAGTGTGGTAGCATCTCGGGGATTTAGACAGTATGTCGACTTCAGCCTCGGTTTTCTATTTTCTAGGATGCGTTTCTCGGGTGAAGAAATTCATATATGCAATTAACTTACTGCATAGATACACTCCATTGAACAAATATATGACTCGGCTTATCTTAGGCGTGTTGTACGCCTTAATTCTAGAAAAAAAAAATGTATTACATGAAATAGAGAATTGTTAGAACAGCGCTACACCAGAATAGGAGCAAAGGTTGCGGTGCAGGTATCAAAGGCAGCACTAACAGAAAAAAAAACTTCTTATCTGGTACATGGGTTCATTGATATTGTGTTTAAGTTTGTTGTAGATGAAGTACATTTGCTCATCTTTCGGCATATGATGTGTTATTAGTTATTTAGGATACCAGAAATTTCCTGTACTTGTGCTGCCCATTAATTGATACCTTTGCTCTTAGAAGTCTCTCTTTTCTATTTATGGACCATCGCATACTTCTAGTGTAGTGAACATATCTTTATTCAATCATCTGATTAATTAGGTTGCAATAATTGCATGACGATGCTCATGCTGCTCCTTTGCCTTTTTATTAGAAGCACATGTGCATGCTCATATGAGTTGGAACATGCCATTCTTTTTAAAGTAACAGTCTTTATCAAATGAAGTGACTTCAATAGAAGGGTTGTCTACAGGGCACAAAATAATCCTCCCTATTAAGTGCATTATACGTCAAACTGCTCATTTCCTTAACATGCTTTTCTCGGTCAACTAGAATAGCCCATTCACTAGCTTTTCAAAAATATCAGTCTCTTATTGAACCAAGAAAACCGATCTTTGTGAAAACGCTCGAACTTCAATGATAAGTCCAGGAGACATCTGACCTTGAATTGGGGATCAGAGCGAGCTTAATTCATGAACAGATCTGCTCATCAATTAAACCATTGATCATCTACTCTTGTTGCTATGCTTGTATTGATGTATTCCAATTTCAATATGGACACTCTACTGTTCGTGAGTTAATTAGCTGGCTTTATCTCTGCAAATAAGCAATATTAAGCAAAAGATATTATAACTCATGTTTTGACCATCAATTGACATATGCTGAACCCTGGGCTTTGTGAAAAGACTCTTAACATGATAATGCATGTTTTTTTCCTGGGGTTTCTTCTTACATGAATCTAAGTTGTGTAGAGATTGTTGGATTGCACCTTTCCCAGGTTTCATCAGCTTGTGGAATTTGACCATGGGAAACGAAGTTGCCGCAGACGTCTTGCAGGCCACAATGAGCGGAGAAGGAAACCGCCCCCAGGATCTTTACTGTCTACTCGATTGGGCCGGTTGTCACCGTCTGTATATGGTTAGAATCATGATCTGCTGTTGATTGGATTTGAGTTCACCCATTCTTCTAAACAAAAGAAGCTTTGTTCAGAATTTTCAAATGACTTAAATGCAGATGGCGGCAGTAGTGGCAACGGCTTCTTAGTGGACTTCACTTCAAGCTTGAAAGCTCCTGATGGGTCCTCTTGGCCAGGCACCAAAACAGCTGCAGACCACTCCGCCGATGTGGGAAAATTCCTTCAGGGTCCATGGTCAGGGAACCCGAACCCCCAGGCGGGGATGTTCTTGCAAACTTCAGCTGGCAGGACTAACTACCAAGTGGGACACACCATTCCCTCGGGAGAATGTTTTGCCGGGGTCACCGACTCCAGCTGTGCTCTCTCTCTTCTGTCAAATCAGGATTGGAGCTCTGGAAACCGAGCACCGTGTATTGGATCAAGCAACCTACTGAATACCGGAGGAGCCTCAATAGGCCAATCATCCGGGCACCACAGCACTGCAATGGGGCACTTTTCTGAGAACCCATGGGGCTTCAAGGTTGGGGAGGCCAGCCATGACTTCAGCAGTGTCCCATCTTCCCTGGGTCTTGGTCAAGTGTCGCATCCTATTCCATCCCGTACATCTAGCGATGAACTCGACATGGCTCAGCCACCGGGTGGCGGAAGACAGCTCGTGGAATTTGAGCACTCAAGCTACGGCTCTTCCACTGACCACATGCACTGGTTGCTTTAACCACGTCGCTAGCTAGCTCTCTCTCTTTTGTTGCTCAAGACTTGTCTCGAGACTGCGCCTCTCAGTCGGTCTTGATCTGTGCTGTTATGCAGCAGTATGGGTAATGCCTTTAATGCTTGTCGCTGTCTCTCTTTTCTGTGCAAACTGATAATATGAGAGCATGCGTACAACAGACCACTCAAGTAGCAGCTTATTGGACGCTGTTAGCTGTTTTGTACTTGTAAGCATGGCATTAACCTTTATTATCATTGTTTATCTGGACTTTTGTATCACTTGCCTGTACTCCCCATCAACCGGGAGCAGCTCATGAACCCGAATTCAGGTTACCTTCCAACTCTAATAAGGGCATCTAGTAAAAAACTCAATGCAAAGCTTGAGGATGTTCATTGTTTATCTGGAATGCTAATGCTAGATGGACTACCAGCAGCAAACACATAAAACCAAAAACGCTAAAACAGCATTGCCATAAAGGATGAATTGTTCAAATTACTTTGTATCTATGTGGAATGTCATTTGAAGCATGGTTCTTATTACTCGAAAACGATAGACTGATATCATGCAGAAATGCTACTACTCAACAAAGTATTGATCTCTCCAATGATATGGACAGGTCGACCATCAAACATGGAAGAGAGGGTGCTCTCACATAATTTCTTGAGCTCCCTTGTCTTCACCAAAGCCGCTTCCTGCAATAAACCAGAATGAATTCAAATATCAAATGCAAAACGCAATGGCATGCTTGAAAACTTTGCAAGAAATGAATCATGTTCTGTTTTATATTTCGTCGACGCTTCATTGAGAAAATCCTGATACTAGGCTTATGCTGTAAATATGTGGGCAATAATAACTTGGCAAGAAATGAATCGAATGTTTGCCAAAGGCCCAAAGGTCAAGATCGAGTTGGTAAGCAACCCCATAATACTCACTTGCTTTGGCCAGGATGAAGCCATAGCATTCTGCAACTCCATGCGTTTGGTGGATATGTCTTTCAACCCATCTTTTAACTTCACTTCATGCTGCTTCTTTTCCTCGATTGTACTAACAAGTCTACCTAAAACCCTGGAGATCAAAAAGAGGGAGGAAAAGACATCAATAGCATAACAAGCAGGTTCTAAAGGTAGCTTCAATATAAAAAAAAAACAGTGCTTTGACAGCATGAAGCCAAGATGATACATTCAATAGGCAACAATCACTTATGCCGGAAGTCCAGAACCAACTAGCTGGCAGCCTGGAGCTACATAAATACACATCTGCAATCCTAAGGTGGGAGAAAAACTTGTCTGCCACTAGTTTTCTAAAATATAGATACCATACTTGATAGCACACTGCCATTCGATCATGCACCTTAGCATGAGTTGATTCTTATTCCCTGTGAATGTCTGTGGGACCTTCGAACTAATTTGGGTCCCAAATGTCAAATAGGGAATTCACATATCACCCATTGAAGTTGTAGTATGAAATGCTAAATTTATATTTCTTCTAAAAATATTTGGAACTTGAATAGACTCTCCAGAGTCCGGACAATAAATTGGGGTCAAATGTAGGATAAGAAAACTTCAAAATTCTCCAACGTACCTCTTGGAGTTGAGAATCATGATCATATCCCTTGTTTTTCTGTTTGTCAATAATGAGATGGCCGCAGAAACATCAGACAACATTTTCTGAATGGCATCAGAAGTGTATTGCTGAAGCACAAGAGGAGCAACGGACTGGACTTGATTTTGCAAGGACAACGTCTCTTGGTTTGACAGCTCAGTTAATCTCTGATTTAAAAATGCTTTGACCTGACAACATTACATATAACAAGCCTTAACATCAATTAGTTTCCTCTTTGTTTTTTTTATCTACTAAGGATATCTGAACATTATTTAGAGAAGCAAATATTAATAATCTTAATTCTTAAGAGGAAACATGTACCTCAAACAGATCATCAAGGATTCTATTCCTGTACTCTGTCTCCAAAAGTGGACTTCTAGCCTCCGTGACTTCCTGACTTGGACTTATTATACTAGAATCGGATGATTTAGCTTCTCCAGTCCCATTTATTGCATTAGAATCTTCCATAATATCCAGTTGAGGATTCTCAACATCAACATCCCAAGATATCTCCGAAGCTCCAGACGCAAGCTCCACCTCAGTAGGAGTATGAAGAGCATTATTATTATTATCCTTTGTTGAAGAATCTTCAATTATGTCTCCAACATTTACCATTTCATAAGGACCTAATCCATTATCAGGATCTGGTTCTTCAATTTCTCCAATATCCCAATCAATCTGAGAGCTCTCCAATGTAATATCCCAGTCAATGCCTTCTCCTCCAATATCCATGGCACCACCCATATCATGCTGTCGATCAATATTGGATGCAATATTTACAGAATTGAGAAAATCAGATCCTACACATACAGCTACTGAAGGTGGGTTGTCAATAATCTGCCGCAGGCTTGATAAAACAGGTCCAGATGTTCTCTGCAGTTATATTGTAATTGCTTTTAACCTTGAATGATCATAAACTGAAGGAAAGCAAAAACTACCAATTTGACTAGAGGGTGTAGAAGTTCAATGGGTGCCTTACAGCTTTCTCTGTATGAACATCATTCACAAAGCTTGAGTAGTACTCCATAGCCTGCACTACAGAATCACTGCGCATAACTTCTAAAACCTCACTAAAAATGCTTGGAAGTGATTTTGTGGCACTCTCTAGGAGTTCCAATCTGACATTGTTTCCCTGCAAAGTGCAATTGTTTGACTTACAAGATTTAATTTTTTTTTATGTGAAACTGCATAAATGAACTTATATTAAGTCAAAAGCCCAATATCATAACCTGTAATCCTAGCTCCTGGCATGCCTCTGCATACTTGGCTGCTGATAATGTAGCATGTCTTTTACTGTCAGCCTCCTTACGATCAAGTTCGGCAAGCTGCTGTTGAATCTTTTGGACCTGCTTTTTTTGGTAAGGACTTCAAAACAGGATTGAAGTCAATTCCCAAGGATCAAAGCCAATAGTATTGCCAAACGATATTTCATTATCATACCAAAAAAAAAAACTCACATTTCATAATTAACATTTTGTGCCATGATCTGTGCAGCTTCTCCTAGGAATATACGGTCCTTCTCCAAACCTTGCACAATAGCCTCCCATACACCCTTAAAGTTGTAAAGATATCAGTTAAAAAAAAAGGCTCGTCAAAGCAAAGTGGATTGAGAAAATGTGACTCCCTATGAAGATCTTACAGCAGCACCCGAAAGCCGGCCAAAAATATTCCGACTTTCTGAAGTGGTTCTCAAAAGGGTCTCATAAATTTTCTTGGTTTCAATGTAACTAATTCCTGAAAACATCACGCAGAAGAAACACATCAATTTTCTAAAAGTAGAGAAGAAACAATAATTCTTTCCTAACCAACATCAAGTCATTCAAACACACATGATCACCCACCACATTTCTAATGCAACACTGAAGCTTCACTTAACATTTTCTCTGGAAAGTCTTCATCTGCGAATCGCAGATGAAGACTCCAACAGAAGATAAGTAAAAGGATTGTGAGTTCCAATCTTTGGAAAATTACATACCATGATATGATTATGATTTATGCCCATTGCACCAGTAAAACTATTTGTCAGCCTTAGGTTATATAATTAACAAGTAAGACGGTAAACAGCAGGTGAGAGTATCATACAGCTACCCTCTAAGCTATCTATTGATGAGATTCCAAGATGTCTATTTTCTTCTTCTGATCTTAGCAGAGCTCAATCCACAGCTTATTAGCCTTAGTTACACCAAAGATCAACCACATGTTCGACTGATTCAGATTAAGCTTACTATCAAGCGACAATAAATTTAAAATACGAATCCAAACCTTCAAGATCTAGAGTTTGAAAGTAGGGATCCAAGTCCTTTGGCAACGAAGCTAGCGCCGACGATATCTTTACTCTCACAGCGGCATACCGCTTACGCCAATCAGCCGGAAGTCTCTTCCGATCAACCAGCCATTCTTCAATCCAGAAGCACAATTGAACAACAAAAAAATTCAAATCATGAACAATTTACAGCAAAGACAACTTAGAATCGAGCATCCCCAACTAGAACAGAAATAAGCGGAAAAAAGAGAGTGAAAAAAAAAAAACCTCCAAGTCGAGAGAAAGCGATGTCGATCGGGAGATTCTGAATATCATCCTTGTTTTGCATTGTTCGAATTGCAGAGAATTTCTGTTTCCCGGATGATGTAGAGTAAGGAGAGAGCCAGAAGTTGGCCTAGGGTTTGTTCAACAGCGAGATGATCGAACCTCCGATCAAGGCGAGGGGGCAAGTGAAGTAACGTGCTCGCACAGCTAGCTGGGCAACACCGTTAATGCATACATTAATGGGCCGACCAAACGGCCCATTAATTGATCATACGGCCCAATTCAAAAGGGTCAAAATAGTAATTAGCTCAGAAAACGCAAACGTTTGTTCGTAGACGAACGTTTCGCAGTTCACAGAAACTCCTCCTCCGATCCATCCAGTCCTCGATCTCCCCCTCTTCATCCGATCCTCGCAGGTACATCTCCACCTCATCGCAATCGTCTTTTACCCGCTATTTATCTGACTGATGAATTTGATGGAGTACTTTTCTTTTTTCCGTTCTTTGGTTCCGTCGAAGTCCCTAATTTCGGGCTAGTTTTTAGCTAGGGTTTCTAATTTGATCCATTTCGGTAGTGCCCCTCGCTAGGAGGTATGATGTAATCCGGCAGTGCCTTTCTAGCTTAATTGAAATTCGCGATTTGTCTTATGGACTTTTGCTGCTGAATGCTGTTATTGTGTTCGAGAGATTTTCGGTGATATATGCTCAATTGGTGAGAGGTCAACCTTTGACTGATGCCCTACTGCGATTTCTGTCTCAGTGTATCTGTATCACGGTTAGACGATGGAGGTAGACCCTTCAGAACTCAGGTATCTTGAAGATGATGACAGCGCTACATTGAAGGTGATTAAGGGTGCAACTTCTGGTTTCGTGGCTGGGACGATTTGGGGAACAGTTGTTGCAACATGGCATGATGTCCCTCGTGTTGAAAGGAGTGTTGCACTCCCAGGATTGATTAGGACTTTGAAGATGATGGGGAGTCATGGGCTGACTTTTGCTGCAATTGGTGGGGTTTACATCGGTGTGGAGCAGTTGGCTCAACATTATAGGATGAAGAGAGACTTCGTTAATGGAGCTATTGGTGGTTTCGTTGCTGGTGCTTCCATTCTTGGTTTCAAGGGTGAGATTTGCTTATGTGGCTTCTGACTTTTATATATACATATATGTCCATGCCCTTCTTACAATGCATATTCTTTCTGTATGCTGATATTTCACGCATGACTTCCTGGTTTCCTGTTTTCCATTACTCATTGCCTGTGAATGCTTTTGTTTCATTTTGATTGGCATTATCATGGAGTTGGCCTATTTCTATTAGAAAAGATGTGTCATGGTGTAGTAGTGTAGCATCTACATTGCTTAGAAATAATCTTATTGATCTTTAGCTGCACCAACATATTAACCTACTTTTGTTAAATTATAGCTGAGAAAGGAAAAAGGTAAAAATCATGGTCTTACAGTTAGGCTTCCCACTTCGGGTTGCTTTTTTGCCATTGAATGTAGAATCTTGGAATTTTAACAACAAAGTTTTTGGCCATGGTTTTGCTCTATACTCTATAGTGGTTGAGTTTCAGTGTGTGGGGTTTTGGGTTTATAACCCCCTTATCTAAATGCCTTGTTCTGTTCCCAAAATTTGAAAATTTGATACTTTGCCCTAGATCATTTCCTAAAGGTTCAATAACCAGGATACAAAACAAATACTGCACTAAATCTTGTGATTTGGCCACGTTCATGGTTTATAGCCCTGGGGTGGACTGTGGAGACCTGGAGATAACTAAAATTCAAAGGTAGGTTGTTAAGTTTAGCAAAATTAGAGTTCTGACCACTGTGGTTGAAAATCCTAAACCAGCCATTGGACAATTTGAAACTGATGCCCCTGGGATTGAAATCCCTAATGTTGCCCCCCAGTGAGGAATTTTACTATAGCCAGTGGAATGGAATTTCGCCCAAAACCTCATTCCAATCTTTGTATTCTTAACATAGAAATAGTCTGGTAAATGAAGTATTCCGGGTTTGAACATTGAATGTTTGAACATTGAAGAAACAGATAGACTCAAATATGGCATCAACATTAGCAAAATGTTTATTTTGTGCGGGCTTTCAATTCATTTGGAAAGTAATATTCATAACTTTCTTCTCGTTGCAGGGAGGACCATCAAAGGGGCAATCCAGGCAGGTTCTGCTTTAGCCATAACTTCTGCACTCATTGATGCTGGAGGCCAGACAACAAGAATTGACAATGGGAAGGAGTACTACCCTTACACCACCAAGAAAAGGTCTGCTGCCACCGAGTAAAAAAACTGTCCTTCAATGAGGTAGCCCACAAGGCTGAAGGACAAAGCTGTTTCTTCCAGGGGGGTACTTGTCTAAACTTATTTTGGGTTTCATAATTTCAACAACATTGCGTGAAAGGGAGCACTGAATAAATTTCGATGGTGACTTTAGTCCTTGAGCTTGTTCTGTTTGAAAAGTATGTCCCTCTTTTCTTCTAGCCGATTAACATTCAGTTCATGCCAAGAATGGACTTCATACCGTGGCTTAGAAACGATTGCAGAAGTGACTTTATATGTTATTGTTTCACTATTCTACTTGCTGGAGACCATATTTTATTGTTGCTTCCTAGAAGATCTATGATCTCTCTGGAATTCCCAATAAAGCTGATTTCTGCATTGCCTTTGAGGTCAAGGACTCTTCAGCGTTCTGGCACTTGTTGATTCAAAGCCAGTTCTTTGCCTTGCGTCTTGAGCATAAAGGTTGATGCTATGAAATTTTTAAGTATGAAGCAAATTGCACTAGATTTGCTAAGAGAGATAATAGTTCTCACATACCTCTTACAGAAAACAGTTCTTACTCTACCATTGATATGAACAGAGTAGTGAGATTGATTCATCAACAAACAACAAACCTCTTGCAGAAAACAGCTCTTTTTAAACATGGTTACATTGGAATTGATTTATCAACAACACCGAACCTCTTACAGATAACTGCTATTCTACAATTGCTGATCATACACACTAGTAATAATACAACTATGGTTGAATTCACTAATTAGTAAAATTATATCTGGCTTTCATAGCTCTCCCGGATCAGACTCATCTAACATAGAAGAGCTTAGAGCACCAATCTGTGTGTCCAACAGGACGAGGCTTTCTGTGAACGTATCCACACAAGTCACGCTTTCGCCTTTCTCATAATCTAAGCTGAAAATGCTACCATACTCGTCGTGATCAGGATCATACGATGCTGTTGATAGCTCGCTTTCGTTGGTAACGATTACCATGTTGGTCCAATGTTCCCTCACCCAACTCTTATTCTCGACTCCCAGCTGTAAGTCCGAACTGATCATCAATGTCCATGATTCCTCCATGCCGTACTCGCTCATGACCCATATCACACACCGACTTGGGTGCATTCGGTTGTCAAAGCACAGCAATGCCAAGGATGACCCGAACTTTGAAAGCCACATTGAATAGATGTTAATGTATTTGATTTCATCCGGTATGCCTAAAGTCTCAAACCTTTCCTTCTCGACATTAAATTGCAATACTGTATTTGGATTCCTCTCACCTCTACTGGCTCTAGGTGAATGACCCATAGCAAGCCAGTGTATGGATCCGTTCATGAAGAAAGCCGATGAGCCAGGCTTCGCCATGTGATGACACTTCACACCCTCATGATCAGGAAGAGCTCTCCACACAGGGTGTTGAAGCGACCATATCTCAACCCTTGCTCGGTAAGTCTGATCAACATCAAAATAAGTGTATGCCAATCTCACCACTTTGAAATCGTTTATCGAATGATCAAATCCTAACCCAACAAAAGCCACAGAGGAGGTAATTGTGGGCACTGGGAGCTTGATGTGCCTCCTGATCATCGGGTTCCAGACTACGACAAGGTCACAATCTAAGCCATCAACGAGGCATAAGAGGCCGTAAACTGAGCCAACGACCTCAAAGGGGACACGGGTTGATCGGCTGGCGATGGGGAAGTCCATGGCGGAGGCGGGATAGAGGGTGTTGTTGGGCTGAAAGAGAGCATACCACCCCTTGAGCTCTATCCTAGAAAGGCACCTGACCAGAAGATGGGAATTTTCAGCTGTGGTGTATTGGGTGGTGACAAAGGAAGGAGATGTGATGAGCGAGTTCCATGATTTGCAAACGCACCGGCATCTGAGCAAGGCTTTGACAGGCAGTTTCTGCAGGATATCGATCAAGATATGGTCTGGGATGAAATCCGACATTAGATTTTCTCCCACAGAAATTGGTGAGTGCGATCAGATTCTTTGGGTAAATTTATCGAACAGTTGGTGGGCAACCCAGAAAAAACGCCAAACACAAAGGAAGTCTTCGTTGACCCGTAAGGAGTACATCGGCAGCGAGTCTTCCTGGAAATTCCCCTTGAAATTAATATCAATCCAAAGGAAAATAACATTCAAGAATGAATGACTTTAGTTAGGGACTGGAATGATGAATTGAATTGTCATTTACTCATTTTCTTCATTTTCGATATATGCTGGTTGCTTAAATTATACAGTAGAAATCAAATGGTCGAAGAAAAAGATTGAAACTTTACCAATAAAGATACACAAAAAGATTTTTTTTAATTAAAAAAAACATTTATTTGTATTTTTCCTTTTCTAGTTTACAGTGTGGCATTGACATCAATGATTGTCCTGCACACAAGCACCGTGGCCGGGGGGATTCAACAAATCATGATAAAAGCTATCCAGATGATGGCGGGTTCATCTCCTGCTTTCCTCTCCAATCGGCTGAAGCCCCACGGAAACTGCGGTGGGCTCTCGTTCTTCGCTATCTCAAGGCCCTTTCCACCATCGCCCTCTTCCCCAAGCTCACGCACAAGCTTGTCCGTCTTCTTCCCTTGTTCACCAACTCCGAAAACTCACCGCTTCATACCCTTTCGAATGTCTTCGATTCCGCATTCAGATGGCGCCTCCTCCGATTCCTCGGCTGCGTTGAAGAGCGCAGTGAGTTAATTGTTCTTTCCTACCCTAATCTCATCCCCCTTTTCCAAATTTTGGGCGTGCAATTGAGATATTAGGGCATGGGAATGTGGGTTGGGGTTGTCTGGTTGTTCATTTGATGGGTTGGGTACTTGGTATCAAATTTGCAGACTTTACGGTTCTACCTATCTGCGGCCGCTTCATTTTAGGTTTTGCCACTTCAACTGCATAATCATTTCTCAATCGAGATGCGTTGTAAATGATTTTTTGTGTTGATAAAGATCTACACTATCGTTTAATTAGGGTCTTTTGAACTCTGTATGAACTTCAATTTTTAATGGTTAAGTTATTGCAAGGAAATGGTGTTGATACTCTCTTGCTGTGCTGTAAATCCAACATTTCTTACTTAAATTGGACACTACTTAGACCCTTACATACTCTGTTGATTTTATACAGGGAAATGCTCGAAAAATTAACTTTTGCCAGTGGTGCGGTGGGCAAACTAAGCATGAAATACCTGATGGGGAGGAGAAGATAAGAGCAATCTGCACTATATGTGGAAAAATTGCATATCAGAATCCAAAGATGGTGTGCCTGAAATTCCCCATTTAGTTGCTTGAAATTCCCCATTTACTACAAAGAATATATTATGTCTATTTCCCAACAGAAGTTTAATCATTTATCTGTTGTTTTCTACTTGTGCAATTTATTTGACGAATTAGCTGGCCTTGGACTGAAATAAATTATTAGAGTCATGCATTCCTATGCATCCTTATGTTTTGCATCCATATGTTTGAAAGATTTAGCGCCCTTTCTTCATAGAGCATAATATGTATGTATTCATTTTGAGTACATACAAGTTCTTTCTCTTAAGAACAAGTAGGTCTCGAATCATCTCTAATTAGTGGAATATGCGTATGAAGGTGTTTGAGACCCACGTGTTCTTAAGGGAAAGAGTGTGCAATGATTGGGATTCTATGTTCAGCCAACGAGACCCAAGATTACTTCAAATATATGCATATAGTACAACAATAAATGCCATGCTGGTACTAGTTCTTATGTGTGAAGCGAGGTTTGTCATGATTTGTGTGGCTATTGTTAATACTTTCAGGTTGTAGGCTGTCTTATCGAGCATGAGAACAAGATCTTGCTTTGCAAGAGAAATATTCAACCATCATATGGTCTCTGGTGAGTTTATAGAACGATACAGATTGGGAGGGTCATTTGTTCTGGTCATTTGTTTCTCCGATGCTGGTGATTATACATTTTGATTATGTGATGCTGCTCTCATAGGACTCTTCCTGCTGGTTACATGGAAATTGGGGAATCTGCTGCCGAAGGAGCAATCAGGGAGACACAAGAAGAAGCAGGTGCAGAAGTTGAAGTGTTGTCACCTTTTGCTCAATTAGATATCCCTCTTATTGGTCAAGTAAGACATGTCTTTGTTAAACATATGAAATAAATCATAGGGTGGTTCTCCCATTCGAGTTTTTCCTTATTGCTGCATTATGTTGAACAGACGTATGTCATCTTCTTGGCAAAATTGAAGAAGCCCCATTTTTCTGCTGGCCCTGAATCAATAGAATGCAGGCTTTTTGGTCTGGATGAGCTGCCACTTGATTCTCTTGCATTTTCATCAATGTTGGTCACTTTAAAACTGGTAAGTTTTGGGGCCATATATGATAACAGTTTTCTCTCTTCTCTTGTGCCATCTGGGATATTTGTGTAATTTATCCTCATTTGCTGCAGTACCTTGAAGATATCAAAGCAGGGGGGCCTAAATTTCATTATGGTACCATAAATAAAAGGTAATCAATTCAGAGTTCATAAATCAGTTGATTTTTTAGGTGGGATTGAGATGATTATGTAAATATTGTTTTACCTCATACAAAATGCGATATTTTGTTGCATTATCTTATGCAACTTGATATTTATCTTTATCCTAGGGCTTGGATGTGGCTCTTTGGCTGTTTTTATACAGGCCCTTTGAGATGAATTAGCCCCCGTATCAATTTTTGGAGAAATTTAACTAAATTCAGTTGTTTTTGTCACATAGCTGAATTTAGTTTTGAAGCCTTACTCTTGTCATCTCCAAGTATTTTGGAAACATCCTCTCGATTTGCTCGAGGTAAGGGTGTGTACATCTCTATCCCCATACCCTGAATTAAGCGGGATTATCCTGGGTTGATGAGGGAGGATATTATCTTCCTTGTGTTTAGATTGTAAACTATTTTGCATCTTATTCCAAGATGGCTCTTATTTATCGAAGGCTCATTTGCATAATTACACCAGTTTCATAAATTAAATTTCGATTTTACCTCTTCTTTTTTTATGAATTTTTTAGTAGTTGGTGTACTTTTGCTATTTTTGGGGGGTATTGGTGCAAAAAATATTAACGGAATGCAGTGGAATTAAAAAGTGGGTATTATTTTTTATTTAAAAAAAAGTGGGTATTATTGCAAATGGAATATGAAAGTATGGTATTTGTTACTAATTACCCTTTATTGAAAGTCCTTTGTTTGCAGCGTAGGAAGACTGTTGATGAGTGATGGCATTCTTATATAAAATGAAATGAATCATTGATATTGGGTTACATTTTGTGATTCCTATTCTTCAGTTAGCTGCTATGATTTTGCGAAACTTGTGTCGGTTAACTGAAATTTTGATTCTTGAATATGGAGCCAAACGTTGGCCTGTAAGTTGAGGAACCCTACATTTTGTGATCCTAATCTTTGTTGGATTGCATTGTTAGCGGTGCCACTTAGTTGATCAGAGGAATATCATATTGATGTTTCATAACCTTCCTTTGGTAGTTCTGTCTTTGCAGGCTATTTACTCTTATGGTTACTAAATTTTAATCGTATTGTGGCAGGCCTGGTACAAGCCCTTCTGATATCCATGCATTCACTCTGGACTATCATCTGTGTCCTTGACGGTATGATCATTCCTTGGCCATCATTCTCCATTTTCTTCCCTTTTCCCTCTACATTGCCTTCTCTGCTACTACATATCCCCAGTTTGTTGTAAATGCTTCTGGGTAATGACCGATCCGCTATTTGTTTTTGATGGTGGGTGAACAATCTCATGACTTCACATTATACAAGTGCAGGGTTTTGCTGGAAGGTAAAGCTCACATTACATAGCATACCAATCTCATCTTAGTTCTCTGAGGAAACTTTGTTTGAGCCCCTTAACCCTTGGTTGGTCGTGCACACTCTACATTATTCGTCGGAGAGCAAGAACTCCCCAAGGACCACCCAATTTGCCTCCATTTTAACTACCCCGGGGCTCATCTCTTGGGCTACCCAGTTTTGGTATGCGTTTGCGCGTCTTCTTTCAGAAACCAAACGATAGAAAAGCCTTGAGGGCCTTGTATAGTGGGCATTGGAAGCTTGGTATTTGCTAGAGCTGCGAACTGTAAATTGGGCTGATCATCTCGTTTCGTATGTCCGAAATTTAGTGTTTGTACTGATTGGTGAATTCAGTTTGTGGTGAGAATTTCTCACTAGTTTCTTCTTTAAACTAAAATCATTTGACATTTGTGACCATGTTTAGTGCTAGTGCTGAAATTTTCGCTCTCTGTCATCTGTGTACTATGTTATTTATGAAAATGGTTTCTGTGTAGTGAGCATTTTCTTGAATGCATCATCACATTCGATTAGATTATCTTTTAGCTATATCAATGTGTGCCACATTAAAATTCAATTGAAGATTGTTTAATTAATTTATTTGGAAAGAGTAAAGTAAAATTCCATGAAAATTCAAATGTCAAATTGTCAACATTACCCGATCGAGAAGTTCAGAATATTAGGGCACATTCTGAGGTTGTTCCGGCTGTTTTACAATCGGGTATGCTATTCGCATAGCAAAATATCGCCATCGGCACGGTGCCGATGCTGATTGTTCTAGTCGGCATTGATTTTACCTTTGCCGAATCCCAAAGTCGGCATAAACCTTGCCAATGCCGAGTGCCGAAGTCGGCATATATGTCCTGTGCCTGGCCACACAAAGGTCTATAAATAGGAGATACTACCTCCGTTGTAAAATATAAGGGCTTTTCTTTTTGACACGTTTTTTAATGAGCTAAAAACTTCATGAAATATTAAATTTTTATTAAATTTTTTTACATAGTATTATATATAAAGTTAATATGTATAATACTATGTAAAAAAATTTAATAAAAATTTAATATTTCATTAAGTTTTTAGCTCATTAAAAAACGTGCCAAAAAAAAAGTAAAAGCCCTTATATTTTGCAACGGAGGTAGTATTGTATAAACTTTGATACTTCGGTTAATTCTCTCTATCATATTATCTCTCGTCGAAGGTCTATCATTTTCGATTCCATCATCGGTTAAAATGAGGTTACCGGAAGAAGATGGCGGAGGCGAGCTACCATTCGACATTTCTATTTATAATGATCCGGAGGAGGTTGTGAAAAATCTCAAAGTAAACTTTTTATACATTGTTTAAAGTTTGTAGAACTATATAGCGTAATGGCAATGAAGCTCAAACAAAGTTGTTCATATAGCTCGAAGGTTTTGATAGTTATGGATTTGTTATTTGAATATAATCACAATATAACGTAGTGGTGTAATACGAAATCATCATATAATATAGCGTTATTTTTACATACTTAGTAAAATTGCATATAGTGATATTTTGCGCGAAAATGTTCTTAGTATAGAAGTTACATTATGCAAGAACAAAACCAACCTCTTGATATGGGTACAGATTATGGTTTGTTGAGATGTGAATGTGACCAAAAATGTCCCACATCGGAAAGTTGAACATATCAAGCCATAGTATATGAGTCGGTGGGCCACTCCTTCTATTGCCAATTGGTTTTAGAACGGAACCCCACCCGACTTGTGTGCTAGGCTACTAGCGCATGTGCGTTTGTGCATACGACCCCCAATCATCTGTGGTTCGATGTTTGGGTCGATCAAGTTAACATGAAGGTGTAGGCTAGATATATAGGAAAGATAAAAAAAACGTGGTATTTGTGATCACTCGGTCATGGAAGAACAAAATGAGTGGATTTGGTACTTTTCGTTTAGTGTGTGATAAGTACGGAGGGGCTCGTGATAGTCGAGATATCGACTTAGATTTTCCTCCATCATCGAGTAGGCGAGGAAAAACAACGAAGCTCGGCTGCAAGTTTGAGCTGGAGGGTCGTCAAAATGATGTTGACAATTGGACCATCAAGGTTATATGCGGTGTGCATAACCACAAACTCTCTGATAAGATGTTAGGAAATCCCTATGATGGTCGATGAACACCAAACCAACATCAGTAGGTCCGTTGTGATACCTTGGTTGGGTTAAGACCTCAAGATGTCCTACGCGAGATGAAGTATGATGATCATGACTGCGTGACTGACATTCGTCAAGTGTACAACACATGAGCACAGTTGAGGAGAAGCACTGCAGAGGGACGGAGGGACTTGCCGCAAGCACTACACCAACTCCACCAAAAAGGATACTATATCGCCACCAGGAAGTCCTCCAAGGTTGGAGTAGACGAGGTTACTGATGTACTTTTGGCACATCCTGATGCGGGACCATCCAAGACACATTAGGACACACCTATGATGCGAGCTCGTGCAATTTAAGTCATCCTCAAGAGGAAGAAGAAGGCTCCACCATGGGAGAAGGTCCAAAGGTGCAAGCTTGGATTAATCACGTTTTAGACTCTCGTTCAGAAGTTTGACAGCTTTTCGACGTCTCTGTAAAATGGGTCGTACCGCTTCAATATTAATCGGATTGAGGCGTGCCATACTTTGTTGGAACGAGGACGAAGAGATCTACAACTTTGCTGTTGAAGGTTTTTCTAGATTCGTCCTAGAGTTTGGTCGAAAATCAACATTTTTGCAAGCTGTCATGTTTTGACGGGATTTTATAGTATTTCCTATTTTAGAATATTTCTTAAGTTATTTTAGGAAACTTTAAGATTATTTTAATTAATTCCTATAGTTGTTAGTTTTATTAAAATCAGTCCATTCGGCCCTAGTTAGGTCTATATAAGCCGAATGCCTCCTTTGTAATCATTCACGTTGAATTTTATGAGAAAAGCTCTCTTTTTGTGTGAAACACAATGAGTGTTTGCCGATTGAATAGAGTTGTGCTCTTCAATTGAAACTATTGGTATTGATCTAGCTTGGTTTGCTTTGCCGTTCATCAACTTCGCAAGACTTGGTGAATCTAGTATCCACAAGCCCCCTCCTTGTGCCTTCAAGTTGTCCGCTTGATTGTGTAAGGTTGTAGAGGCGGGCTTTATAGTAGTTGGTATTTGGTTCCTACCCTCTTAGGAGGCCTGGGGTCTTTGCCTCGTTCTATTTTAGTTCGAATCAGTCCTTATCGGTCGAGTCTTTATTGCTTCTTTGTTCGAGTCTTGCTGCGTTTTGTCTTGTTCTTGAGTCGTTTGCTTCCGTTCTTGTTATTCTAGTTTGATTGTCGAAGATCGGGCCATCCTACGGCTAACCACGTATCACATCCGCACTCGCGTCATCTTCTGATGTTGTTTCCATATGTTATCGTGCTGGACGCGACCTACAAGACGTACTTTTAGCAATTGGAATGCACGAGGAAGACTCAAATTTACCATGTCTACGACGATGATCTCTTGACGACAATGTTGTCCGGGCTCCCGACGACGATCTCCTGAGGAGGATTATAATGGTAATGTTTCTACCTTCGTGTGTAATGCAAGGGGCATGGTGTGGGTATTTATAGGGGTTCGGCAATCGGCAATACTGACTTGGGGAACCAGCATCGGCTCAGAGATGGGACGTAAAGGTATGAGATTCCTTGCGAGATTCCCTGCAAGATTCCCCGTCTGAACCGAGTTTCTGCATGCCGATTTGGGAGCCGACAGCGGCTCAGATGATGTGACGTCGTAGGCTTGCAGTGCTCAGCCGATGTGACGTCGTAGCAAGGAATCCTGCAGCTTTCTACATGCCGACTTGGGGAACCGACAACGGCTCAGACGATGTGACGTCGGTCTGACGATGGGACGTGTGGCAGGTTGACCAATCAATCAGTGTCAATTTAGGCCTGCAGTGTTCAGTCCAGATTTGCCGATCTCGGGAGTCGGCATAGGCAAATTTCTTACCGGCTCGGGCACCCGGCATCGGAACCGTGCCGATGGCGATAACTTGGTCGTGTGGATAACAAGGTCCTTTACAATTATCATGTTCACATTAGGGTTATTATTATTATTATTATATAGGCGGAATAGTTTGAACTCGGCTCAAACCTATTCGTATACTAACCAAGCCGAGCCGCAACAGCGCAGCTAAGCACGTTTTTAAACTTGATCCAAATTGAAGCTTCACTCTTTTTCTTTTTCTTTTTGATACAAGATAAAGATTTGAGGGTGATCAACTGCGGTTAAACCACCGCCCAATAGCGTCTTGACAAACGAAATTGTCAATCTCAATTGGAAAGTGCTCCTCAAAGAAAGTCGAAATGAGTTCCAGATGTGCCATCAATATGTCAGCTACATGATTCCTCTCTAAAGGTGTGATAGAAGACAACTCTCTCGAAAGCATTACATAGACCAAAAGTATTCGAGATCGCCATCTTGATCTCCTAAGGGTACTGCCAAGTCCCTTTCATGACATTGATCACTGTTAAACAGTCACCCTTCACCTCAAAACGAGAGAAATCCCTCTTCGTAACTCTAGTAATCCAGCCTGAAGACTAAGAGCTAACTTTAGCTCATTTCGGTGGGTGTTTGGTCCTGTAGTTTTCATGTCTTTTTTTTAGACCTATTGGTTACTATGGGTGTGTTTGGATTCCAAAATGCATTAATTATAATGTATTATTTTCACCTCGGTTTATGTGCATGTTTGGTTGAATAATTAAAAAAGTCGCAAAAATCGAGGTAAAATATGTGATGTACCAAAGATGCACATAAACCGATGTGAAAATAATACTTTATAATTAATTCATTTTGGAATCCAAACACACCCTATATATCATTGACAAGTAGAACTAAAAAATGATTTGGTTTAAACAAATCCATATTTGGAATAAAAGTACTGTCATTGCAACACCAATTGATCCAATTCTGATCCAAATGGGGAAAATTCAGCAGTTGCAGTCTAGCTAGTTCCTTCCGTCGGTTGACTTGCTTCACTATTTTAGCTTTTCCCGGCTAACCCTGGCGGCTGGTTTGTTTTCCTCCCTTCGCCGATCGGAATCTCTTTCTCCCTATTCAGATCGTAAATTCTGTAAATCCGAGGGTTTTGAATCCTCAAATTCTCGTCTCCTCTTGTTTTCGTCCACCTAGATCTCCCAATCGGCGGAGAGTTCTAGGGTTTTTCTATGGCGTCGGCCGATTCAGAAGCTGAAGCTCGGCACAGTTTCACCAAAAGCATGTCGTTTAGCTACGATGCGCACCGAGGCGCAGCTTCTCAAGCGGCCGACGTCGATTTGGGGCTCGCTGCGGGGGCCGATCGCCGGTTCGCTTTCGCCAGGCAGGCCTCGTTACAGCGATCTGTGGTTCCGAGCACGCCGGATTCGGCGAGCTTCTCTAGACATATGTTTTCGAGGACGGTATCAAGCATCGATATTCCGCCTGGCTTTTACGCCGGCGGGGAGAATGATTGGTTGTTGGAGAATGGCAAGTCGCCGGAGAAGCTATCGGTTGTGGAGCTGGTTTTGTCTTTGTTTAAGGGAGGAACTAGGCCTATGAGGAAACTGCTTGTATTGATCACTCTTAATGTGGCGTATTCAACTACTGAGCTGTTTATTGGGCTTCTCTCCGGCCGTATTGGTAAGCGCACTCTGAAAAACATTTTCTCCACTTGTCAACATTGTTGCTTCCTCGCAAAATTTGCTGTTCGAATTTCGTGTTTGAGAGATGCGTTTTTATTGGCATGTCCTAGTAATCAGATGGATGGAACTGCTGGAATTTGATTGGCGTTCTGATCTGAACTTTGATTCAAGTTGCTTATCTCTGATCTCAGTCTTTGAACGCTAAATTCTTGCAGTGGATTAAATTTTAGCAAGTTACGTAGTATCACTTGTGTCATTGGTGTTGTCTACTGCTTGCTTTCTTCTTCAGTATGAAATTATACCTGTGACTGTGTCATTCTACACCTTTCCTGATTATATATTGTTTGCATTTATTTCTCTGTTGTTTGGTGGTCTTCTTAATTATCACTATTTCCCCTTTCGGGTTGATTTTAATTCATGCTTGGTGTTTGGTCTTGATGTCTATCCAGGGTTGGTCTCCGACGCATTTCATTTGACATTTGGATGTGGGCTCTTAACATTTTCATTGTTTGCTATGTCTGCTTCTCGTAGAAAAGCTGATCGAGTGTACACTTATGGGTAAGTTGCATTGTATTCACTTCCAACTTCAGAGATACCAATGGAATTGTCTTATGTTATAAGCTTTTAGGAAAACATTGCAGTGAGACTTGATATCCTAAAATGTTGACTTTAGAAGTGCTGTTGTAAATGTTGTCATTGCTAATCTGTCTGCCGACCTTCTTATGAAAGAGGCTGATAGTTTTGAACTGTGACCCAAAGGTCCTGCCTCCTATTTCAGCTGATTTTTTTTTCTGCAAACCTCTTGCTAATTACATTGGTATTTTTACAGTATTCTAGTGGATATATTTTGTATCTTTCTGTAGTTTTACTCTGCTAATTGGAAAGGGTGGATCCGCAGATATTTACTACAGTATTTAGATTACTTGCACATGATTTTCCAGTATTGCAAATTATTATCATTTCTGGGTCATATTCCAGTCTTTCACATATGATTTTCTGGGTCATATTCCAGTCTTTCACACATGATTTGATTGAGGAAGTTATTGGTTTTGGCTTCAGGTACAAAAGGCTGGAGGTTTTGTCCGCCTTTACCAATGCTGTAAGTTTTAGACATTTCCTTGTTATGTTATTTTGTTGCTGCTAGTTGAGCTCTATTTAAACATGTTTGCTGTCCTGCTTGTTGGGCCTATCTGCAGTTATCAACTTGTCATTTTGTTATTGATAATAAATATCTTATTTTTTCCCCTGATAATGAATTCTCACACAAACACAGTCAGTTTTGTATATTTTCATCTTGCTAGAAATTTACTTGCTCGTCACCCGGCTCTACATTTTTTGACAGCTTCTTGAATTAGATTAAAAGTTTTTTCAACTCTAATATATAATTTAACTGTACTGCTGTATGTGTAGACAGCTCTTTCTTCTGTTTATGTCATTTTCCTTGGCCGTGGAAGCTCTTCATGCATTCATTCAAGATGAGTCAGAGCACAAGTAAGTTGATGCAACTGGAATAAATTTGTCATGTAAATTCTTGTATTATATGTCATCTGTTCAGTTGGCATTGCCTGCATCATTTTACATCGAAAATCATATTCTTGAATTGTTTGGCTTCATGTTGTTTTATTCTTAAATATTAATGGAAACAATAATTAAATTACTTACAACAGAGCTTGTGGTTTCTATTCTTAAATATTGTTTGGCTTCATGTTGTTTTATTCTTAAATATTAATGGAAACAATAATTAAATTACTTACAACAGAACTTGTGGTTTCTATTCTCCATTGGTTTGCTCACTTCATCAATTGCAGGCACTATCTCATTGTTTCAGCAGTGACAAATTTATTGGTGAATCTAATTGGAGTTTGGTTCTTCAGAAATTATGCACGTGTTAATTTACGTAAGCCTTCCTCACCAGATCAAGTTTTTTTTTTTTAACCTCTTATATTTATGCTTGCTATCGAACTGCTAATTTGAGTTGGCTGGGACTGCTGTTATATAATTTGATTTTAGGGATTCATACATCTGCATCGTGTATTCTTGTTATTAGTTTCCCTTTTCAATATTTCGTTAGTTTGATATACAGGAGTAAACCTATCAGCAATCCGCTACTTACATATTGCTCTGTTGTTTTCAGCGTACAGAAATGCAGAAGACTTGAATAATCATTCCGTCTGCTTGCATGTTCTTTCAGATTCCATTCGCAGGTTCAAATTTCTATCAGCCCTTCCTTATTTCCTATCCCTTCATTACCACTTCTTGCTTGGACTCAATCAGTTTCTCAATCAATTATCAGTGCAGGGTTAATCCTGGCATCCTGGTTTTTGTCACTCGGGTAATGCACTTTCCTTTTTTATTTTCTGCATCTAGCTGCTGTTGCTCTTCATAAACAGCAAATTCATCAGCCCTCGGGTTTTAATACTGCCCCGAAAATTTTGTCCCTTGTTTGCAGGATCCAAAATGCTGAGGTATTGTGCCTAGGACTTGTTTCAGTCACAGTATTTATCCTTGTCCTACCACTCTTTAAGGCAGCGGGCCGAATCCTCCTCCAAAGTGCACCTCCTGGAATACCTCCTTCAGCCATAAGTAAATGCTATAGACAGGTGAACCTTTCTTACAAATTTCAATTCAGTTATATCATTCATCTCGCCTTCAATTATAAGCTCATCTGAATATCTGACTACATGTACGCGCGCTGATAGGTCGCTTCTCATGAAGACGTTGTAGATGTTTCTGATGCCCGATCTTGGGAGCTAGTGCCTGGTCATACGGTTGGCTCACTTTCCCTACAGGTAGCATGCATATATCCCAGTCATACTGTTGGGCTCGTCGCTTTTCCCTCTTCTATGTAGATCGGTGTCTGAATCCTCTCTTAATCAACAGGTGAAACCCGGGATAGACGATAGACCACTGTTGCAGTACACACATGGATTGTACCACGATCTGGGTGTACAAAACTTGACAGTGCAAACTGCAAACTGACTGTAGCTGAACTCCAGGGTACCGATCTCCATCACCCAGGGGATGATACCTTCCCTTTGCAGCAGTGTCTGAATTTTGATTTTATAGACTTTAATTTTTCTAGCAATCATACGAAATGAATGGAAGATTAGAAAGCTCAACTTTATGTATTGATCAACAATTTTTTTTATATTGGATTTCATAGTGTAACATGGGAATTCACTGGTTTTAAAAGGTGTTCTATTTCCAGAGTTTGATTTTGAGACTTGCATTGTGTTAGTTAGCTGTCAACTCATCTCGCCTCAGTTAGTTATACAACTTATATATATATGTACCCTATTTTGCTTTCCTCGTCAAATGAAGGTAGCTTGAGTGGATAGCGGGAATCGAACTCGCATCTTTTCTTTCGCAAAGAGAAATTTTATCTCAACAAGACTTAGAATTTAAATCCAATAGGTTTGTAGGTCTTGTTGAGATAAAATTGAAAATATAAGTTCAATTTTATTATTAACAGTCTTAAAGGCAGCGATAGCCCCCCGGAGATTCGGATATGATTGTCTCGGACAGTCAAATCTTGTTAGGCCGATTCCGAACAACTGAGATTCGTTATGTCTATAGAGAGGCAAACCGTGTTGCGGACTACTTATCGCATATGGATCTTGTATTCTCATGTAGTGTAGCACCTGACGACTACATGCTTCGCAAATTCGTCCTCTCGGATGCTCTTGGCTTATAGGCTATCCTATAGCCAAATTTTTTCCGGTTCAAAAAAATATATAAAAAAAGTAATTTTAAGTAATATACTGAGTAGTAAATATCCACTTTACATATTTTTCTTTAATACAGTATATCCTGAAACTTTGTGTAATTATTTTTTTCCAAGCTGATTTTGTGCAATTCAAATAAAGTTTATAAAAAGCATCATAATTCATAAGTGTATAAAATTTAAATTTAAAGAATGATTTTTTCCGTGATCAAGCCGACAGCCCCAGTGAGCTTATAGGTTCAAAACGAGTAAAGATCCTCTACAACACAAAGTGAGACCTTGTGTGTAACACTAAATTATTTAGACTATAAAATTATGTTAAAAAAATTTTCAAAAATTATATTTATGTTTTAAACAACTATAAGTATATATTTATAAAAAAAAATTACTCAAAAATCATGTTAAAATTTTATATAAATGAAAAATTGATTATTTGTAATATGAATTTATTAAAATTTAAATCATGATTTTTTTATCAATTTTTTTTATAAATATATATTTATAGTTGTTTAAAACATAAATATAATTTTTGAAATTTTTTTTAACATAATTTTATAGCCTAAATAATTTAGTGTTACACACAAGGTCTCACCTTGTGTTGTAGAGGATGTTTACTCGTTTAAAACATCAATATTGTCAGATTTTGTAGTTAGTTTTAGGATAGTGAAAGATCATAATGGCATAATGATATATACTACCTCCGTTCGGCAAAACTTGTCGTTTACTATTCATGCACGCTTTTTTAGAGCGATAAAAACTATATAAAATATTCATTTTTTTATAATTTTTTTTAACAAGTTTGTACTTATTAATAATAACTACGAAGTTGTTAAAAAAATTATTAAAAAAACTAGATATTTTATACTCCCTCCGTTCGGCAAAACTTGTCATTTTAACTCTCCACACAATTTTTAATAAAACTAATAATTACACTACTTTATTACTAATTTACCCTCACTTATTACTCTACTTTTACTTTATCAAAAACTACAACTCACAACACATCAATCAAATCAAGGGCATTTTAGTAAAGTAGAAGCAAAAATACCTAAAATGACAAGTTTTTCCGAACAAAAACAAAACTCTAAAACGACAAGTTTTGCCTAACGGAGGGAGTATAGTTTTTAGCTCATAAAAAAGTGTGCATGAATAGTAAAGTGTCAAATTTTTCCGAACGGAGGTAGTATTGAAAATGCATGATAGGTTATTTATTAGTTTCTTCTAATTAATAATTTCACAGAAATAAATAATTGAAGAGACAGGAAATTATTTTGTTTTCGAAAATAAAATTATGTATATTACTGTATTTGACAGCTGAATGAATTTGTACCATATATATGAACTATATCATTATTTTATTTACTTTTTTGTGGTACGGTAGACAAAAATTAGAATGTCTTTACACAGAAAGATCATCCTTGATCATCCATGCGGATGATGTGAGAAAACTCCCTATTCAAAGGGAGGGTACATGAGTTACAATTAAGATCAAATCTATCAATAAAATTAGCTGTTGTATTTGCCTCTCTAAAGCAGTGGCAAAATATTGCCGATGATCTGAATCTGGATCATAAAATATCATATTCACTATAAAAATTACTGGAGTAACTCTAATAGATATAATTTACTTTTCTTTTTATGAAAATAACTTAAATTAAAAGTTTTTGCACTCTTCCAGGTTCTTGGCACTCGTGGCACGTCTCGGTTCTCGATCGACTTCTCCGCTGGTTGACGACTTATATGTGTTGATTGAGTCTTTCTTTCCTCTTTGATGTTTTGTGTTATTATGTCCTGTTTGTATTGACGGTTTTCTGTCTGCCGACTTGTTCGGCCATCGAGTTTCAGGTAGACCTGAACTCGAATTTTTAACTAATAAAAAAAAGGCAAGCAGGACCAAAACCAACAAGTCAAACGACAGCGCTCACAGAGAACTCTAGGGATCACTAGCGGACACCTCAACTTGGACTCCAAAAAGAATCAGCAGATGTCAATCACACTTCCACGACATCTAAAAGCTTGACAAACTAATCACCGTTCACATGGAACTTGTACCACAATAAGCAAGGCAAAGTATACCAACCCACATACCAAATCTCAACCCAAACCATTGCCGAAACAAATCCCAAAACATATCTTACGTTCAATAATAACCATTATATTCAACATAATTACCCGTTTCGGTTATATACACCGCAAATCCTCACGTTAATTACGAGCACGTTACAAGCGACGTGCAGGTTGGATAGGGCACAAAGCGTGCCTAGCCTACGTGCATGCACGTAATTTTTTTTAAAAAAAAAACGTGTATGCACGTCGTATTTGACGTGCAGTGTTGCACATCCATATCAACGTGCAACCACGTTTTTTCAAAAACAAAAAAACGTGGCCCTTCGTCTCCAGTTTCCCCAATTCCAGATCCACGAGAGAAAAAGAGAGCGAGATGCCGACGACGAGTGATCGAGAGATATAGCGAGATTCTGAGCCTGAGAGAGCGAGATTCAGAGACAGAGAGATGCAGAGAGAGTCAGAGATGGAGACGGAGTTGGTGGTGCCAACGACGGAGGTGGAGGCAATGGAGATGGAGACGGAGGTAAAGACGACGGCGGGTGGTGGTGGTGGGGCGGTGGAGCCAGTGGAGGGTGGTGGTGGTGGGGCGGTGTAGGTAGAGGAGGTGGGGCCGGTGGAGTCTTAAGCGGTAGAGTCTCAGGCGGTGGCGGTGGAGGGTAGTGGTAGTGGGGCAGTTGACCTAGAGGAGGTGGTGGCGGAGGAGGAGCAAGCGCCGATGAAGGTGGCGGCCGGAGAGCAGCCGAAGGCGGAGATGGTGGTGCCGGAGTTAGTGCCGGGGACGCAAGCCTTATTACTGCCGCGGAAGCAGTGTTGCATGGAGATGTCGCCTGTCCCGACCCCACCGATATGTTATTTGAATTATTTAATTATTTTATTTGATATTAATAGTTTTATAGTTTTATAATATAGTTTAGTTGATAGTTTTTATGGTTTTTAGTTTTTATAGTTAATAGATTATAGTTGTTATGTGATGTTATTTTATATTCATAGTTTTATAATATAGTTTTATAATGTAGATATATAGTTTAGATTATTGTTTTATAATATAATTTAGATTATAGTTTTAAATAAATTGAAATATTTGTTGTATGTTTATTGTTTCATTGTTTTATAATATAGTTTTTATTAAATGTTTATAGTATATAGTTTCCATAGTTTGTACAATATGTAAAAGACATTAAAAGCCATTAAAAGACATTAAAAATACATTAAAAGATATTAAAAAACATTAAAATACTCCATCCGTCCAAGAATACATGACATTTTAGGCTCATGCACGCTAATTAAGGAACCTATTTTGCATCTTAAATCTCATCATTATTATTAAAGGTTAAAATAGTAATTGGAAGTTCAAGGGTTTTCTTTAAGTTTTCCAAGAGTTTTATTTAATTTTAACAAGTAAAAAAGTAGTAATTTTAGAGGTAATAATTACATATACATTTTAAAGACCAATGTATTTTTGACAAAGTTTCAAGGCTTAAAAGGTCATGTATTCTTGGACGGAGGGAGTATATTGAAAGCCATGAAAACGCAATGAAAAGCCATAAAAGTCACAAGAAGCCATTAAAAGTCATTAAAATCCATTTGAATCCGGAGAAAGACATTAATTAAAAGCCAGTAAAAGCTATTGAAAGACATTAAAGGACATGAAAAGACATTAAAAGCTATTACAAGACATTAAAAGACATGAAAAGACACTAAAAGTCATTACCAGACATTAAAAGCAATTAAAAGTCATTAAAAGACATTAAAATAAATTAAAAGTCATTATAAGTCAATCAAAGACATTATAATACATTGAAAAGTCATTAAAAGCCATTACAAGACATTAAAAGCTAACGACATCTACTGAATTAGCATAAGTAATACAAGAAGTAACATATTCTTAAACATTTCATAATAACAGGCAGGGAGGCTCTTGAAGACTGATGGTACCCTACGGGCAGTTAAGGTCGGAGACCAGGCAGCGGTCAGCCAGTGTGTAGTAGAGGGTGGGGGTGAGGATACGGTACCTGCTGTTAGGGAGGTCCCGGTGACCCATACTTTAGATGATCTTCTGCTGTCTGCAAGGGCGCCCCGCGGACCATGGGGAGCCCCCCGTTCGACGAGGATGACAGCTTCTGGTAGGGTCTGCTTGATTTCCGCTCCTCCGGCGACCCGATGGATGGGCAACAACCTTTGTTGTCGTCCGACGATGTACTCAACAGGTGCGTCACTGGGATTGGTGGGGGTCAACGGGCCCATTTGGGTAGACTAGCTGCTCAGCTGCCCCCACCATCCACGAGGCATCTACTTCCGGCGTCCACGGGGCTTCTACTTCCGCCACCCACGATGCATGAGCTGTAAACTGCTCTGGAGATCGACCGCTTCAAATGGCCAACGAGGGCGTATAAAGTCAACCTTTTTGATGAGGTAAAGACTTTAATCTCCAAAAGGTGCTTCGACTATCTGTACAATTTATGGGAGGATGTCGGAAAACAAAACATTCCTAGGGAATGCACGGATCGACATTGGAGGGTTTGTTACGGGATTCCTTGTGTCCATAAGATTCAAGCGTACGTCAGTTCTAGTACTCCGATTCCCGCGGAGGACATCCACCCGTTCTGGATGAATTTGTCATGGACTGACATCGACGACACCCTACTCTCGTACGAGCTGTCATCTTCATACACGTCTTCCAACAATTTATGCGACGATGAACTCCACCCACCCTCATCTGCAAGCATCCGATCGAAAGGGAGGCCTCGGTGGTCGAGGAATGCCTGCAGAACTAATCCGTTGTCATACGAGGAGTTCAGGGCAAATTTTGAGAGAGAAGAGGCACGTGCTGCTTGACATGCTACTCGACATCGTCCACAAGCGACCTCAGCTCGACGTGGACGTGATGATGTGTTCGAAGGGTTCAACTGGGGTCGAAACAACGATGATCCCTTCATGCTCGGGCATATTGATGGTGTGAGGGACACTATTGGAGATGATCATTGTGGCTACCGTGCTTTGGCGTCATTGTCATCACCGATCGGCGAGTCTGCTTTCCCGGAACTAAAAACGTTATTGTGCAATCACTTGGAGGATCACGCCGATCTTTACGCCGGTTGTTATATGAGAGGGTACTCATTCTAGCAGTTCGTCGACAACTAGAGATGGGCGGGGCCTGTGCATAGTGATAGGAGATGGTTGATAGAGTGATGTCCACTAAAGTAACCATATTTTTATGCACATTTTTGCTCCTTATTCTATATACTTTGCATATTTCGGGCTGAGAATATGTTGAATTTGTGTAGTATATGCATATTTTTCAGAAATAGAGGTCTACACAAGTTTTGGGTGAATTTTGCAGAATTTGGAGCCATTCCGGGACGAAACCAAGAAGAGAAGATGAAAGCTGAGAGTTACTCGATTTCGAGGAAGCTTCCTCGACATCGACTAAAAGGGGAACATAATTGGCTAAGGACAGAGGACGAAGACAACTCGAGCTCGACCTTACTCGATGTCGACATGCTTCCTCGAGATCGACCAAGCCCCAAAGCTGCCCGAGTTCGAGAAAAAGAGGGAAGCTACTCGAAGATGCGAAGCGAAGCCGAGATCGAGCAACTTACTCGATGTCGACTGAATTGGTCTAAGTCGACCAAAATGTTCTTGGGCCGTGAGTCCATTGGGCCAATCCGAAGTCGAGTTGATTGCTTGGAAACGAAAGAAGTCCGAATCTATCTAGTTTCTATCAAGATCTATCCATGGAGAGAAGATTATTCACTAATTTAAAGATATTTAGATATTTTCTTTTAGATTAAAGTTTTATCTTTAGAAAGTAGATATAATTTTCTTTCCTTGATTAGCAAGGATTAAGCCCTATAAATAAAGCCCATGGGGCTGATTTCTATTCATTCAATTCTAGAGAAGTAGTTCAATACATAGTTTAGGATTTCAAAGGTCTTAGGGTTTTGGCATTCTACGAAAGTATGAGTGCCGAGATTGTAAAGACTTTGAATATCGTTTATGCAAGTTTATTTTACATCAATGATGTCTGCGATTGCGATGAAGAGCGAGTAGTCCACCTACTTCTAGGGTTGGGGTGAGCCCAACGAGAGCCATGTTGGTGGATTAGCGATTGCAAAAGAAGGTATTTTATCATTATCTTATTCTATTCCTTGTACTTAACATTTGATTGAGAAATTGAAGAACTCATGTCGTGAAACTTGGGTAGTAATTAGGATTTTTATTCGGCAGATAATAAATTCTAATTATGAAAAGGAATAGACACAATTAGGGTTATTTATCGCGAGATTTATATTCCTACTTGTCGGATTAGGTGAAAGCCTTCTCCTTGATCGATAAAATTGCCATCTTTTATGATTTTTAACTCCGCTTTCATGGTAATAGTTGTTGCAAACCCCAATCTTGGAAGTTCTTTTTCATCCATTGTTTAGATTCGAAATTTGCATTCGTTTAGTTACTATTACTGCTCGATTTCGACCGAAACTTGGTCGACGTCGACTACTAATTCTCGATCGAGCAAAGATCGATGTTGTTTCTGTCACTGAAGATTACTCGACATCTACAAGCCAACTCGACTATGATCAGTTCCTCGACGTCGAGTTGTTTACTCGAGATCGACCAAACTCCAAGTGTCTTCTGCTTGCTCGGATTCGACTATACCCAGCCCCTATCGACTAACCTTAGTCGAGGTCGAGTACCCCTGAAGTCGATATCTGCCCGTGAGACTCCTCCGCTACTTGAGATCCGCTGACCAGCTTCCTCGAGTATCGGACCTGACTTCCTGCTGCTACATCGGGAGGGAGTCTTGAACATTATTTGCTTGGAAACAAATCGGTTTGCTTACTTTATTTATATTTTATTTGCAATCTCGATTTCCTCCTACAACAAATTGGCGTCGTTGCCGGGGAACCAATCATTCACGCCTTAGGTAGTTAGATCTCACGTTTTCCTTTAAGTTTTGATTTTGCACTGTATGCGCCGTTCTGGTCAACAACCTGAGTTTGACGCCTTCGACGATCCAGAACTCCTTATACACGTCCACACTAAATTGAAAAGAGCCATGGCGGCCGCAGAAACACAAGCACAACTGATAGAGAGGCTTCAAGCGGAGATAGAAGCCAAAAAATCTGCTCTTGCCGCTGAGAGAGCACGCACTGAGCATGAAGCTGAACGTAGGAGGCAGGTAGAGGCTGAGCTTGCCCAATTCCCTACCACTGCTGAGGATTACATGCACCCGACTCTTGTCGTGCCTGAATCGGCTATTTTAATCCCTGAAAATAACTTTGAAATTCACACTGCCTTTCTTATTGAGATTAAAAATAATGCCTTTTACGGAAGGTTTAGTGAATGCCCTCTTGAACATATTAGCAATTTTTCTGATATGTGCCATACTCTTGCTGAAGGTACTACGCTGGAATATGTCAAGATGAAGGCTTTTCGTTGGTCTCTTGCCGGTCCAGCATTAAAGTGGCTTGAAGGACTGACTCCACGATCCCTCACAACATGGGCTGAGGTAAGACAAGCATTTCTTAATAAATTCTTTCCTCCTGCCAAGACAGCACTCTTCCGCCAGAAGATTACAGCTTTCAAGCAGAAGCCTGGGGAGCCGCTAGCAAAAGCATGGGAACGATACAACGATCTACTGCGATCATGCCCTACACATGGGCAGCCACCATATGTCATTCAGGAGATCTTCTACAATTCTCTTGATCTGGCCGCTAAGGATAGGATCAACCAATATACTCGGTATGAGTATCTGACGATGCCACCAGCTGATGCATGGGCTACTCTCGAAAAGCTCACCAACTTCGACAATAAGTATGGAGCTCCGACCAACTATGACGAGAATGCCTATACAAGGCCAACCCCGTCCATGCCCCTCTATGAGCCTCCTAAGGAGATTGGTCCAGATGTGAGGGAGCAATACTACAAGGATCAAAATCACAAGCTACTCAAGCAAGTCAAATACCTCTCTATCAATCAACCTTGCATTGAATGTGGATCACAACGGCACACCACCTCAGAGTACCCACATACAGAGCAAGTCAGGATGGTAGAAACTCACGAGGAAGTAGCTTACGCAGGGGGTCCTAATCGCTATATGGGGGACCAAAGGTTCTATCAACCACAACGGAACCAAGGTGCCCCTAGGAACCCCCCGCCATACCGAGCTCCAGGACATCCGGAAAGGGATCAGCGAAAGGATGATCTACAGTTCATCCTTGACGAGATGCGCCGGAATCAAGCAGAAAGTAAGCAAGCCAATGTCGCCATCAACAATCAGCTCCAGAACATCAATTCAAGATTTGGAGAGCTGGACATCTAGAAGAGGAACATAGAGACCCAGATGGGTCAATTCGCGGCACAAATTCCACGACCGACCGGGCAGCTCCCTGGGCATACAGAACCAAATCCCAAGGGGCAGCACGGACATGTCGTTGCTGTAAAACTACGGAGCGGTTACAAATTGCACGAGCCAGAGAACGGAGAAGAAAAGGACAAATTTGCACTCGACAATGACCAACAGCAACTCGATGTCGACCAAAATCACCTCGATGTCGAGAACCAGCTTGGCCAAGATTCTTCTGCACAGCACTCCAACTCGAATTTGTTACAGTGGTCGATGTCGAGAAAAATCAAGCCGATGTCGAGGAGAATCAATTCGATGTCGAGGAGTCTTCATCACCTCCGAAAGTTGTTCTGGCTCAGAAAACCAAAAAGACGCTCCCTTTTCCTTCCAAGCATACCATGGATCCCCTCTCTCTCATCCCTCTTTCCTCGACCTCGAAGAACCCTAGCCTAGAATATTTGTCGCCTTCTCCTTCCTCTCGCTCCCCCTGCATTCGCTCGCGCCTGACGGACCACCACCGGCCTCCAACGACGCCCCCAGCACTGGACCTGCCCACTGAGCCTCACCAGCACCCCACCGAGTTCGAAGCCCCACCCCTTCACTCTCGCTTTTCCCGTTGTCGCCCAAACACTTAGCCGACGACCCTCACCTCTCAGATCCAGCACCCCCTCTCCATATCCGGCCATCTTGCCCCCGGATCCACCGCATTCAAGCACCACCTTCACCTTGCTGAGCCCAGTTCGTCTTCCCCGCCTCTAACAGTTCAAAGCCAACGCCCCCCCTGTTTTCTTGAAAAAAACCGAATACTCCCTATAATCTCTCTATTTTCAAATTTCTTCCCACCGTTTACAACAATTCTGGTATGATTTCTCTCCCTATACTCTTTATTTTCAGATCTACATTTATTGCGGAGAACCTAGGAAGAGATTTAATAATGAGTTGTGATTTGAATGTTAAAGGTTTTGAAATTTGCGCGGGAAATTGAAATTGATTAATTGGGGTTGTTATAACGGTTATATTTGGAGAGGAATTAATATTGAAATTTTTATTCTGCCTTACTGTTATACTTAGTTCATGCATGTTGTCAAAAAAATTCATGAAATTTGGGATCTATGGAATTATACTTAATTTCTTGAGTTTGGTCTTCAATGGATAATTCATATATTTATGATGCACTTATCTGCTTTATCTTCATAATATGTGGAGTTATGCATGTTTGACAATATGAGCTACCCTAGGCTTAGTTGATATCAATTTCAAGGTAGCTTAGAACTAAGTATGGGATCCTTGCACTTCTTATTCATTTTTAGAAATTCCCTTATATTGTTTTTTTTTCTTGCAGGAAATGGTTAGATCTAAGAACCCCAACATAGACAGACTCAGGATTGAGGACCCATACACCCGCGATTGGGCTGAGCGGCTTACCCTTCAGGCTACTCACGCACGATGGTATTCCCAGCCTAACATGGAGGAGCTGGGGATGTATCGATGGATGATTGAGGCCTTCGATTACATTGATGCCGACCGTCTGATCGCACCTCTAGAGCATCACTATCCGGTGTTGACCGGAGAGTTTCGGGCCACTTTACAGATCCCAGACTCCGCTGGATCCCATGATCCAGTGACTTTCCAGCTGGGCAACCGCCAGCACCAGCTCCCTCTGGCAGAGGTGAGCGTCGTCTTCCATTTCGCTCACACCACCAGCTCCTTCCGCATCATCGACCCCAACTTGATGTGGAGGTACTTGACAGGGGTGCGTGCGCCGAATCCCTCCACGACCACCTGCAACAACATAGCCAACCCCCTCTTCACTACCATCCTACGGATTTTGGGTAGCACCGTTTGGGCTCGCCCAGAGCTGAGCCGACCCAACCATCATGAGATCGAGTGTCTCCGCCGGATGCTCTTCGAGTCCGACCCCCCTGTCGCTCGCCTACTCCTGGCTTGAGCATTGCATCGAGCGCAAGGATTTAGGGGGCCGGATCTACGATGGAGGGATGGTGGCCATCCTCGCCGCCCGCCTGCAGGTCCGTCTAGACAGGTACATTCATTTCCCTCTTCTGCGCCTTGACACATAGTCCCTGAGAAAGGGGCATATCATCAGGCGCCACGTGGATCGCCAGCGATGGGTTCATTACACCTCAGGGATAGTCATCACTGAGGACCGGATGGACCTCCTCTACATCGGCGACTGGTACATGACTTGGGTCGGCCGTAACTACCACCCCAGCATCAACCCTGAGGCTGACCCCACCCTACGACATCGTGATCCCATTTTCGACCACCAGCATTCTGCCCCCATGACGGTTGACCCACAGCAGGACGACGATGATGATGATGGAGCTCACTCCCATCATTCTCATCACCAGATACCCTCCCATCATACCTAGCAACATCATCACGTTGGAGGGCATCCGGATGACATAGCATCCCACCTCCATCAGCTACACTTAAACCAAGAGGCCATGTATGATAGGTTGACCAGCTTGACCCTGGGACATACCACCATGGACCGCTGCCAGGAGCATTTCCACTCTGTCGTGATGGAGCGCTTCGACAGGCTGGAGCAGTACTTGGGACGACCATCGCACTTCCAGCAGCATTCTCAGTATCAGCCTGACAACTCTTCTCAGGGAAGAGCTTCTGATCGACAGGTCGGGTTCCCACAGTACCGACCGTCGCCGCCGCCGCCGTAGGGATCCTACAGTCACTTTAGTAAGTTTACCTTCTTCTTCCCTTGGATTTTTATTTGTGACAGTGAGGACACTGTTTATTTTAAGTATGGGGTGGGGGGTAACTGGTAAGCTGTATTTATGATATTAACTCCTTTTGTACATTTTCGGATTGTATTTTCAAGAATTGCATGGTTTGTATTTGGATATTTTAGGACATGGCACAACTCGCTTATGGGTTTAGTTGCATCATTTTGGATATCGCATTTGCATGTTTTATCTTATGTTATTCAAAGCATTTTAAGAAAGTTGTGAGGACATCACCCAAGCTTGCAAGAAGTTCAAAGAAAAGAGTCATGGAAGCCAAGACAAGACTCGACGATACAAGGATGGATTCGTTAGAGATATTGCACAAGATTGCTTAGAAAAGGGAAGTCTCAATGACGTGCGATTTCTTTTGCTAAAACCACAAAAGTGGGGTAAACTGATGTTGCTTTTTACATTATGCACAATAAGAGGATGGAGGATTTTAGTTTTTCCATATATGCTCATTTTCTTACTTCAAGCCATACCTTTACCCAATTGCATCACAAAAGCCATATTATGAGCCTCATTTGCCTATATATCATTATTGCTCCACATATGCCTTATATTGCCCATTTTTACCTTATACCCTAGCTATCCGGGGACTATGTTGAAAATGGAAATTATTTTATGGAGACATTATATGGTTTGTTGTGTTGTTATGTCATTATTGGAGTTTGGCAAGAAAAATTCAATTTTATGGAAAATTTAATGAGTGAGAAAAAAATCCGATCACCTCAGGAGATAATTAAGGTAGATCGACCCTACTTGCTGAGATAATAGTTCAGTAAGATGTGACTCATATGTGAGGAGTCCAAAACACTAAGTATCCGGGGCCATTCATGACACTTATGTTTGCGACTCGCGAGAAGGCAGTGCTGAGGTTAGAGAGGTAAAATCATTATTATTGATAAAAGAATTATGAAAGGTGAGAAATCTTATGAAGAAGGGATGTGGTTAAGAAAGTTTGGAAATAATGCATTTCCCCGGATTTAACACCACATGGCCAAAAATTGCCTACCTTTAGTCTTTTACATATCTACTCCTTTTTGAGCTTAAATAAAATTCTCTTGATTATTGTTGCTTTGTCACATAAAATTGTTTTGTATACCCTTCTTTTGTGTGCAGAAATTGATTTTCATTCACGGGCACAGATTTGTAGGCATCAAGTACTTTTTCAAGGATGGCAATTGAGTGTTCGGTGATATAACAATGAATCCATTATGTTGAGAGTCTTTGCAGGTTTCCCCTGAATGACCATCCAAGTTATTGCTTGGGGACAAGCAAGCTTAAGTATGGGGTGATTTGATGTCCACTAAAGTAACCATGTTTTTATGCACATTTTAGCTCCTTATTCTATATACTTTGCATATTTCGGGCTGGGAATATGTTGAATTTGTGTAGTATATGCATATTTGTTAGAAATAGAGGTCTACACAAGTTTTGGGTGAATTTTGCAAAATTTGGAGCCATTCCGGGACGAAACCAAGAAGAGAAGATGAAAGCTGAGAGTTACTCGATTTCGAGGAAGCTTCCTCCACATCGACTAAAAGGGGAACATAATTGGCTAAGGACAGAGGACGAAGACAACCCGAGCTCGACCTTACTCGATGTCGACATGCTTCCTCGAGATTGACCAAGCCCCAAAGCTGCCCGAGTTCGAGACAAAGAGGGAAGCTACTCGAAGATGCGAAGCGAAGCCGAGATCGAGCAACTTACTCGATGTCGACCGAATTGGTCTAAGTCGACCAAAATGTTCTTGGGACGTGAGTCCATTGGGCCAATCCGAAGTCGAGTTGATTGCTTGGAAACGAAGGAAGTCCGAATCTATCTAGTTTCTATCAAGATCTATCAATGGAGAGAAGATTATTCACCAATTTAAAGATATGTAGATATTTCCTTTTAGATTAAAGTTTTATCTTAATTAAGTTTTATCTTTAGAAAGTAGATATAATTTGCTTTCCTTGATTAGCAAGGATTAAGCCCTATAAATAAAGCCCATGGGGCTGATTTCTATTCATTCAATTCTAGAGAAGTAGTTCAATACATAGTTTAGGAGTTCAAAGGTTTTAGGGTTTTGGCATTCTACGAAAGTGTGAGTTTCGAGATTGTAAAGACTTTGAATATAGTTTATGCAAGTTTTTTTTACATCAATGATGTCTGCGATTGCGATGAACAGCAAGTAGTCCACCTACTCTTAGGGTTGGGGTGAGCCAACGAGAGCTATGTGGGTAGATTAGCGATTGCAAAAGAAGGTATTTTATCATTATCTTATTCTATTCCTTGTGCTTAACCTTTGATTGAGAAATTGAAGAACTCATGTTGTGAAACTTGGGTAGTAATTATGATTTTTATTCGGAAGATAATAAATTCTAATTATGAAAAGGAACAGATACAACTAGGGTTACCTGAGATCCGCTGAGTCGACTAACCTTAGTCGAGGTCGAGTACCCCTGAGTCGATTTCTGCCCGTGAGACTCCTCCGCTACCTGAGATCCGCTGACCAGCTTCCTCGAGGATCGAACCTGACTTCCTACTCCTACATCGGGAGGGAGTCTTGAACATTATTTGGTGGGAAACAAATCGGTTTGCTTACTTTATTTATATTTTATTTGCAATCTCGATTTCCTCCTACAACATAGAGCTACCCATCATGGGTTTAGTATTTGCAACGGTATATCAGATTCCTCTCGTCGTCCTAGCTTGGCATCATCCGTTCATAGTCTCCCCATGACCTCGCCGACACCTGGTAACCAATGGAGGACCCAGAAACTTTTGAGGGGGGGGGGGGGTCACCACAGTAGTACACAATAAGATCGAGAAAAAAGGCGTAAAACACATAACATGTTAGATAGTAAAAACTGGTGTCAAACGATAATACAAACTATTGTCAAACGATATTACAAACTACGATAAAGAGAGTTTCATCACTTGTAATTAGATATATATATATATATATATATATATATATATATATATATATATATATATATATATATATATATATATATTCTACTAAATAGTTCAACTAGAGGATAAAGGAGGTAAATCCATTTTCCGAGTTTTCATGCCCTGTAAATGTCAATTTCAATTCAATATCAATCCTAAAAACAAATTTATCAATGTTCCTATTCAAACAAAATGCTAACCAATTTAAGATTAATCTCAATGCAATATCAATTTCAATTCAATATCAATCCTAAAATCAATCTCAATTCAAACAAAATCCACTCTCAATTCGAAACAAAATGAAATATCAATCTCATGTTCCTATCTATTCAAACAAAATGCTAACCACTTCAAATCCAATTCAATATCAATCTCAATATTCCTAAAATCAATCTCAATTCAAATTTCAAACCTCTCACTTCAATCTCAATCTCAGTTCATTTGGAAAATCAATCTCAATTCAACAGTTTCAATTCAACAATCTCAATTGAACATCAATCTCAATTAGAAAATCTAAATTCAATAACAAATTCACCATGTTTCTATCTATTCAAACAAACTACTAATCCAATCCCACTTCAATCTTCTATCAAAAATCAAATTACAAATTTACAATTTAACATTAATCTCAATTCTAAAACAATAATCACAATCAATTTGTAATTTGGAGAATCGAAGGTTACTTTTCGACTTTCGATTGACACTTCGACAGTAGACCACTCCTCGAGAGAGAACGAGGCGGCGTGGCTCCGGTCGATGGGAGGAGAACTGGAGGCGGCGTGGCTCCGGTCGGCGATAGCGTGGCTCCTCTTGTCGACTACTCGAGAGAGAACGAGGCCACTCGACTGAGATCCCGCAGGTTGACATAGCGAGCCACATGCCCACATGATGGAAGGAAGGAAGAACACAGCCACAAGACGGGGCCGAGGGGCATGGCGGTGGCTTCGGTCGGCGACGGAGTCGGAAATGGCCTGGCTCTAGTCGGCGACGGCGGTTCAAGGAAGGAAGATCGCACATGCATGAGAGATGTGGGGAAGGAGGCGGACGCGGGGAAGGAGAACGCACAACACTAGTGCTACCTATGGAAAGTTAGGGTTAACCCCAGAATGAGTCGTTTTGGTTTTTTTTTTTAATTACAAATTTCTGGGGACGAGGGGGGGGGGGGGGGGGGGGGGGGAGGATCACGTGACCCCCAGGACCTTCCCTGGGTCCGCCTCTGCTGGTAACAACCCTCAATCAGCAATCCTTGGTTTAGCATGCATCGGAAACCAAGACCATTTTGCCGCGATACGACTTCAAACGTCTTATATTATTACCTATTCTTACTTTTCATCTATATGTCAATACTCTAACTCTAATTTTCCATTCTCATAGATCTGGTTGCGTCCTAACGCTCCTATTCCGCCGCCTGCGCCAGAATGGGTTGCACATCATCAACCGAGCGTCGAAGGATGGGATGCTCATTTTCAAGCTCAGTTTGACAGATTCCGAGCCTTATGTACGTGTCAAGTTCGGTCGCCCTTTACACTTTGTCTAGATTTTATTCCACCAGTCTATTACAATTATGGATGTAAACCTTTTTTTTACGTGCCTTGTAACATTATTCGCATATTATCCGAATGAAGACCTTAACAATTATTGATTTTTATTCCAAATTTATTGATGTTAGTGTTAAACCATAAACCCTAAACCTTAAACCATAAACCCTAAACCTTAAACGCTCGGAATTGCTCGGAATGTCAAATGTATATATTTACTTTTCATTGTTTAACTTCAAGGTTAATACTAGTATTCACTTAAATACAGACTGAACTGAAGCGCAGCTACCTACTACTAGGAGTACTAGCTACTACCTTCATTCATTCATACAATTTACTTATTTGCTTGTAAACATGAGAATAAATTAAACATGAGTTGACAAAAACTCTAAACCTGAAACCATATACCCTAAACCTTAAATGCTCGGAATGGCTTAAACCATAACCCTTAACCCTAAACCCTAACACTAAACCCTACCCTAACCCTAAACCCAACCCTAAGCCTTCAACCCTAAGCGGATAGTTTGCACGTCGTTAACTACGTGCAACCTTGCACGTTGTTAACTACGTGCAACCTTGCACGTTGTTAATGACGTGCAAACATGCACGTTAATTATGACGTGCAGATTTGCACGTTGCTAAGGACTTGCAAATCCACATTTGCAAACGACGTGCAAACTTCCACACCTACACGTTAATAAGGACGTGCATGCACGTTAATTACGACGTGCAAATCCTAAACCATCATTTGCGGTATACCTAACAAGACCCGTAACTACCACTTGTTTTCCAATTACCTTTTACGTACATTAACATTTTAATTTGACAGCTGAATCCTGAAAACTAGATGTGAACATCTTCTTGGTCGAAATCACTAACATCATTGTTACTCTACTTATTTTAACACGCTTTTTAATGTATTAAAAATTTATAAAATATTATTTTTATTTAATTTTTAAAAATAATTTAATATTTACTCCTAATAAGTATAAAATTATTTATAAAAATTAGTTTTAAAAAAATAATATTTTATAGAAATTTCTAACAAGTATAAAATTATTTATAAAAATTAGTTTTAATAAATTAATATTTTATAGAAATTTGAACTTATTAAATAAGTAGTGAGTATATGTGACATGATTTAGATGGTGTATTTGTTAAGATTATAATCATATAAACGTACGTACAAATATATTGTGTCAACATTTACCGGGCTCATATATATATATATATATATATATATATATATATATATATATATATATATATGAATCTATTTTTTGCAATTATAAAACAATCTGATTCGACACATCCAAATGGAATCTGATTGTCAAGCATTGGTTACAAAGCTATGCAGCGGAAGCAAGGGGATTGGCGCCATTTTAAATCTTATTTCGGACATTTTAGCTTCTTCAGTTACTTTGAGTCTATTAGTTGGTCCTTTGTTAGTAGACTAGGCAATAAGACGGCCCATGAATTAGCGACTATTAGACCAATTAGTCACTTGTTATTTTTCTCTATTCAGTCGCAGACTCTGTAGCTTTGGTTTTGATTAAAGAAATGGAATGACCTGATGGTCAATCGATTTGTTGGAATTTAAGGGAGCTTGGTCCACACGCCTTGGGAGATCGAAATGCTTATTTCAGATGCTCTTCTTTTGTTGATCGATTCCTATGAGACGGTCTGAGATCTCTGTCTCCCACTTCTCCAGGGAGGCCAACAGGACTGTTGATCGTCTTGCTCACCTAGTTTTGGATAAGGATTCCACTTTTCCCCATTGGAATTCCGATCGATCTTGAGTTTAAGACTCTCAACTGCAAGAACGTTCTTGGAATGTGATACAACCGTCGTTGACTGCACACTCCAAATTTTCGCCTTATAACAAAAAAAAAATCAATAGGTTGGAATATGTATTAATTTGTAGCTCAAGAACTTATTTAATTGGATCTCTCTTATATAATTAATTACTGTATAACATTGTAACCCTCTCATACATAACCAACCTGTGTTGCTAATGACTTCATTTAATTTCTTAACTAAACATCTCAAATTCGAATCGTCAAATAGGTACGAAATATGTGAGAAAAGTGGACTAGCTACAGATTCGGGGATTTTTTTAAAAGAAGAAGAAATTAAACCTTGATTGATAGCATGTCAAATGCATTAGGCTAAGGAGCTTTTAATTTAAATATTATAGAGTTTTAAATGAGATAAATATAAGATTTTATTTTAATTAAATTTTTTAATTGAATTTTCAACACCTATTAACTTCAAACTTTTCAATTTTTTTTTTCTATTCATGCACAAATCTATTCATTTTCTTCTCTCTTGTCACCTATAAGCTATAATTTATATCAGTTATCCTATCAAAGTAATCCAATACCTTATTAGTTTTTGAATAGCTGAATTTAATATATATATATATATATATAACACAATAACACATCTAATTCAAGAGTTTTAACTATCCCATAAGCTATGTGTTACTAAATCGACCATAAGAATTATAGTTATTATCGCCATTGTATACCTAAAAATTGATACATACCCCACAAAATCATTATTTTAAGGGTAATTTTATCTATAAAAAAATAAACACAAAACATCTAAAATATCATCTTTTATTTAACAAAACCATAAAATAACATCTTTTAATAAAAACATTATTATAAAGCTATCTAAAAGAACGATTGTTTTAGAAAAATTATTTTCCAAATTAAAACAGTTGATCTTTCAAATACCTTTTTTTTAAAAAAAAAATTATATATAAAAGTTTATAAATATATTAATATAAATTTACACAACATAAATATTATTTATATATAAAATAATGAAAAGGGTGTAAAGAATATTCATTTTAATAAATTAGTAGGTTCAATATATATACTCAGTATATATTAATCATTTAAACTAATAACTATATATAAATGATGAGACAAAAAGAACCGATATACCTCTAGTGCATGTGGAATTCATAACTCTCCCAATTCAAGCTCATATATTTATATATATTCACATGCGATATTGAATTCAAAGCATACATGCAACCCTCGAAAACACCTTCATGTATATATGCTTCTAACATGAAGTTGTACTGTACTACTCTTCTCTTGTAGCTACTTCCAGTATACAAGAGGTGCTTATAATCTCATTATGCAATCCACTAATTTCTGCATATATATATATATATATATATATATATATATATATATATATATATATATATATATATATATATATATATCTCCCTCAGTTATTTGCTCTCTCGATCAGATATATTGCATATATATAAATATAAATATGCATATATAATTATTTAATCACCTCCTCCATATATCTTCAGTTGATTTCATGCATATGCTTATAATCTCCGGTGGTAGTAGCAGCAGCAGTGGTAGTAGTTGACCCCAACTGCACTACAGGAGTGTTTGGTTGACCAAGCAAGCTACTTAGAGACCTCGCCTTCACCATCCCTATCCTCCTCCTCTTCGTCTTGCTGCCTGCAACTGCAACTCCAACTCCTGAATAGTCTTGTTGAGTAGCAATATTTCCAGAATGACCTAATTCGGCATTGTCGGGTTTAGCTGCTGGGACGCTGGACATGCTGCGCAGCCTGCCCTTGCCAAGATGGTGCTCGCAGAGAGAGTAGCCGACGAGGGTGGGCTGCATGCACCTCCACCCCCTCCCGTTCACTCGGCTGCACCTCGACCCCTCCATTATGCTCCCTCCCTTCTTCTGCTTCTTCTTCTTCTTCTTGTTCTTGCCTGCTTCAGCCTTCTTCTTTGCACCACCACCACCACCCTTCTTCCCCGTCTTCTTCTTCTTCTTCTTCTTCTTCTTCGTCTTACCATCATCATCGGTGCTAATTGGATCATCATCGGAATCATCCACACTGTAGTCATCATCTAGATCATCATCTCTATCCAATAATTCCAAGGTGGTCGAGAGGGTGCATTTCTTGTTAGTCCTGGACTTCATCTTAGACTCTCCTTCCGACACAACCACTCCGTTCATCTCAAAGCTCGCCTTTCTCTTCTTCAACGGGATGGCTTTGTCCCCATCGCACCACCTACTATCTAGTGCAACAACACACACACACACACCATATCACATATATATATGTGCACCCAAGACATTAATTCAAGAGTATATATACAAATATACAGTACCTTTTTCATGGGCGGAGGAAGGAGTTGATGGGAATGGAAGAAGGCCATGATCTGCACCTGCAACTGCACCCGAATCGATTCGCTTGCTGCCAAACATCAAGAACACACATGGAATCGAACACGTACATATATATATAAGTCGATCTCTCTTTGAGATTAAACAATAGAGAGTGTTAAGACTTTTCAGATGCAAGATTGATGATGATGATGATGATGATGGGGTTGGTTAATTAAGTTTGATATGCATATACGAAGGAGCTGCTGGGATGATGGGGACCACTACGTGCGCCCGATATGGGCATTTGTGTTTTTTTACACGTAAATTGCCCTCTTTTTTCTTAATTTTATGGAATAAAAATAAAAAATAAAAGGGGAGTAGATTAGATTAGATGGCAACTTATGGTTGTTGCTAGATAAGAAGAAGGGGAAATAAAGGGGGAAATAAAGAAAACAAAAGATAAAATCACCTCCCCTATATACAGTATTTTCCCACTCAACCCCTTAAATTTTATATTTTTCTCTCTGGTAAAATTCAAAGGAATAAAAATTAAATGAAATGAAATTGAATTGAATTGAATAAAAATTGTATCTCCAGTTCTCCATGTCCTTTCTCCTTTTACACCTTTACTTGTTGTTCTCTCTATCCTCTTTAACATGGAGATTTGAGGGAAAAGGGATGGAGGAGATGAAATCTGATACCTGGGATTGCTGATCTCCTCTCTTTCATCTTCTTCATAGGGCTGTGGAAAAGTCAGATGGAAATTAATTAAATCAAGTATCATCAGAAAATTACAAAAGGGATTAAATAGATTAGTAGGAATCAATAATAAGCAGATGATGGGATGAATCTATGCTGTGCAAATGCAAGCCATGTGGGGGTGATGTAGGTCAGAAATTTCACCCCGCTCCTAGAAACGAGTTTTAAGGCCCCGTTTGGGTGGGCCGCACAATGACAAATTCGAGACAATAGACATACAATAGTGATTCAATTTACAATTGAGGGATTACCAAACAGACCCTAAGTTGAGCCGTCGGCGGAGGAGAGGTGCCGGGGCGGCGATCGTTGCCGGACGAGAGCGGTTGATCGGGAGGGAGTAGGTGGAGGTGATCGGAGGACTGGAAACCCGAGGGGAGTTGCACCAGGTGGGGATCTGATGGTGGGAAGGGCACCGGAGAGAGGAGAGAGAGGGGGAGCGGCACCGCCCTTTTCCTGATCCTCATAGCCTCTACTCGCTTATCAGTTCTAACTTCCGAGGGCTTTTGATTCGGTGCAAGATTCAAACTTTAAGGGGCCGAGATCACTGCAAGTGCAGTTTTTGGGTGGAGAGATAGAGATCGAGAGGGAGGCTGGGGAAGGTACAAGCAAAGGGCTTTAATTTGGCTATGGCGATGGTGATGGTGATGGAGTTTATTGTCTGAAAACAAAAATCTGATTTTTCTTGTACAGGTTTGGATTGATTCTTTGCACAGGTAGCTCTGGAATTGATCTATCTGTGTGTGTGTGTGTGGATCAGTGGGTAACTGGGTACTGTCAAGAGGGAGAGGAGTGTATGGTGTGAGAGAGGAGGTGGGATGGGTTTTTTTGCTGTTTCTCTCTCCCACTTTCTGTAAGGTTTGTTGCACCCACAAACGTATGTGTGTAAATGGGAGGGGGGGAGAGGGGGAGGCACGTGCGAGGGGGAGGGGGAGGCACGTGTGGAGGGAGGGGGTGACCGGGAGAGAGGGTAACCGGTGGCCGGTGGGAGTATAGAATCACAGAGGGGGGTAGGGGAAACCAGAGATGGACAGCTAGGGATGTTGACATTTAATTTATTAAAAAGGAAAATGTAAGAAAAAATGAAAAAAAGAAAAGAAAAAGAAGGTAGAGGAGGGGGGAGGTGGGACCCAAATGTTCAACGGCCAAGAGGTTCATATCCACCACCATCCATCACACCCCGTTGGGTCCCGTAGATGGGCCAGGGCCCATGGGCCCGTTTTCAAATTGATGATTCATCAGTCATCACCGTCGATCACTACACCCGAATCCGAACCCAGTCGAGCCCGAGTATCGATGTGGGACCTTGAAAGGACCTGCCGGGTATTCGGGCCGAACTGTTCGCCACTCCGACCTTTATAAAAAATAAAAATAAAAAACGTTATTGAATTACCAAGTTACTACCTCCGTTCCGCAAAACTTGTCGTTTACTATTCATGCACGTTTTTTTAGAACGATAAAAACTATATAAAATATTCATTTTTTTATAAAATTTTTTTAACAAGTTTGTACTTATCAATAATAACTACGAAGTTGTTGAAAAAATTATTAAAAAAACTAGATATTTTATATAGTTTTTATCCCCTAAAAAAGCGTGCATTAATAGTAAAGTGTCATGAAGTCTATGATCGAGTAATTTTTTCCAGTAGTTTGTAAATCATTTGTGCTGGAAATTATAAAATGCTCAATTTATATTAATGTATTAGCACTCAACTAACACCAATTATCGACACTAGTGAGATTTTAAACAATATTTTTTGTACTGTGTTCATGAAAAAAGAATGTAATTAATAATGATCATATTCCTATTTTTTATCTCATGGTTTGGTAAAAAGAGGCATGAAAGACATTCCTCGTAATTTCTATATGAGTATGTTTTGGGTGATAGGTTGAGATGTGAAGAGATAAAAACTAAAAAGAGTAAGTCGAAACTCGAAAGTATAAGAAAAAATAAACATATATAGTATATAAGTCTCGTTAACTATTTGTTCTATTATCCATTAGTTTTATAAAAAATCTTACTCGACTTATATGTTAGAGTACTAACGTATAAGCGCATGGGCGCAGGATCTCCAATCATCTGAACAAACTTCAATAACTTGGACCAACCTTTTTAAAAGAGCTCAAACCATCATACACATATTAGTACGGTCCTTAATTATACCGACTTATAACAATTTTACAAAAAAAAAAAAAAGGGAAAATTACAGAAAACCACCCTTTAAATATGAGTGTTTTCACTTAACCACCCCTTAAATTCCAAATTACAGAAAACCACCCTTTAAATGGTACTGTATTTGTTTACAACTCACCACCCATTCAACTATTTTCGTTACTTTATCATTAAATATATTACATTTTTAAAATCAAATTTGATTGTAAATATATTCAAATTTTGAATTTAAGCGCCCAATTATATTTTAGGGATCATTGTATTTATTTTTAAAAATAATAATCAATAAAGCCTAGAATTATTATCTAAATTTATATATGTTTGAAATTGTTTATAAATTTTTAAAACATTATGTAAATTACTCTTATTTAACATATAAATAAATAAGAGTAATTTCCATAATATTTTAAAATTTTATAAATATTTTCAACCATAAATTAATATAATAATTCTAGGCTATATTTATTATTATTTTTAAAATAAATAAAATAATCCCTAAAACATGATCGAGCTCTTAAATTAAAAATATGAATATATTTACAATCAAATTTGAGTTTAAGAATATTAAAATATAATATATTTAATGATAAATTAAAAAAAATAGTTGAATGGGTTGTGAGTTGTGAACAAATATCATTTAAAGGGTGGTTTATATAATTTTGAATTTAAGGGGTGGTTAAGTGAAAACACCCATATTTAAATGATGTTTTTCTGTAATTTTGCCAAAAAAAAATTACAACTTGTTGTTTATTTGTTTTTTGTTTTTTTACAATAGGCAAAAATTAGACTTTTTTTACTTGTTGTTTATTTGTTTTCCATCTCAGTATAAAGAATTGTTTACGGTGATATGTTATTACGTGGTAATAATTAAAACTGTTTAATTATAAAATCATAATAGGGTAACTCGAAACAATTTGGGCTCTTCTTTTCTATTTCGTCTTCCTTCCCCTGCTTTTGTATTGTTGTTTCGATTTCTTTGCTCTTTTTCGTCTCTATCGCCTTTATATTGACTATTTAGTAGTCTCTTACAATCTCGTTCTCGTCTTTGAGGGTTATAGACGGGTGGGGATTTTTTCATTGGGTAATAGTTTGGTTTGGGGTTGGTTTTGTGGTCTGGTGTGCTGTTTTGTTCTTATTGTGATGTAGGCCTTGTGTGAACGGTGTTTGATTTGCTGTATCCGAAGACGTCGTGGATTTGCGATCGATATCCAATGACTCTTCGAAGTCCATAATCTACGATGTCCGCTAGGGTCCCCAGAGTTCTCTGTGTGTGTCCTCCATTGGCTGATTGTTCGTTTGTCATGATGACTTTGTTTAATGATGTAGGATTACTAACACGTTTATTTATTTTCGTATTTTCATTTATGTCATTTGCTTTTGTTATTTCCTTTTTGTCATTTGCTTCTGTTTTTTATTTGGTTGTACATGATGGTTAGTCCATATATCGATTTGTCTAGAGGACTTAATTCTTATGTTACTTAAAAAAACAAAAAAAAAATCAGTTAAATGTCTTCGTGAGATTAGTAGTTAGGAAAAACTAACACGCCATTGGTATAACAAACAAAATTAGTGAAAGAGAAAAGTTTTTTTTTAATATATTTAAATCTGCATTAAAGTCAAACTGCATGCGTTATACAGTGATATTTTTTTTAACCACTTTTGACAGAGCCAATTAGCCAAGAACATCCTTACGGATGATACTGCACAAGACAACGTCAGGGGGGAAGGTCAAGCCAGAGAATTCAAAATCTAGATGAGATAGTCGATCAGCAGCTTGATTGCCTTTCCTAAATACATGTGAGACCTCAAATTCAGTAATCATATTTAGTGCGCATAGAGTGTCGGATAAAAGGCATGCGTTATACATTTGATATTTTGATCTCCACTCTTAAAATAACACTATTGGTTTATGCAGAGGCGGATCCTTTAAAGGACCGGAGATGGTAGTCGCCCCCCAATCAAAAATGAAATTTAATATACATATTCTTCTCATCGATAGCTTCGATTTGATATATTATAAGCTCAAATCCGATAACTGAGTAAAAAGTTATAAGCGTTTCAAGATTGAAGCGATGTAAATTATTTTTCACATCATTTACCAAATTAATACACTTATATCATACTCATCATTTGTTAAATTTCATAACTTAATACTATAATTAAACCCGAAAACTTCAAATATTGATGATTTTTTCGAAAAAAAAATTAGAGATTAATTTTCGCCCCCTTAAACGCTTCAGGATCCGCCACTGGGTTTATGTGTACGTTTTAAATTTTTTGCACTAATAACTGCCCTAAAGAATGCACTAACTTATAAGTTAACTTCTTCATCGGCGCCCTATTATAGTTTTTTTAAGGAAGATTATCAATCAATATACATTTATGCCAATGCTAAAACGTACCTCTTAAGAAATATCGGTTTATAAACGTTTGTTCAACCTTAAACTCTGGATATATAACGAATGTACGAATATAGGATCGTGTTACACAATTTACGGTTGTTGAGATGTCACATTGGAAAGTTGAACATATCAAGTCTTATAGTATATGAGTCGGTGGGCTACTCCTTCTATTGCCAATTGGTTTTAGAATGGAACCTCACCCGGCTTGTGTGTTAGGCTATTACATGCACTAGTGCACACGACCCTAAGTCATTGGTCCGAGTCGAACTTTGATAACGGTCATACTCAAAATGGCAATTCAACTTAAACAAAAACTAAATTATTAATATTTCAAAAAGGAAATGTTGTGAGCCTAATTTGTCATGTTTTACACTATCTTTTATATCGATTTCTGCATGCATTTCATACATATGGGTTAGAATAATACATAATTTGTGTAGTTTATGTTTATTTGCAATACATAGAGGTCTACACAAGTTTTTGTTATATTTCGCAGAAATCAGACGCACTTTGGAGCTTAAAGGAAAGTCATGAAGAAGCTAATGATGGTGCAGCTGGAGAAAACGCCATTTTTCACAATTCATCGTTCTGAGTCAAGCTTTGATGTCTTCATGAAAGTTGTAGCCCTTGAAAAGAGTTTTCCAACGCATGCTCATATGCGTCAATCCGACAAACGAGGACTCGGGAAAAGGCGTTTCAAGAACAGAGCAGCATGTTGGAAACTGATGCAAAGGTCGATATCGACCTAGCCAAGCCGATATCGAGTTGCCCAAAATCGAGTCAAGATCCCGGAATCGACCAGAGCTGGAGCAAAAGAAAAGTAAATGTCGATATCGAGTTAATCAACTCGATATCGAGTAACATCAACTCGATTTTCACTCCTGAGGCCGAGATCGAGTCAAGAAGCTGAAGCCGAGAAATCACAGGTCGATATCGAGCGAGCCAAGTCGATATCGAGTTGACCCATAGTGGCCGATTTCGATCTAGTCCGAGTTCTGATCAAAGTTCTATCCAAAGTCCAATGGAGATATCCACAAGATCAAATTCTATCAAGATCTATCAAGATGGAAGAGATATTTATCTACTTTAGATATAAGTTCCTTTAGAGATTTATTTCTTTATTTCCATTGTTTTATCTTATATTATTAGATAGATTTAGATATAGTTGTTCTATCCTATAATAGCTACATGGAACACTATAAATAAGGCATTAGGGCCTGAATTTTATTCATTCATTCAATCCAAGCCAAGCCACAAGAGAACATAGAGAGAGAGAGAGAAGTCGAGTAGGAGAGAGAGAAGTCTTGGGGCCGAGTGGAGTTTGTGAAGCAATAGCGGAGTTGGCCTTATTCGGTTGTAAGTCTTATTTTATTTATTTAATGCAATTTATTTTCTTAAAATCTTTGATGAGTTTATTGATGATGAAGAGCGAGTAGTCACCCAACTTCTAGGGTCGGGGTGAGCCCGACGGTAGCCATGTCAGGCGATGCGGTAAAGGTACAATCTTTGGATGCAATTCTTCTTCTATCCCTACAAGCATGATTCTTTTGCGAAAGTTGAAGGTGATCCTTGTTTGTGTTATTGAAGCGAAAGTGATCTTAATACAACTTGGATTAATTACGTGAAAAAGGGTTAGTAACAATTAGGGTTTATGCAAAAGCCTCTATCTTCCTATTTGTTAATAACGAGAGTTATTTGATGGAAAAGCATGATCTTTTATGCCTTTATGTGTTATTTTACATGGTTATCGTTGTGGTGTTAAAACCTTGATCTTGGAAGTCTTTTAGTTTATTGTTAAATTTCACAAATTTTGAGATTTCAAGTTTCTGTTAGTCGATAATGAGTTGATTATAGTCGATTTTGTTACTCGATATCAAGTCTTACAGGTCGATATCGACCAAAGTTGCTGTCTTTGTGTTCTTTTTCTGCTATTCTCTGTTATTTCTGTTTGTCTGGTTGATTTTTGTTGTGAGCTGAATCTGCCATGTTTTACAGTAACTTTTATATCGATTTCTGTATACATTGCATTCATTTGGGTTTAGATAGTACAGAATCTGTGTAGTTTATGTTTATTTGCCAAAATTATGGAATCTACACCAGTTTCTGTTTAATTCGCAGAAATCGAGGCACTTTACAGCAATTCTACAGAAGGTCGGAAAAGCTCGGAAAACCACTACAGAAGTTCAAGGTCAAAGCAGCGGAACCAGTCTGAGAATCAAGGCTACTCGATCTCGAGTTGGCCCTACTCGACATAGACGAGCATGTCCGAACACAACCTTGTCGACAGAGCCTGATCGAGAGCCAGACCATCCCGAGCTCCGGAGCCTTACTCGATCTCGAGGACCACTAGTCGAGGTCGACGAAGCCAAGACGCCACACCCGGAGTCGACAAGGAAAGAAGCCGAAGACGAAGCCGAGGACGACCAGGAGCACTCGCTGCCAACGACTCGACTCGCTGCAGCGGACCGTTCGCTGCCGCGGAAAAACCCGCTGCCAGCGGGAGAGGAAACTCGCGGAAGCGGGAAGGAAGAGCCCTACTCGATCTCGACGAAGCTTGGTCGAGATCAACAAGCCCCTGAGTCCGGATCCAGGCTTGTCGAGTAAAGCCACCCGAGAGCACCTAGTCGGCAAGACCAACCCTACTCGACATCGACGAGTGCTAGTCGAGGTCGACGAGCCTAGGAAGCCATGTCCGAGCCACATCGAGGAGATCTACCCGAGAAAACCTAGTCGGCGAAGCCGGTCTACTCGAGGTCGACTAGGCCTTGTCGAGGTCGACGAGCACCATGAGCCAGAGTCCGAGTTTGTCGAGCACCAGCTAGCCGAGACGACGAACCGAGCCAGTCGACCAAGACTTCTACTCGAGATCGACAAGAGCCTTGTCGAGGTCGACGAATCGTCCAGAAGCTGTTCGACGCGGCTTGACGAATCCTACTCGGTTTTGCATTCCTTAGGCATGAAGATTTCCGGTTCTATCAAGATCTACCATGAAGAGAAAGATTCTATCCATTGAAGACATTTAGATATAATTCCTAGTTTAGATTTAATTCTTTTATGTCTTTTATTTATCCTTAAGCATTTTAGATAAAGTTTTAGATATAGATAGATATCTTCTTTCCTAGAATAGCTAGGGAATGAAGGCTATAAATAAAGCCCATGGGGCTCAGTTTCAATCATTCAATTTCAGAGCAAGACAAGTAGTTCCACAGAGACGGTTTAGGAGTTTGAGGTTTTTAAGGTTTTGGCAGTTTGCGAAAGTTGATTGCCGGGATTGTAAAGTCTTTGAATTTAGTTTAATGCGAGTTATTTTCTTTCAATCGATGATGTCTGTTATTGCGATGAGGCGTGAGTAGTCCACCCACTTCTAGGGTTGGGGCGAGCCCGACGATAGCCATGCATAATTGAGGTAAAGATCCGACCTTTATCATGTTTTGAGCATTTTCCTACTTGTTGATGTGTTTATTGCCCGTCTAATGGAGATCCATGCTAACAACTTGGATTATAAACATAAAATCAGTAGAGACAATTAGGGTTTCTTGAGAGAGTTGTCTAATTGTTGGAAAAGGCGAAAGCTTAATCCTTTAATGCGATTCACATGATTATCTGTTTGGTTCTGCCTTATGCATGCTTGGTTATCGTTGTTGCAAACCCCAATCTTGGAAGTTCTTTTACATTAAGTTTAAAGTTCGAAATCCCAAAGCCTTTGCATTTTTTTAATTTCGTTTTACTCCCTGCCCTCGTCGATCTCGACCACACACTGGTCGACCTCGACTACTGATCTTCGACCCAGAGTCGTCGTAGCTTACTCGTACAGGAACTCGACCAAGACCAACTCGACCTAGACGAAGGCCACTCGATCTCGAGTAGAGCCTTGTCGAGATCGACCACCGTTGCCGAGCTGTTGTGCCCTGTTCGACTGTCCGAGCTTCTGTCGACTAACCCTTGGTCGAGCTCGAGGACCCCGTTGTCGACTTCTGTCCGTGAGATTACACCGCTACCTAGGATCCGCTGACACGCTTCCTCGTCGATCGATCCTGACTTCCCGCTGCTACATCAGGAGGAGGTCTTGTAATTATTTGCGTGGGCAGAATCTGGTTTGATTTATTTTGTTATATTTCATACTCGATTTCCTCCCTACCAACAATTTTCTGCTGAGATTTGGAACTGAAAAGGCGGGCGCTGACACGCTTCCTCGTGGATCGATCCCGAATGTCTTCTACTACAACGGGAGGAAGTCTTGTAATTAATTTGCGGAGATCAGGGAGTCGAATTTGAGATTTATATTTCATACTTGATTTTCCTCCTAACAAATTTGGCGTCGTTGCTGGAGAAGCCATCAATCGCGCTCTTTTTAGTTCTATTTCTTTTCTTTATATTTGTTTTTATTTTTAGTCCATTTTTACTTGCTTTTTCCTTTTGCTTTTCAGGTGTATGCGAAGAACTGATCGCACGCCTATAGACCCTATTCTCGAGCCTGAGCGGTTTTTCCATCTTCAGCAAAGGCTTAGGAGGAGACTCATGTCAACATTCGACAACGAGAATGCGGGCCCGCTCACACCTGCACAGGAGCTTGAACAACTCCGTCAACAAATTGAGGCATTCACCACCAGAGAAGTTGAACACGCCCGAAGAGAGGCGGAATATGCACAGAACTAGCAGCGGTGGGAGGAAAGGGTAGATCGCGAGATCAATGCACGAAGGGAACTTGAGGAGCGGATTGGGCATGTCCCAGCCAACGGAAAGGAATATCTGCATCCTACTCTGGAAGTTCCAGAATCAGCGATCGTTCTTCCTGCTATTAATTTTGAAATTCGTCCTTCTTTTATTACTAAAATTAGAAGAAGTCAATTTAGGGGAAGAACTAATGAATGTCCTTTAGAGCATGTCACCACTTTTATAGACTTATGTGAAGCTATAGCTGATGGTGCTAATTTGGAATATTTAAAACTAAAGGCTTTTCGTTGGTCCCTTGCAGGAATAGCACATCATTGGCTGGAAGGATTGCCTGCACGATCAATTTGCACTTGGAACGAACTACATGACCTGTTCCTCAACAAGTTCTTTCCTCCTGCAAAGACAGCTGCCCTCAGACAACAAATCACGGCTTTCAGACAAAAGCCAGGGGAACCATTAGCACAAGTCTGGGAACGCTATAAGAGGCTTCTGAAATCCTATCCTACGCATGGACAACCACCCTACGTCATCCAGGAGATCATCTTCAATTGCTTGGATGCGCCTACTAAGGATTGGATCAACAACTACACCAACTATGAGTACCTTGGATACACTCCACGCTGAGCATGGGAGGTATTTGAGACGTTGGCCAACTATGACAACACATATGAGACTTCTGCGACCGCTTCTGACAAAAGGTATGAAAGGCCTGCCCCATCTATGCCGTTGTATGTGCCACCCAAGGAAGTTGATCCAGACGTTAGGGAGCAATTCCACAACGATCAGGTACGCCATCTCACCAAGCAGGTTAAGTTTCTGTCTAAAGATAAACCTTGCTTAGAATGTGGGTCTGTGAGGCACAACACTACTGCGTGCCCACACGTCGATCAAGTCAATCAAGGAGAAGCCCACGAAGAGGTAAGGTATGCTGGGGGACACTACTCAGGGCCACATCAGAACCAGAACTGGAGCTATTATCGCCAGCCCCAACATCATAATCCCCCCTCCCTACAGAGCACCTGGTCACCCTGACAGAGAAGGTAAGAAGGATGACCTGCAGACCATCCTTGAGGAGATGCGGAGGAATCATTCAGACACCAAACAGTCCATCAATTCCATCTACACTCAACAGTATGGTGTCAACTCTAGGCTTGGGGAAATCGATATTTGGAGAAAATCGATTGACACACAGATTGTCCAGATGGCAGCATCCGTCCCCAGACAATTAGGTACGCTCCCTGGAACCTCTGAACCTAACCCTAAGGGTAAATCTAATGGACAAGTAGTTGCTATGAACCTAAGGAGTGGGAGACAAATGCAAACGCCAGAGCAAACGACGGAGAAAACGGGCACTGGAGACAAGTCGATATCGACCAACCCAATCGATTTTGACCCTCCCCACTTGACATCAGCACCTCCGCCGAAGAAAAAGTTGTCTTTCCCGACAAAATCTCCAAAGGATCCAGCAGAGAAAAAGTTCCAGCGTTTCATCAAGATGCTTCAAAGGCTCAATGCCACCATACCTTTCACCGAAGCTCTTAATGAGATGCCATCCTACGTCATGTTCCTAAAGGAGATTCTGAGAAAAAAGCGGTCAATGGCTGAGATCGTAGAGGAGTGCAGCCAGATGGACGTACTTGATAAAAGGCCAGATCCAGGTAAGTTTGCTATAACCATTGGATTTGGTCAATATCGATTTAATGCTTTATGTGACTTGGGAGCCAGTGTGAGCACAATGCCTTTATCAATCTGGTCCAAGATTAAGATAGGTGCCCTAGAGCCTGTGGATGCTAAGCTTTATATGGCGAACAACACAGTGGTCATCCCAACAGGCACGGTGGACAATGTGCCAGTACAAGTAGGTAAGTTCTTCGTCCCTACTGATTTCTTAGTTATTGATATGGCGGAGGACCCTGCTTGTCCAATTATTCTAGGAAGGCCCTTCTTGGCGACGGTGGATGCCAACATAAGCGTAAGGAAGGGAGTGCTCACTTTCAACATCAGCGATGAGGTAATTGAGTATTCCTTTAATAAAACTGAAAGGCATACAGGTCCCATGGAAGAGGTAAAGTCCATATCAGCTGATTACATCACTTGCGGGGAGCCTAAGGTAAGAAATATAACCCCCGAAGAGCTAGAAAAGAGGGATATGGAGGCCCAGGTGGAGGAGATCATGGTCATCCTGAACAAAGAAGCAGAGAATCCACTCGACATAGACCAAGGTACGTCGATTTGGACTAACTATTTTTCGGATGCTTTGCCATGTCTTAAGTATGGGGTCAATATCGACCAGGAGAAATCAACCGGCCCACAAAAGGACTCGATATCGACTAGCACAGGTCGATATCGACCTTCTCATGTCGAGACGTCTCCCCCAGAAATCGAGCAGAGGAAAATCGAGTTGGACCACTCGATATCGACCCAGGTCGATATCGACCTACCCTCACCGACTCAATTCCACCCGTTGAGCCAACACAACCCGATTTTGAGCAGCAGAACTCAATATCGAGTGACCCAACTCGATATCGACCAGACCCCGAGGTCCCGAATTCCGATTCTGCGAAGGTAGACCAATGTATGGATCTTTCTTCTCCTATTTCCATTAATGATCTATCTATACACGGGAGAGGTTTGCCTTGGTATGTGCGCTTATGTAGGATTTCCAATGATGAGCCCAAAGAATATGAAGTTGGAGACAATGTCTATGTTTCCAAGTCAAATGATCATTGGTTCCCTAACAAGTTCAAGAAGAAGAAGATGGGGCCATTCACGGTAAACAAGATCCATTATGGAGGACTACGACTGATGGACAAGAATGGAGTCCTGTTTGAAGCCCAAGCTACATGGGCCCTACAAATGCCACATTGAGCTTAATGGAGAAGTCGGCCTAGCGACTATAAAATCTAAAGCTTGTAAATAGACATTTATTTTTTAGGATATTTGGACATTGTTGTTTTTGGTTTTTGGTTTTGGACATTATTTTCTATTGTGGGTATTTCTCTTCTAAAATTTTCAGGGACAAGGAAGAAAACAAGGAGTCGAAATCGAGTACAGTAGGTCGATATCGACCATGCTTACTCGATATCGACCAGGGCCTATAGCAAAGCATTCAATTTTTGTCATCCTGCACATCTGTCTAGTGAGTTTCTTTCTTTACCCTTGTTTTTATACAGTGAGGACACTGTAATGTTTAAGTATGGGGTGGGGGAAGGGCTTACTTTGTGCATATTTGACATATTTGACATTTTGTGTGCATTATCTCTTGAATTGCTTATACATGGCTATTTTGGAATTCATTATTTATCTATGTGCTTATATGCATGTTTTCCAAAGTTTGAAAAAAAATGACCCCCATTGAAAATTTTGATAAGTGTCATGGAGGCTTTATTGAAATCGACGATGCAAAATTGGATTCATTAGAGATATAGCATGAAATTGCCTAGTAAAGGGAAGTCACAATGAAGTGCATATTTTTATTGAAAACCATGAAAGGAGGTAAAATTTGATGTTGCTTTTGACATGTTGTATAATAAGATGATGGAGGACTTTATATTTCCATATAATGCTCATATGTTTATATTCCTTAGCCTTCCCTATGCTTATGCATCACAAAAGCCATATTGAGCCTTATTTCATATTTTGCTCCACGTGTTCCAAAATATTGCCGATTCTTTACCTTATCCGGGGATTATGTTGAGAATGGTGTTACATTTTGGAGATTACTATATGGTTGTTGTGTTGTTATTATTATTGGAGTATGGTGGGAAATTGTTTGAAATATATGGAAAATTTAATGAGTGAAAGAAAATCCGGTCACCTCAGGAGATAAAGGTATATCGACCCTGCTCGCTGAGATAATAGTTCGGCGAGATGGGACACACGGGTGAGGAGTCTAGAACACTAAGTATCCGGGGCCATTCATGACACCCATGTTTGCAACTCACGAGAAGGCAGTGCTGAGGTTAGAGAGGTAAAAGCCTTATATTGAAAAAAAAAAGCATTGAGCGATGAGAGAAACGTGAGAAATCAAAAAAAGAAGGAATATGGTATGAAAGTTTAGAAATTACTCCATTTCCCCAGATCATTAGCACCACATAGCCAAAAATTGCCCACCTTTAGCCTTTTACTAATCTACTCCTTATTGAGCTTAAATTAAAGTCCTCTTGATTATTAATGCTTTGTCCCGAATGAAAGTTTTGCATAACCCTCCTTTTGCGAGTAGATGTTGCATTTTATTGCACATGCATGGATTTGTGACAGAAGTACCTTTTCAAGGATGGTAATTGATTGCAGGGTTATATAAGAATGAATCTAATATGTTGAGAGTTTTGATTTCTTCCCTTGTATGACAATTAAAAGTATTGCTTGAGGACAAGCAAGCTTAAGTATGAGGTGTATGTTGTGAGTCTAATAGGTCATGTTTTACACTATCTTTTATATCGATTTATGCATGCATTTCATACATATGGGCTAGAATAATACATAATTTGTGTAGTTTATGTTTATTTTCAATAAATAGAGGTCTATACAAGTTTTTGTTATATTTCGCAGAAATCAGACGCACTTTGGAGCTTAAAGGAAAGTCATGAAGAAGCTAAAACGATGGTGCAGCTGGAGAAAACACCGTTTTTCACAATTCATCATTCTGATTCAAGCTTTGATGTCTTCATGAAAGTTGTAGCCCTTGAAAAGATCTTTCCAACGCATGCTCATATGCGTCAATCCAACGAACGAGGACTCGGGAAAGGGCGTTTCAAGAACAGAGCAGCATGCTGGAAACTGATGCAAAGGTCGATATCGACCTAGCCAAGTCGATACCGAGTTGCCTAAAATCGAGTTAAGATCCCGGAATCGACCAGAGCCGGAGCAAAGGAAAAGTGAAGGTCGATATCGAGTTAATGAACTCGATATCGAGTAACATCAACTCGATTTTCACTCTTGAGGCCGAGATCGAGTTAAGAAGCTGAAGCCGAGAAATCACAGGTCGATATCGAGTGAGCCAAGTCGATATCGAGTTGACCCATAGTGGCCGATTTCGAGCTAGTCCGAGTTCTAATCAAAGTTCTATCCAAAGTCCAATGGAGATATCCACAAGATCAAATTCTATCAAGATGGAAGAGATATTTATCTACTTTAGATATAAGTTCCTTTAGAGATTTATTTCTTTATTTTCGTTGTTTTATCTTATATTATTACATAGGTTTAGATATAGTTGTTCCATCCTATAATAGCTACATGGAACACTATAAATAAGGCATTAGGGGCTGGATTTTATTCATTCATTCAATCCGAGCCAAGCCACAAGAGAGCATAGAGAGAGAGAGAGAGAGAGAGAGAGAGAGAGAGAGAGAGAGAGAGAGAGAGAGAGGTCTTGGGGGCGAGTGGAGTTTGTGAAGCAATAGCGGAGTTGGCTTTATTCGGTTGTAAGTCTTATTTTATTTATTTAATGCAATTTATTTTCTTAAAATCTTTGATGAGTTTATTGATGATGAAGAGCGAGTAGTCACTCAACTTCTAGGGTCGGGGTGAGCCCGATGGTAGCCATGTGAGGCGATGCGGTAAAGGTACAATCTTTGGATGCAATTCTTCATCTATCCCTACATGCATGATTCTTTTGCGAAAGTTGAATGTGATCCTTGTTTGTGTTATTGAAGCGAAAGTGATCTTAATACAACTTGGATCAATTATGTGAAAAAGGGTTAGTAACAATTATGGTTTATGTGAAAGCCTCTATCTTCCTATTTGTTAATAACGAGAGTTATTTGATGGAAACGCATGATCTTTTATGCCTTTATGTGTTATTTTACATGGTTATCGGTGTGGTGTTAAAACCCTGATCTTGGAAGTCTTTTAGTTTATTGTTAAATTTCACAAATTTCGAGATTTCAAGTTTCTGTTAGTCAATATTGAGTTGATTACAGTAGATTTTGTTACTCGATATCGAGTCCTACATGTCGATATCGACCAAAGTTGTTGTCTTTGTGATCTTTTTCTGCTTTTCTCTGTTATTTCTGTTTGTCTGGTTGATTTTCTGCTCAGATTTGGAACTGAAAAGGCGGGCGCTGACACGTTTCCTCATGGATCGATCTTGACTACCTTCTACTACAGCGGGAGGAAGTCTTGTAATTAATTTGCGGAGATCAGGGAGTCGAATTTGAGATTTATATTTCATACTTGATTTTCCTCATAACAGAAATCCCTAACTGTAACAAGTTAATAGCCTCCGATATGATGCCCATTTGGATGCTCTCTATGTGGGTTCAGAGTGCGGATCGTCGAAAGGAGGACCTTGATACCAAGATCATATTAGAGCGGCGACAATCAGAAGCTCCATGCCACCTCGCGATTCACACTGGACCCGTCCCCCATTAAATTCAATGTGGATGGTTGTTATAAGGGAAATATGAGAAGCTGATGGTGGAGGAGGAGTCGTTAGAGATGCAACCGATGAGTTTATTCATACATTCTGATTAACACGTGGCATTTGTACGAGTATAAGAGTCGAATTTTTGACTATTTTACATGGGCTGAGACACGCTGAAAAGTGGAGGATTAAGAGGATGATAGTAGAGACTGATTCATTACATTCGGTCCAATTGCTTACCTCGCAATTGTCAAATTACACCATGATCTGTATCTGCTTAAAGGATGTCATAAGTTACTAGTCCAGCTGCATTGGGATGTGGTGTTGAACCATGTTTCCCATACGACAAATAGAGTGGCAAACAAGTTAGCCAATGTGTCTATTGACCAGTCTAGTTCATTTATGTCTTTTTATTCCACCCATGATTTTCTATTAGAATATGTGGCAAATGATTTGTAAGACCCAGGGTCTTAAGAGGCGTCAGCCCATGCCACCTAGTCTTCTCAGGTCCGTTTTCCTCATTGGATCCTGAAAAGGAAGAGCTCTTATGACATGATAGCATGCATTTAGGTAGGCATAATAGGTTGCATTTAGCTTTGTTAAGATTCATTTTATGCATGGATTAAGTACAATTTGCATATTTGCTCTCTATGTTAGTGGAGTCGGAATCTACACACTTTTATTGATTATTTCAGATAATCGTGGATCCGATGATGAGACATGGGTTGATAACGCATTGTATGAGAATGTCTAGTTGATCGAAGAAGCTTACATGAAGATCTCAAGAGGTCATGAGAAGAAGAAGCAAACATAAACGAAGAACAAGTCTGCAGAAGTTGTCGCCAGACATGATAAACTTGTTTTGCACTTTCTGGAGGCCTCGGTTGTCCGATTGACTATTATGATCATGCGTTGGAAAGCTCTTTCAGAGAGCTACAACTTTTCTGTTGACAAGAAGAGCAAATTCGAGACAGAATTTCCGCGAAAGACAGATGCAGCGGCCGCCGCCATGGCCGCTGCAGCGGGATATGGGAGAGCGGCTGATGCCGCGGCCGCAACGTTTGGCGTCAGCGCTATTGCACTGCGTTTTGAACATTAAAAACCCTAGTTTCTAGTATTTTGTTTCATGGTCGACTTTGGGTCATATATAAGGCCAAATTTAGTTATTTTTATACGACTTCTATTCTATTCTTTCATCAGACACTTTAAAGATTTTGAGCAATGTCTTCCATGAGGAACTAAACTCATCTATTCTGCCTCCAATTTGAAGCTTTATTTGGATTGATTGTGAGTTTCTAATTCCCGTTCCTTGTTTCCTATATTTAAATGCTTCAACTTCTTTGTGCTTGATTGTCTATTGTTTTATTCTATCTAGCCCGCGCAACTAGTTAGAATCAATTCAATTGCTAAGGTTTTGTAGATTCCTGGTTGTGAACCTTAACCTAAGTGGCAAACTTGTTCCTTTAGGGCTAGTTGAACTAATCGAATGAGTAGGAAGTTGAATGTGTTGTTAAATCCCTCTTTAGGAACTGCAAATACCTTGGCTAATCTCTGAACTTAAAGCTATCAATTGAGTTAAATCCTTCTTTAGGGATTGTTCGATTAATAAGGGTTTCTAGGACTGATTGGACTAGTAACTATATTAGGTCGGGACAAGGGCATTCATAGGAAACTTAATAGGACGAGAAGAAGTTACAAGGATCGCTTCAATCCAATAAAGTGGAAAATTGTAGGTAGAATTGCTTCTCCTAATTGTCTAAAACAAATCCATTTACTTTGTTTCTTTACTCCACTTTGATAAAAGGCGGAACTTTCACAAACAAAACCCCCCCAAATTGGTTACTTTGATTGACACTTTAATCAACTAGAATTATAACTTTCCCTGTGGATCGACCTCTTTCTTATTGTCATACTTGCTATAGGTTTGAGTTTTCTTTGGCGGATCAACGACAGGTTTTACCTCCGTCAAATTTGGCGCCGTTGCCGGGGAAATTTGTTGATTCTTGTGTGTTTTTTGTGCTGATTTTTGGTGTGGACCACTTACATGGTCCGCACTAGTGCTACTAACATATGTTGAAGGTGAGGTTATTGCAGTTAGACGGATAGAGTTTTCATCAATACTTCATCAGACTGCAGGAGTACATTAACGATGTTTATTCACGGGGATATCAAGCTAGTATAAGGGAAGTGCTTCTATGCATCTTTGATGGAATGAATTCTGAGACACGGAGTCTTGCTGATCGCATGAGCGATGGAGGTTTATTAGATATGGGACTCTCGGAGATGTGGGAATTTTTCTACTACATGGATCATCAATGTGCGCATAACGAGTCACTTCCTCCAGTATCTCAAATCGTTGAGACCTCTGTTGCACCTCTTGAGGTCATGGTGGAAAATCACATTGAGAAGGTAGAGGAAGACCACACTTCATCTGACGAGATCATCCCTAGCTCCCCCATTGATGAATCAGGTCCAGAGCCTACTACTGAGGCTACAGAGCAAGTAAAGGTTGTCTCCTGCACTAGAGAGGATATTGGTGGATACGATGATCCATTTGACTCCTACTTTGACAAGCCACCAATAGAACTGAATTGGTGGCATTATATACCCTTTGTGGGAAGTCAAGCTCATGAATACAATAAGTTGAAACGACTCTTAAATTCTTTATTATTTAGTTTCAATTTATTTGTATGTAGTGCATGTTTATTTGTTAGTTGTGCACAAGAGTTTGACAGATTGATGAGGGCTTTGACTATGTCTGATTAGTGTCTTGAGTTTCAACACTACGTCGAGCCAACGACTTAAAACAAAGGCGCTTCTCGGGAGGCAACCCGAGGTAAGTTTTTCTTTCTTTTTCCTTTTTTCTTTTTCTTCACCCTGATTATATTTGATTTACTTTTGTTGTCCTAATTGTTTCATTGAGGACAATGAAAACTTTAAGTGTGGGGGAGTGGAATTCTGTATATACAGTGCTTATAGGAGATCATATTTAAATTTCTGCACCATATTTAATTTATGTAATCATTTTTTTTATTAATTTCTTGTTTATTTTCGTAATTAAAAAATCGAAAAATCCAAAAATAAGCATGCATTGCATACATATGTGTTATTCAAATACCCATCCGGCTTAGTTTGTCCTCTAATTTAAATTTCAAGCATGTTCATAAAAATCCCATGGAGTTCTGGATGTCTTGGCCTTGTCTATTGACGGAGGGAAAACCTATCGTTTATCCGCCAAAGAAAACTCAAACCTATAGCAAGTATAACAATAAGCAAGAGGTCGATCCACAGGGAAAGTTATAACTCAAGTGTAATTCAGGTGTCGATCAAAGTAACCAATTTGGGGAGTTTTTGTTTGTGAAAGTTCCGCCTTTTATCAAAGCGGAGTAAAGAAACAAAGTAAATGGATTTGTTTTAGACAATTAGGAGAAACAATTCTACCTAAAATTTTCCACTTTATTGGATTAAAGCGATCCTTGTAACTTCTTCTCGTCCTATTAATTTTCCTATGAATGCCCTTGTCCCGACCTAATATAGTTACTAGTCCAATCAGTCCTAGAAACCCTTATCAATCGAACAGTCCCTAAAGAAGAATTTAACTCAATTGATAGCTTTAAGTTCAGAGATTAGCCAAGGTATTTGCAGACCCTAAAGAGGGATTTAACAACACATCCAACTTCCTACTTATTCAATTAGTTCAATCAGCCCTAAAGGAATAAGTTTTCTACTTAGGTTAAGGTTCACAATCAGGAATCTACAAAACCTTAGCAATTGAATTGATTCTAACTGACGGCGGCCGCGGCATGCATGCTGCGGCCGCTGCATATTGTCTTTCACGGAAAATATGTTTCTAATTTGCTCTTCTTGTCAACAGGAAAGTTGTAGCTATTTGAAAGAGCTTTCCAACGCATAGTCATAATAGTCAATCGGACAACCGAGTCCTCCAGAAAGTGCAAAACAAGTTCAGCATGTCTGGCGACAACTTCGGCAGACTTGTTCTTCGTTTAAGTCCGCTTCTTCTTCTCAGGACCTCTTGAGATCTTCATGTAAGCTTCTCCGATCAACTAGACATTCTCATCTATTGCGTTAACAACTCCTATCTCATCATCGGATCCACGATTACCTGAAATAATCAATAAAAGTGTGTAGATTCCGACTCCGCTAACATAGAGAGCAAATATGAAAATTGTACTTAATCTAACCATGAAATGCATCTTAACTAAGCTAAATGCAACCTATTATGCCTACCTAAATGCATGCTATCAAAATCCCCCACACTTAACCTTTGCTTGTCCTCAAGCAATGATAGAATGAACATGAATCAACGCATCCCACAGGAAATCCCTTCAAGTTTCAACCTCATCAAAAGCAACATCATAGCAAGTGAAAACATAAGCTAAGTAAACAAACATCATAGCATGTATTCTAGTGATCAAAACTTAGAAGTAGACATTATCCAACCTCACCAGAAATATGTGTTTCACTCATGTGTTTAGGCTTTAAGGTATAACTCTCAACTCAAACCAATCATGCACTAAACTCATAGACATTGACCACCATATCACCAAATATCTACCGAAATGTCATTACTTGTGGGACACAATAAAGACAACTAAATAAAATGTGACACTTTTTTTTTCTTTTCTTTTGTTTTCTTTTCTTCTCTTTTTTTTTTCTTTTTTTTTTGTCTTGGTGCTTTCCTTACGCGAGGCACAAACATGGGTGTCATGAATGGCCCCGGTATATCAACACCTCAACCTACTAATATGAAGTCCACTTGAACATCTTTTGACGCAAGTTGCAAACATGGGTGTCATGAATGAACCTGGTTACTCAATGATCAAGCTTTCTTTCCTAGTGGATAATTTTCAACACCTTGTTTGCGTGAATCATACTCATGGGTGTCATGCATAGATCCGGTTACTAAGTGCATCAACCATTGCCACATTATTCACTAAATATTCACAAATTCAAACAAAAGACTCAAAATATAAACATAAACTCCGCAAGCAACAAATATGTGAGTCGGTCTTTAAAAATAGATATTGCAGTCAATGCCAAGAGGTAGCAAGACGAGGAGAGTAATTCACACAATTGAGCAAAAGAATTCAAATAAGGCTAAACATGCTCACAGGGTCATGTCTTTAGGACTTCAATCATACTTTAGCTCAATCATACATGCTCAATTATATTTGCTAGCTCATGTTCCACAAAAATCAAATAAAGACAAAATCAAAACATTCAGAACTCCATGGGATTTTTATGAACATGCTTGAAATTTAAATTAGAGGACAAACTAAGCCAGATGGGTATTTGGATAACACATATGTATGCAATGCATGATTATTTTTGGATTTTTTGAATTTTTTTTAATTACGAAAATAAACAAGAAATTAATAAAAGATGTTTACATAAATTAAAGATGGTGTAGAAATTTAAATATGATCTCCTATAACAGAAATTTAAATATGATCTCCTATATGCACTATATATACAGAATTCCTCTCCCCCACACTTAAAGTTTTCATTGTCTTCAATGAAACAATAAAGACAACAAAAGTAAATCAAATATAATCAGGGTGAAGGAAAAGAAAAAGGAAAAAATAAATAAAAACTTACCTCAGGTTACCTCCCGAGAAGCGCCTTTGTTTCAAGTCGTTGGCTCAACGAAATGGCCCTTGATTGGCCTAGGTTCCTCTACCAGGGTCACCTACACCTGCCATCTTATTGGCAAGTGCGGGCACCTTTGGAAGGTGTAGCTTTCTATCCAAGCACTCATCCATTACCCTTAGCTTCTCTCCTTGAGCTAGTCCTGAGGGTTGTCCTGTAATCACAAAAGGTTTCAATTCGTTAGGAGGCTCAAATTTCCATAAACTATTTTCCTTAGGTGTCTCTAACAAATCAAGAAAATTATTGTTGCGATCAATATAGTTAGCAATAGGCATATGTAAAGAATTTTTAGGAGAAAGCTTAGCATGATTAAAGAGAGAGTATTCTGTCTTTCTTTCATCAAACTCCATAGTCAATAGACCCTCACAATAATCAATTTTTGTTTTCGCAGTTTTCAGGAATGGTCTTCCTAGTATAATGGGTTTTTCTGGGGCTCCCTGCTCCATATCTAAAACAAATAAATCAACAGGGAAAAACAAATCGTCTACCATAACCAAAACATCTTCAACAATGCCTCTTGGCCTGATTTGTGATCGATCAGCAAGTTGCACTGTCACCTCAGTCTCAGTCAAAACACCCAAACCCAAAGACATGTACATGTTGTAGGAAATAACATTAATTGAGGCTCCTAGATCAAGCATGGCTTGTTTGAATCTAGTATTCCCAATAGCACATGGAATTGTAAACATACCTGGGTCTTCACATTTTTCAAACAATTTCCTTTGCAACATAGCAGAGACATTTTCATTCAAGCTTACATTTTCCTTCTTTTTCAATCTTTGCTTCTTCTTGATGGTGCACAATTCCTTCAAAAATTTTGCATATCTAGGAATGCTCTTAATCAATTTGAGTAAAGGAATATTTACTTCGCACCTGCTGAACGTCTCAAAGATGTCCTTATCGTTCTCATACCTTCGTGTATCCTTCAGGGCTTCCGAAAAAGGTGGAACCGGCTTTGGAATCTCCATAGGTAAGGAAGAGGAAGGATGAGAAGGAGGAGGAAGAGGGGAGGAAGAGGAAAGAGAGGAGAAAGGTGGAATATGCGTACCTGTAGTTGAAGGCTCGACGGGCGTACTGGCGGCGGGCGCAGCTCTTTTGATTGGCCGCGAGCGCGGCACCGTAACCTGTCCGTCTTCTCTTTTTATCACCTCTATCTCCTCGTCCATTATTTCCTCGTCATCCTTTTGAGGTGTGACAATCAGTTCCTTGCCACTTCTAAGCATTATTGCACTAACATTCTCACTAGGATTCTCAATCGTTTATGATGGGAGCTTTCCTGAGTCATTTGCCTCTTTTGCGCTTAGCAGTTGAATGATTTGACTCATCTGATTCTCCAAGTTTTTAGATCGTTCACCTTGGTCCAAGACTACCTGTGCGAGGGTCTTAGTGCACGTCTCTAAGTTCTTTGTGCGTTCAGCCTGGTTCATGACGAATTGTGTGAGGGCTTGTAGTGGATTTCCATCAGGTACACTTGCCTGAGGCTGTCCTCCCTGACGGGGGTCAAACTGTTGTTGTGGCCTCACCTGATGCCCTCCTTGTTGATTGAAAGGTTCTTGGTAGTTTCCATAACCATAGCCCTGCTGATAGCCTCCATTGTAGTTATTATTGTTGAAGTGCCAAGGATTACCAAAGTTGCCTTGCCTAGGCCTTTGTGGAGAAAAATTCCCAATTGCATTCAACTCAACACTAGGTTCTTGCCAAGTTGAGTACATATCCATAGGATGGGATGGATCGTTGTAGGATTCACATGCTTTCAACTGCTGAGATGCTCTGTTAACTACCAGCTTCTTGATCATCTCTTTCATCTCTGCCGTATCAGTCTGTAATGCAGTCACTGGGGCATCAATAGCAAGTACACCTCTAGCACAAGTGCTCTTGTTGAACTGCCTAAAGCCCTTAGAGAGCTCCTTAAACACTTCCCAAGCTACATCAGGCGTCTTATTCAGCATGTTTGACGGAGGGAAAATCTATCGTTGATCCGCCAAAGAAAACTCAAACCTATAGCAATAAGCAAGAGGTCGATCCACAGGGAAAGTTATAACTCAAGTGTAATTTAGGTGTCGATCAAAGTAACCAATTTGGGGGGGGGGGGTTTGTTTGTGAAAGTTCCGCCTTTTATCAAAGTGGAGTAAAGAAACAAAGTAAATGGATTTGTTTTAGACAATTAGGAGAAGCAATTCTGCCTACAATTTTCCACTTTATTGGATTGAAGCGATCCTTGTAACTTCTTCTCGTCCTATTAAGTTTCCTATGAATGCCCTTGTCCCGACCTAATATAGTTACTAGTCCAATCAGTCCTAGAAACCCTTATTAATCGAACAATCCCTAAGGAAGGATTTAACCCAATTGATAGCTTTAAGTTCAGAGATTAACCAAGGTATTTGCAGTCCCTAAAGAGGGATTTAACAACACAAGCAACTTCCTACTTATTCAATTAGTTCAATCAGCCCTAAAGGAATAAGTTTGCTACTTAGGTTAAGGTTCACAATCAGGAATCTACAAAACATTAGCAATTGAATTGATTCTAACTAGTTGCGCGGACTAGATAGAATAAAACAATACACAATCGAGCACAAAGAAGTTGAAGCATTCAAATATAGAAAACAAGGAACGAGAATTAGAAACTCACAATCAATCCAAATAAAGCTTCAAATTGCAGGCAGAATAGATGAGTTTAGTTCCTCATGGAAGACATCGCTCAAAATCTCTCAAGTGTCTGATGAAAGAATAAAAAAAAAGAAGTACCGGAAAAATAACTAAAAGTCGGCCTTATAACACCCAAGTCGGCCATGAAACAAAATAAGAACATCTAGGGTTTTTTTGTAATCAAAACGCAGCGTATACACGCTGACGCCAAATGTTGCGGTCGCGGCATGGATGTTGTGGCCGCGGCATCAACAACTCTCCCATATCCCGCTGCAGCGGCCCTGGCGGCGGCCGCAGCATATTGTCTTTCACGGAAAATATGTTTCGAATTTGCTCTTCTTGTCAACTGGAAAGTTGTAGCTCTTTGAAAGAGCTTTCCAACGCATGGTGATAATAGTCAATCGGACAACCGAGGCCTCCAGAAAGTGCAAAACAAGTTCAGCATGTCTGGCGACAACTTCTGCAGACTTGTTCTTCATTTAGGTCCGCTTCTTCTTCTCAGGACCTCTTTAGATCTTCATGGGTTGACGTCTCTTAAGACCCTGGGTCTTAGATATGGTATCAGAGTCGACTCCGGGCTCGGAGGTGTGCCGACAGTATGCTCGGGTATGCTCCTCCCAGAGGGCAGTCCCTTGGGCCTGATGAGGGCGTCAATGCTTTAAGTGGGGGAGATTGTAACACCCCGTCCCACATCGGATATTATAAGGATGTTGAGAGTGATTTATAAGTGATTCAAGCCCTACCCATGTTACAAGAACTCTTCCTTTTCAGGCTCTAAGTGAGGACAGCGGACCCGAGAAAACTAGGTGGAATGGGCTGGTGGTGCCTCTTAAGACCCCGGGTCTTACAGGATTGTAACAACTCTTTGGTTACTCCTACTACATAATTAATAATATATGGCACTAGCCCTTAAATTGACCAAAAAAAAAAAAAGCAAATTTATCTCAATGTTTTAAAAAAATTAATAAAATGATCTACTAAAATGAGGAGGAATAAAAAAGAGGGATTTTGTTCAAATGGATCTTTAAGCATATTTTGTTAGCTAGATAGGCCCATTAATTGTTTTTTAGCTTAGATAGGCCCATTAATTGTTTTTTTAGCATGCTAAGCCTTCTAAAACGGTCAATGGTCAACGTTGACCGTTGACCGGTCAACCCATTTTGATGTCAACTTTTTTTTTTTTTTTAATTTTTGATGCCAACTTTTTTTTTTTTTTTTTTAGTGATGCCATATTTTACCGTTTTGATGCCAACATTTTGTGGTGACAATTTTATATAATTGATGGCATAAGAGCTTAAAACGTGGAATCAAAATATTGTCACCTTATTGTCACTTTTCTAATGAAATGATTGGATGACTTTTTTTTAATGCCACTTTTTTAAAACATTGATGACATTTTTTGTGATGTCATATTTTACCGTTTTGATGCCAAAATTTTATTACATTTTATTTTCACTCTGATGCCACTTTTCTAATTAAATTATTGGATGACACTTTTTTTAAACTTTGATGACATTTTTTGTTTACTCTAATGTCACGTTGACCATTGATGCCAATTTGAAAAATTTGTATCACATTAAAGAAAAAAAATGTCATCAAAAATACTACTTTGAAAAAATATCATCAAAAATATGGCATCACGGTAAAAAAAATATTATCAAAAAATTGACATAAAAAAGTGGCATCAAAGTGAAAATAAAATATAGTAAAATTTTGGCATCAAAACGGTAAAATATGGCATCACTAAAAAAAAAAGTTGGCATCAAAATGGGTTGGTCAACGGTCACCGTTGACCGGTCAATGGTCAAACGGTTGACCATTGACCAACCCATCCTATTGAGAAGGGGTCTAGGACAAAACTAATTAAATTGTTTTAGGGGCTAGGTGCCTAATTGAATATTCAAAAAAGGCCCTCTACCAAAATCACCCAATAAAAAACTATCTGGTGGCACCCTATTAACATACTCTCTTGTCTCGTAACTTAGATCGATTTTAAATGCCCGATTGAACCCGACCCGATTTGTCATAACACCCGACATCAACCCAAGTCCAATTTGACCTGAAACCAAATAACCCGACCCGACTCACCCGATTTTCGCCTCTAGATATAACGAATATAGAATTGCATTTTTTTTTATATAATTTCTTACGTATGAATTCATATTTTGAAAAATTAATATTTTTTTATATATTTTATAAAAAATTTAGCATGTTAAAAATGATTTTAAAAGTCAAAATGGCTTAAGTTAGATGGAGTAATACATATTTAAATATTTTCATGATATTGTTTTGTTAACGTTTTTCCAAATTTTCTTCAAAATAGGAAAAAAAATATATTCTTTAAATTATTTTTGTTTTAACTTCAACTGTTTCCTATTTCTAAGATTTGGAGAATTATTTAGTTTTAGAGAATATTGCACATTTAGGGAAGCCTCTCTATACTGGCAAAAATGAAAACGCTCTCTTCAATAGGAAACCCTAAAAAGAGGAGGAACCACGAAAGCCGAGCCGCCGCCAACCCCTCCGCCGCCCAGGATCCCCTTCAAAAATCCCCCATCAAAAACGAAAATCGAACCAAGCAACAACCTAAATCGAAAGCTAGAAAGCCAAAGAAAAGCAAAAAATCTCAGAGATCCCATTCACAAAAACAAACTCCAACAAAAAAAGTACAAGAAGAAGAAGAAGAGAAAGGAGAATTGGAAGAACTCTAAGAAGAATTGGAGACTGCGATTCCATGCAGCGAAAGAGGTCGAGTGTGAGGTCATATGGCGGTGTCTCAGAAAAAGAAGAAGAGAAGTGCAGATCGGGTATTTCCGGCGGCGGCTGGCTCGATGTGCGGGCAACGGCTTCCCCTCCTGGTGGTTTCCACTCCCCATTCCCGTTCCCCACCCTCTTGCTCTGGTCTCTTCCCTCGGTGGCTCTAAGTTCGGCATGGTTGTTCGCCTCTCTTGATGGATCCCCGCAGATCTATTGGTGAGGGCGAAAGAAGGTATGGATCTGGTGAACAATGACAACTCAGACCCTCTAACGCCGAAGCTTGATCTGATGAACAAATGTGTCGAGACACCCAGGTCTGTCTTCCTCCTGTACACACCTCCTGATGAAACAAAAGAGATTGGTGATTTTCCTATCTCTAGAATATATAAGGAACCTTGTGCTTGAAATGGCTCGGGATTATGATTCCCGGGTTATGTTTCGAGGGATGAAACCCCTCGTTAGGATCTTGCGCCCCGAGTACAGGTTGAAGGTTTGAAATTCTACTCTAACGTTTTCAAGTAGGAAACCCCAGGGAAGTCCCTTGTACCTGTCATAAGTCTAACTGTCTAAGCGTGGAAAACCAACAGTCATGCAAATAGTAGAATCAAGGTGTAATACAAGAGGGTGCCACAACAGAGCCGGGTCAAAACCAAATCAATAAGCGTATTTATCGAAATATAAGGTTAGACCATTTCGTTGCAATCGCCCAAGAGAGTCCCCGCGTTACAGAAGCAAGAAACAATCATGCTGCAAAACAAACCTAAAAAAATATATGCGGGGCGGTGTCAGGTCGAAGCCCTATGCAATGTAATCTCAAACAAGCAGACACATACACACGCTAGTCCTAATAAAGATGTTTCTAGATACAAGGCGGAATATTAACACACTAGCATGGTCCTAAGATCAAGTGCATAAATATAATAAGGCCTTAGCACCAAATACCAAGTGGTATATCCTTCTCCTACCTCCACCCCCTTCCGATAGGGCAGAGACTGGCCAGCTCGTGAATGCATTCCATTATAATCGGGCGGCACACATGCCCAACCCGCTCCACAATAAAGTCCGCAGGCATCTCATAATATAAGGAAGTTTCATGACTCTCATGACTCGATTGACTCAGGACGGGACCCGATGGGACTAGGTCGTCCTATAACCCTAGCAATGACTCTAGTTACTTCACAGATAACAGCCATTCTGTTTAAAAAAGCAAGGAGTAAACGAATGCTCAATCATGAGTGCAATCCTAGCAGGATACTACATGACATGCTTTATTATGAATGCAAGCACCTAGTATGCACATGGCTACAAGCAGGGAGATCTCTTTTCGAATCTGAGTGAGCTCATATAGGAACTCACCTGGCTATGCAGAACAACATAATAGAAGATCTGCCATACATCATTCATAATCAGAAAGTATCACCTAGATGCACATCAGAACATATATGTATAAGTCTACGTCTAATCATCCAAGCACTCAAGCACATCATTCAGCGGGAATAGCAGCCATATCACAATCATCATTCCGTCAAGTTTAACCATTCATCATATTACCACATTCCACGAGACCATATCATTCTCATAATTCCATTCAGCCACATTCATATTTCCGCAATAATATATACGCCTAGTCATATATCTCAAAGTTCATCATAGTTCATAAGCTATAAGATAAACAATACATAACTTAACATCTCATCATGTCGTTAGTCATTCATGCATATATGCCATTAGTCCACACAATCATGCTATTAGTCAATCAATCATAACATAACATCATGCTAGTCAGTCATCGAACAATTCAAATTCCCAAGTTAATTCAACCCGTTTGAATTTCGAGTAAAATAGTTAGAAATCTCGACCTTGGAAAAAATGTTCGTCAAATTCCTTTTTCTAAAATCCAAGTCTCATAATATTATATTGTCCAATATTAAATTTTAAATCTCTATACTTTACAAAGCCATAATATATTTTTAAATACCTTTGATGTAAATATATTATTATAAAAATAGACCCAACCATTTGCATTTTATAAAAACCGCCCCTTTTAAATTACCAAAACAGCCCTTTTTGTAAAATCCCAAAAATCAGATCCATTGGAAAACAGGCCCAAATACTTTCTGAACAAAATTAGGCCCAACTGCCATTTAAATGAACTGAACCGGTTTTGTGTAAATAAACCCATGAACCGGACCAATTTTAAAAGAAATAAACCGAACCCAATTAAGACACTGTTCATCATCAACATCCTTTCAACTGATTCTCACGGAAGGAAAAGGAGGAAGAGGGAGAGGGCGCTGCCGCCGGCGACAACCGTAATCCGACCAACCTACCAACACTAAGGAACATGAATCAACGAGAAAGGGGAAGGGAAAGGAGGTGCTCACCGAGAGGTAGTGCGAGGACGTCGGAGATTCATCGGAGCTCTTCGAGGCTCGTCGGAGGCGCCAATCGCTTCCCAGACCTGGTTCGAGGGTGATTCGATGAAAAAGGTGAAGCTTTGCTTGGTGCGATGGTGAAATAGAGGGAGAACGGGGCTTACCAGAGCTCATATCGAGAAAAAAAAGGGGGAGGAGGTGCTCGCGGATGGCGTCAGCATCGGTGCGGGGCTGCTGGGTGGCTTGTCGACGTCGAGGGGAGGGAGGTGTGCTCCTGGGATACTACTGCTGCGGATGGAGAAGCGAGGAAGGAGGAGCTATGGCTGCTCGCTGCGAGAAGGAGGGAAATGGAGCTTGGGATCCTCAGCTTCCATGGTGAGAGGAGAAGGAGATGGAAATTGTGGGGGTTGGCGGAAATCAACAAGGAGGAGGAGGATGGGATTTGTTTCCTTTAGAAATTGAAGGGGAAAGTTGATTTCCTCTCTTCTTTTTCTCTCTCTTTGGATTCGGTCAAATAGAGGGAGTTTTGGTATGCTTGGAGGTTTCAAATACAGAACAAGGGAGGTCCTTGGCAGGGCTATTTGGCACTTTGCCAAAATGAAAGAGGGAGGGAAGATGCTTTTTCTGAAGCAATCCGACCAAAGGAGAAGAAGGGGTGGTCAAAGATTTCCTTAATTGTCTAAACACCAACCCAATTCTTCTCCTTCTATCACCTCTATCTCCTCGTCCATTATTTCCTCGTCGTCCTTTTGAGGTCTGACAATCAGTTCCTTGCCACTTCTAAGCATTATTGCACTGACATTCTCACTAGGATTCTCAATCGTTTGCGATGGGAGGTTTCCTGAGTCATTTGCCTCTTTTGCGCTTAGCAATTGAATGATTTGACTCATCTGATTCTCCAAGTTCTTAGATCTTTCACCTTGGTCCAAGACTGCCTGTGCGAGGGTCTTAGTGCACGTCTCTAAGTTCTTTGTGCGTTCAGCCTGGTTCATGACGAATTGTGTGAGGGCTTGTAGTGGATTTCCATCAGGTACACGTGCCTGAGGCTGTCCTCCTTGACGGGGGTCAAACTGTTGTTGTGGCCTCACCTGATGCCCTCCTTGTTGATTGAAAGGTTCTTGGTAGTTGCCATAACCATAGCCCTGCTGATAGCCTCCATTGTAGTTATTATTATTGAAGTGCCAAGGATTACCAAAGTTGCCTTGCCTAGGCCTTTGTGGAGCAAAATTCCCAATTGCATTCAACTCAACACTAGGTTCTTGCCAAGTTGAGTACATATCCATAGGATGGGATGGATCACTGTAGGATTCACATGCTTTCAACTGCTGAGATGCTCTGTCAACTACCAACTTCTTGATCATCTCTTTCATCTCTGCCATATCAGTGTGTAATGCAGTCACTGGGGCATCAATAGCAAGTACACCTCTAGCACGAGTGCTCTTGTTGAACTACCTAGAGCCCTTAGAGAGTTCCTTAAACACTTCCCAAGCTACATCAAGCGTCTTATTCAGCATGTTTCCCACACAACAAGAATTCACCGTTTTGCGCTCATCATCAATAAGCCCATTGAAGAGAAATAAGACCAAATCCTTCTAAGATAAGCCATGGCATGGGAAGCTAGCGCAGAGTTTCTTGAAGCGCTCAAAGTACTCATGTATCGACTCCGTCGCGTACTGCTCAATGCTGTCGATGGACCTTTTCAAGGCATTAAGCTTTGTTGCAAGGAAATACATCTCCAGGAAGACTCTCTTCATCTCAGCCCAAGTAGTAATAGATCCCGCTGGTAGATAGAAGAACCACTCCCTCGCATCGTCCTTCAAAGAGAAGGGAAAAGCTCTCAGCTTGATTTGATCCCCAGTAACGTTCTCAGGTTTCATTCCAACAACCACAGTATGGAACTCAGATAGATGCTTGTGGAGGTCCTCCCCACTCAACCCATAGAACTTGGGTATAAGATGAACTACCCCTGATTTCAGCTCAAAGTTGACTCCTTCCCCTAGCGCAGGGAATTGGATTGCCAGGGGTTGCTGTGCCACATCAGGAGCGGAAAGCTCCTTAAGAGTGCGGCTTGCGTCTTTAGCCATCTCTGCAATGTTTTCTACAGAGAAGAATTAGTAGCACGGGTATGGACCATATAAGATGGTCCACACCAAAAATCAGCACTAAAATCACACAAGAATCAATAAATTTCCCCGACAACGGCGCCAAATTTGACGGATGGAAAACCTATCGTTGATCCGCCAAAGAAAACTCAAACCTATAGCAATAAGCAAGAGGTCGATCCACAGGGAAAGTTATAACTCAAGTGTAATTTAGGTGTCGATCAAAGTAACCAATTTGGGGGGGTTTTTGTTTGTGAAAGTTCCGCCTTTTATCAAAGTGGAGTAAAGAAACAAAGTAAATGGATTTGTTTTAGACAATTAGGAGAAGCAATTCTGCCTACAATTTTCCACTTTATTGGATTGAAGCGATCCTTGTAACTTCTTCTCGTCCTATTAAGTTTCCTATGAATGCCCTTGTCCCGACCTAATATAGTTACTAGTCCAATCAGTCCTAGAAACCCTTATCAATAGAACAGTCCCTAAAGAAGGATTTAACCCAATTGATAGCTTTAAGTTCAGAGATTAGCCAAGGTATTTGCAGTCCCTAAAGAGGGATTTAACAACACAAACAACTTCCTACTTATTCAATTAGTTCAATCAGCCCTAAAGGAATAAGTTCGCTACTTAGGTTAAGGTTCACAATCAGGAATCTACAAAACATTAGCAATTGAATTGATTCTAACTAGTTGCGCGGGCTAGATAGAATAAAACAATACACAATCAAGCACAAAGAAGTTGAAGCATTCAAATATAGAAAACAAGGAACGAGAATTAGAAACTCACAATCAATCCAAATAAAGCTTCAAATTGCAGGCAGAATATATGAGTTTAGTTCCTCATGGAAGACATCGCTCAAAATCTCTCAAGTGTCTGATGAAAGAATTAAAAAAAGAAGTACCGGAAAAATAACTAAAAGTCGGCCTTATAACACCCAAGTCGGCCATGAAACAAAATAAGAACATCTAGGGTTTTTTTGTAATCAAAACGCAGCGTATACACGCTGACGCCAAATGTTGCGGTCGCGGCATGGATGCTGCGGCCGCGGCATCAACAGCTCTTCCATATCCCGCTGCAGCGGCCCTGGCGGCGGTCGCGGCATGCATGCTGCAGCCGCGGCATATTGTCTTTCACGAAAAATATGTTTCGAATTTGCTCTTCTTGTCAACAGGAAAGTTGTAGCTCTTTGAAAGAGCTACAACTTTCCTGTTGACAGGGTGTGCATCGGGGAATCAACTAGTTTGGGTGACATGACGACATTGAAAGGTAAATAAACGATTTTGAAGTTTGCACAATTGGATGTCTGCTTGGTGGTGTGCAATTGAATGTTCACTTGTAGATCAAGAAAAATTATTGAATTACTTGATAATTTAGAAGCCATTTGATCGAACATTTTTATGTTTTTTTTTACTTTCCTCACAATGGTTATTCATCCGGTGCTGACTTTTGCTTCTCGAGGTCGTATCGTCATGGTGGTGACTTTGGCTTCTCGAGGTTGGAGAAGACGAGATTGGTGCTTTCTCATGCTAGCTCCTAGGCATGTTTTTTTGGTGTATCCTAGCACTTGATGTGTTATATTCGATCTGCTGACTTCGGATGGTGCACTTATTCGTTAAGATATACTACGTATAACTTTATATATGACTTCTTGACTTTTATATCATATATGTTGATTTAGGTGAAGAAAATAGATTAAGATTAGTATACATCTTAATTTTGCTCTCTTTTTGTATCTTATATGTTGATTTTGTCTCTTTTGGTGAGTTCAATGCTGATTTTGTGTCTTGTTTTATATCTTATAAGCTGATTTTGAGCATCTAATTTTACTCTTCTTCTTTTGTATCTTATATGCTGATTTTGTGTCTTTGGAGAGTTCAATGTTGACTTTGTGCGTCTAATATCATAATGTCAGGGTGACATTATGAAATTTATTAAGCTTTGCTTATAGAATTCAAAACTTATTAAGCTTTCAATTCATGCTTAGTAGGTGAGTGTGAGTGTTTGTTTGAGATCCTTTTGTTTTATGTGATTCAATACAATGCTAGGTGGTGGTCAATCATCATTAATCAATTTTGCAAGATTAATGCATGGGGTTTAGTTTCTTAACACAAACAATAAAATTGTCATGTACGTTTCACCTTGTTCAACATCTGTCGATATGACTTCTTGACTTTTATATATTTAAGTGAAGAAAATATATTGAGATTAGTGTGCATCTAAATTTACTTTTTTTTTATATATCTTATATGCTAATTTTGTGTCTTTTGGCGAGTTCAATGCTGATTTTGTGTCTTTTTTTTTTTAAAATATCTTATAAGCTGATTTTGTGCATCTAATTTTACTCTTCTTCTTTTTACCTTCTTCTTTTGTATCTTATAAGCTGATTTTGTGTCTTTGGTGAGTTCAATGCTGATTTTGTGCATCTAATTTAAGATTGCCAACACTTCCTTATAGAACTCAGCACTTGCAACACTTGTAATATGTAAGCTTTTAGATCAATTTCTTTTAGATCAATTTCTTTTAGATCAATTTTTGTTGAAATGTGGAGGAGTCGTCACTAATGTTTTACTTCAAGAAAAACAGTTTTGATGCTGAAAGTTCTTACTTGGTCATGTGATGTTGTTTGGCACTTGGAATTTTTTGCTTCATTCTGTAATTACTACCTTCATGTTGGCTAGCAGCATGGAGGTGGGATGGAAGAGTATACAGTGGCAAAACACAACCTAACAATTTCAAGGCCACTAGAAGTCTCCGCACTTGCAGCACTTGCTTACAAAATTCAACACTTGCAACACTTTCCGCCGCTGGTGAGGATCGAAGCTCCGGCAAGATTCAGAAGGAGGGGACAAAAAAAGCTGACAAGAAACTTAATTATGGTTGTGCTAATTTTAATTGGTAGAGAAAGAAGGTTGTGTTGTGTTGTTATGCAGAGAGGCAGTAAGTCCTGTAAAAGAAACGTTGAGTTGTTCGATCCCCTTGCAAAAGTGGTCAATGGATAGGGTTGAATAACTCTTCGAACCAAGACATTTCCTGGAATTACACTTTTTGAATTTCAAGTTGGCTTACAATGGACCATTTTCTAAATTTGTACTGTGACAATGTATGTATATTAATGATATGTATAATCCTATATGAAATGCCCACTTTTTAATCACTTGATGATGTTGGACTTGCTGAACTTTAGACGATCTCAAGGTTAAAATGTCCATCTGACTCTTTTTCTTTTTGGTTACTAAACTTTGCACCTTAATCCATTAGTTACTTTATAAGCAATATTAGAGTATATGTGAATAAAATGTCCATATATGTGAATAAATATATATGGAGTGGTTCCAGAGTGCACACCCCTTAGGGTGTGCATTGTGCACAAATATTATTAGGTGAAATGTGAAACATTATTCGGTGAAATTTTAAGCATTATTCGGTGAAATGTGAAACATTCTACCGAACACTGTTATGTTTTTTTTTCCGTTCAGTTCAGATGAAAACGTCCCAATTCCACTGAATAATTTATAACATTCTACCGAATAATGTTTAGTTTTTTTATTTATCCATTTCAAATAAAAGAAACCTCAATTCCCTAAACAATAGTTACAATTTATATGGAATGCCTCAAATTTCACCAAATAATGTTTCACATTCCCCTAAACAATACTCACATTTCACCGAATAATGCTTCAAATTTCACTGAATAATGTTTCACATTTCACCGAATAATATTTTGTGCACAATGCACATCCTAAGCCTTGTACACAAGTTACCCTCTCTCTCTCTCTCTCTCTCTCTCTCTCTCTCTCTCTCTCTCTCTCTCTCTCTCTCTCTCTCTCTCTCTCTATATATATATATATATATATATATATATATATATATATATATATATATATATATAGGGTAGGGTTCAAGTGAGAAGTATTCGGTCCGGTGAGAAGGAAAGAAGCGTTCCTATTGGTGGAGACAGATCTGATTTTTACATAAAGAAAAAAACTCTCACGCGCCTCATCCTCACATCTTCTCCGGGATCTCCGCTCTCATCCTTCTCATCTTCTGTCGGTTTCCTCCTCCGCCTCACTCTTCCAGCATTGGCAGCCTTAGACGATTCCTCATCCCCGGATGAAAAGCTCGATCAGCAACTCGACATCCGAATCCTTGTCGTCATCAATCGACTTTCGATTCCGAGACTTCTGCGCCGACATCGGAGATCCACGAGGGGGCGGATGCGCTATGGTTTCCGGCGGCAGCCGACGGCGGGGGCTGGACTGGACGTAGGTGGCGACGGGCTTGGAAGAGAGCGGGAAGAAGGAGGAGGAGGTCGGCGATTCGGCGGTAGTTGGGAGGTCAGATTGCGCGAGTTCAGTTATGTCAAACAGTGACCAAATTAAGCGAAATTATTGAATAATCTTGTAAAACCATTAATCAAAGGGTTTGTTGTATCAGTAGATTCAGTACATGATTTGATATTTGGTGTTGAAGTATATGGAATTAGGGAACCATTCAAGTGTTGCCTTCATTCAAGTGTTTCAAGTGACCAAACAGTGACCAAACTAGGGAGTTTCTTGCAATCGGTTTTGATCAATTTGTGATTTTATTTTCATTTTAATTGCAATCGAAAGCTTACACTAGGGAGGAAGACATGTTCAGCTTATAATTATATTTGATTTAATTTGGTTTGGCATATCGCTTTAATTCAACACTTAAAGTTCAAGTCATGGGTTCATTTTAAAATAGAGATTGGTTCAGTGTCTAAATAGAGATTGGTTCAGTGACTAAATAGGTTGGTTCAGTGGCTAAATAGAGGTTGGTTCAGTGGCTAAATAGAGGTTGGTTCAGCAACGAAATTGAGGTTGGTTCAGCGACTAAATAGAGGTTGGTTCAGTGACTAAATATATAATGGTTCATCAATTTTATACTAATTGGTTCAGCACATAATGACTAAATATATAATGATTCATAAATTAAATAGAAGTGGTTCATCAATTTTATATATTATCCTTTTTGTAAATAAAAAAATTCATCATAAAAACAAACAAAAAATTCAATTATAAAAATGTGAAAATTTTACATTAATATATTCAGCGACTAAATAGAGGTTGGTTCAGCGACTAAATAGAGGTTGGTTCAGGCACTAAATAGAGGTTGGTTCGGTGACTAAATAGAGGTTGGTTCGGTGACTAAATAGAGGTTAGTTCAGTGACTAAATAGAGATTGGTTCGGTGACTAAATAGAGGTTGGTTCAGTGAGTAAATAGGTTGGTTCAGTGACTAAATAGAGGTTGGTTCAGTGAGTAAATAGGTTGGTTCAGTGACTAAATAGAGCTTGGTTCAGTGACTAAATATAGGATGGTTCAGTGACTAAATAGAGATTGGTTCAGTGACTAAATAGATATTGGTTCAGTGTATAAATAGATGTTGGTTCAGTGACTAAATAGAGGTTGGTTCAGTGACTAAATAGAGATTGGTTCGGTGACTAAACAGGTTGGTTCAGTAACTAAATAGAGGTTGGTTCAATAACCGAATAAAGGGTGGTTCAGTGATCGAATATAGATTGGTTCAGTGACTAAATAATATAAATTAAAGGTGTTAATTGAATTTTATAATAAGTAAAACACATAAAAAAAGAGTAAAATAAAATGAATACATTTTATTATCAATAAATGTTTCTCGGTACAATGGATTGACAATTGAATGGGAACCAAAAGGTCCGTGTTTCAATTCCCACCTTCTCCAAATAAATGCCTAATTTTATTTTGAAATTAGCGGCTGCGTGTGGGGGAGTGGGAGCGTGATGCACACGCGCGGGACTGTGCGACTTGGGAAGCCAGAGAGCGCGCTTTGGAGATGGCAGCGAGTGGGAATTTGTGGGCGGACGCGTTTTTTTAATTGGGAAATTTATATTATTTTAATCCGTTTGAACCAATAAGATTGCTTCTTTCCTTCTCACTTTTGGTGACCTTTGCACCCGAACCCAACCCTATATATATATATATATATATATATATATATATATATATATATATATATATATATATATATATATATATATATATATATATATATATATATATATACAGAGAGAGAGAATGGGTAACTTGTACACAGCCCTTAGGGTGTACTTTGTGCACAATTCTTAGCCCTTGATCTAAATGAATGAGTGGTCTAGATTACAGATGATTTTTTTTTTGGAAAATAAAAGGTGGGACCCACTGTACAAAATACACTACTCTCTCCATGGGTGCGTGTAATGCATATTTTATGGAGGATTGTTTGTAATTGATGGGACCCACACATTGTATCACACTTTGTTAATTTTTTTTATTAGACTTCGTACATTGTTAATTTTTAATTAATGTCATGCTATGATGGGTGGGTAAAATATTTAAAATTAATGGCAACCTTTTTTAATTAAAATCGGTATACAATTGCATATGTACTCCAAATGGTTATTTCATTTTTTTAATTAAAATTGGTTTCGGACAAGCAGTATCAATTGTAGTTAATCTTCGTGAAAAAAAGCTTATTTTCCTATTCGGTTGAATCGATCAATTTATCGCGCACATTGAACGATAATTGAGAGATTATTCAGTGGAATTTTTAAAAATCAACAATAATGTTTTGCATTCCATATTGATCGATTTGGCAATTTTTTGTTATAAAAATCAAGAATTGTAAATTTGGCAATTTTACCGAATAATATTTTTGCATCCCAATGAATAATGTTATGTCATATTTTTCATCCAGTTCAGATCAAAATTTACCAATTCTAATGAATAATTTATCACATGCTACTGAATAATGTTTTAAATTTTTTAAATCAATTTCAGAAAAAAAAAAATCTCAAATCCCTACAATACTTACGATTTATACGAATAATGCTATGTATTTCAACGAATAATGCTTCACACTTCATCGAATAATAATTAGTTGTATAATTATACCCTTGCTTTTTACGTTGTTCCTCAAATAAAATACTTCATATCCTGATGAATAATTAATCAAATTTTATCGAATAATTGACCAGCTCATTAACACTAGTAACAAAAAATCAATGCATACATCTGAATAATTGACAAATAATAAATCAAATTATACTTGATGTTAATAATACCCCGCCTACACCTACCCACCCATCCACCCCCACCCCCACCCCCCATCCTTGGCTTCAACAGTACCAAACATACTTGATTTCAAATATACCAGAAGAATGAAGGCGATGGATGTCGCTAGATACTCGATCAATATGACAATTTATTTGCGGCGGCGGAGGTTAGCGCGGCGACGTTGGACAAGATCCTGGCATCGAAGAAGGAGGGCACGACAGTGGCGGCGTCGAGCAAGGAGTTCGAGGAGGAGGAGAGGCGTCGGTCGGAGGGGACCACCCAGTTTGATTCGAGTGGTTGCGCGGCCGATTGGACTTCCCTCCTCTTCGGTTCGGGTCGCCTCCGGTTTGAACACCCAGAATCGCTCTCTCGATGTGCGCCTCCGCCTCAACGCCGCTCCTACTTTGCAACAATCACCACCGGAATCGCCGATTACAAGTGCTTCGTCGGTGGCGGTGCTTCGAGGATGGTGTTCTAGGCTTGTTTCCGATGGTGATGGAGGGGGAATTTGGAAGCTTGGGCCACTTTGATAAAGAGTGAGGAAGAAGACGAGACTAGTCTTAGGGTTTTAATTGACCTTTTTTCACACGCGCACCACTCTCCACATTTTGGGGTTGAAGATTGAGTTTTTTTTTTTTAAATCACTCATACACATGGCGGAATGTAAGCCCTCCGATCCACTAAGATCAATGGCTAATATTTATGCACAAGATACACCCTAAGGGGTGTGCACAAGGGAACCACTCCATATATATATATATATATATATATATATATATATATATATATATATATATATATATATATATATATATATATATATATATATATATATATTTAAAAATTGTGTCCAAAGGCTCCTTAATGACTCTCATTAAAGACATTTTCTTTTTTTAATCCTTTTCTTTTCCTTTAATTTTATTAATGTATTCATAAATGGTTTATTATATACTCTTACTAACTTATGGAAATTAATTATATTTTCCTAAATTTCTATGCTCAATAATAATGATCCCAATATATTTATGAAATTCATATCATCCGAATAACATATATTCATATAAAAATCAATTAATCATTAATCCTTAATTGATATATTTTTTAGTTTTAGAATCCTTAATGGATTTTAACATAATTAATAAATAAATTTTAATTTTTGGCTAACAATTTCTAAAATGTAATTATATAAGTAATAAAACATATAAGTTAATCTAATTTTAGCATGGATAATAATTTATTACTTTTTTATGTCACTTTTTTATACTACGTATTTCTAATCTCCTAATTAAAACATGGTGAAAATTAATTAAAAAATATTTTACTTTTGATACCAATATATATCATGATTATCACCATATATCATTTATCGTATATTATTATGGAGGACTATTATACGTTGATGAATTAGGGTTAATTACTTGCAAGTTTCAACCATTAATATAAATTATTATCCATGCTAAATTCAAGGCTCCAATAGCCATTAATTTGGACACTTTGAAGGGATATGAAACACTGGAAGAAAAAACAACCGGTTAATTAACTTCAATTTCATTGAATTGATTGTCATAAATTGAATGACCACCGTTACAAGCTCATCGGCTACTCAATATATATATATATATATATATATGTTTTTTGGAGTGGGTCAATACTCGGTACGTATATACTCTCTTTTTCGATTAATTTATTTTATATGCCAACAAAATGCTTTGAAATTCATGTTTTTATTAATATAATTAAGGTAAATTCTTTTAGTCTTTAATTTATAAAAAAAACATCAACAATGAAAAAATCAAAGGTGAGTTGAACAGGAAATTAAAATTAAGAGTTTGGAATGAGAATCGTTGATTTTTTAAAAAGGCTATCAACACAATTACTTCAAATGTATAAGAAATGTGATTTTAGCATTACTAGCTACTTTGATAAGTCTTCAAAATTTCAAACACCAATAGCTAGAAAAAGAGGTGAAGAAACTGACCGCTAACACTAAACCGATGGTGAGCCCAAATTAGTCATCATAAGCCTTGAAGAAGAAGATCAAGACACTTGATGAAGAAACTCATAAATACATTCAGAGGCGGACCTAGGGGGGTCCTAGACATGTGACCCCCTCCTCATCCGACAAATTACCTTGGTGTATTCTCCTCGTCGATAGCTTCATTTTGATATATAATACGCCCTAATCCGACATCTGAGTAAAAATTATGAATGTTTAAAAATTACAGCAGTATTAATCACTTTAGTTTTATTTCAATATACTATAATACTTTAATATTTTACTTAAATTGACATTCACATATTATAATTCATCTCGAGAGCTTCGAAACCATATGTTATATTACTTATTTTGATAATATGGTAAGAACTTACGTAAGTTTAAATTTTTTATATCTAGTTATACATTATTACATGTTAATAATGCAATGTTTATTTATTGCGTTTTATATCTTTATTTTTCGTTTTTTATCCTTATTTTCGTATTATATATTTGTAGTATTTTCGAAACCATGGGTTGATACTAGTTTGTACTAACGATCACATTGTGTTTTGCGATTTTTTTCTCGATCTTATTATCGACTACTAAGGTGACCCTCCCGCTAAAAACTTTCTGGGTCCGCCCCTGAATACATTGTATTAGCCGGCTCGATCAAATTCAACAATAGTCAAGTATTATTATATCTATACTTTTGCAAGATTCATCTATATACAAAAAATAGGATGGTATAATAAAAAAGTCTTAATAAGATTTCATTATTCGTTTTTTCAGAAGAAAAAAAAAACTCAAATCCACACCATCTATACACAATTAATTTTGATTCAGTATTTATAATAAAATTATAAATTAAATTTAATGTAAGTATAAGATATCAAACTAGGACATAAACTATACCCTAATATGTCATTGACAATGAGAAATAACATTATTTCTTCAAAAATAAAACATTGAACATAAAAAAAATAGGGTTTTATTTTGAAAATGCACCTTATATAGTAGAGTGTTTTTTTTAACAAAACACCTTTTATTTAAAAAAAAACAAAAAACGTAAATAAATAATTTATTCAGTTGAAACACCAACCTCTATTTTACAGTTAAATGTTTCAATTTTTAACGATATTTTATGTCATAAGACTATAACCAAAATGTTTTTATTTAACTATTTTTTTTAAAAAAACACACCATATATTAACTTTATTAAACAAAACAATTTCAAATTGATTATTTAATTAATAAAAATATTTTATATAATATAATCCAACTCCTTTTAAAAAAAACTACAAAGACAAGTTGTTAAGAAAAAACTTACTATATACAATTCCTTTTTAAAAAAATATCAGTTAAATAAGGGCATTTCGATTATAGATTAAAAAAATACCACAGAAAACTTGAAATTTTAGTTGTAAAATAAAAGTTGGTGCAATTGATCGAATACATTATACTCCCACCATTCATGAATAAGTGACATTTGACTTTTTGACACGTTTTTTTAAGGAGCTAAAAACTATATAAAATATTAACTTTTTAAAAATAATTTTAAACTTATAACTAATATGTATAAAATTATTAAAAACTTTATATTTTATATAGTTTTTAACTTCTTAAAAAACGTGCCAAAAAGTCAAACGTCACTTATTTCTGAACGGATGTAGTATTATATAAGGTGTTTTTTGTTTTTAAAATATTAGAAGGTGTTTATTTATTAAAAAAAAATTTTACAAGGTGTTTTCTTGAAGAAAAAGCCCATAAAAATATAAAATATAATAAATAACTTAAACAAAATTATCAAGTATATAAAACCAAGATGTACGTAACGTTCGTAGCAAAACTTATATTTACGTCTTGTGCTAATTGGGTATGCCTTGGCTAGTTGATTAGAATATATGTGTTTTTCAGCAGAAAATATAAATAGGAGTAATAAGTTCGTTTGTCAGTTTTCTGTCATTTAACTAATAAATCTTTAGCGGTAAAAACAGTAAAAATTAGCGATGAGCTCCCAAAAAAACATATTTCGAAATTAGGCTTTCTATAAAGAAGATGCGACAGATTTGGAGTGCTTACTAGGCCTTCAAAAAGCCCAACTGAGAAAAAATAAGCTCACCAGCCCATTTATCTCTCTCCCTGTGTTGTGGCACTTTGCAGTGCTGACTTCTACGCTCTCTCTCTCTCTCTCTCCCTCTCCCCCCTTCTGGTGTCTGAAAGTTGATGGCTTTCGCTTCCTCTCTCTTCCTTCTTCCTGTACACTGGACTGGATCAACGCATAGAGAGAGAAGCTACTGAGTATGTGTTTGTTCGCGGGAGAATCCGAGGTCAAAGCTGCCTGATTTTAGCTCTGTTGAGCTCAAATTCCGAGTTTTCCTTTGACACGCAGTCCAGGTCTGGAAATGCTTTCCCCAATCTCCCCCTCCCGGAATTCACTTCAGTTGTGATGACTTGTTTTCGTTTTTTTGTTGCTAATTTGAGCGTACAGTTCTGATTCATTTTTATAAATCCTTGTCTGATTGTAATTGCGGAATAATTTAGAGGATCTTTGTGTGCTGTTGGTTAGTTTCGGATAATAATCTGAGCATCTGTTTGAGGGTTTCTAACAATCTTCTGAAAAATCCAACCTTTAGGAGGGGCTATAACCAGGGCTTTTTCTGTCTGTGCTTGACCGGAATTGAGGAATTGGATTTAAGCTGGCATGATGCCAAAGTTAGGGTTTGGTGCTAATTTCGGTTCCTGATATAAGGGGACTTTGACTTGGTCGAGCTGAACACTTGAGGTTTCCTGAATTGAGGCAGTAAAACTTGTACCATGGAAGATCAGGGAGAAGGTGAGATGAATCTGGACTTGAATTTGGGACCCGTGTCTCCTGTCTCTGGTGGATCAACGCCGGGGAATGGGATCAGATCGTCATTAGGGGAAAGCCTTGACTTAGATTGGGTGGGGCATGCTGTTCAACGAAGGTTCAGAGAGGCCCTAAGGCAAAGGAACAGACAAAGATGGCGTTGGCGAGATTGGCATCACAGCCACTTGCCCTTGGAATCCCATGATATATCTATGAATTTGATGGTTGATCCTGGAGCTGCTGCTGCACCTGATGCTGTTGTTGGTCACGATATCCATGGGACGATGCAGACTGGAGAAGGAAGTAATGCTGCAGAAGTGAGGAATGACGAGAGTACGAAAATGTGTGAGAATATTGTTGCCCAATCTGAAGATGAAGCTGCTGACAAGCAGGAAGATGTCGAGAAGGGGATTAGTACTGATGGTAGTAGCTTCTTCGACTGTAATATCTGCTTGGACTTGGCAAAAGAGCCTATTGTGACTAGTTGTGGGCACTTGTTTTGTTGGCCCTGTCTCTACAGATGGCTGCATATTCATTCAGATGCAAAGGAGTGCCCGGTTTGTAAGGGAGAGGTGACGGTTAAGAACGTTACCCCAATTTTTGGCAGGGGCAATGGTGCCCGGGAATCAGATGAGGATCCTGGTGTTAAGATTCCTGACAGGCCTCCTGCGAAACGTGTTGAGAGCTTAAGGCAGGCAATTCAGAGGACTGCACTCTCCATTCCCATGGAGGAAATGATTCGGCGTCTTGGTAACAGGTTTGATCTCACCCGTGATTTCTTTGAGCCACAAGAAGGTGATGGTCCTCGCAATATGCTTGACCGAAGCAGCACCTTGCTTGGCAGGATCCTGAGTTCTCGAGGGCTGCGCCGGGAGCAGAATGTAGCGCCTACAGATGACGTAGATTTGACCCTTGACAATGAAAACAGGCCTGAAGTAGCAGAATATCGTAGGCTTCCTCATTTATTCTACAGGAGATCTCAGTCGTATAGAGGTGCCCCTACGACTGCCGCTGCATCGGGAACAACTTCTGCTGAAAGGTTTGTTGAAACTGTTATCCGAACCCCACCCCATGGTAGAAGCCAGGAACGGCCTCCATCTGTTGATGATAGAGATTCTTTCTCAAGCATTGTCGCAGTGATACATGGAGAGTCTCAGACTTTAGATACTGCTGTTGAGATCGACTCCACAGTATCTCTTTCAACTTCCTCATCCAGAAGAAGGAATGACGCATCAAGGATCTCGGATGTGGATAGTGAAGACTCTCGTATGCCTAGGAGGAGGAGGATAAACTAAAACAACGAAAGCAGTTAATATGATCATTTTAGAATCAACAGGACAACATGATGATTTCCATATCCATGTAAGTGTGTCTCGGTATCTTTAAAGTGGTTTCCAATTGCATATTGTGCTATCCACCATGATTGTTGCAGCAATTAACCTGTTTGAAGATACTGATAGCATGTTCACTCATGCGTTTCTTGAGCTAAATCCTGGGAACCTAGGCCTTTATTTTAACATGTTCAGGAGTTCCCTAGTGGTTGATCCCTCCGTTCATGATTGTTATTGTTATACTGTTTTGATATAAGCATACATCAGCATGCTGGTTTGATGTGCTCTCATTAAAATGATGCAGACATTCCCATCCTTCTCTTCAAGTGGGGAATCATTGCATCTGTTTCCACTTTTACTTGCGCCATTACATCCTTCCGTGCTTTGACAATGGAACTAGCTTCTTGGTCCCATTCAATTTCTCGATCAAATCAACTTTTATGCCCCTCTAATTCATTGCTAAAACTCTATTCATTTGCTGCTAAGCTTGAATCACTTGGTGCCGTGCAGGGTTAGATGTTTAGCTGGACCCTCCTCGAGTTTCTGCTTGCTGGTGTAGATGATGACATCCCATATCATCAAATTTACCGTAGTCATCGGCTTGTGGCAGCTGATCTTCTTTCTTCTTTCCTTTCTCTGTACACCCTTCACCCTCTACTTTTTTATGTGTGTGTTTCCTCTAGAGTCAGTCGTCGTCTGTCTGAATTTTCTTGTGCAGTAATATCCTTGGTACTTGTTATGTTATTGATGGATAGCATATTCCGAACAATTGGAAATAATCCTTAGTAGCATCCGTTATGGTTATGCTTCGTTTTTCCATGGCGATTTTGATCCACATCTGGATTTGAAGGGATAATTTACACTAGAAATTGCACCAAAATCTCTTCTGAAGTGAAGTTTAGCCTTTGGTTAATGTTGTTTTTGCATCTTAATTAGCGTGTTTACTTGCTTGTTGCCATAGGAGTCACTTGCAGCTCTGTTGATCCATTTGTAACTTCGCATCCATCTTATTACACTCTGATCGAGTCGAGAAAGAGCATTCAAAGAATAACATACCTTGCAGTTTCCTAAGTTGCAATGTACCTATAAAAACACAGTCAGCATTATCTGTGTTACACCGTAGATAGCTTGTGTGCAACTTTGATCTCACTTTAGATGAAATGTTGCTTTCACTGATCATCTTTATGGAGAATCAGCTTATGGCATGCTATTTCCTTTAAAAAGAGCCCTTTTATATCTCCTTGGTTATCATTTCTCCTCATTATTTGTTGGACCAAAGGTAGATGTGTTTTCCGATCACTTCTTTTAATGATTTCCATCTTATTTTTGTAAATATAGGAAAGAGAAATCATGGTTCATTTATATGACAAAACCCAGCTATTTGAGCTTTGTGCTAAGAAATTCATTTTCATTTTTTTGTGTGTCCTTCTGTCATTCCATTTAAGGGCATAGGATAAGAATTTAGATCAGAAAAGATTCTTTACCAAAAAAATAGCAAACCCTAGATTAAAAGTAAAGCTAGACTAACTAAAATTTGAGAAATATTTTCAAATTAAGGGCGTAGGATGGAAAACCATTTTTTCGTATTTTTTTTGTCTCCACCATTTAAATTAATTTAGAATACTTGAACTTTGTTGTTGGAATCTAACCTCACTTGATTAGGAGGAAACTTTGGCTTCCATGGAGAATTTGAGAAGAGAGGGAGAGAGATTTGAGGTAGGAAAGTAATAAAATAGAGGAGGGAGATGAAGTTCAGAGGGAGAGAGAGATTAGGATAGAAAGAATTTGATTATTACTTGGATGATCCAATTACAAAGTATATAAGGGTATTATTTATATCGTAACTACACTAATCTAATATAACCTCAATATAAGAGATCATTACAACCCCCCACTCCCACCCCCCAAAAAATCCATTAACCCTTTTCAATAGTAGACTATCCACAATGGTTTTGTCTATAATGTATATATTTGCATAAGGTGCGTAAAAATACACTTTACTTTTTGATATTTTGCTCCAATGATCAAATGTGTATTTTTTACACACCATTAAAATAAAATTAATTTAAAACAAAAAAGAAAACAAAAATCATAAAAAACACACCAATAAAATTGTCTTGCTTTTTGAAAAAGTTTTTGCACATGAGGGAGGTGATGTGCTCAAATTTGCACATTACATGCTCAAATGTGCACATTTGCACACTCCAAAAGTAACCATTGGAGCTAAAAAATGTCAAAAAAATGCACATTTAGACATTTACACACAACCATTGGAGTTAGTCTTAAATCATTAGCTTTAGATAATGATAATTTTTTATTCATTGATTAATTTATGTCGCTTTCAGATATTCCACATTCGTCACATGTTTTATGAAATTATTAGTGTAACATATAGATTAACCTTTTTAAGTCATACAACCATTATCCTCAATCATATCACAGCTTTAAAATTTAAGGTTCTCGTCCTAAAGGATGCTATGTGATAAATTATTAATGGTATATATTTTGTCCTAATCACTTTTCATTCGTTTTTTTTAATAGCTTTAGATAATAAGAATATTCCCAATGATATTGATTATTAACCCCACCCCATCTCTAAAAAACAAGTATATGTGGTGATTCTGAGTATTTTGAGGTTCGTGTGGGGCTTCACCAGGGTTCAGCGCTCAGTCCGTTTCTTTTCACTCTAGTTTTGGATACTCTTTCTGCTCCACTCCAAGAAGAGGTTCCATGGTGCATGCTGTTTGCTGACGACATTGTTCTTATGGACAACTCAAGATCGGGTTTGGATCGCAGACTAGAAAACTGGAGAGAGGTGTTGGAGTCTAAGGGATTCAGAATGAGTAGGTCCAAAACCGAGTATGTTCAGTTTCGTTTTGGCGCTGACAGGGACCCAGGGGCATCGGTTTCATTGGGGGACGTTATTGTCCCAAGGAAAGAGTATTTCAAGTACCTTGGGTCGTACGTCCAAAGTGATGGGGGTGTCGACAGAGATATCGAACATCGAGTCCAGGCGGGATGGCTGAGATGGAGAAGAGCGTCAGGGGTGCTATGTGATAAGAAAGTTCCGACTAAACTGAAAGGGAAGTTCTACAAGGTTGCTGTTAGGCCGACCTTATTGTATGGTTCAGAGTGCTGGCCCGTCACCAAAGCTCAAGAACAGAAGTTGGCAGTGGCTGAGATGAGGATGTTGCGATGGATGTGTGGGCATACGAGACTTGATAGAATCAGAAATGAAGACATTATGAGCAAAGTTGGAGTTGCAAGTATTGTGGACAAGCTGAGAGAGTCCAGATTGCGGTGGTTTGGGCACGTTCGGCGGAGACCTGGATCGGCGCCTGTTCGTAGGTGTGAGAGTTTGGAGTTTGGAGCTATTTGTAGGGGTATAGGTAGACCGAAAAAGAGTTGGATGGAGGTTATTAGGCAGGATCTTAATCTGCTCAACTTATCGGAAGAATTGACTTTGGACAGAGACCGTTGGAGGAGGGCTATTCGGGCTTCGGATGTGTAGTAGTACTAGGCTGGGGGTTTTGTTCTATTGTGGTTGCTTTTATTCCGCCTCCCTCTTTGCTTCTTTATGCCTCTTTGTCTACTGTTTAGCGTGCTTTGATGGGATTGATATGTCTACTATTTTGGGTCTATCGGAAACACTCTCTCGATGTATTCGGGGAAAGAGTGCGTACATCCTGACCCCCCAGACCCTGCTTAATTGCGGTATTTACTGGGTAGTTGTTGTTGTATTAAGATGCTCTCGTTAACACATATGTATAATTGATTGTAAAATCACATCTTTATAACACAAAGTAGTGGGGTAATAGCAAATAGCAAATGACTGGGCAAGTCCAAGCCATTCATCCTCATTCCTCCTAAACAAGTAAACACGAGAAACTAAAGATCGTTCAAGTTTCTTATCTTGATCTGGTGATCAAGATCTCATCTCATGAAGAAGAAGGTGATGCAGACATGGAAGAGAGAGAATAGAGAAGGTGGAGAGTGTAACGAAGAGGAAAAGAGAGGGAATAGAGAGTCTGAATGTATTCAGTTGTGTGTCTTCATAATCAGAGTTTGTTACATATATTTATAGTCCCTCTAACTAGTTGTAACTAACAATCTCAGCTCCTATATATTCACAAAACATATAGGTCAACTTTATCTCATCATCTTTTGTGCCTTATTCCTACAAACCCATTCAACACTCAAAACATCCAATATTTCACTTCCTCGTTTCCTCCAACTATGGCATCATCTTTTGCGTTAGGTAAGGTCAATTATAGATCGCGATGAACTCTTATTTACGGGTTTTAAGGATATTGATTCATTCTCATACTCGAATTCAAGACATTTATTCACCCACTTTAACTCCAAAAACACGAAAAAATGGAGAGTCATCATCGACTTGGAATTCCACAAGTTTACCTAGTCAACAATTTTACTTGTGAAAAAAGTATCATTCGAAGATAAATACTTCACATACAAGTTACAGTATCAGATTAATTTAACAATGTGCAATTTGAAGGATCCAACAGAGCTCAACAGTTATCGGTAGACTCGGATGCCATTGACAAGATGGAAAGAGGCAGAGGTGGATCTCAGTGCAAGCAAACTCAGCTGCCGCTGGGTAGAAATTTTTGGATTAAGTTAAAAAATAATAATCTTGCTTGACATAAATAATTATAATCTCAGTTTATTTTTTAACCAAAACTCAAAAGACGGACAAAGAACATGATAATTCGGTGAAGAGATATATTGCACTTTCTTTCCACTGTTGTTCTTTCGACTCCTATGAATTGCATTTACAATTTTTTGTTTTCAAAATCTGAAAATTGATAGATTTTTTTCATAGTTTGCTAGATTAGTTTAATCAATTAAGTGTTATAAAAAAACTCAAACAAGTTGTTACCGGTTTGGGGGTATGGTTTCCTTAATTGAATTTTTGGCCTATAAAATTGTGTCTTTACCATGAATATTTTCGCTCACCTAGCTTTGGAACATTAGATCCGCCACTGCAAAGAGGATCAACTCGGTATCAATTTTCCCTAACCATCTTCATGAAGTGATGATACCACAGGTTCATCTGCAAACATTTTTTCATTCATGTGGCGGGTCATTTGTTTGGGCCTTAAATCACTTCTTCTACGGGCTTTGAGGCCCAAGTCTTGTAGACAATTCCTTTTCAACAAAAACCTAACAAAAAAATTAATAATTTGGAGAACCAATGTCATCTTACTGGTGCGGGACGAACGTTGTTGGTACTTTCGCCATTTGCCAAATAGTAATAATATACAACCTTAAACACACAACCAATAGATTTGGCAACCAATCACTTGATAAACCAAATAAGTACTAGTATAGCGATGAAGTCCGGTGTCGAACCCACATGGAGAAGCGATTTCCTATTCAATAACTCTAAACAAACACTCTTATAGCAAAGCAATAATTCTTGACAAATAGCAAATATGTAAAAGTAACCAGATTGCAAATCAAAAAGCAAATAGATATCAAAGTAGAAAGAACATTTCACCTGTAATTCTCTGACAATTGTTGGAATTCATGGCCCTCGGATTGATATATCAATCATTCATATTCCTAGGTCTACTTGACTAAAGTTGAGAGATCCGCAGAGATTCACTCCTCTTATTCAATATCACTAAAGAATAGCATTAAGAACTCAAGTAATCAAGACAAATTGGCACATTGACTCTACACAATTAAACCTAATAGGCGCATGCCAAACTCAGCCCTAATCGAATATCCTCAACATAGATCAATTGAAATCATCCACTACAAAGACAAAGAGACATCACTATCATCAATAGTCAATACCTTTGTTTGCTATCGAGAAAACAACAACGAATTCATAGCTAAAGATGCAATTCCTAACATGTTGATCAGGCATAGAAAGGAACACAAATATAAATTAAGCACAAGATAATAACTAAGAACATGAATAATAAAATAGAATCAAATCCTCACAAACCAAACAACCATGTCTTCGAATCACAGGCGAAACTATAAGTTTAGCAACTCATAGGCCAATTCTCTCTAATTGTATTCATAGTTTCACAAAATCTCTCTCAATTGTAACGTCTCTTCTCAAGAACAAACTGAAAACAACCTAAAATAGGTCTCACAAGGGTCGGCAAAAACCATAGTAGGAAATACTAGAAAATAATATAAAATATTGCTTCAGATCCAAAACCGCGTTTCCGGAATCTGACCCACGGCGGGCGTCGTGCAAGGGGTGGCGGGCGCCGTCTCTGCAGTGTCTGACGTTCTTCAATTTCCTTCAACGGATTCCAATGTCGTGCCTCCTTGCTCTACCTTAGCTCCTCCTTAGCCTCCATATGCTCCAAGACATGCTTCTTAAGCTCTTCCCAAAGTCAATCCAAGGTCGGAATGTAATGCTGCAGAATAAACACTAAAAACGCATAGATTCCGAACTCGAATACTTCACCAATAATATACGGAACTAGGCTCAAACAATAGCAAAACCACTACCTAATTGCAATAAGAAACACTTATAATGCCTATATGAAATATGCATTATCACTTACCTTTTTTTTTTGGGTCAACCTATGGCATCTTAGTTTTGTGATAAGTGAGATTTGCTCCTGTAAGAATTAATTATCGAAGCTTTCATCTGTTTGGGTGAGCTTGTTTGACAGTTATTTTGATTCAAGTGTTGATACACATGACATGAAATATATATAATGAAAATCCTGTTTCATTATGCAAAACTAATCTCACTGAGCTGAAGCTAAAACTTATAAGATATATTTACACAAATGTAAAGTTCTAAATACACAGTGAACACTTCGGTGGCCATTTCCTTTTTCAGTTTATAGAAGGGTGAATGAGCTGACATAACTAGAAATGAAATTTAAATAGGAGCGGACAAAGTGAACTCCTCCGCCACCTCGGGCTCACTTTGCGTATTCATGGAGGGTGTTATTCGAGCCGAATGAGCTGAGCTTGATATGTTCAATCTTGCTTCATTTGTTAAATGAGCTCGATCCAAGCCAAGCCAAATTTTTAAACAAGCTTTTTATTTTGATCAAGCTTGGCTTGTTTAGGAAATGAACCAGCTTGAGCCGAGTTTTTTTCGAGTTTTAAGTAGTTATACTTGGTTATAACATGTTAACTTAAAGGAAATTTTAGAAATTCCATAGAGTTCGAGCTATTCGAGCTTTATTCGAACGAGCCGAGCTTTCAACAGAGCTTAAAATTTTGTTCAAGCTCAACTTGTTTAAATGAGTGAGTGAGCTTGAGTCGAGCTTTTTCGAGCCGATCCCAAGTCGAGCTCGAGCTCGAGTTGTTCAGTTCATATCACAACCCTACATGGAGGAGGAAAAGACGATGGCGGACCTCGAACTCCTCCGTCGATAATGGTGTCGTTGTAGATCCATGGAGGGGATTGGAGGAGGAGAAGACGATCGCATTGTGCACTCCTCACAATCGTCGACGTTAGTTGCTTCCAGTGCTGAAGTCTCCATGAAGAAGAGGGATTTCGTTGAGGACTCCTCCGACTTCTCCACTGACTCCCAGGCTAACTCCCCGACATAACTAAGGTCGCCTTCTTACATGATTTCAGATTGTCAAAACTTTCTCTTTTTGGCTTTTAATGATTGTCCGCTTATTTATCTTGTTGCACAACTTTGTTGTTTAAACCCAGGCAAAGCTTCTTCTTCGGAATCGCTAGTGGTAGGCTTATAAGACGTATTTGTCTATTAACTTTTGAAAAGGTGTGCATCAGGGAATCAACTAGTTTGGGCGACATGACGACATTGAATAGGTAAACAAACGATTTTGAAGTTTGCACGGTTGGATGTCCGCTTGGTGGTCTGCAATTGAATGTTCGCTTGTAGATCTAAAAAAAATTGTTGAATTACTTGATAATTTAGCAACCATTTGATCGGACAGTTTGATGTTTTTTTTACTTTCCTCACAAAGGTTATTAATCAAGTGCTGACTTTTGCTTCTTGAGGTCGTATTGTCACGGTGCTGACTTTGGCTTCTCGAGATCGAAGAAGACGAGATTGGTGCTACCTACCTAAATCATGTTACCACCTAGGCATGTTTTTGGTGTATCCTAGCATTTGATGTGTTCTATTGGATCTGTTGACTTCGTATAGTGCACTTATTCGTGAAGATATATAACTTTATATATGACTTCTTGACTTTTATATCTCATATGCTGATTTAGGTGAAGAAAATAGATTAAGATTAGTATGCATCTAATTTTGCTTTTTTTTTTGTATTTTATATGTTGATTTTGTGTCTTTTGGCGAGTTCAAACCTGATTTTGTGTCTTGTTTTATATCTTATAAGCTGATTTTGTGCATCTAATTTTACTCTTCTTCTTTTTACTCTTATATGTTGATTTTGTGTCATTGGTGAGTTCAATGCTGATTTTGTGCATCTAATTTCATAATGTCAACACTTCTTATAGAATTTGAAACTTATTAAGCTTTCAATTTATGCTTAGTAGGTGAGTGTGAGTGTGAGTGTTTGAGATCCTTTTGCTTCATGTGATTCAATACAATGCTAGGTGGTGGTCAATCATCATTAATCAATTTTGCAAGATTAATGCATGGGGTTTAGTTCCTTAACACAAACAATAAAATTGTTATGTTTCACCTTGTTCAACATTTGTCTATATGACTTCTTGACTTTTATATATTTAGGTGAAGAAAATAGATTAAGATTAGTGTACATCTAATTTTACTCTTTTTTTTGTATCTTATATGCTAATTTTGTATCTTTTGGTGAGTTCAATGCTGATTTTGTGTCTTTTTTTTTTTATATCTTATAAGTTGATTTTGGGCATCTAATTTTACTCTTCTTCTTTTTACTCTTTTTCTTTTGTGTCTTATATGCCGATTTTGAGTCTTTGGTGATTTCAATGTTGATTTTGTGCATCTAATTTCAGACTGCCAACACTTGCTTATAAAATTCAGCACTTGCAACACTTGTAATATGTAAGCTTTTAGATCAATTTCTTTTAGATCAATTGTTGTTGAAATGTGGAGGAGTCGTCACTGATGTTTTACTTCAAGAAAAACAATTTTGATGCAGAAAGTTCTTACTTGGTCATGTGATGTTGTTTGACACTTGGAATTTTTTGCTTCATTTTGTAATTACTACCTTCACGTTGGTTGACGACATGGAGGTGGGTTGGCAAAGTATGTAGTGACAAAACACAGCCTAACAATTTCAAGGCCACTAGAAGTCTCCACACTTGCAGCACTTGCTTATAGAATTCAACACTTGCAACACTTTTCGTCGCCGATGAGGATCGAAGCTCGGGCAAGATCCAAAAGGAGGGGACAAAAAGAAGCTGACAAGAAACTTATGGTTGTGTTAATTTCAATTGGCAGAGAAAGAAGGTTGTGATGTGATGTTATGCAGAAAGGCAGTAAGTCATGTCAAAGAAACGTTGAGTTGTTCCCCTTGCAGATGTGGTCAATGGATGGGGTTGAATAACTCTTCAAGCCAATACATTTCCTGGAATTGCACTTTTTTTAATTTCAGGCTGGCTTATAATTGACCATTTTCTATATGAAATGTCCACTTTTTAATCACTTGCTGATGTTGGATTTGCTGAACTTTAGACGATCTCAAGGTTAAAATGTCCATATGGCTCTCTTCCTTTTGGTTACTAAACTTTGCACCTTAAACCACCAATTACTTTATAAGCAATATTAGAATAAATGTGAATAAAATGTCCATATATGTGAATAAATATATATGCTAACAAACGAATTTATTAGAATATGTGTTTGTTAGTAAAAAAAATATCAATTTTAGTAATAAGTTCGTTAGTCAGCTATCTGTTATAGTTTCTTTTGTTAGCTATCTGTCATAATTTCGTTAGCTGTTTGTCATACTTTCGTTTATCAGTTGTCGTTTGTCAACTGTTTGTAATAGTTACAAGCGATCAGCAGCTAGGAGCTAGGGGGTGACCGGTGGATATTTAACTAATAAATCTTTGTTGGTGAACATTTAATTAATAAAGTCTTATTATATGGTTAATTATTTTTTTATCCCTTACAAATATGCATTTTTTTTTTTGAGAAATTTTAGGGAAACTTAGAAAAAACATATTTCGAAATTAGGCTTTCTATAAAGAAGATGCGACAGATTTGGCATATAGGAGTGCTTACTGGACCATCAGAAAGCCCAACTGAGAAATAAATAAGCCCACCGGCCCATTTATCTCTCTCCCTGTGTTGTGACTTGTGAGTCCCACTGTGGCACTTTGCAGTGCTGAGTGCTGACTTCTACGCCCTCCCTCTCGGCTCCCCCCCCCCCCCCCCCCTCTCCTCTTCCCCCTTCTGGTGTCTGAGAGTTGATGGCTTTCGCTTCCTCTTTCTTCCTTCTTCCTGTAGACTGGACTGGATCAACGCATAGAGAGAGCAGCTACTGAGCATGTGTTTGTTCGCGGAAGAATCCGAGGTCAAAGCTGCCTGATTTTAGCTCTGTGTAGCTCAACGCCGGCATGGCTGCGAATCCCGGCGGTGGAATTTCTCTCTCCTGTATTCTCTACCCTGGATATCGCCTAGCGATCAAATTCCGAGTTTTCCTTTGACACGCAGTCCAGGTCTGGAAATGCTTTCCCCAATCTCCCCCTCCCGGAATTCACTTCAGTTGTGATGACTGGTTTTCATTTTTTTGTTGCTAATTTGGGTGTACAGTTCTGATTCGTTTTTATAAAACCTTGTCTGATTGTAATTGGTTAGTTTGGAGGATCTTTGTGTGCTGTTGGTTAGTTTCGGATAATAATCTGAGCATCTGTTTGAGGGTTTCTCCAATCTTCTGAAAAATCCAACCTTTAGGAGGGGCTATAACTAGGGCTTTTTCTGTCTGTGCTTGACTGGAATTGAGAAATTGGATTTAAGCTGACATGAGGCCAAAGTTAGGGTTTGGTGCTAATTTCGGTTCCTGATATAAGGGGACTTTGACTTAGTCGAGCTGAACACTTGAGGTTTCCTGAATTGAGGCAGTAAAACTTGTGCCATGGCAGATCAGGGAGAAGGTGAGATGAATCTGGACTTGAATTTGGGACCCGTGTCTCCTGTCTCTGGTGGATCAACGCCGGGGAATGGTATCCGATCGTCATTGGGGGAAAGCCTTGACTTAGATTGGGTGGGGCATGCTGTTCAACGAAGGTTCAGAGAGGCCCTAAGGCAAAGGAACAGACAAAGATGGCGTTGGCGAGATTGGCATCACAGCCACTTGCCCTTGGAATCCCATGATATATCTATGAATTTGATGGTTGATCCTGGAGATGCTGCTGCACCTCATGCTGTTGTTGGTCACGATATCCATGGGACGATGCAGACTGGAGAAGGAAGTAATGCTGCAGAAGTGAGGAATGAAGAGATTACGAAAATGTGTGAGAATATTGTTGCCCAATCTGAAGATGATGCTGCTGACAAGCAAGAAGATGTCGAGAAGGGGATTAGTACTGATGGTAGTAACTTCTTCGACTGTAATATCTGCTTGGACTTGGCAAAAGAGCCTATTGTGACTAGCTGTGGGCACTTGTTTTGTTGGCCCTGTCTCTACAGATGGCTGCATATTCATTCAGATGCAAAGGAGTGCCCGGTTTGTAAGGGAGAGGTGACGGTTAAGAACGTTACCCCAATTTTTGGCAGGGGCAATGGTGCCCGGGAATCAGATGAGGATCCTGGTGTTAAGATTCCTGACAGGCCTCCTGCGAAACGTGTTGAGAGCTTAAGGCAGGCAATTCAGAGGACTGCACTCTCCATTCCCATGGAGGAAATGATTCGGCGTCTTGGTAACAGGTTTGATCTCACCCGTGATTTCTTTGAGCCACAAGAAGGTGATGGTCCTCGCAATATGCTTGACCGAAGCAGCACCTTGCTTGGCAGGATCCTGAGTTCTCGAGGGCTGCGCCGGGAGCAGAATGTAGCGCCTACAGATGACGTAAATTTGACCCTTGACAATGAAAACAGGCCTGAAGTAGCAGAATATCGTAGGCTTCCTCATTTGTTCTACAGGAGATCTCAGTCGTATAGAAGTGCCCCTACGACTGCCGCTGCGTCAGGAACAACTTCTGCTGAAAGATTTGTTGAAACTGTTATCCGAACCCCACCTCATGGTAGAAGCCAGGAACGGCCTCCATCTGTTGATGATAGAGATTCCTTCTCAAGCATTGTTGCAGTGATACATGGAGAGTCTCAGACATTAGATACTGCTGTTGAGATAGACTCCACAGTATCTCTTTCAACTTCATCATCCAGAAGAAGGAATGACGCATCAAGGATCTCGGATGTGGATAGCGGAGACTCTCGTATGCCTAGGAGGAGGAGGATAAACTAAAACAACGAAAGCAGTTAATATGATCATTTTAGAATCAACAGTACAACAATGATGATTTCCATATCCATGTAAGTGTGTCTCGGTATCTTTAAAGTGGTTTCCAATTGCATATTGTGATATCCACCATTATTGTTGCAGCAATTAACCTGTTTGAAGATACTGATAGCATTTTCACTCATGCGTTTCTTTTATTTTGGGAACCTTGGCCTTTATTTTAAGTTGTTCAGGAGTTTGCTAGTGGTTGATCCCTCCGTTCATGATTGTTATTGTTACCGTCTTTTGATATACGCATACATCAGCATGCTGGTTTGATGTCCTCTCATTAAAATGATGCAGACATTCCCATCCTTCTCTTCAAGTGGGGAATCATTGCATCTGTTCCCACTTTTACTTGCGCCATTACATCCTCCCGTGCTTTGACAATGGAACTAGCTTCTTGGTCCCATTCAATTTCTCGATCAAATCAACTTTTATGCCCCTCTAATTCATTGCTAAAACTCTATTGATTTGCTGCTAAGCTTGAATCACTTGGTGCCGTGCAGGGTTAGATGTTTAGGTGGACCCTCCTCGAGTTTCTGCTTGCTGGTGTAGGTGATGACATCCCATATCATCAAATTTACCATAGTAATCGGCTTGTGGCTGCTGATCTTCTTTCTTCTTTCCTTTCTCTGTACACCCTTCACCCTCTACTTTTTTTTTATTTGTGTGTGTTTCCTCTAGAGTCAGTCGTTGTTTTCTTGTGCAGTAATATCATTGGTACTTGTTATGTTATTGATGGATAGTGTATTCCGAACAAGTGGAAATAATGCTCAGTAGCATCCCTTATGGTTATGCTTCGTTTTCCCATGGTGATTTTTATCCACGTCTGGATTTGAAGGGATAATTTACACTAGAAATTGCACCAAAATCTCTTCGGAAGTGAAGTTTTGCCTTTGTTTAATGATGTCTTTGAATCTTAAGTAGCTTGTCTGCTTGCTTTTTGCCATAGGAGTCACTTGCAGCTCTGCCGTTTGATCCAATTGTAACTTTGCATCCATCTCATAACACTCCGATCGAGTCGAGAAAGAGCATTCGAAGAATAAAATGGCTTGCACTTTCCCAAGTTGCACTGTACCTATAAAACACACTCAGCATTAACCGTGTTACACCGTAGATAGCTTGTGTGCAACTTTGATCTCACTTTAGATGATGACTTTGCACTTTCCCAAGGTAGATGTGTTTTCCGATCACTTCTTTTAATGATTTCCATCTTATTTTTGTAAATATAGGAAAGAGAAATCATGGTTCATTTACATGACAAAACCCAGCTATTTGAGCTTTGTGCTAAGAAATTCATTTTCAATTTTTTTTTGGGTCCTTCTATCCTATCACTCAAGGGCATAGGATAAGAATCGACTATTTACCAAAAAAATACTAATAAACCCTAGATTAAAAGTAAAGCTAAACTAACTAAAATTTAAGAAATATTTTCAAATTAAGGGCATAGGATGAAAAACCATTTTTTCGTATTCTTTTTTTGTCTCCGCCATTTAAACTAATTTAGAATAACCCGATCCAGATGTAGAGTGGGCTAAGCCCACTTGAACTGGAAAGGATAAAAAAAAGAATACTTGAACTTTCTTGTTGGAATCTGACCTCACTTGATAAATAGAGTATAATATAACACCCCTCACCCCCCCAAAAAAATCCATTAACCCTTTTCACTATTAAATCATTAGTTTTTGATAATGATAATTTTTTATTCATTGATTAATTTATGTCATTTTCAGATATTCCATATTCGTCACATGTTTTATGAAATTATTAGTGTAACATATAGATTAACCTTTTTAAGTCATACAACTATTATTCTCAATCCTATCACAACTTTAATATTACAGTTTCTCGTCATAAAGGATGCTATGAGATAAATTATTAATTGTATATATTTTGCCCTAATCGCTTCTCATTCTTTTTTTTTTAATAGCTTTAGATAATAAGAATATTCCCAATGATATTGATTATTAACCCCATCTCTACAATACTTGGTATAAAAGATGTTCTCATTAATTTGAATGTGTGAAAAATTGACTATTATTAATATGCTCTCATAAACACAAATGTATAATTGATTGTAAAATCTCATCTTTGTAAGTTATAACACAGAGTAGTGGGGTACATAGCAAATAGAAAATGGTTGGGCAAGTCCAAGCCATCCATCCTCATTCCTCCTAAACAAGTAAACATATAGGTCAACTTTAGCTCATCATCTTTTGTGCCTTATTCCTACAAACCCTTTCAACACTCAAAACATCCAATATTCCATTTCCTCGTTTCCTCCAACTATGGCATCATCTTTTGCGTTAGGTAAGGTCAATTATAGATCGCGATAAACTCTTATTTACAGGTTTTAAGGATATTGATTCATTCCCATACTCGAATTCGATACATTTATTCACCCACTTCAACTCTAAAAGCACGGAAAAAAAAAAGAGTCGTTGTCAACTTGGAATTCCACAAGTTTACCTAGTCAACAATTCTACTTGTGAAAAAGTACCATTCAAAGATAAGTACTTCACATACAAGTTACAATATCAGATTAATTCAACAATGTGCAATTTGAAGGACCCAACAGAGCTCAACGGTTACTGGTTCCGGACTCCCGGTAGACTCGGATGCCATTGACAAGATGCAAAAAAGGATCAACTCGGTATCGGTTTTCCAATGCAATCTTCATGAAGAGATGATACCCACAGGTTCATCTACATACATTTTTCAATTCAAGTGGCGGGCCATTTGTTTGGGCCTTGAATGGCTTCTTCTCTGGGCTTTGAGGCCCAAGTCTTGTAGACAATTCCTTTTGAACAAAAACCTAACCAAAATAATGTAATAATTTGGAGAACCAATGGCATCTTACTTTTTTTTTTCCTTGGTCAACTATGACATCTTACTATCTTAGGTTAGTGATAAGTGAGATTTGCTCTTGTAAGAAGTGGTTATCAAAGTCTTCATCGATTTGGGTGAGCTTGTTTGACAGTTTTTCTTATTCAAGTGTTGATACACATGACATGTCAGTGTAACGAAAATCTCGTTTCATTATGCAAAACTAATCTCACTTAGTTGAAGCTAGAACTCACTATAAGATATAATTACACAAATGTAAAGTTCTAAATACACGGTGAACACTTCGGTGGCCATTTCCTTTATGAGTTTATAGAAGGGTAAATAAGCCAACATAACTAGAGATGAAATTTAAATAGGATCTAAAAAAAAGTACTACCTCCGTTGCAAAATATAAGGGCTTTTGTTTTTTGGCACGTTTTTCAATGTGCTAAAAACTCTATGAAATATTAAATAACAATATGTATAATACTATGCAAAACAATATGTATAATATTATGTAAAAAAATTTAATAAAAATTTAATATTTCATAGAGTTTTTAGCACATTGAAAAACGTGTCAAAAAGCAAAAACCCTTATATTTTGCAACGGAGGGAGTATAACACTTGATGGGTAAATTATGATTATAAAATGCTGTAATTACCATCAATTAGTAATTAGTTCCATTGATGAATGATTAATCTCATTTTACACCATTCCATGGTTAAAAGAAGTTGGTAGTTTAGTGAAGCACAATGATGGTAGATGAATGAGATTGAGAATTGTTAATGGCAATCAAAGGCATAGACCCTACCATATATACTATGATTACCCCATATTTTAACTACATCATTGCAGTGGTCAAACTTGCAGAAACACATTTCAATCACCTCTATCATTTTGTTTCACATCAAAAGCTTCAATTACAATATCATCACCTTCTTATTTTTAATTTCTCCTTTGTTACATTATTAAAAAAAAAAATACTCACTTTTTTTTTTAAACACTTCAGATGTTAAAGTTTAGGTGTAAATGTGTAATGGCTGTTTAGGAGGTTGATGGGAAACCAAAACTTGATAAAATTTTAAATACGCATGGATACGAAAAAAATGAGAATAATATAAGTTAAAAATAACACAATTTTGTAGGTGGAATGACACAAGGTAGTGGAGCATGCAATATGCATGATCCCTTTTTAATATGGAGGATACTCCAACAAATTGCATGCTTGTATTCATAAGTCCTTTTAAAACCCCATAAATTGCCTTTTTAAATTACAAAGATGGCCCCCTAAACTCACATCAAAATAAATAATTAAATAAATGCAAAGGGGTGATTGGCAGAAGTTGTGCCATCGATGCTGGAATTTTGCCCTCGTTTGCAACAATCATGCATGCCTCCTTTTATGGGTTAGAGACTTTGAGTTAGAGGTGCCCATATATAATTCCTCTACTAATTAAAAATAAATTTAGTGTATATATTTCAACATTTTATATGTAAATGTACACATTTTAAAAACTCAAAATTAACTACTTTCTCCGTTAATTAAAATTTAATGCGTTATTATTCACGGACTTTTTTTAGGTGTTGAAAATTATATAAAATATTAACTTTTTTTTAATAATTTCATACTTATTACTATTAAGTACTCTTTGTGAATTACAAAAAAATGTAAAAAAGTTAATATTTTATATTATTTTATCATTAAAGGGGTATTACCATTAAAGGATACAAATTTAACTATTTGCACATTACTATTTAATTTAGTCTTTACATACTAAATGTCACTAATTTTTAAAAGAAAAAATGTGAAAGGGAAACAATTAAACAATTTTTCCGAAAATATATGAATGGTAAAAAAGTTACAATCATTTTAAATTGAAGGTGAAAGGGATTCGAGGAACTCCGATTAATCATGACACACTCCTAGCCTAGCCTGCTTCTTCATAATTGGTTTTTCTCATTACTCCGTAATAATATAAGAGATTAAATGTTTTTCCTATATTTAAAGTGTGTGTAATTGGATTTTGAGTTAAAATTTTAAAGTTTAATTAAAAGTAATAAGTTTACAATATATATGTTAAAATGTCAATTTCGTAAGAAAATAATTTTAAGCTAAAATATCCCCAAATTCAAGTTGCAAAGAGTGTGATACAAACAATAATCAGTACTAGCCAAACTTGGTGGAGCATCTGGATAAATAGAAATAGAAAAATCTTTGACTACATTAACTCTACAACTATCTAAAACATGGAAAACGTAACAAGACAAACATGATAATTGGAAAAGAATGGAAAATACAGAGAAGAAAAACCAGTCAACCATAAACGACACTACACACTACCAAGAAGAAGAAGAAATACGAGATGGAAACCCCCCCCCCCCCCCCCATAAGGAACGTACAAAATTAATTTTGATGGGTGTTTTAATCCTTCAAGGTGTGCTTTAGCAGGATCCAGTTGCCTCGAGCGGTGCTCAATTTCGTGGGACGAATGCCTTGGCGTCGTAAGCAATGGCACTAAAGATCAGCGTTCAAAAGGCAAAGGAGTTAGGACTACAACATATTATGACCGAGGGTGATATTTTAATTTGGTGGTGATCAACACCCTCAAAGACGGTAGATCATGCCCTTAGGACATTGAAATGATCATCACTGACGTCCTTCATACTGCAGTTCGAGTGATAGGTGTCTCCTATATTTGTTGGGAGATCAACCACTGTGTAGATCGCATTGCTCATCTCTTTGGGACTGACAGCTCTACGTCGCCACTTCAGAAAAGAAATATATACGCATTTGCATCCAGACAGATGTCATTAGTTGGTGGTTTAGCAGAACCTAATCACCTCCGAATATTTACTTTGTATAAAAAAAAAGTGTGATGTAGCATGGATTAGTAGATTATTATCAACATGATCAAAATCTAATAATCATCATTATATGATAATGAGTATACACCTAATTACCTAAACGCCTTTGCATGCAGTTTTTTAGGGCGTCTTGTCCCTTGCTTTACCAGCACACCTATTTACACACCATTTCATGTTCACATCAAAAGCCAACAAAGATCAAATATAAGATTTATGATCATCATCATCATCATCAAATAGAGAAATATGATTATATTAATAATGAATCCATTGATTTTTTTTTTCTCCTATATTTTTTTTTAAAAGAGAAGAGCATGAGAAACAACCAATAATGATGTCTATGGGAACAAAGACATTTAGACTTCCAGAGCTTTGCCGAGAAAGATCGTGTCTTCGATACAGTCATGTCTAAATCTTTTGCTTACTGATTAATCTTCAACTATTCACTACTTATTCAGTTTGATAAAACATACTGCAGTAGTGTTTATGATGTATGCACGTTTTTTTTAAAATCGATAAAAACTAAAGAAAATATTACAGTAAATTTTTAATCTCTTTTTAAAATAATTTTATATTTATTAATAATAAGTATAAAATTACGGAGTATTTTTTTACAATTTATAAAATATTTGGTATGTTTTTTTATGGGTTTTATCATCAGAAAAAAGGAATCAGTACATTCATTTTAATGGGATATTTATTAACTAAAATGAATCCAATTTCAATCCAAAGTTAATTTTGTAATTGACCAACGCAAAACCTAAGTATACCACTAATTTTTACTGAGTGCATCAAAAATATTAGCAACTTGTTGCAGATCTTACTCTACATGTTGCGGAGTACCTTGTTAAAGGCGTTGGAATTTTGGAGGAATTTTTTTTTTAAAATATGGGAACGCCGCAAATGACTATTTTTGAGAGAGAGAGAGAGAAGTAGCCATAAAACATGCATGGCAGTACGCAACTTCCTGAAGTACTTTTTTTTTATAATATGGGTGGGAATTCCACAGCTAGTTGCGGAATTCTTATATTAAACTTTTTTTAATCTTGAATTTTAGCGCATCTGACAATAGTTTCGCAACTTGTTACGGAGTTTAGTAGTGTATCCAATAAAAATTAATGGTGTATTTATCATCCCCTTGCCCAATTAAGGTTCATCGACACTCACCCCTACTCAAGACTTTGACAGCCACCCTAGTTGGATTGTCGATCTGCTCACAAGTGTTGGAAGCAAATAAGAAGAATATGATTCTAAGTTTGGGTATCCCTTAACTTGATGTCAAGCCGTAATTTCTTTTGAGCATTTATAAGAGGTCACGTATCAGGAAAAGGACGATGAAGATAGATTTCATTGATAGAATCCCAAATCAGGAAAAAGCACAAGAGAATCAACCTAGAGGATGGTGAGTCAATTAAGAAAGAGGAGAAGAAAGCCATAGCCTTCAAAGAGCTAAATCATCCCTTGATTTTGGCAATTTATGAGATTTGCTTATGCTTTTGCCATTTGGTGCTCAAATTCAGTCGATTTTCGGCTTCAATGTGGTTACTTCGCCGACTCCGAGGTCTACATCCTTCTTTAGCTCCATTCTTGTGCCGGAATTTGGACTCATTTTACATGATTTTTTAGTTATATCTTGGCATATTTTTGCTTATGTCTAACAGTGACAACGGGGTTTTGTCCTAGAGTTTTTTTTAAGTCTCTCTCTTGCAGCTTCCATATGCATCGATGGAGTTATTTTTTTTTAATACCTTTTGTTTTCTTTTTATTTTAATACAAAATGTTAACAAATTAGAAAGAATTTGCATCTTTGCTAGTGATTAATGATTTCGCAAGAATAGTTAATCCATCATAGCAAGCAGTGGGTAATTGATCCCGTGAAAGTATCAATGGTCTATACAGGGTAATTATCACTAATGGCTTAATCTTGATTTCTATGAAATTAGGGTTAAGAGATTTACACTCTTTTGACAATCTAATTGCATTGAGATTTGATGTTGTCAGTACTTTGGGATTTCATGCTGCCGTGTGTTTTAAGAATCATTTTGGATCACATATAGTGTAAGAGATTGGTAAGTTTGTGAGAGATATTAATCTATCTAAACCGAAGTCGGAATAATTATTGATATCAATTGCTTTACATTGATTTGAGAATAACAATAAAATCATTCCAATGATCATGAACCCCAACAATTGTCAAGAATTGCAGGCGAAGCATTTTTCTCATATTGGTAACACTTTGCAATCATTAATTACTACTTTTATTTATTTGTTTGCTTTATTCATTTTAATCTTATTATTGTTTGCTTTTGAATAATCATCTGACACACAAATCTAGTCTTCTATGTGGGTTCGACCCCTACTTTTCCGCTATACTAATCTTTTGTTTAGCTTGAGTTAGGGTTATATTTAGGGGGGGAATTGGTACATTATTACCAATTCTTTTTTTCGTTTACCATGTACCAACCAATTTGAATTGGTAGTCATAAAATCTGAACTATTACCAACCACTGAAGGGGTTGTACCAACTTAATTGATTACCAATTAAGTTCGTTGGTACGTGTTGTAATGATATTTTACCATGTTTTGCATGTTGATGAAAAAAACATACAAATAGTCCAATACAATACCTTTAATTAAAACTTAAAAAGTTATTACAATTCAAGTAGCAACAACACAAATGCTTAAATTGTTCATATATTTAAGCACTACAGCAAAATAAAAACTTAAATAGTCTCGAAAATATTCAAAATAACATGTCCACTTCCGAATAAAGTTTAGGTTTTAGTTTGAACCGAGGTTGAGCTAGTATTCTTCCCTTGATTAAAAGCAGTTTATGAAAATAACAAATATAAAAAAGAAATCAAGTTAATAGGTAATACACTTAATATTAAAAACAATAAAACAATATATAAATAAATGAACTCAGATCTCAGAAGATGGCCGCCATTGAAGGGATGAAGCCGAAGGGTGAAAAACCTAGATCTGATATCTCAATCTGATGTAAGGACTTACAGCTAAAACTTAAAACAATTAAAACATAAATTACAAAAAATCTAAATATATATTGGTAGAAATTGGTTGGTAATTATCGTACCAACCAATTTCAAATTGGTTGATAATGGTAATACCAACTTTTCCGTTTCAATTACCGTTTTTGTACCGACTTCCGAAACTTGGTTCTGGGTGGCACGTGTTGGTTTGGTTTTCGTGGTAGTTTTTGCCCAGCGCTAGTTATATTTCATTTGGGACTAGGATCAACGACACATCACTTCTAGGCGTTCAATAAATCCCTCAGCATTCATAGAATTCAATATCCAACATCTTACCATGTAGTCACACCACTTCCATCTCGAAAATTGGCCGGCGGGACTGAATCTAGATCTGAACATCCATCTATGAAAGTGATCTTGTATTTCGCTCTAAAAGCCATCTTCATCCCTCTACTCCAACTCAAAAAATTGAGTCCATTGAATGAACTAGCCACCAATTGTGCTCCAGGATGATCGGAATCGGAAAGACCAAGCGGATCATTCATGTTTCCACTTCCAGATCTAGTTTCTCCGATCACTGCCTTCCTTGCACCAATATTGTCTCTCATGTCTCCGATTCAACCAAATCTTCTCTGCAAACAGCTTTCAATCGTCAATCGATTATTGTGCGCTCTGATATCATGTAAAGAACCCTGATCGAGTCAAGGATCTTACGAATTGTATGTCATGAAAATTCAGAAGAAGAAGGAAAATGAAGAAACGAAGGGAGTGGTTTCACTTGTTCTGTTTACAGCTAAAGGACTTGTATTTATAGCCCAATACAATGGATCTTTGTTGCCCAAATAACCCCTAATTTGTTAGGGCCAAACTACCAAATACCCCCAAGTGATCAAGATACACATATATGGTCAAATACTAAATACTTTATATTGTAAAATCTATAACTACTGCATTAAGTTAACAATACGAAGTAAATGGTAACAAAAGTAAAAAAAAAATCCATTCCCCTTGATAAACATAATAGTTCAAAACAATTATTGAAAATAATAATAATAAACGCATTGATTGGTCCTACAAATATGATTCAACATTAATGATGAAATTCCCTTGATTTGTAGTGATAGACTATCATTGTGAACAATAATTAGTATATATCAACTCTAAATTTGCTACTTTTATGTTTAGTGTTTACCCATTATTTGATTGATGCATTCAATTTTGCCTGATTATGATCCAAAAAGTTTAGATTAATGCACGATTAGTAGATGTAAGGGCATGTACACCCTTGTACATTTGGGATGTATTTAAGCCAAAAACAATTAAATAAAAAAGGAAATGATCAAGTACACACAAGAATTAATGTTCTTTTTTTTAGAACATGTCGGAGTACATCAACACTATAGGTTTTATTTATTTTAAACCCACTTTTTAAATGTTTAAAAATATTAAAATAAATAAATATTTTTATATTTGAATAGACAGTAATTAATTTTATCTTTACATACACACCCACTTTGACTATATTTAAGTAAAAATAAGAAATGAGTATAATTAAATCATTACAATTTGAATATATATTTGGATATTTTAATGTGATATGTTATTTTAATAATTTTAGTTTTTAAAAAAAATCATTTAAATAATATTTAAATAAAAAATAGTATCATAATCCAAAAGAATTTTAAATATTAATTCAATAAATAAACAAATTTATAATTTCATATAATAAGACTAAAATAAATGATTAAATAATTAGTGTACTATTCAAGAGTGGAGTACACGGATGTGAGTGAAATTTATAAAATAGTTGAAGGAGTGTTCTTATGCTGATGTGGTAGGAAAAAAGTGAATGAAGTCCAGAGAGAAATGTACACGGATGTATATGGCCTAAGAGGATACAACAACAACAACAACAACAACAACAACAACAAGCCCAGTATATCCCGCTCAGAGCAGGGCCTGGGGGGTCGAAATGTACGCACCCTTACCCTGATTAGGTCGAGAGGATGTTTTCTAGTTACCCATGACAAGACATCAAGGAAAGATGATAGTATACATTCTAAAAACTGTAATTTAAATAAACAAATAAATAAATAAAAACCGGCAGGAAAGATGCGCGTAAGAAAGTTTTGAAATAAGGGAAGGGAAGCATGATACGGAAAACGCTGCACCCGACTAGTGTTCCACTACTAAAAAAACAGGATTTAGCAACGGAAAATAGCAACGAATTTGGCAACGAATGACCGTGGCTAACCGGTTTAGCCACAGACTCGGCAACGGTCGGGCCATCCGTAGCCATATGCCTCGTGACTAAATTCGGGCCGATGTAGCAACGGAAAATAGCAACGAACTCATACCGTCGTGGCTAATTCCGTGGCTGGGTATGACTTATGAATGTCGTGGCTATGGCGACGACAATAGCGTCGAAAATGGTCATCGCAAATGTCGTGGCTAATTTTGTGGCTAAGTTCGTTGCGAGGAATAGGTCATGGGTATTGCTGGTTCCGTGGCTAAGTCATTGCTATGGTCATGACTAATGGCAATGCTTAGTTGGTTTTTGCCTTTGAGGCTAGATTCGTGACTTATGTTGTTGCAATTATTTGAATGCGCTATTTATACGATAGAGAATACAAAACACAACATCATGCACATAATGTACAACTAATGAGTCCAAATACAAAACACAACAACATACACATAATGTATAACATCCAAAAATACTACACCTAAGAAAAGGCACCAACTCTTATGAATCTAGACACTAGTTTGAGAACTTCCGCTTTGTTCTTGCACCCAATGCTTCACAATGGACCAGCTAGGGATTGAACTGCAACGAGGGAAGGTTCCATTTTTTCTGCCCAAGTATGAAACTAAATGGCCCTGTTCAATTACAAAAATATAAAATACAAATCAAATACTAAATTACATAAATGACATATTGAATAAGTAAATTTTTTTTTTAAAATAACAAGTTCATAAACAAAGACATCAGAGATATACAATGCATTGATTCAAAATAACCCAGATCCAACCTCAATTAGCCATAATTCAACACATACACACAATTGTCAGGTATCATAAACTCGCTAGGCACTAAATTTAGTTACCCAGAATCAGCAGAGTACCTGAATCTCAAATGAAACTTCAAAACACCCATCAGAAGACCGAAAATTTAGAAAAAACACAAAGCACAAAACTCAAAATAAATAAAAAAAATCGGTGCTTTCATATGTCATTAGCCCTTTTCTCTTCCAGCTAGGAGCCTAAGATAACAAGATAAGGCCTAAGGGATTCCATTATACCAATCCAAACAAACAGAAGATAAGCAAAGCGAAAGCTAACTAAAAGTGAGCGGAAAAAGGAAAAGCAAAGGGAAATGAAAGTCAAACCTGCCATTATGAATGGAAGCTGCATTTGAAGAAAATGGGCCATAAATTCCAAAATGCGAACCGACTCATACACAGACATCCCCATCTTCAATTTCCAAGAGCTTGAGATAAAGAAAGAGAGAAAAAAAGGAGAAAGAGGTGTTTCTGTACAGAGAGAGCAATGAAGGTAATAAAGCAGGGAGTACCTTGGCTTCAGAGGTCACCATGGCCGGCGGAAATACTCTCGGAGAAGGACACATGAAGGCGGCTCTTCCATCCTAAGGATCTGTTGAAGGCGGTGCCCCCCTCCCAGCGGTTGTTGAAGTCGGCGCCCTTTTCAGAGAGCGAGCACCGTCCCAGCGGCTGTGCTTCACCGTCAGCGTGTGTTTCACAGTCGGCGTCGTTCATCCGTTGAAGGCGACGCTCCCTCCCAGCGGCTGTGTTTCACCGTCGGCGTCGTTATCTGTGGGAGGAAGACAGGAGAGCGAAGAGGAGGACAAGAGTGGCTGAGAGACGAGAGATCTGAAATCTTTGGGGAGAGAGAGATGACAGATCTGTAGAGTGTGTAATTGAAATGGGAGAGGCGACATGGGGCTTGGGAGAGGCGAATTGCATCTGTGAAGAGGCAAGAGGAGAGGCGGTGAAGAGGGAGAGGCAAATTAGGGTTAGAACGTGAAAAGTTCAATTGTATACTGCTCATCCAAAATTTTCATTCCACCGCCTAAAATTCCAAAGTGCGGGAATGTTACCGCTCAAAAATTCATTTGACCGCTTAAAATATTTTCTATTCGTCTCCTAAAACATCGATAAAAAAAATTCCAACATATATTAGATTTTTCTATTTTGATGAAGCAAAAAAAAAAGATTTTTCTATTTTGAAACTTACTAGTAAAATATAAAACATTAATATTATAAAATATTGATAAAAGTTAAAGATATCTTTTTTTCGAAACATACCTTTATAATATGCTAATAAAAATTTATTAGTTAATATAAGGCTTTATTAAACTTTTATTAGTCGCTTATATTAATTTTTCTGAAAAAATATTCTTATAGTATTCTAATAAGAATTTATTGCTTAATATAAGGTTTTATTAAAAATTTATTCATTACTTATATGACTTTTCCTAAAAATATACTCTCATAATATTCTAATAAGAATTTATAAGTCAATATAAGGTTTTATTAAACATTTAATCATTACTTATATGAGTTTTTCTCAAAACACACTCTTATATTATTCTAATAAGAATTTATTAGTTAATATAAGGTTTTATTAGACATTTGATAGTTACTTATATAAGTTTTCCTCAAAACATACTCTTATAGTATTTTAATAAGAATTTAGTAGTTAATATAAGGTTTTATTCTACATTTATTCATTACTTATATGAGTTTTCCTCGAAACATACTCTTATATGATTCTAATAAGAATTTACTAGTTAATATAATATTTTATTCAACATTTATTAGTCATTTAAATGAGTTTTTCTCAAAACATAATCTTATAATATTCTAATAAGAATTTACTAGTTAATATAAGGTTTTATTCAACATTTATTAGTCACTTATATGAGTTTTCCTCAAAACATACTCTTATAGTATTCTAATAAGAATTTACTAGTTAATATAAGGTTTTATTCAACATTTATTAGTCACTTATATGAGTTTTCTTCAAAACATACTCTTATATTATTCTAATAAGTATTTACTAGTTAATATAAGCTTTATTCAACATTTATTAGTCACTTATATGATTTTTCCTCAAAATATACTCTTATAGTATTCTAATAAGAATTTACTAGTTAATATAAAGTTTTATTCAACATTTATTAGTCACTTGTATGAGTTTCCTCAAACATAATCTTATAGTATTCTAATAAGAATTTACTAGTTAATATAAAGTTTTATTCAATATTTATTAGTCACTTGTATGAGTTTCCTCAAACATAATCTTATAGTATCCTAATAAGAATTTACTAGTTAATATAAGAATTTAGTATCCTAATAAGAATTTACTAGTTAATATAAGAGTTTTTCTCAAAAACATACTCTTATAGTATTTTAATAAGAATTTAGTAGTCAATATAAGGTTTTATTAAACATTTATTCATAACTCATATGAATTTTCCTCAAAACATACTCTTATAGTATTCTAATAAGAATTTATTAGTTAATAATATAAGGTTTTATGAAACATTTGTTAGTTACTTATATGAGTTTTCCTCAAAAACATACTCTTATAGTATTTTAATAAGAATTTAGTAGTCAATATAAGGTTTTATTCAACATTTGTTCATTACTTATATGAATTTTCCTCAAAACATACTCTTTTAGTATTCTAATAAGAATTTATTAGTTAATATAAGGTTTTATTAAACATTTATTCGTTAATTGTATGAGTTTTCGTCAAAACATGCTCTTTTAGTATTCTAATAAGAATTTATTACTTAATATAAGATTTTATTCAACCCTAATTAGTTATTTATATGAGTTTTCTTCAAAACATACTCATATAGTATTTTCGTAAAATTTATTAGTTACTGTATGATTCTGTTCAACACTTATTAGTTACTTATATGAGTTTTCCTAAAAACATATTCTTATAGTATTATAAAAAGAATTTATTAGTTAATATAAGGTTTTATTAAACATTTATTAGTTATTTATATGAGTTTTCTCAATACACACCCTTATAATAATCTAATAAGAATTTATTAGTTAATATAAGGTTTTATTAAACATTTATTAGCTACTTATATGAGTTTTCCTCAAAACATAACCTTATAGTATTATAATAAGATTTTATTACTTAGTATAAGGTTTTATTAGTTACTTATGTGAGTTTTCCTCAAAACATAACCTTATAGTATTATTATAAAAATTTATTACTTAGTATAAGGTTTTATTAGTTACTTGTATGAGTTTTCCTCAAAACATAACCTTATACCATTATAATAAGAATTTATTACTTAGTATAAGGTTTTATTAGTTAATTATATGAGTTTTCCTCAAAACACAACCTTATAGTATTATAATAAGAATTTATTAGTCACTCATATGAGTTTTCCTCAAAACATACTCTTATTGTATTCCAATAAGAATTTACTAGTTAATACAAGCTTTTATTCAACATTTATTAGTTAATTATATGAGTTTTTCTCAAACCATAACCTTGTAGTATTATAATTAGAATTTATTAGTCAGTATAAGGTTTTATTAGCTACTTATATGAGTTTTCATCAAAACATAACCTTATAGTGTTATAATAAGAATTTATTACTTAGTATAAGGTTTTATTAGCTGATTATATGAGTTTTCCTCAAAACATAACCTTATAGTATTATAATAAGAATTTATTAGTTAGTATAAGGTTTTATTAGCGACTTATATGATTTTTACTCAAAACATAACCTTATAGTATTATAATAAGAATTTATTACTTAGTATAAGGTTTTATTAGCTACTTATATGAGTTTTCCTCAAAAAATAACCTTATAGTATTATAATAAGAATTTATTACTTAGTATAAGGTTTTATTAGTTAATTATATGAGTTTTCCTCAAAACATAACCTTATAGTATTCTAATAAGAATTTATTACTTAGTATAAGGTTTTATTCAACACTTATTAGTTACTTATATGAGTTTTCCTCAAAACATAAACTTATAGTATTCTAATAAGAATTTTTTAGTTAATATAAGGTTTTATTAAACATTTATTTGTCACTTATATCAATTTTCCTTAAAACATGCTCTTATAGTATTATAATAAGAATTTATTATTTAATATAAGGTTTTATTAAACATTTATTAGTCAATAATATGAGTTTTCCTCAAAACATACCATTATAATATTCTCATAAGAATTTATTAATAAGTTAATATATGTTTTTTTCAACACTTATAATTTATATAAAAAAAATTCATAGTCATATTTGGGCCCGTCAATGGGCCAATCCGGGAAAGTATAGTCATAGTTGGGCCCATAATAAATTAAAGCACATTTGAGCTCAACCGTAATAGCAACGGATTTAGCCACGGATCGAGTCGTTGCTAAATACACATTTCATTCTACGGGCTAATAAGGTAATTGGGCCGATCATTTCTAATGGGCTATTGATCCATGCCGAGCCCATAACATTTGTTCTTCTTTGTTGGGCACGAATTCAGCTACAATTCAAGCCCACTCACCCCATGTCCAACCCGCCAACAATAACCGATCCAAGCCCACTCAACTCGTGTCCATTCAATCGTTGGATTTCTGATGTTGAATAGCCACGGATTTAGCCATGAGGTTGATGTTGTTGCCAAATAAGCATCGAATACAGCCACGAAATAAGCATTCGTAGCTATTTCGTGGCTAATTACCACTAGCATCCACTTCTTCAGCCACGAAATCCGCCACGGACATTGTGTTCGTTGCTATTAGCAACGAATTTGATGATGTGGCATTCTTGGGTGAACACCAGTCACAAAAATAGCCAAGGTCAAGAACAGTCGTGGCCAATGTCATTGCTATTGGCAACGAAAACAACGTCGGCTGACATTCGTGGCTAAAAATTCGTAGCTATTTCCTGTTTTTTTAGTAGTGTTCGTCAACTCCGATAGCACTTCTCCACTGCATTCTGCCGCGTGTCATCTCCTCAGTAAGTCCCAAAGCGGCTAGGTCATGTCTAATCACTTCACTCCAACTCTTCTTTGGACGCCCTCTTCCCCGACGAACGTTTTCGATAGCCAAGTTGTCACATCTACGCACTGGCACACTCGAATCCCTCCTCTGCACATGCCCATACCATCGGAGTCCCGATTCCCGCAACTTATCCTGGATACTAGTCACTCCTACTGAAGGTTCGATAATATAAAACAATGTAATATAGAAATACTATAGAAGGGGGGTTGAATAGAGTATGCCCGTTTTTCGCAGAAAGTCTCAAGACTTTTGGAGCTCGTATAAAACCCTTTGAGATTAAACCTGAATCACAAAGTTAGACAATCGAACCAAGTGCGGAAATAAGGTAAAGCAATAAGTAAAGGACACGAGTAATTGTTTACGAGGTTCATCATGAACTTGGCCTATACGTCCCCGCCTAGGGTTCTTCCACAACCCTAGGATTCAAAATGCTTTATTGATTCGCTTAGTTTAGGATCCTAATAGCTCACCGAGAAGCCTCTCTCCTATACAATTTCAATCTAGTCAACTCACGTTCCCTTGGAGTCCTAGACCAATCTAGAAGAGCCCCACCTCTCTCAGCTATCTAGTACAATCCTCTTACTCTCACAAATCAATAGCCTAGTGCAACTTCCCGAGTTACAAACTCTCGAGTAACACTATAAATGAATATATCCTATAAGCTCACAGTGACTCTCAAAGGCTTTGAAATAAACAACAAACTCTTGAGTGCTTAGCAGAGAGACACTTGGAAGACAGATCTTGCTTGAATGAATGAAAGCTCGTGTAGCACTGGTACTTCTGTCTTCTTCTTCCTTTCCTTTATAGAAGTAATGTGGAGCATGAGGTTCTTCAACACCAGATCTTCAACAACGGCTAGTAAAGATCATGGCGCGCCCGGATCTTCTATTTTATGACACTTCGAAGACATGATCTTCTTTGAATTGGATCTGCTCAATATGCACCACAAGGAAAGATATAATCTCGAAATACTTCCTGAACGATTAGTCATACATATATATAATATAAAGGAAGTATATAATAAGATTAAATAATATACGGACTTTATAAAACAGGTTTTGTATTTCATCAACTGTTAATGCTCCAAGGCCTTTGACACAAACATCCTGTCAAAGCCTTTGAAACATTTATTCCGATTTTCATCAAGGGAGGGAGTTATCACCTACCCTTTCTCGGATAGCTTCGTTTCTGATTCTGTCGCACAAGGTAAGCCCACACATCCACCTGAGCATCCTCATCTCAACCACCAAGAGTTTCTGTTCCTGTGCCTTAGTTGTCGCCCAACACTCTGCCCCATATAATAAAGCTGGTCTCACCACAACTCTGTAGAACTTACCCTTGAGCTTGAGTGGAACTTTTCTATCACATAAGACTCCCGACGTAGCCCTCCATTTCTGCCAGTCTACTTGAATTCGATGTTTGACATCCATGTCCACACCTCCATCGCTCTGCATCACAGATCCCAGATACTTGAAACTGTCTTTCTTCGGAACAGGGTCCCCACCCATTATGACACCCTCGTCCCCTTCTTCCTCTCCGCCCAGCTTGAACACCATGTACTCTGTCTTCGTCCAGCTCAATTGAAAACCATTTTGGTCAAGCTTATCCCTCCATAGATCCAGCTTGCAGCTAACCCCTACTCTCGTCTCATCCACCAGAACCACATCATTCGCAAAAAGAATACACCACGGGATCCCACCCTGGATACTACTCATCTCCACATCTATGACAATTGTAAAGAGAAACGTGCTTAGAGCCGAGCCTTGGTGCAATCCCACTTGTATCGCAAAGTACTCAGGGTCCCCACCGTGTGAGTACACACTAATATGAGAACCATCATACATATCCTTGACAACCCTCATATAAGATCCTGGAAGCCCTTTAGCTCCTAAAAATAGTTTTCTATATACTACGACAATGCCTAAAAATAATCATCATCAAATTTGTAGTTTTCTATATAGTGGCGCAACCAGAAATTATTTTAGTGAAACTCATTTTTGGGGGGTAATTTATATATATGAAAAATATATTTAAAAAATCTTAAATTTGTTATTTAAATAATTATTTTTAATTAATTTTTTTAAAAAAAAATATATTTTTAAAATGAAGCCAAAATGATTTAAACATGACTTTATAGCTCAAATACTCACCCTAGACGAACTAAACTAAACAAATTTTGTGATTTTTGAAAAAACTATTTTAGTCATAAAATAAGTGAGAATTATAAGAAAAACACATTTAAAAAAAAATATCCCGGAATAGAGGAGACTCGAGCCATTCCATACCTTGACATTGCCTTGGTTGCCCTATATTCTTTGTGGCAGGGTGACTAAGGAAACATTCCCGGGCCTATTATTTTCAACCAAATCACAGCTACAAAAATGGAAGGCAATTGTGTGTCCCAGGCTGGACGTTGTACTCTTATTAAGAGCACTCTCTCCTCCAAGCCGCTGCACTTAATGCAGTGCTATCTATTACCAAAAACAATACACACAGAATTAGATAAAATAAACCGGAATTTTCTATGGAACAAAGGTCCTAACCACAAACCACTTCTCAGCTGGTATGAAGTATGCAAGGCTAAGTCACACAGTGGGCTGGGCCTCCGAAACTCTGAGGATATGTACAAAGCAATACAACTTAAACTATTATGGAAAATTATGGCTGAACCAAGGAACCCATGGGTAACATTGTGACAGAAAAATATCTCAAAGGAAAAGATATCCTACACTATAGAAAAAAGGGCGACTCATCCTGGCAGTGGACCCAACTCACAAAACTTATTCCTCTATTTTTTCAGTGGTCTTAAATGGTCTATTGGAGATGGCAAAAGTATAAACTTCTAGTTCGATCAGTGGTGTGGTAATGAGCCTTTGACCAAACATATTCCGACTAACCAAAATATTGATACCAACATAAATGTACAACAATTCATCACAGAAAGTAAGCAATGGGATCTGCAAAAACTTAGCAAAACCCATCAAAACATTCTACTAGAGGAAGTTATAAAACAAATCACGGCTACCCCAATCCCTAACAATATACATACGGACATATTTTATTGGAAATGGGGCAAAAATGGCTGGTTCTCCACTAATTATGCGATCCAAATGATTAATAACTCGAAAAATCACCATCTTTCTAATATGGAATGGCTTTGGAATTTATATGTTCCCCAAAAGTAAAAACACTATCATATATGGAAAATCACAAAAAATGGCATTCCTACTTCCGTCAAACTCGCATCTCGGGGTGTTGGCATAACGACTACATGTCCTCACTCTGACTCAAATTATGAGGACATACACCACCTACTATGGCCCTGCCCTATCTCTCGGGATACAATCACGACCATTGACCAACCACTGGTAAGGATAATATATAACTGTTTCCTACAATACACAACAATCAATGAGATAATTACAAGCATTAAGGAGCAAATCGGACTCAAGCGATTCTCAACTTTAGCCTTCACTTACTTGGTAGGGCATTTGGTACTAATGAAACAAAGCCCTATTTGGTGGAAATGTTCCCCAGGTTAGGGGCATTGTCACTTTTATTAGAGACCAATCTTTCCTTTGGAAGACCTCCAGAGACACGGAGAACTTGAACACAGAGCATAGTCACCCTAACCGTACCACAATTAGCAACAACAGAAACACTAGAAAATGACATAAGGCGCAATGGAATCGTCCACCGCCAGGAACATACAAGCTCAACTTTGATGGGGCCTTTTTTGCTCCTTCTAACGGTAGGTTTGGCTTCATCATCAGAAATCACACAGGAACCCCGACCTACATCGGCGCTGAACCTTCCTCCATTCCTTCCATTTCTGGCTCTGAGGGAATGGGTCTCTGGTAGACCTGTCAAACAGGTCGGGCGGGTCGGGTTTGGGTCGGGTCGTCTCGCATTCGGGTCCATTCCGGGTCGGGTCATTTCGGGTTACGGGTCGTGAAATGCTCAACCCAGACCCATATTTAATGGGTTTGCATGGGTCGACCCAACGGGTCAAGAGCGCTACCCATCCATAATTTTTTAAATGTCATTTACTATTTATACACGTTATTTTAAAATGATAAAATTATGTAAAATATCAATAAAAATTTATTACTTGTTATCATTCTTTTTAGTTTTTGAAGTATGAAATTATATATAATATGTAAATTGATATTTTATATAATTATTATCATCCTTAAAAACATACATGAATAGTAAATGACATTTAAAAGTAAACAGATGGAGTATTTTTAATGACTATTTACATAGTTCCTAATTAAATCTAAAATTGTTATATTATCCTAATAATAGTTATATTATTGAAAAATAATAATTAATGTTGCTACAATAGTAATATGTAATTTTATATACATAACAACCTGTAATGTTAAATTATAAAGTAAAGTTGATGATGAAAAATATAATATTCAATCATAATTATTATTAGTAATAAATTTCAATATTAGGTTAAATTGTAATTTATTTATGTTTTTATTATCTTAAAGCTTGACCCAACGGGTGACCCACGGGTTGACCCAACCCGACCCAGAAATTTGCGGGTTGAACGGGTTCGGGTTGCTTCGGGTTTCGGGTTGAAATATTTGCGCCAAAACCCATGTTTTACGGGTCGGGTCACATTTTGACAGGTCTAGTATCTGGCATGGAATTAATGCAGCGCAGATTACAAATACAAATATTAATCATAAAAGGGGCTAACCTACACATTATTAACAACCTTAAAGGATGTGTGCTGCCTCCTAGAGATTCGAAAATGATTGTCTCAGACAGTCTAATCTCCTTAGAAAACTTTCAATTTATTAAGATCCGTCATGTATTCAGAGAAGCAAATAGAGATGCGGACTGTCTTTCGCACCTTGACTTTGCTTTCTCCGGTTCATCTTCGCCTGACGGCTCCTAGCTGCGTAATATCGTCCGTCTGAACGCTCTTGGCCTCTAGAGTTTCCCCTTGAGCCAAATTATTTCCGTTTCAAAAAAAAAAACTTACATTGCCCCTGTTTGCACAATTCAACCACTTATTATCATCCAAAAAATTATTACTTTACTAGCAAAAATAGCACCCATGAGTTGAATAAAGTTTTTAATTTTGCTTGTTTAACTCTTTTGGGCAAAAATAGATTTTCAAACAATTAGATAAATTAATTGCGAAATGATTATTAATCGATCTTTTTTTTAATTAGCAGTCTAGGTTAACTCTATATATGAATTGAAAAACGTTTTAAATTTATAAAGCAACACTTTAATTATAAAATGTCAAACCTAGCTATATATTCAAAATAAAATGGGTCATTACAAACAAACAAATCAATTAATATAATATATACATACATATATATATATATATATATATATATATATATATATATATATATATATATATATATATATATATATATATATATATATATATATATATATATATATATATATATATATATACATATATAGCATATTGTCAAGTAAGGCAACCTATAGCCAGCCTAGGGCGGATTAGAAAAATTGTGTGCTAAAATGTAAATGTAAATGTAGGTAGAATCCAATTATTATAGATCATGATATGCATAGTAATAATAAAGCCCACTAAATAATTAGGCTATTTTCCAACCTACTTCCATAGTTGCCATTAAAAAAAAGTTTATGATGAAATAACCATAGGTTGAAATGGGGTTATTATTAGTAATGATATAAACCTAACTAGGGAAAAGTCAGCATATATCAACATTATTTAAATTGCTAATATGTGTAATTAATACGGAGTATTGTGGTTGGATTTGTAAGGATAAAAAGCGTGGCTTGGTTAATAAAGTTTTCATTGTTGTTTCTTCTTTGAAAAAACTAAACAAACTTTGATAGTTTCATAATTAGTTGAAGATAAACTTTTAATGAATAAGCAAGAAGTTAATAATTGTCAACCTAAAAAAGGTTCAAAAGGTAAACCTTATTTTTTGGCATGTGAGTAAGTAGTGATGACCAAATCCGGAGTCAAAATTAGATGAAGAAGCTCACGGTTTTCTTTCTCTCTTCCTATCATTTTAACATTGATATAAAGATAAAGTTAAACTAAGAAGAACAATGTTCAATCTTATTAGTGGATCTATTCGGTTATAAAGTGAATTAAACCTTTGGCTGTTTATTCTAATTAAAGGTTAATTCGTTTATTCAATTATTTGGTTGAATTTGTAGAAACTAGACTAGATACATTACAATATTTACATGAGGCATATACATATTTGGATGGAGTATTTGTATGTAAAGTCTCAAATAAATAAATAAAACCCGACAAATAGGTTGTAAGGGCATGAACAACCTTTGGCATTTTCCTTGTATTGATAAATAAAGAGCGGTCATTCCGGGGTTCCCTTTGGTATTTTCCACTTGTTGTTTTGCACCGCCTTTTGTTTTCGTTTGTATGTTTTGACGGGTTTCCGTCTGTCGACTTGTCGGCCTTTGAAATTTAGGTATTTCTGATCTCAAATTATTACCTTATCAAAAAAATTTATAACATCTATAAAGTAAACTCATGGTTATATCTCAGGCAGTGGCGGATCCAAAATCTTTGTTAGAGGAGGGGTGAAAATTACAAAGGACGATAAGATCGATGCTCCTCATTTTAAACAAGATTTTTGTCCATATGAACCAAATAAGTCATTATAACTAATGTTATTTCCCAAATCCAACAAATCATTCAAACCAAACTCTATCGATATATAAAATTCTACTTAAAACTCCCTACTCTCAATCTACAAATTGATTCTCAAATCTACAAATTTAACGCAAATTGCTACTTAAATCCACAAATTTATTAGCAAAATCACAAACCCTAATCGAAATTTACCCAAATTGATTCTCAAATCCACAAATTCTAATCTAAATTGATGCTTTACGGGGAGAGCTGAAAAACTCTCTCTTTTTTCTCTCCATCTCCCTAGTGGCCACCTGGTGTTCTGGGTTTCCGGTATTGGGTCTCTGGAAAGGAGGGTGGTGCTTGTCCATGGTCTTGCACTCCCTCCTGGCGCCTTGTCTATGATTTCACTTACACATGCCCACAAACAATAACCCCCAAATCCCTCATCATACCAATGTTCACTAAACATTTCAACCAAAAATGGCAGCCTCAATCAAACATTGGAGGTTTTATGCTTCACAAATATTTTTCCCTGCAAATAACAGCTTGATCTGGCTAAACCAAGCCAACAGCAAAGCCCCGGTGGCTCTTGCTGAACACAACAATCACAACAACAACTTTTGTGGGGATTTCTCTGTCCCCATAACCCACAACTCTAAATACAAACTTTGTAGAAGGGGCTTTCTCCTCTTCTGTAAAATTAAAAATCCAACTTTCAATACACAATCCATCTACTCTTGCATTACCAATGATAATCTTTACTCTAATTGTCTAGCTAACCCTCCTATTAAGGCTAAATGTAGGTGCAATTATGAGCATGCAAGGGGACTCTATGGACAGCTGGAGGCGGTTAGGAGGCAGTTTATTGCCGTTCTCTTGATTCCTAGGCTTAAACATCATACGAAGAAGCAATCTCTGGGCTTTAACCAAGGAAAGAAGCAAACATTCCACAGTAAATTGAATTTGGACGCCCTCCCTGATAAATCTCAAGAGGCATGCAACATCTCCAAGGATAAAGGTATGATTGCTCCTAGTAAATTGATCCACTACATGCATTTAGTTCTAATTAATCAAAGAATAAAATTGATTCAAATTCCTAATCCCTCTAAGAATGACTCTGCTATAAATACTAATGACTGTATTGATAATATGCATGCTCTCTTTCCTTCTCTTTTCACCTCCTCTACGTCTGCCTTCTCTGTCACCATAGATCAACAAGCCTCTTTTGTGGAAGCCCTCATCAACACCACAAGACAAGGAATCACTTTTGATCTTGTCTCTAACCAAACTCACCATTATGACCCTACTGCTGATGGGAACTAGAATGCCACTCCTCATAATGCTGAACACCAAACCACTCAAGGCATTCTCATCAACTCTGCCCAGACTGATCAGGCTCCTAACTCTCCTTTCATCTCTGACCCCTACACTATCCCTGGAGTTAAGGATCTCCACCACAAGCTCACTGATTTCAACCTTGTGGGGAGGTTTGTCCAGGGCCCTGTTGACATCAAGCTTGTAGCTGGGAAACTTAGAGGTGAATGGAAAAACTTGAAAGGCAGCTGTGGGGTTGAAACTATTGGCAATGACTGGTTTATCTTTCGATTTGCCAATAGAGAAGACCGAGCAATTTCCTGAACCAACAGGCCCTACCATGTCCAAGGTTCTCTCCTAGCGATCTACCCTTGGTCAGACAACTTCAACCCGATGGAGGAAGACACCATCAGTGCTGATGTGTGGGTAAGGATCCCCTCCCTGCCTCATCAGTTCTACACAGCTGAAGCCATCTCCCACATCATCAATGCTGGAGGTGTTGGAACTCTTATGTCAATGTCTCTCTTTTAAACACTCTTACTACCTTTGTGATTGTGAGGAAATCTGAAACTGAAACCATTAGATTGAGAATCTGGTATGAAAATTTTTCTCATGGTTGTGGCTGCTGTGGCGGTTATGATCATCATTATGATCAATGCCCCATGAATGCACCTAGGCCAAGGAAATTCAATCTCATCCTTGATAATAACCCCAATATTGACCTGCTAGCCCATGTTCAAGCTCCTCACCAAAATCCCATCCCCAATGATAACCAGGTTATCACCATTGTTACTGCTTTCAATCCTTACAACCATGCTCCTGATTTTAATATCTCCCAAAGCATGATCCCTAGAACTGATGATTTCGGGCTCCTCCCTGTGAACATGGCCACAACCTTCAATCCCAAGTCTTCTGTCCAACCTCTACCTATGCCTCCGTACCCCAATGAGCTCATATCACATCTGATCAATCTTAACAATGCTCATTTTGCTAAGCTGACTGGTGAATCCTCCACCCCTCCTTTTGTTATTGCTCCCTCTATCCTTCACACTATCCTGTCTTCTGCCAACACCAATTCCATCACCCCTCCTATCCATGTTGAGAACCCCAAGGATCTGATAACTAAGGCTAAGGGCAAAGGCAAGATGATAGACTCTGGTAATGAAACTGATGAGTCTTACCAGTCCCTGAGATCTGACACCTCTGTTGTGAGGAAGATGGGTGGTATTGTCATTCGCAAGGATGATGATGAAGCTACCATGAACAACCTTGAGCAAGCTAAACGTAAGGATGAAGATGACAACAATGAAGCCTCCTCCCATGCAAACAAAAAGTCAAGGAAGAAGAAGAATTAGCTTTGATAGGCGGTACTAATAACATGTCTTGTTGGAAGATTTGCAGCTATGATGATAACACTACCTTCTGCTTTGATGTTATATGTACTTTTAAAACTCTTGTCTGTTGGTTTTCTGGTTTGTAGTTGTACTTTTGGAACTGGCTAGGCAGCCCTGATGGCTTGCCTTTTTCTGGATTCTGTCTCCCCCTATTTTCCAATGTGGTTGGGGACAGATTCAGAATCACCTCTAGCGTTAATCTTATGATGAATCATATCTATGTTTTTAGTTTTATCATTAATGTATTATTTGGATCCACTTTCTACTATCCTGCTTCTTGGTGCTGGATTGGTGGCTTTTTTGTTTTTGGATTTAGTTGTGATCTAGGATACAGAAGCAACAACCAGATGAAGAATCAAGGTAAGCATTGTAAAGGCTCGATATTTAAAAATATTATTTTATAAATCATAATTTAATTTCAATATTAACATTGTGGGATTTCGCCAATTTTTAAAACCTCCGTCCTTGATCAAATGATTTTATTTTATTCGAAGCAAATTCCGACTTTTTGACGTAGTTAAAATTTAATTGTGGCATAATTCATGCAAATTTTTAAAATACCGGGTCGATTTTATAATTTAACACAATTTTTTCTAACCCTAATTGAAGATGTATTCATGCCTTTGCAAATGCTCAGCCGCCACAATTCAGATCTGAGCCTCTCCTGCTCCTCTCTCCCGAGCTCCTCCCATGGCCTCCCTCCTTCACTCTCGCCCTCACTCGTTCCGCTCTCTCTCTCGCTCATCGTCGCGCCCCTCCCCTGGTGAACCACGAGCCACCCCTCCTCGCACCTGTGTCGCCGCTGTAGCCATCTAGCGTCGCTGCTCTCTTCTTCCTCGTGCCTGACTGCGCGTCGCAGCTCCTTCCTCTCCTTCGTCCTCGTGACTGACTTGCAAGTAGAATCTCTCACAGCTTCCCTCTGTTCGGCCTCTCCTCTCGCTGAACCTCCTTGGCGACCGAAGCCGAAGATGTCGACACCGGAGTCATGTTCACCGTGGGTGTCGATGCCCCCGTTCACTGCTCGAAGAGCCGACGCCGGCGAGCTCAACGCCTCACCCTCCTGTCTCTGCAGCCCCAAACGGTTCCCTCTCATCCTCGCCTCCGTATCGTCGCTCAGTGAACCTAGCATCCGGCCTTTCCCTTCCTCCTCCGCGCCTGATGGGATCCCGAGCCCGAAATTGAACCTCGAACCTTCGTTAGCCTTGTCGCCTTGGGTATAATTTCTTGGGCCTTGACTTATGCTAGTTGAATTACTAGGTTGTTATGCTTTGCTAATGGATTTGACTCTTGAATGGGTGAGAATTGGTGGTGGATTGAACTAGTGACTTTGTATAAATATATTATTGCTTATTTTATTCAGAAAAATCTGATAACTTTTGTGTGTAGACTTGAGCTGGGTTTTGATGAATTGTTGAAATTGCCTCTTTATCGGTAATGGTATAACTAAATGAATTTAGCGGTGTTCATTATAAGTAAGTTAGAAATTGGTTGTCATATGGACTAAAAGTGACTTCGGTTGTGTTGCAACTAAAGATCTATTTCATGAATAGTTAAGTTTTAATCTAGTAATTAAATGCTTGAATCAGTTTACCGAGAGTTGAGCTATGTTAAGGCTAAATTGTATATCATGAAAATGATAAAGCTCATTCTTATAGAAATCGGCTTAATATTGATACTGTATTTGATTGTTGCTTATGAAAAAAAATTATTAGAAATAAGTAGTTGATGAGTTACTTCTTCGAGATAGAAAATTTTATCAGAATTTGATCCTATTAATGGTTTATATCTATGAATGGATTCGATTAGTAAAACCTTATAGAGCATGTCCTGATAATTTGTCAACTTGTAAACCTATTTGTGGAGATTTCCTGGTTGTAACCTTAATCGATTGTGTTTGCGAGGATTAACTACATGAGAGTTCATATATACAAGATAATTGTTGACTTTCCTGATGTTTTGAAAACTTATGATTTCATTGTTTGTTGAGTTATTTGAGGTGTGATAATTTAATTACTTAGTAATTGTTTAAGGGAAACCTGAACTTGGTTTGAGATAAGATGTTTTGAGTAATGATATTGGTAAGACTTTGAGTTAAGTTTTATACATGATGAGAACAAGGTTACTTGAGAATGATGGTTATGATGAGAATGCGTGGTTACTTGAATAGAATATTATTTAGTCTTGTGATGACTTGGAAGCCTACCTGTGTGTTAATTGAGTATGTATTGATGAGTTGTTCTTGCTTATTACTTGCTAGTGTGATTGGATGATTATCTGAGTGGCTTGTGGACCGATGGATGATTATCTGAGTGGCTTGTTGCTGGTTAATTGGATGTGAAGATTTCAGGTAAGTTCCCTAGGGGGCTTACTCAGCTTGAACATTCATGTCTGTTGTTGCATTTTATGTTAGGTGTTGCATATGCATAAAAGCATGCCATGTAGTATCATGTTTAGGTTGCACTAATTGATTGAGCATCCGCTTACTTTATGCGTGTGAAAAGAGAACGGCCGTTATCTGAGTCTTTAGAGTCGTTGCTAGGGTCATTGGGGCATTCGTGTTTCATATCGTTTTGGTCCCAATCGAGTCTTATATATGATCTGGCTGCGGCGGTGACCGAGCGTCCTACCTGGGCTGCTTCGGAGTGAGGTACGGACTGATAGGCTGCGGCACCGACCGAGCGTTCTACCTGGGCTGCTTCGGAGCGAGGTACGGACATATATGCCCAGAGTGGGAACGGATCAGGGGATATGCCTTTTGGCATTGTCTTGGGCCCTTTACAGTATTTCTGCTTATTATTACAACTAGGAGCATGCTAGTGTGCTTAACTTTCGTACTGCATTAGAGCATCTTTATTAGGTATAGCACATACTATGTAGCCTCAGCGAGGACTGCCGGTCCCGGATGAGTGGCTCGACCTGACTCCTTTCCCCGTTCTTCTTTTAAAGGTATTTTCTGCAGATTTTGAGTGCTCGATGTCTATATGACGGGGTATCTTTTTGGCGATTCGGAGAATCTGGCTAACATTCTAAGTTGGTAAAATGTTAATCACTCACCTATGATTTGGTTTTGACCCGGCTTTGCCGTGGCATTTTGTATCTTAACTTTGCTTTCGTTTTACTTTCGTTCGAATTGGATTTCGCGACATAGTCTTAGGACAGGTTAAGGGTATCCAACGGCCCTTCGAGGTTTTTAGGGTTTGAAATCCCTCTTTCTACTAATCTTAAAATGAGTTTGAAACCTCGACCCGTACCTGGATTGCAAGATCCGAACAAGGGGTTTTATCCCTTGAAACGTAACCCGGAAATCATAATTCTGGGCCGTTACAAAGATGGTATCAGAGCTGAGGTTGTGCAATTCGGGTACACAAGGGTCGAGAGTATGTTTTGGAAACCGCCCACGAATTTCAAGGACTTTTGAAAAGGATTTAAAGTGGCAAAATGAACTTAAGATGTCTAACCCACACCGGACTAAGTAACGAACTTGGCTTGTTATAAAAGAGGAAAACCAACTAAAGAGGGACCGAGTGGGTAGAAAGGCGTTAGACTGTCCCTTTTGGATGTAGTTGAGAATGGGTAGGCAAAATATCAGCTTGTTCTTTACAGATGGGTTGGGAGACCCCAAGGAGATGCACCGCGACAGATGGAGTTTTGGGGAGAGGTTGTGTAATTGTCTATGTGTTGTTCTTCTTGATTTAGCTACTTGTCTAATATGTATTTTAGATGCGCATTATACTTTATGGGCACAACGTGCATATGTAAAATCTTGTTTGGGTAATTCGTAAACTTGATTATAGAGATAAATGAATTCGGGGGAGAAGTTTGATGATTCATGTATGTGAACTCTTAATGAGTTGGTATGATATCTGTGTACATGTGTTTCTCTCATTATAATATCTGACGCGACTATTATAAGATGTCTAGGTCTTGTTGTGGGCTTATAATTTGTGGTACTTGATGACTTGTGTGGTACAATTAATACCATTCTTGATGTGTTTGGCTTATGCACACTTGTTTTGTTACTTATATCACTTTTGGTGGCAATTTTTGGGTGCCTTCTGGCAATTGTTGGCAATTCTGGCACTTGGTTTGATGAGGACATGAGATGACATTATGAGAATTTACATGGTTGTGGTGGAAGTTTTGTGCTTGTTAGTGGAAAGCAAAGCTTATTGGCTCAGGTTTGAGGACCTTACTCTAGTTGATGGAGAACTTATTGAGGACAGAGAAATTGTGTTTGTTAATTTGAGATACATGATATTCTGATTATGAGACTCTATGGTTGAATTGATAAGGAATGTTTATAGAATTCAAACTCTTAGTATAAATTGTGATTCTTGCTTATATGATAATGTTTTCTTATAGTCGACACAAATATTTTACAGGGACGCTTGTAAAGTACTTGGTCGGATTTAGTGAGAACATTGTGATGATTTTGTGATACTTATACAAGTGTTTCATGGGGACGCCTATGGAATACTTGTAGGGATCACAAAATGCATTGCTTAAATTCTTAATTGAGATGTTTTGACATGACATTGTCCCATGATCTATTTAGTTGATGATCTACATGTTTTACATGATGAATTCTAATGATATTGCTCTCATATGTGAAATTCGTTCAAAAAAAAAAAAAAAGGGATATGTGTATGCAACTTGACTAATAACTCGATTATTTATAAAATAGGATCTCCGTGATTGACATGAAGTTATGCCTCCTACCCCTTATGTGTTATCGTTCACGCGTTGTGACTCCATGAGATTTTGTGAAGTTATGACATGCACCTTTACCTTGTTTGTATGGACGATGATAACTGTTTATGATGTTTGCTTATATGACTACTCGATATCCTATAATTGTCTGACTGGTACGATTGATACCTTACATGCCCCTTATTCCGATAAGATAATGTTATTCTTGCTTGTTTACTTGGTTATGGAAAGATATTATACAACCCGACCTATATGATGATGTCTTTTATGCCCCACGTGTCCTCCTTGATATGTCTTGCCTTTTGAGGTTATGTGAGGACTTATGTACTGAGCTGGTAGTGAATGATTTCCTGACTAACTTGTGTCTGTGATGATGTGCCTTTATGCTTACGTGTACTGACCTGCTAGTAAATTGGGTATGAGTTATATAGGTGGTGGTGTTTCCTTGGGTAGGAGTTGAGTGTTTCCTTTGTGAGACAGATCGGGAAACGACAGGTAGATTGAGGTCTTCGAGTGGGTCATTGGTTGTGCGAGATGAAGTGCAGGAAGGATGTGTTACCTTGGGTAGAGTCGAGTGAGTCATGACTTGTCAGAGATAGTGGTCGGTGAATAGAGTTGAGTTTCCAAGTAGGTCTTAGATGAGTGGTGGGTTAGTGTGGTAAGATTCTGAGGGAGAGATCTTCATTATAGGTAGTGTGGGGCAATAGTGTTGCGAGTAGTGTGGTTCTAGAGGTGGATGAGTGAGTCAAGAGTGGATCTGGATATTCTTGAGGGGATGTGTTGATAGATGAGTTAGTGTGCCAGGAGAGTGTATAGATAGTCTAGAAGCGGATCATGGGCGACATTGAGGATGATCGGTTAAGGAATGTCCCAGGAATCGTAGAGATTGGGACTAGGATGTATGTGCTGTGATTAGGAGCGACCTTGTTAAAGGATGAAGTTGAGGAATCGCTAAGGATGAGTAGTATAGGGTTGCTTGGAAAATCATCAATCTTGAATATTAGGTGTTCATATCGGAACTGTACGTGTATTGAGTATTTAGGAATTGTTTGGACAGAATTGGTAGTGCTTTGAGAATTCCCGAGTGAAGGATTTCTGGATGCGTTGTTAGAGGATTTTAGAATAGGGAATGAATCGGAATTTATGAGTGGAGGTTATTGTGGCTATTGAGGTATTTAAGGATGTGGGATGAGTCTTCGAGGAAGGGTTGGCAACTGGCTAAGTATTTCGTTAAGAATTCTGGTAAGATTGTTCCCTTGAGGTTGAGACGGGGAGATTCTGAGCATGGATTTGGGAACTAGGCAAGGTGGAAGGTATGGGAAACGCTAGAGCAAGAAGGATTTTAAAAGGTTTGGTGAAGATGTGGTACTTGAGAAACTCGGATGAGGACGATTTAGGGATTATGTGGGAATGATGATCAGTAAAAGAGGGTCTTGGACGGTAAGGTGTCATGGTTAAAAGTAGAAGCTTGAGGCAATTTAGGAATATGAAGAGATGAGGAATTGGAGTAGGACGACTTGAGGATTTCGAAGGTTTAAGGTACAGTAAGATTTTGAACAAGGAAATTTGAGAATATGCTGGGACGAGGATCTAGAATATGTCGGCTAAGGAGTTGTGGATGTTCAGGTTTCGTGAGATTCAGAATGGGATGAGTAGGTAGAGTCTGTTATTGGTCGTTGAGGATAGACGCGGATGATGAGGAACTCGGTGATTTGTGGTTATGAGTTAGCACTAGACGGTTTTCTGCATTAGAGTTGTCGAGAGTAGGCGGTCGAGGGGATTCTAGCAAGGTAGGATGCTTGTGTTGGTAATGTCGAGGATAAGGATGCGAGTGTCAGGTGTGAGATGATTAGTATGAGCTGGGTACTTAGAGGTGGATGGTTAGTGAGAATTACCAGTTGTACGGGAAGTGTGATTACGTTAGCAAGGTGATTTGAGATGTCTCTTTGGGATGATGATTAGGCGGAGTCTTGAGAGCCTAGGAAGAGTCAGCGAGATTGTTACGAAGCGTCTAGATCGAGAGTGAGGGCAGTTCAGTCTAGGAATTGGGATTTCTATTAGAAGGTAAAGATGGGACTGGTAGAGGTCCCTAGGATGAGGGTGTGCTTATAGAGCGTTTTGATAGTCGGTGGAGTTGTTAAGCTTGTCGGAATAAGGAAATTGTGCGATTGGGATCTCCGAGATATGGTTTTATGTGGTCGAATAGGATTTGAGGTCGGGATATTGAAGTAGACTGGTTCTTAGATGGCTTGATGGCATATGAGTTGGGGTGCTTAGTAGTTGGTTGGGTAACTGGCCTTGATCGCGAATAGTTGTGAGGCTAGAGAGTCTGTATATGGGCGGGTTGGCTTATTGTGTATCATCTTGTTTGTTGTTAAAGTATATTTTCGTGTACTTACTCCCCGTCGTGTGCTATCGATAATATGTAGAAAGTTTGCATCAACGATATGTTATGTGATTCTTTGCACTATTTACGTTATCTATATGATGACTCATGTAATGGGGTTGGGTAGCATACCCATCTTGCATAATTACCCTTGTTAAGTGATGTTATGAAATTGTGAGTGTCTACGCATTCTGAATATCATCGTTAGAGCTATTTTGTTAGCTTTTGACCCCATCATACTCTATTTAATATGAATAGTCCCATGCGTAGACCATAATATTGTTCATGCTCACTTTTACTTGCCATATAATGTCTTTCTATACTCGTTATGCATTGTTAGTTTTAAGCTCATGTGCTCGTACGTCCATCCGTATAGTTAAATTGCATTTACATGTCTACGCACTACCCTTTTGCTTAAGATTTGTTGATGCTATACTATCTACCACGTTGAGATTATAGTGGTATGAAATATGTGTTGATGTGTGCCTTGGTGACACAAATGCATGAAGCACCCACTTACACTTATCTTTTCCCGGTGAACTATATGATATTCCTTTGTGATTTTTTTAGACATGTTGATGTTATTCCTTACATGTTATATTTAGTTTCCCTCACACCATAGTGGCATATAGGATTCCCTCAAGCGTGTATTGAATCTGGTTAGTTATATTGGGTGACAGATTGTTAGATCTATCGTATGTATGTATGAATGGTGTATCTTAATAGCATTTTCTGACCATTATATGTAAAGACCCCTTGCTAGCGAGGATTTGGTTGATAGTAGTGTGTGTTGATACTGCTATGATCATGATAGGTTATCTACCTTGTATTTTTCCACATGTTGTGACTCTAGCACTAGAATCGCATTGTCAGTACCCCTTGAGATAGGTTCATGTTATGGTGCGATATTTTAACCTTGTTTGTTCATGACTCGATGTGTTACATGATGATATGAATTATGCGATCATAACCTCAAGGGTTTCCGTATCGACGAAATTCTCGTGTTCAGTTTTACCAGATACCGTCCGAATCTATATTCGTGTCAAGAGTTAGTCGAGTTATGCCTTACTATCTCTTTCTTTTGCTTCAACCCTAGGTCTTGCGTCATGATGTTTGATTGTGTGAGTATGATAATTGCGTTCTTTCTGATTGATTCCAGTGAGTAGATTTCTGTGATTATATGATCTGCTATTGCTGTGATCTGTTGATGATGGGATTTGATAGTGTGATGAATTCTCATATATTGATATCTTAAGATTGAAAAGTTGTGATATGTTATTGATGAATTTTGATATGATGATATTCTAGATATGTTAATATTTTAATTTGATGTTGAGATTGATCATGAGAAATAAACCTAGGAAGTGAGTATGTGATTAGCCTTTAGAGGTGGATAAGCAGTATCGTGAATCATTGAAAATCTGGTTGATTGACATAGGAACGACTCACTTGAGTTTTCGAAATGCTTCTTGCTTTTAGAAAGGATTTTAGTCTCGAGGACGAGACTTGTTTTTAGAGGTGGATGATGTAAAGGCTCGATATTTAAAAATATTATTTTATAAATCATAATTTAATTTCAATATTAACATTGTGGGATTTCGCCAATTTTTAAAACCTCCGTCCTTGATCAAATGATTTTATTTTATTCGAAGCAAATTCCGACTTTTTGACGTAGTTAAAATTTAATTGTGGCATAATTCATGCAAATTTTCAAAATACCGGGTCGATTTTATAATTTAACACAATTTTTTCTAACCCTAATTGAAGATGTATTCATGCCTTTGCAAATGCTCAGCCGCCACAATTCAGATCTGAGCCTCTCCTGCTCCTCTCTCCCGAGCTCCTCCCATGGCCTCCCTCCTTCACTCTCGCCCTCACTCGTTCCGCTCTCTCTCTCGCTCATCGTCGCGCCCCTCCCCTGGTGAACCACGAGCCACCCCTCCTCGCACCTGTGTCGCCGTTGTAGCCATCTAGCGTCGCTGCTCTCTTCTTCCTCGTGCCTGACTGCGCGTCGCAGCTCCTTCCTCTCCTTCGTCCTCGTGACTGACTTGCAAGTAGAATCTCTCACAGCTTCCCTCTGTTCGGCCTCTCCTCTCGCTGAACCTCCTTGGCGACCGAAGCCGAAGATGTCGACACCGGAGTCATGTTCACCGTGGGTGTCGATGCCCCCGTTCATTGCTCGAAGAGCCGACGCCGGCGAGCTCAACGCCTCACCCTCCTGTCTCTGCAGCCCCAAACGGTTCCCTCTCATCCTCGCCTCCGTATCGTCGCTCAGTGAACCTAGCATCCGGCCTTTCCCTTCCTCCTCCGCGCCTGATGGGATCCCGAGCCCGAAATTGAACCTCGAACCTTCGTTAGCCTTGTCGCCTTGGGTATAATTTCTTGGGCCTTGACTTATGCTAGTTGAATTACTAGGTTGTTATGCTTTGCTAATGGATTTGACTCTTGAATGGGTGAGAATTGGTGGTGGATTGAACTAGTGACTTTGTATAAATATATTATTGCTTATTTTATTCAGAAAAATCTGATAACTTTTGTGTGTAGACTTGAGCTGGGTTTTGATGAATTGTTGAAATTGCCTCTTTATCGGTAATGGTATAACTAAATGAATTTAGCGGTGTTCATTATAAGTAAGTTAGAAATTGGTTGTCATATGGACTAAAAGTGACTTCGGTTGTGTTGCAACTAAAGATCTATTTCATGAATAGTTAAGTTTTAATCTAGTAATTAAATGCTTGAATCAGTTTACCGAGAGTTGAGCTATGTTAAGGCTAAATTGTATATCATGAAAATGATAAAGCTCATTCTTATAGAAATCGGCTTAATATTGATACTGTATTTGATTGTTGCTTATGAAAAAAAATTATTAGAAATAAGTAGTTGATGAGTTACTTCTTCGAGATAGAAAATTTTATCAGAATTTGATCCTATTAATGGTTTATATCTATGAATGGATTCGATTAGTAAAACCTTATAGAGCATGTCCTGATAATTTGTCAACTTGTAAACCTATTTGTGGAGATTTCCTGGTTGTAACCTTAATCGATTGTGTTTGCGAGGATTAACTACATGAGAGTTCATATATACAAGATAATTGTTGACTTTCCTGATGTTTTGAAAACTTATGATTTCATTGTTTGTTGAGTTATTTGAGGTGTGATAATTTAATTACTTAGTAATTGTTTAAGGGAAACCTGAACTTGGTTTGAGATAAGATGTTTTGAGTAATGATATTGGTAAGACTTTGAGTTAAGTTTCATACATGATGAGAACAAGGTTACTTGAGAATGATGGTTATGATGAGAATGCGTGGTTACTTGAATAGAATATTATTTAGTCTTGTGATGACTTGGAAGCCTACCTGTGTGTTAATTGAGTATGTATTGATGAGTTGTTCTTGCTTATTACTTGCTAGTGTGATTGGATGATTATCTGAGTGGCTTGTGGACCGATGGATGATTATCTGAGTGGCTTGTTGCTGGTTAATTGGATGTGAAGATTTCAGGTAAGTTCCCTAGGGGGCTTACTCAGCTTGAACATTCATGTCTGTTGTTGCATTTTATGTTAGGTGTTGCATATGCATAAAAGCATGCCATGTAGTATCATGTTTAGGTTGCACTAATTGATTGAGCATCCGCTTACTTTATGCGTGTGAAAAGAGAACGGCCGTTATCTGAGTCTTTAGAGTCGTTGCTAGGGTCATTGGGGCATTCGTGTTTCATATCGTTTTGGTCCCAATCGAGTCTTATATATGATCTGGCTGCGGCGGTGACCGAGCGTCCTACCTGGGCTGCTTCGGAGTGAGGTACGGACTGATAGGCTGCGGCACCGACCGAGCGTTCTACCTGGGCTGCTTCGGAGCGAGGTACGGACATATATGCCCAGAGTGGGCACGGATCAGGGGATATGCCTTTTGGCATTGTCTTGGGCCCTTTACAGTATTTCTGCTTATTATTACAACTAGGAGCATGCTAGTGTGCTTAACTTTCGTACTGCATTAGAGCATCTTTATTAGGTATAGCACATACTATGTAGCCTCAGCGAGGACTGCCGGTCCCGGATGAGTGGCTCGACCTGACTCCTTTCCCCGTTCTTCTTTTAAAGGTATTTTCTGCAGATTTTGAGTGCTCGATGTCTATATGACGGGGTATCTTTTTGGCGATTCGGAGAATCTGGCTAACATTCTAAGTTGGTAAAATGTTAATCACTCACCTATGATTTGGTTTTGACCCGGCTTTGCCGTGGCATTTTGTATCTTAACTTTGCTTTCGTTTTACTTTCGTTCGAATTGGATTTCGCGACATAGTCTTAGGACAGGTTAAGGGTATCCAACGGCCCTTCGAGGTTTTTAGGGTTTGAAATCCCTCTTTCTACTAATCTTAAAATGAGTTTGAAACCTCGACCCGTACCTGGATTGCAAGATCCGAACAAGGGGTTTTATCCCTTGAAACGTAACCCGGAAATCATAATTCTGGGCCGTTACAAGCATTCTACTAAAACTCCAACAAAACTTTGGTTGATCCCCATGCCTTTACCCTTGGGTGAAGTGGTGGCAAACCGCCCCAACCTTACATATCAACACTTCATCCAAAACTTCAATAATAAACAACTCACAGAGCATCAACAAGCAGATCATCTGAATCAAACAAGAGTGCCAACTCTTCTGCAATCCGAGCAACTAAAGGTAATTCCTTGCTTTGATTCTAACAAGGAAATGTACTTCAATTCAAACTCTGTAAAGCAAACTGTCAAAATTGCTACAAATACAAATTGGAAACTGCAGCTTAATATCAGCCTAACATGCATATATCACAAATATGTTTATGATTAAGATTGGATATTGGAATGTAAGGGGGTCTAAACGCCCTCTCCTTCTCCAAGAAATCAATCAGCTTAGATACAACAACTGCCTGGACATCTTAGCTATCTCATAAACAAAATCCGAAGAAGCACCTACTGAAACTCAAATAAGAAATACAAGATTTCATCAAGCTCTAACGATAAGTGCAGATGGCCACAAGGGTGGCATCTGGCTCCTATACAAAAATAGTCTTATGTTACACAAAATGCAAATCCTTGAACGCGGTAAAAGATTTTACATGATTCAAGTAACTGTTGATAAATTAACTTTAGCTCTACTCTTCATCTATGCACCTTATGTAAAATAATAAAAAGATGAATTTTGGTAAGAGATTTTCACAGTTGTTCACAAACACAAACTCCCAGTCTTAATCATAGGAGATCTAAACGATATAGAAAATGATACAGAAAAAATAGTTGGGAATCGTCCATCTATAACAAGATTTAGAAGAATCCTTAAGGTCAAACAAGAGCTTAATCTACATACCTTTCCTTACATTGGCTCCACCTTTACTTGGAGAAGAAGTAAATCAGCTACAAACAACACTTATGAGAGATTAGATAGAGTTCTAGCTCAACAAGAGATTATTACTAAGTTCAACAATTTAAGAATCCAACGCCACTCTTTTTCTTCATCAGATCACTGTCCAATTACCTCCTCATTAGGAATGAATGAACAAAAAAAAGGATCACCATTCATATTTGAGATGGCCTGGTCACTAAACCCTAAAATGGCTGGAAAAAAAAAGTATGGCACAACAAATTTCATGGATCCCATGCCTATAGCTTCATGAAAAAACAACAACTATTAAAAAAGAACATAAAAAACTGGTCAAAAACACAAAATAACAACATCCATAAACAACTACAAAAACTAGAACCAGAAATACTAGAATTACAGAAGTTAAGCCCATGGGGATCCCTAACAGCAAGACAAGAAACAAGATTAGTTAATCTTGAAAATAAAAAGAAGAAAATCCTAGAATTTAACTTTAAATTTTAAAAACAGCGAGCAAGAATTAAACATACACATCTAATAGACAAAAACACAAGGTATTTTCATATCAACGCAAAAATAAGGAATTTTAAAAGGGCCACGAGCTCGTTCACTACCAAGCAAGGTCAAATCATAACTAACCAGCAAGATATAACAGATCAAATTAAAGAAGAAACAGCTGAAAGATTTATTGGAGAAAATCAGAGGAAAATTATAAGAGATGAATTAATAAATATCCATCCTCAAATAGAGCCGGAAGAGAACTTGCAATTAATAAAAAAATCCAACAAACGCTGAAATTAAAAATACACTAATAAATATGGCAGAAGACAAGTCACCGGGTCCTGACGGTTTTCCTCCAGAATTTTACTTAAAATTTTGGAATACCGTGGGCTCTTCCTTCTGCAAAACAGTTAAAGCCTTTTTTCCACTCAGGTAGCATTCTTAAACAAATTAACCAGACCTTTATAGCCTTAATTCCTAAATTAGAAGACCCACAAAATATCAATAACTATAGACCTATAAGTCTATGCAACACCATATATAAAGTCATAGCAAAAATTCTAGCTAATAGGTTAAAAGCAGTTCTTCCGAAACTTATTAGCCCCTTCCAAGGTGCTTTTGTTGAAGGAAGATCTATACAAGATAATACTCTAATAGCCCATGAAGTATTTCATTTCTTTAACAGACAAAAAGGCAAAATTGGATGGATGGCGCTAAAACTAGATATGGAAAAAGCTTATAATAAAATTAACTGGTCTTACATAGAAGCAACATTTAAAAAAAAAAAGGGGGATTTCATCCGATTTGGGTCAATTGGACCATGAAATGCTTAACCACCACTACCTTTTCTATTTTAGTTAACAATTCAGCAGGCAAACAGTTCAAACCAAATAGAGGAATTAGACAAGGTGACCCCTTAGCTCTTTACATATTTGTAATAGTAATGGAAAGTCTAGCAAGAAAACTTCACCGAGAAGCAATTAAGGATGATGCCCTTGTGGGCATTAAGCTAACAAAAAATGGAACTCCTATTCCTCTCCTAACTTTTGCAGATGATACTATAATCTTTTCTAAAGCATCCCATATGAGCCTTCATACCATTCAAAATTCACAAAATAACTTCTCTAACTACTCCAGATTAACAATAAACTACAATAAGAGCTCTATCCAATTTTCTAAGAATACAAATTCAATACTAGCCAGGAACCTAGCTACACAAATGAGAATCCCTATATCAAAAACTATTGAAAAATATCTAGGAATCCCCCTAGTTAATGGCAGAGTTAAAAATTGTGTTTTTTAAGAAGCAATACAAAATCTAAAAAAACAACTCTCTAAATGGAAATCCTCCTCAATATCTCAAGCAGGGAGAGCCATATTAATCCAATCAAACCTGAGCTCAAAAACAAACTATCTAATGCAGAACTTCTTTCTACCAAAAGGTATACTTAATCAAATAGACCAGATTAATAAAAAATTCTTTTGGAACAAACTACAATCAGAAAGATATACACCACTAATAAGCTGGAATTCAATCTGTCAACCAAAAAAAGGAAGGAGGACTTGGAATACGAAAAGCAGAATCTTTAAATAAAGGACTACAGATGAAACTCCTCTGGAAAATTTATACTGACCAAAATAGCATCTGGGTAAAGATTATAAAGGAAAAATATTTACAAACTTTGGGTATAAATGAAATGGATACACAAAATACATCTTGTCAATTTGGGAGACTACTATCCTTAAGGAAAAAAATTCAATTTAGGCCTTAAATGGCTAATCGGTAATGGAGAAGAAATAAATGTATGGAAGGATCCATGGCTTGATAATGCTGATCTAAACCCATACCAAAACTCGGAATACCCAAACCTCAAAATAGTAGACTTGATAGATAGTAAAAAACAATGGAACTTCTCGCTACTTCAGAGAATCATCCCACGACAAATCATTGATCAAATACTACAAATTAAAATACCCACTTGGGATACTAAAGATAAGTTAATCTGGAAGTTTGAAAAGGATGGTAGATTCTCTACTAAATCAACTGCTAATGTAAACCTTAACACTAACAACATTAGTACAAACGGTCTCAAATGGATCTGGAACCTTGACTTACCTCCAAGAATCAAAAATCATATTTGAAAGATAGTAATCGATGGTTTACCCACTACACAGAGGCTAAACAAACATTTCAATAGAGTCCTAGTGCAATGCTCTCTCTGTAATTGTGAAGATGAGTGTGCTACACATTTATTCATTAGTTGTAACTTTAGTAGGAGGCTTATTCGAAATTATGAGAACATGTGTGGAAAAACTCTACTACATGCAGAAGACTATAATGAAAATATAATCGATATCTTTCAAATAAAAAGAAACTGCAAATCCACTTTAAGAGATTTAGGATTTATATGGCAAACAATTTGGGATACAAGAAACAATCTAATCTTCAAAAATAAAAATCCTAACCCAACTACTAATCTAGCCTTTGAAATAGATTCAAATGTTAAATGTTGGATTTCATAAACGGATATGGGAAATAAAACGCAAACAGCGACTTCCAAAAGGATCAAAGCAAAATGGACAAAACCTCCGAGCAATATCTATAAAATTAATATAGATGGCTCGGTTAGGCCCACGCCCCACGGGCACTTGCCATGTGGGAGGAGTCATTCATGACTCAGAGGGCAACTTACTAGATGTATTCTTTCAAAATACATCTAAAGGATCGATTTTACAGACAGAGGCAGAAGCTATCATTGTAGGTATACAACACGCAACAAGGAAAAGGATTCGGAAGGTGATCATTGAAAGTGACAACCAGACAATCATCAAGGCAATAAACAAGGAAATTATCACTCCATGGGAAGTCATCTATCAAGTTGAGAAGATCAAGATTATGGCTCAACATATTGATCAGATACAATTTACGCATTGTTATAGAGAAGCAAACAATGTAGCTGACTTCATAGCTAGAAAAGATATCGATTGTATTAGATCTACATCTCCTCTTACTAAGGAGATGTATTCCATCATCCTTAAGAATGATCCTGGTAGTTTGCTACGTTTTTCGTAGCAAACTCCAATTGTTTGTATAGTGTAAAAAAAATCTAAATTGATGCTTTTCTCAACGAATTGAACTGAAAACAATCTAATTACAATTCAACTTAAATTAATCCTTGTCCATATTTTACACTCTTATAAGAAACAAATCCAACCACGTACAATTTCAAATCACAAATCTACAAATTCAATTCTCACAACCACAATCACAAACCATAATTCCAAATCACAAACAACATAAATTTATTCCTCACCACAACCACAAACCACAATTTCAAATTACAAACCACTAATTTATTTCTCACAAATCACAAACCCTAATCGAAATTTCCCCCAAATTGATTATCAAATCCACAAATTCTAATCAAAATCGATTCTCATCCCGACAAATTGAACTTAAGAACAATCAAATTAAAAGGAAGAGGAAGAAACTAACTAAAAAAGATTGAACAATGAAGATTGAACCACTTTGACTCTGCGGACTGCGGAAGACAGCAGACAAAAAAAAGGGTTGGGTTGCGGCGCCGGTGCCAGGGTCGGTCGAAGGTGGAGCTGGCGACCGTGGTCGGGGCGGGAACTCGGGTTTCGTTTTCGCTCTGTGTGTAAATGTGAGTTTGTTGCTGCTTCTGTTTCGTACGTGACTGTGCTAAAAAAAAGGTTTAGTTGACTGGCTTGGGGTAAGTTGAGTGCTAGAGTGTTATTGATGTGTTAGAGTTCTGGGGGGTATAGAGGGACCATTTTGGGTATATGGTTCCCGTTTTCTACGAGACTCGCGGTTTGGTCTTTTTTTTTTTTTTTGTAAATATGGTGTTATCACCATATCTCTATATTTACGTTTTCAGGCTTAAAAAAAAAAAGAGAAGGTGGCTTCTGGTGCTTTTTGGAAAAAAGCACAAATACAAAAAAGATGGGGTAATGGGATTCGATCCTGGGGCCAAACGCTCCGGATTTAATTCCTTGTATATATTACAAAACTATCAGATATATGAAAAATATATATACCTTTTTTTCGGATTAGGGAGGAGGGGGCTTGAGCCACCCCGAGCCTCCTAGATCTGCCACTGTGTGTTTATGCATGTGTGTATATTTAAAGACGATCCCGAAAGAGGAATTTGTACAAATCATGAAAGGGCTTGAAAATCTTGAAAAAACTTGGAAAAGACAAATATAAAATAAATTAAATAATAAAAACCAATTGATAAAAATTATGTGATCATGTACTATGAACCTTTTTGCCAAAACTTTAATTAATTATCACAATGACAATAAGTATTGTTGATAAAATATTTAGTCTCGATTTCTTTCGAGCTTGAACCCACTCGTTTTTTACAAGTTTTAAATTCCGTATCTAGTTAGGCTGGACTTTCTTGGTGTTGTTGCTCAAGTGGTACACTGTGGGTGGCTTTGCTTCTAGCGTGTCTAGACAATCTTCTTGGTTGGGTGCGTGGAGTTCGAAGTCAGGACTGGCTGGGGTCGTGTTAATTGAAGCTTTCAGGGTGACTTCGTATTCTGAAAGGAGTTTCATTTGAGTTTCATCCACACTACTCATAGGAGATAGAGTCATGTTATACCGTTGGCCCACGATACTACTTTTTGGTAGTGCTTGTGTTGTTCGCCAGCATCCTCAACTTGTTTGAATTAGACGTGCTTCGTTTATCCTGTTGCAGAAATCATTTCTGTTTATTCGATGTGCCTTATTTTATTTTTAATTATATGTTTAGACGATCTCTGTATGTCAACTCATAGACCTCTCGAGAATTAATCTCAAATTTTTACTTTATAGTACACCAGCCATTTCCAAGCTTATCGCTTAGATAAAATCTCATTGGTTATAAAATCAGTCAATCAATCCATTTAGTTTAAAAAAATATCTTTTAAAAAATATTTTACGTGTATTGGAAGTTCGTTTCAAACTCTAAAGTAATACGGAGTATATATTTTTTAATGGCTATATTTTTCTTGGTAAATGACATTTATTTATAATCTTCCTCTCGAGGTCCGGGTCTGTCCGGCCTCGAATTATATCCTTATCAAAAAAAAAAATATTTATAATCTTTCTCATTTATTTAAAGGGTGTTATTATTTACCCCAAAAATTTTACTATTTAAACCGAAAATCCAAGTTTTTAATTTTTTTTTAAAATAAACCCTGTCTCTTGAGTCACAGACGTGTGACTCAAGAGGAGCAGAGTATGTATATAGAAAAAAATAGCTACGCCTCTTGAGTCACACATTTATGACTCAAGAGGCGTAGGGTTCATTAGTAAATTTGTACCATATTCAAGGGGAGAGTGAACTAAGGATTGAATAAAATTTGGGCGTACGGTGCTACTTCTAGTGTTTGGCTTCGTCTTTCGTCTACATCTTTGTCTTATTCGGTTTATTTATGTTTTGTTTCGTTTTTGTAGAGTTCTTATCTGTATTTTGCATTGTCAAGTTTGTTTGACCTCGAATTTTTTCCTAATAAAAAACGAATAAAATTTAGGCGTAGCCCACCTTTCAAACCAAAAAAGAAAAAGGAAATTTGTATCCTTTTTTATTTCCCTTTGATAAGGCTATATGTTTAAACCTTAACCTAACATATGTTCCACATTAAATACGCATGACACTAAAAAAAATACAAGTTGATCAATGATTCGCTTAATATACATGTAATCCGTTAATGTGATTATATTTGTAACAATACAAGCCAAAATTTTTGAATAAAAAATTTAAAAGTGTATACACAAACGGATCATCGATTAGTTCGTTGTTCTTGTTTTTTTTTTTTCAACTTTAGTTTTTTCTAAAAAAAAAAGTTTAAGACGAACGGTTCACGAATCCGTTTTAGCTTCTTTTTTTCAATTTGAATTGCACGAACGGGTCTACATTATTAAATTTTTTTAACAATTTAATAATGAGTGATTGAAAGAAGAAGAAACGAAACCAATTTTATATGAAAAGTTGGAAGGAGAGAATAGTAATTAATTTTTTTTAATAATTTATCTTAAACTGTAAATGAACTACATTATTCGTTTAACTTTTTAAAATTTAAACCAAACGAGCTCTTAAGTCTTAAGAGTAACAACCCAACTGTAATTAACTGATTGAATCTCTCAATGAAGTTGGGTGAGAAAACATGAAGAAGAAAAAAAAGGCATTAAAACGAAATTTGATGATGAAGCTAAGCTAATATAGGCACCCCGAACAGATGTTGACAGGATATGCACGATGATTAATTAGGGGCCGGAAAGGTTTGCAGATAGCGTCGCAGAAGATAATCAAAGAGAGGGAAATGACAAAAAAAAAAAAGGAGGATCGAATCCAATATCCATATGGATGGATCAGGATTCAGGAGGGATACAAAATTCAGAAATGATGAAGATGGAGAGCGACAGCACATAAACTCCCAAATATATATTCATCCATGATTATATGATTAATAATGAATCGATGATGGAAGAGGGGGCCGGTCGAGGGTGCAGTGTGTTATCATACACCCTGACCACACCGGATCACTATCAGAGTGCACACCACAGGTCACAGCCTCACAGGTGAGGTGGTCTGCGACTTCGCCGGTAGCTACCTAGCTACTTAGCTAGCTATAGAGTGTGTGTCATGTGTGAGAGATCTATCGATCTATATATGTATCTACCTGACTCTTCATCGGCGCTTTGTTCAACCAATTTGCATGCAAACAATTCAAACAGCTACCTACGACTACGAGTGTCGTCTGCACTGTTAGACGGAGATGGAGACGGAGACGGAGACGGAGAGAGAGAGAGAGCGCATTGATGAATGGGGAATAGGGACAATGCGCAGAGGAGAAAGCATTAAAGGAAGGCCGGCCTATTATTAGGAGTAGGATTTAATAGAGCGTACTAAAACGACGACGTTACGGGGGCGGAGGCGGCCCATAAGTTACCACTCTCTCCTTAATTACCCCGTATTCAATGTGAGTGACGTTTTTCTTTTGAGATGGCTTTTGTGGCCCCCGCCCACTTTTTTTTTTATCGCCCACCTCCATACGCCTATCATTAGAGTCCGCTTGGTACGAATTAAAAATCAAAATCAAAATTATTAATGAACCCTTCCTCTATGGTAAGCAAGGTTCTAAATTAATCCTCCATCCGTCCTAAAATACATGGTCTTTTAGTAATTTCCACAAGTTTTAATAAAACACTTTACTTTAAAAAAAACATCATCATTATACTAACTTTTACATAAATTTTATTATTTTTTAACACCCACTGCACATTTTGACCAATCAAATTCACTACTAGAAAATGCGTCTATACTCTCAAAACTAACCTTAAACGTAGCCTCCATCTTACCCACGAAAATATATTACCCACGAAAATGCCGTCGAATTCAACCTCAAAACACATTTTGAGGCGTAGAGGAGGGAGGTTAAATGTGGCCTCAAATATTAACCTCGAATTTTTATTTTCGAGAGTAATATAGCGTCCAAATAATTTCAAGGGTAATTTCGACATCATTAGTATCGAACTATTTCGAAACTAAATTTATTGCTATTAGCCTTCAAATTGCCTTCCAATGAAATTGGTAGGTATTTTCGAGGGTACCAACTTCGAGGCTAAATAGTATCGACTCATAACCTCAAAATAATTTAAGGGCAAGTGTGAAGGTAAATTGGCCTCCAATTTAACCACGATTTTTAATATTCGAGACCACATTTAACCTCCCTCCTTTACGCCTCGAAATGTGTCTTGGGGTCAAATTCAAGGGCATTTTCAAGGGTAATATATTTTCGAGGGTAATTTATCAACTCATTTTATAATCAATTTGGAGGTTAAATTTAATATTTTGGCTCCTAAATTTCAGGCTAAATCTTATAAACCTTATAATTTTTGTAGCCAAATTTGAGGTTAAATTCATTGGCATCAAATTCTTTTTTATTTTTCAATTTATGCATACATAAAACCTAGAAATGCATAAAATATAGATTTTACTTTAAATAACAACAATAAACAAACATAAGCATTAAATATTTGAAGAAATCTAAATTTCATAATTAAATAATGTACAAAATGTAATTTCAACCATTACGACAAATACATAAATTCAAGGCAAAAAAAAAAAAGAACATCAATTTGATTTTTTTCACAAATAAAAAAGTTGTAATCCTACAAATTACAAATCAAACCCTTGAAATTGCTTGGCAATTCAAAAGATTAAATAAGCATCAGATCTGGAAAGGTGGAGGCAGGCGAGGCCGTACAGTCCACACCCCGGTGCCGGAAGGAGAAGGTGGAGAGGAGGCGTTGACGCTCGATAACAATGGAGGCAGGCGGGAGTTGGTGGAACCGGCGACAGGTGCGAAGAGGAGGCGACCCGGTGACGGAAACCAGCGAATAGGAGGCGACCCGGCAGCAGGTGTAGGTGCGAAGGGGAGGAGGAAGGCACTGGGTCGCGAATCGCGCGCTCTTGCTCAGCCAGTGTTTGCGAGAAGGAGAATGGGGAAGAAACTAGATCTGGATTTGAGAATTAGGAGAGGAGCAGTTGCCTGGTACTCTGGTAGGATGAAGGGGGATAAAAGGAGGGGAGGAGGTGCATTGGGTCAAACAACATATTCCAACCGTTAGATTAAACTTATCAACGGTTGTAAGATAGTTTTGGCTATAAAAAAATACAGCACACGGATCAAGCTTTTTTTTTTGCCAAACTATGAAAAAATTTTAAATGACAAATTAAAAAAAGATATGGTACCAAATTGGGAAAAATAAATAAATAAAAATTATTATTTGTATTTTACATTTTCTAATCAAAAGTTCAAATAGTTCAATTTATAATATTAAATTAGTACTAATATAATCTTCGCCCCATTACGCGACTTTTTTTAAAAATCATAATAATAATAATGTGTTATATACCTATATTATTATTTTATTAAATTGAAAATTAGCGCATAATGACACATGAACTACACTATTTTTTTTTAAATCCATTTATTTCTCTAGCATCTTATTAAAAAGGGTTAATTATACACTGTAATACTTTAATAAAAGTTATCATTAAAATTTAAAAAGAATATCCACAAATTTCTACTTTCTAAAATTTTGGATTGTCAACCAAATAATCCCTAATATATGTGAAAATTTAAGTAAAATAACATAACAACTAATACAATCCCCGTGCCATGGCGCGTGCGCGAGGGAAAAAAAAAAAGAAAATATAAGATATCTATTATAAGGATGAACTAGAGATAATAATAAAAAATGCAAATAAAATCAATAGTGTTATGGTAACAAATATATGAATTGATGAAATCGATTCGTTAGACTTCGATCATAGGATTCCTGGAAGAAGGAAAAAAAGAGTTTGGTTATATGAATGGATTTATATGAAAACAAAAGGTAATGTATGTTTAATCTTACATAATGAAGATAAAAAGGAATTCTGGATGGGCGACACCATGTTCTTCAATCTCTATATGAAATCCGGCATAATCTGAACGAATTAAAAAAAAATGGAAAGAATTTGAGATTTTAGGTAATTGGGATTTCGGAAAAAAGGATATGAGATAAGAGAAAATCAGAAGTGAAGATATATTTTAGAATAGACTTGAAGAGAATCTCGGATTTTAGGTAACTGATTTGTAGTAAAATACGATTTGAGATATATATGATAGGATATTGGTTTCATGAAGCGGGTTCAATTGGTTACGAAAAGTCACGAGGCAGGCCAGGTCTGATAATGATGATTTCATATTTCATAAAGTTGATTTCACTATTTAAAAAGGGGGTTGGAGCTCAATTTATTATGAGGCTTCCAACTAACTTTATGTAAAAAAAAATTCATCATAATAAAGTTTTATAATAATAATAATAATTTATTTGACCAGAGGCATTTAGTTAATATATTTATTGGGCAAAAAACATCTCGGATAAATAAGAACTGCTATCATCGATAAAACCATAATCTGTTGTTTGATGTGACATACTCATTTCTTTTGTAAGCCTTATTGTGCTTTCCAACCCCTTTCTCACATTGCTTATATTAATAGAAGGACCGAATTTCCAATATCAAATTACTGAGGAACAAAAATAAGCTCAACTGCATTAAATACCATTCTTTGACAAAGATTAATCAAATTATCAAATAGATTCATTCCTACGACTCTAAAGAAATTCAAACTATTCATGCTCAACCTAGATTGATCTTCAGTTGGGAGGATTGGAATAAACCGTAGTTCTCCATGTGAAATCTGTCGATAATAACTACCAACAAAACCTTTTCGATAAAGATGAAGACATACATTTTCAACATCTTGAAATTTTCCATTATTACACTTCAAACTAGGACAAATAATCTTGTCCTTGTCCATAAATTGGACTTCTGATTTTGCAAAATTGACGAATTCTTCAACTCAATCGAGAAATATCCAATCACAGTTATCCATCTATAAGATGAACAAAAAAAAAATAAAAGTATGATATGTAGAATGAGACAAAAGATTGGTAGATGTTTAAAAAAAGTTCTACATTTACTCAGGAACACACTCTTGATGGTGCCTTCCAAATGATATTTGGAGGCTATATGTAGCATCAAATTTGCCCTCGAAATCATAATATTGTTGCTATTGGGGAAGAGTTCATGGGCTCGCTTACCCTCGAAAATAATAATTCGAGAGTATTGACAAGGGTAATCACAATAGTTTACCCTCAAAATTATGAACTCGAGGGCATGTTCGAAGTTAATATTTACATATTATGAGCAACAACAGCAAAGAGGAGAGCAACATTAACGGAGGAGTGTCCCAAGTTATTTTGAGCACTACAGGGATGAATCGGACGCCGGAGCAACTACGGACTCTGGATTTGTACTGAAGAGTGGCTCCGACGCCGTCGACGGAGCAAATTAAGCAAATCACCATGAATCTACGCATGTACAACAAGATCGAAGGCTTCTGTTCTTCGCTTTGGGAAAAAATAAAATAAATTTCTTTTTTTCTTTTAAACAACTAACGACTTAGTTGTGTTTTTAACGGAAAGGGCACGAGGTGAAACAAAACACAACCTCAGGGGTACCACGTGAAAGAGGTAAAATAATTGGTCACCGAGTGAATTAAGCGATACCTCAGGGGTACCTCGTGAAATTTCCGTTAATAAAATCTAGAGCCTTTAAGTTCTCTATAGACCTTAGGAGAAAATCAATTAAACTTTCGCTGTCGCGTTCCGCCTAACCGATTCAAACCTAAGAATCTACGATAATTTATTAATCCTCAAGAGTCCTCAACAATCGTTTAAATGTCACAATAACAATTGTTGATTCCTCAAGTTCAATCCTAGGGTTCCAATAGACACAATTCCCCTTTTGGGTTCATGAAATCCATCCAAGTATCCAATTTCAATTCTCAGCGGTAGCATCTTGAATCTAAAAAGGATTCTAATCGATTGACGTCAATTAGGTTAAGCAACTAGGATCAAATCAATTCATAGAATTCAGACAAAGTTCAAGCAACCATCGAAATCAAACAAATTGCGACATTGTCGGGTTCACCCTAACCCTAGAACGGAGAATTTAGCAAAGCATGGAAGAATTCATCATCAAATCACTAAATTGAAACATGGAAATAGATAGAAAAGAAAAGACTAAAAGGGCAATACCAATCTTGAATTGAAACAATGTAATCTCCAAGCAAATCTGTCTAAAATTCTCCCAATCTAACTCGACAAAGGGTCTTCAAAGAAGCGTCCAAATTGAGGGTTTCGAGAGATCCTCAAAGATGTGTTTCCGCCCCCTTAAATAGTTCGGGACATCCCCTAATATAATATTATTAAACCCCTAAAATAATAATAAAATAATGTCAAAAGCAACCGGGTCGAAATAGTCCGAATCTGTCCGAGCTGAAGGGTGCACACCCGCGCGCCTATGGTGCACGCCCGCGCGCTTATCCTCTGATGGCTTTTTTCTCTGATCGAGCTTCTGCACACCCGCGCGGATATGGTGCACGCTCGTGCAGCTCTGTTTTGCAGCGAAGCCTATGATGCACGACCACCTTGCTCCTTATGCGTTTGCTTCTTCGCCTTTTATCCTCGTTCCTCCTATATGATTTCCGCTCGACTCTTCTTAGCTTATGTACCCATCTCACATTTCCTCTAGCAATCTCCGCTTAGCTCCCGAAAACTCCTGAAAACACCACCATATAGACAGTAGATCTCTATCCTAGAAACTAAATGAAAAACCTCTAAAAACACATAAACCACATGACAAAAGACACAAACCTATGCTAAATGCATGACCTAAATAATGCAAACTATGATGACATCAAATAGTCACCCGATCGGTTTTTCCTTTTCTATTGTACGTCTTCTCTTTTTTCCTCTCTCTCTGTTTCAACGACTTGCTTCTTGCTCTAGATCGTCGTCTTCACACAACTGATCACCGTCTTCCTTTTTCTCTCGATCGTCTTTGAAACTAACAATTTCTAAATCAAGCGCATCATGTGAAGGTTAGTGTACTTTAATGGAGTTTCTTTCTCTCTTTCACCCTCTCTTTCTTAGGGTTTCTTCGGTTTAGTAACTGTCTTGTTTCTATTATTGAATTCGATTTTAATGTAGATTTCATCCATTTGTAATGTCTTCTAATATGTATAGTTTCCACTGTTTCTAACTTGGAATTATAGAAATTTCAATTCGATGTGAGTATTTTCTTTTTGATTGTTTGTCCACAATTTTTGTATTTCTCATTTTTATTCTATGTTTATGTGGTGCATGTTTGTGTTTTGTAGAAAATAGATTATTGGTTACCTGTTGAAGAAAGATTTCGGGCTCGTGCTAATGTCTACTTCCCTCCCGAAGTATGTGAATTTATTAAGTAGGGGTTGTCAGCATTTGATTATCAACAGCTGAAGAATAGCAAAAAAGAAAAAGAAATGTGGTTCAAGGTTCATGGCTTGGTTGCTCGGTTTTCTTTATTGGAGTTTCCATGTCATAGCTGATCTTCCGGTGGTTGAATATGATCATTTACATTTAAATGTTGTTACATTTAAGAATTTTTTTTGGCAAGAACAAGGTCTTGCATGCTGATATATTGGAGATTTTCCAATACGAACCTAAGAAATCCTCAAGGAAGTTAGTCATGGAAAAAATTCTTATTATTGGGAAGGTGTTGTTGTTTAAACGTTTTGAGGTTGTTGACTTGAAACATTTGGCTATTGTTTGTGATCATGAGAAATTTGAAAGATATCACTAGGGTTTAATGTTATTGTAAATTGTTAAAAGGGTTGAAAATGGTGTCTTCTATTGAGTCAGGCTTCATTCTTAGGGGAACATATGAGCTAGTTGGATATCCTCTAGCATTTTAGATGATATTTTTATTTATTTTTGTTTATCACTAACTATTTATATTTGTCAGCATATTTTTTTTTTAAAATCGGCATGTTGTGTGTGTTTTTAAGAGGTCTGGATATTGGAAGCATTTCCTTCCACTGTTGATAAAACTAAACACACATTTAAGTATGTTGATAAAAACCCAGTCTCTTTACATTGGGTTTGTGATGTGAAAAATAATTAATTATGTGAAAGTAGCTTCAATATTTGATGGAGAAAAGGTATCCTTTTTATTCGTATATTTCATTGATTGTCAACATTCTTTTATATGTGAATCATTTGTCAATACTTGTACCTTTCACTTATTGTCTCCATTCTTATATTTGAATAATAGGTCCCATGTACCCAACATATGAGGAATTTTCAAGGAAACCTGGGATGGAGTTTGAAGATGAAGTGGTTGATAATGTTTTTTTTATTATATTGCTAAACCGGTTTTTCTTGAAACTCAACAAAGTTCTAGTTGTGATGTTAGGCGTGTGAGGAGGATTTTTATATGATGAGGTTTAGTGATGATGGTGTTATGCTTTGTAATCATCTTTCTCCTTCTTCTGTACCTGCAATCCCTTCTACAGATGATGATGATGACTTTGAAATCTCATTGGCGAGGTTGAAATGACAAGCTACTGATTCTGAGAGCAAGAAGAGGCAGAAGAAAAGGCAAGTCATCACGTCTTTTGAAGGAAGGGCAAGTCTAGTAAGTTGGAGAGAGCATCTGGTTTTGTTGTTGTTAAAGGTAGTGAAGTAGATGAGGTTTCAAGTTTAAATTTTAAACTTCAAAAGAGTAAAAAGGGTGGGAAAGTCGATAGTATGAAGTCTTTGTGTATTGAAGGTGGAAATGTGTTGGAGGTAGTTGAAGAAGTGATTGAGAAAGGGTTG